>OY829542.1:57436426-58636426 GCA_963691705.1 Viola odorata
ATCTTTACTAGGAATCCTTCCCTCATCGATTTCATACTTTTGTTTACTCTGTTTTATTCTGTTTATTTAGTAGTTAATCAAATACTCTCTCAAAACTCCCCCTTTGGTTACTTGTTCGGTTTGATATCCCCTGTCATACGTTGAAGTAAGCGTCTCCCCTCAGTCCCTGAGTTCTACTTTGTTACCACTGTACGTAATTTATATTGTGTATTAGGCGATAGGTTTTATTATTATTTTTTACGATTTCGACAACCGGTCAAATAGATTGGGTAAAAGATAATTTTTAGAAAGGATAAACCTATATTTTATTGGAAACAATAGACTACTTTTCACTTAGGTAATCTAAAAATGAAAAATATTTTGGAACATAAAATCTAACCCTTAAACGACATTTTTTTCAGAATAGAGGAAGTAATCGATGAATGACCTAGAGGAGGGAGAATAAGCCACAAAATATTATAATTCAATTCATGCATTTTTTTTCACAAACACCTAGTCTACAGAAGGAAATAAGGCAATTGATCAAGGCAAAAGAGAAAGGAAAGCTTGCACAAATATTTTTATAGTGTTTTTTTTTTATGAGGGTAAGGTATATCCACTACCTAGAGATGTAGATCTTTAGAATTTCTAACCTCCACGGAGTGAGTTTTAAGGTTCCCTTACAACGGTGAGTTTAAGATGCTAAGCTAAAACTTTTACAACTAGTTTTTTTAAAAGCAACTAAAACCTCTAACAACTATTTTCCTACTAGTTTCGGTTCAAACCTTTTACAAACTTTTTTAATAGGCACAATCTTAAAAAATTTCACAAATCTAATAAAGGTTAGATTCAATTTTAATATCCTTTACAAGGCGGGACTCTACGCAAATACTAAAAAACACTTATGCTTTTTTTACATTTTTACAAAATATTGAAACTAACAACTAACACATGCATAATCCAAAAAATATATAATAATTAATAATCTAATAAATGCAAGTTTCGTTTCAAGAAGAATATATTTACTCAATTAAGTAGAAATAACACTTTTGGAAAAGAGAACAATTGAAAAACTTTTGCTTTAGAGAGAATTTTGAAAAACGAATAGAATTTTTAAGTTTGCTCTTTTAAGTCTCTAAAAAAATGAAAACTTGATATTTATAGGCAAGAAGTGGTTTACGACTGTTTGGTACAATTTGAATTCAAAGAGAATTCAAATTCGGATATAAGACAATGCGAAGAGGCTCTAGGGTGACGGACCGCCCTAAAGACAGAAAAGAGTCATAACGGCTAGTTTTGGTCATAGGTAGGTGGACATCCCGACTGGACTGCTCTGTGTAAAAACTTCTAAAAAAAATTCTTTTGCCTTTCAAAAAATCCCTTTGACACTCTTGTGAATACCTTTTTTGTGCAATATTTTTAGACTAATATGCAACTAGAAATGAACTTTTAATTGAGATATACTTACACAGAATAATCACTTAAGAAGTCTTGAAGAATTCCTTCTCTATAGCTCCAAGTCTATGAAACTATAGACTTCAATACCTAAATAAAACCCTCATAAAAACTAGTACATCAATAATAATTTAATTTATTAATTGAAAGTATTAAAATTAGGATTAGTGAATTTCAGCGGGTAATTCAAAATAATATAATAAGGTAAGACAAGAAAGGCAGCCATTGGACAGGACAAAAGAGTGAAAGAGGTTTGATATTTTTTAGGAGAGGGGAGTGGCGTGGTGGGTGGTGTTATTTGTCCAGAGGCGAAGAGACACAGACCGCCTCTTTTCGTCCGTTACAAACTTGAAATTCACAATTAAAACCTAATCACTCTTTTTAATTCAAACTTGTCCTTGTACTGTAAGGGTAATTAAGTACTAATTAAGGACAGTACGTAGTACTCCTAAAAGTTTACATTACAAGAAGTAGTAAGAAAATGAAAAATTATTGATTAATATTGGTGCAAGTTCCATTACATGAATACAAAATCGGTGGATGGAAGTGCATACTCAAGAGCTCTCTCTCATCTCTACGGCCACCACCTAATCAGCAATGGAAAATGGCACATACAATTTCCGATATTCATTCATAAGTAGTAGTAAAATAAAGCAATTTCACCCTAGATAGTAGATACACATACATAGATAGATACATATTATTATTTTGTTTTGTTTTTTTTTATAATTTAGTAGTAATTATTAAAAATTACTTGTGAAATTCCCTAATTAATTACTTAACTTATTTATTAATCAAGAAAGAGGAGCCCTATGAGGAGCACCTTTCCTCCTGCTGCTCAATGAGAGAACAAGGCCAGGGAGGAATCCATTTCTTTTCTTCTTTTTCATGATCATCTCAGGTTCATGAGAAATCCCTGGATTGCCCATGGCATGATTGGAGCATGATGACCCCCTGTATTGGCATGGGTCAGGCTCAGGGTCAGTGGTGGTAATTTGACCATCATCATCTTCATCAACCATCATCATCTGAATCTGATCATCCGCCGAGCTGTCCATCCTCAAATTCAATCCTTCAAACTCTGAGAAGGCAAACTGATCATCTGATGTCTCATCAATCCTGTTCAGTATTATAGTGGACAGATCCTCCTCTTGATCCACCAAGTGATCAACCTGCACCAAATATCAAATTACAATTGTAGTAGTTTAAATGGTTAATGCATGCCTACTTATCATTTCAATAATCATCCTAACTAACTAATTAGGATAGAAAACTGTCATTTTCTTTAATTGGCCAGGGACCACTGAGAATTAACCGAAAAAAGAAAAGGACCAAAATGAGCAAGTGTTGAAACAAGAATTGACTGGTTGTTATTTATACTTATTATATACACATTAGTAGAAATGGAAACAAAGGAAGAGATGGACCTTGCAAGAGAGGGAGCAGAAGTGGAAAGGGTGTTGGAGGATCCTGTCACAAGTGAAGCATAAATTGGCAGATCCGCCCTTGTTATTACCAGTACAAGAAGACCTTGACTGTGGCCTCTGCTTCAAGAATATCACCTTCGCACTGTTTATGGTATACGGCTGCACCCACCACCACAAGTCCACAACCAACAAAAACCAATTACTACTCCGAAAGCAATAATTATTTTTATATTATTAGTATATTTTAATTTCTACTTCTAGTAAGAACAAATTCAAATATTTAATTAAGTAATAATAAGGGAAAGGGTCATAATGGCCCTAGCACTTGTCTAATCGCCATCAACATCATTACATTTACATATAGATGTGTGTTGTCTTGTGAACTTGTGATGGTGTTGTACTTGTACCTGAATATAGGAACAGTCAATGAGCTTCTCAAGATCCCCTAGTCTAACCACATCATGGTAAACATATCTTCTCACCTGCCCACGCAAACACAAAACCTCAATCAAAGTTTCCTCTTAATCATTCATTAACCTTGCTCGTATTCTTCCTGGGCTGAGCCTGAGAGAACATACGAACGAGAGGTCGGCAAGACAAGAGAAAAAAGAAATAATGGTGTGGAAACTGGCAAGCAATAATAAGTGAGTATTACTGAAAAGAAAAGAAAAGAAAAATACGGTCAAACTTTCGCTATCAATGAAAGCAACAGGTGAGGAAGGTTTTGCAGGGGAAAATGGATAGAAAAGAAATCTTCCTCACATAGGAAACATACCAAATCCTTTGGTGGGAATCAAAGGAGACAACATAATCCATTTTTGGAATACCATCACCACCATCTCTATACACATACACATGTATTCATTAAATAGAAAGCTATGTAAGTAAAAAAAAAACCTAATTTCTTTGTTTTTTTCCTTTTTCCAAGTAATGAGGTACCACCAGTACAAAATTAGAGTTCAAACCCATCAAGACTTTCCATCCTTACAAGTTGCAAAGTGTGAATTTAATACACCAACAACAAGAAGCATCTCCATGCCCACTGTGTATAACACAAAATAAAATGAAGCAACAAGAAGGAAATTACTTTCCTCCCCCGTTCAGGTATAGTAGTCGTAATTTAGGTAGTGATTAATGATTAACATTGCAATTATGTACTGCATTTTGAAGCAAAAATATTGGCGATTTGGAAAATATCAATTTGTTTCCATATAAATTTTTCAGGAGGAAGAGATCATAAACACAAAATAATTATAAGGGAAAAAGTGGGGACTACTAAAATGGTTTTGAAAACGTTTCCCGAGAATCTTCAGTCCTGTAATTATTAACAAAGAAAGAAAAGGGGGAAAACCGAAGATGTACGGAGAGAAAAAATGAGCTTGAATCAATAAATGTGATTTTTGAAGATGGGATCGAAATTCGAATTGTGTGGATAGGAAAATTACATAAACCAGTGGAATTAACTGGTAGTAATTTCCATACAGCAAAATAATTACTAGAATTGGAGCAGATCGAATTTAATTAGTAGGAAATTATTACGATTAAAAGCAGAAAACAAGGAATTCAAAACGATTGGAGAGGAGCGATAGTAAAAATCAAGAGAGAGAAGATTCAGTTTGTTGAGAATTGGAAGGGATTTCAAAAACCCATCAAAATTAAGTAATAATAATTGAAAATTGGAGTAGAAATGAAGAGATTAAGAGAATAATTATAGTAATTGATTTTGATTTGATTATAGGTTTACCTGGAGGAGAGGGTGGGAGTGATGGGAGGGGAGGCAGTGAGGGCAGATACTAAGGCAGCAGAGCAAGCAGTAGACGTTCTTCTCATTCTTCCTTCGATTCACGTGGACCCCACACCCCCCGAAAAACGTCTCCGCCACCAACCCACCCAGCCATGCAGGCGCCGGAGGAGCAGCACCGCCATCGCCATCGCCATCGCCGCCATCATCGCCGCCGCCATCCTCCATCATCAGCACATCATCATCATCATCATCATCATCGTCCACGTATCTGCTCCTCTCTCTCCCCATTCAATTGGAGTAATTGTTTCGCTCTAATTGCCGGAACAAAAACGAACCAAAATTTTTAATTATTTCACTCTTCTCAATAATTCCCAGCTGCTGCTGCTGCTACTACTGGTGAATATGTATGTGTTGAGATTTTCAATATGTCAGTAATTAACTAATTATAGTGCGCAAGCGCAAATAGATCCCTCCAAGGAGCAAGCAAGCAAGGGACGTATATGTATACATATATATATTTTTGGCGAATACTGCTGCTGCTACTAAATAAAAATAATAATTAAAATACAAATTCTAATACTGCCTTTGGACCACTTTAATTAATTTTCTGAAACGATTCGACTCTTCTAATTTTCCCTTAAACATGATCAGTCATATTAGAGGAATCTGAACCGTTCAATAAAATTGGACGGATGAAATTAAAAATTTAAGTCATTACTGAGTTGACCAGTCAATAAAATTCAACAAATTGCCAACTCATTAATTACTTCAATTTTTAATTTTATTGGACGGTTCAGATTCTTCTAACATGATCCAAACTCAGTAAAATAAAAACTAAAAAATTAAGTAAAATGTAGCGTAGCATTCCGTAGAAAAATGATTATGTTCCGAAAAGAATATGTTATTGGGTTTATTTAAATTAATTTGAGAGTAGGTTCTAGAATTTTTGTCGTTCCTACAATGAGAGAGAGAGTAGTGAGTGGATTCGTATCATGTGTCCTATTTAGAGGAAAAATAAATAAATAAACAAATCAGTGATTTGTTTTTATTTTTATTTTTTTGAATAATTTATGTTAATTTTTTTACGATTTTACGTTTCAATTTTACCTTAAATTTGAGCATATGTATTTTTGTTACAAAAATGTAGAGTATATAGATATATATGTATGTACGAGGAGGGTGATGTGGATGATGGAGAGCGGTGTAAATGGCGGGAAGACAGCCCACCAATTCTGTACCCTTTTTGTCTTTTGCTTCTCGAGAGAGCGCTCCCTCCTTCTTCTTTTTACCTAAATGCCCTCGTTCAACCTTCTTGTCCTTTTTCCACTCAATGCCTATCTATCTCATGAGTTGATAACTCTAAACCTATTAATTACTAGTATTTTACATAATTACCCATATTACTTATATTCAATTAAAGTGTTAAGAATTTCATCATCTTTAATTAATATCTCGAATTTAAACTTTAAAAATAAAATATTATATTTAAACAGTTATTAAGATTTAATAGTAGTTAAATGAAATTAATTTTTTATTAGGGCACACGAGAACATAACAAAAATAATGTTCCTTTTGACGATATATAAGTTAAAAATATACCGTTAAAAAATATATGTATTGCAGAATTAACATTAATAAAATAAATTAACATTCTGATACATCCGACATACAAGTTACCAATAGATTCCATTTGTAATCTTTTCTGAATTCTTAGGGTTGTTCAGATTATGCACATTTATCATTAGGCCAACTCTCTTACTGATATCGAAAGCAGGCTTCCTCCATTAATAACAAAAATCCAAGATGCACAACATAGGCCCCCAAAAAATGGACTAAGCCCAAAATACAATCAGCTCATCGAAATAGGTAAAAGGCCCAAACTTTAAGTCAACCCAGCCCAGCCCAACACTAACCTTAACATAAATTTTGTTCCTTCCAGTACAAAATCCTCATCATGTTAGTTTGCTGCTAAACCGAACGAGTGCTGTGCAGGTTTAATTAGTTTTGTTTTCCTACAAATAATCACAATGGAAGTGGAAAAAGTGGAAAAAAACTATAGGATGAGTAACTAATTATATAATTATCTAAATTTAAAATAAAATTTAACCTAGATATAAAAAAAAATTCGGTCTCCAAATCATGCACACAACTTCTCTTTTGATATCTCATTAAGGGCATCAATTTGGAAGACTAAAAACTAGAAGATCAAAAGATATTTTAGCTATTAATTTAGGTACGTTTTCGCATTCAGTTTACTATTTATTATCTCGACGATTTGATATGATGAAGTTAGAGGCGAAACCTCCTAGAAACTTTTAGATTTGTTCACAATGGCCCTTCAAATTTTTATAATTTTTTTTCCTCAATTAATTTATGGTATTTTATTTCTTTTAGAAACTAACCCAAAATTTAAGATTTTATCCTGATAGCAATTTCACAATTGCTGGTGAGTTGTAGCGTGCAAGTAGGCCCAATGGGCCGTGTCATATAAGTCATAACCGTTGTTAAAATAAGAAGGTGTGTTTTTGAAGATTCAACGATCAACATCCAACAACAACCGGCAATGGCATGATTCCGCAATTGCACGTTGAAAAGAAGGACAATTCCGGCAATTGAAAAAAGAAGAAGGAGAACCGACTGAAGTTAGTTACAACTTACAAATGACAAATTGCTGCACTGATTGATTCTTGTCTTGTTCGCTACTACTACTATTCAGTATTCACTCTCTTACCAGGATTCAGTCGCATTTCCTCCATATCCCATATCTGGAGACGGAGAGAGATCTAAGAGTGAAAAAAAATGAGAGAACCGGTTGAGAGCAACGCATCCTCATCACCATCTCCTCCTCCTCCTCAAGCTCTGCTCGAACGGCTCAAAGATTATGGCCAAGAAGACGTTTTCGCTCTCTGGGACGAGCTCTCCCATGAAGAACGTGATTTCCTCGTCAAGGACATGGAGGTTTTTTCACATCATTCACTTATCATCTCTCTGCATTCTCATTTCTCCTCATTCCCGACCGAATGTGATACTACTTGAATTGTTATGATTCTTACTTATCTATGTCAATCTGGAATCCCTCACATGCAGAGCTTGGATCTTTCCAGGATGGATCGGATAGTTAGGTGTTCGCTTCGATCTCAAGGTTTTTCTTCTTTTGTTGATAAAATCTGCCCATTTCATTCCTTTTTTTTTTCTATTTCATTTTTTTATTAGTTTTTTTTTGGTGTCGGTAGGATTGCCGGTGGCGGCAATTGAGCCAGTGCCAGAGGGCACCGTGTCCGCTGTGGAGGACAGGACGCCGGAGGAAAGGGAGAGATGGTGGAAGATGGGATTGAAAGCAATCTCTGATGGGAAGTTAGGTGTTTTGCTACTATCCGGTGGCCAGGTGATTACTGTAAATTTTACCTCTTAATTAAGTGATAATGTTGACATTATAGGTCGTTTCCTTTTGTGATTACTTTTCTTTTCTTATTGTCTGTGTTGAAAAAAGTGGGGGTGGTGCTTGAGGAATCTATAATTTTGGTATGATATATCTTTTGGAGTGTAATATGATGATGAATATGTGTTCATTAATGATGAAAAAGGAGGATTTAATACCTGGTTGATTGCTTGCTTGTTTGCGTCCTACCTTATTAAACAGTCTCAGGGGTGGGTGGAGGAATTCTCTCTCCATGGTTGGTATAATGTTGCTTTTATGGATGTCTATTTTTAGACAGATAGATGCGTTTTATCAACTGCTTTGAAAAAAGTAAGGCCTATGATTTGGTATCTACGGACAATTATTGTATACCAAAAATATGCTTTATGCTAATCTTCTCACTTTTTTATTAGGATCCATTATATGCAAGCATAATCATATCTGTAATAATGTCTTCATGTGTACCTCACGTTTTACTGTACTCAAACAAATTAGATAACATTTTTAGACAAATTGATATGACAAAGTGACGGGTCCTGTTTTATTACTGATATGAGGCCAATGTTTTAAATTGTACAAAACAGATCTGACAATTAAAGAGTATATGCAGAATTACATCATACACAGACTATCTTTTTTCCCTATAATGAACATGCATTGACTAGTAATATACACACATATAAGTATCTTCATGCATAAGATGGTTAGAGAAGATACCTGTATATCAGAGTCTAAGATTTTAGAAGAATGCAGTAGAGCTTGAACAATTTCAGCTTCCCATGTCATTCTGATTGTGGTTTTCTGTGATTTTGACACAGTTTACTGTGCACTGCTTATCTCTTTGTCAAAGAGACTTGCACATTGATAATTTCTTGGGATGGAATTGTTAAACGTTGTCACCCAATAAAATTGTCTTTATGTGCATTGCTATTTGCCTTCATTTTGAGAAATGCCAGTTGCAGGAAGGAATAGAACAATCATAACGTGGCCATAATAAACAGTGTTCTTTCATAAACATCCAATAACTATGTCATCCTATTTAATGGTCTCTAGGGAACATAGTCTTTTCATGTTGTGTGCAGTTGAGCCTTTATAATAGCCAACCATTTACTGCACCCTTTTCTAGTGTGTGGTAGTCTGATTTTAGTTTTTAACATGATTGGAGCATGCAGGGAACACGGCTGGGAAGTTCTGATCCAAAAGGATGTTTCAGTAAGTAACTGTCCTTTTCACTTGATTTTGATGACAAATAGTTGCAATTTTTTGCTCTTTTTGGATATTTCTCTTTAAAGGTATCTTATTACATTGAAAGTACAGCGAAAGTTATGTATGTCAGAATTACATATGTGCAAGTTCACTTATAGGACATGGATTCATTCTCTACATCTTGGGACTGGGGGACATTTACATGCTAATGTGCCATATATGATATGAAATTAGGAACTTCACTTATCGTGATTGAATCTGCAATTTCACCTAAGTGCTCTGGGACTCTGTATTTATACACTTCATATTTCCACTGCAGATATTGGACTTCCCTCAGGCAAGTCTCTTTTTCAACTTCAAGCTGAGCGAATTTTGTGTGTCCAAAGACTAGTGGCTCAAGCTTTAAGTGAAGGTAAGTCTGAGCGCTATAGTGTCTGTGATTGCTTCAACCACATTTGTCATTCTATCCTAACAGTCCAGCTTGGATAGGTTCTGGTAGTTCACCGATACATTGGTACATAATGACCAGTCCTTTTACTGACGAAGCCACCCAGAAATTTTTTGAAAGTCACAAGTACTTTGGTCTTGAAGCAGATCAAGTAAGAAAGCTCTAATTTACTTACTATTTCGTTAGAAGACAACTTCTCATCAATTATTTCATTTTTGTTTCACTTTGACACGTGCTTCTTTGATGGTGCAGGTAACCTTCTTCCAGCAAGGTACCATACCTTGTGTTTCAAAGGATGGTAGATTCATCATGGAGGCCCCATTCAAAGTATGTTTATTTTTCCACTAGAGCTAATAATCTGTAAAAAAAATTCAACATAATTTGAGATTTCCAGTATTTACTGGAATCAAAACTGGATTTTGTTAACTTTTATTCTTCTCCAAATGTGATGAAACTGTTTTGCCACCTGGTGTAGAAATAGAGTTATTTCTGTCTCTCCTTTTCTGTACTTAGTTTTCAATTCAGTTGTCTATCTGTTAAATGTGGTCATCAAACAAGTTTGACTTTCTAAAATCAGGTCGCTAAGGCTCCAGATGGGAACGGAGGAGTATATGCAGGTATTATTTTGAAAATGTAGAGCAATATGCTGGTTCCTGCTTTCCGTTATCACTTGGCTTATTGTTTTTTGGTTGTATCCCTATTCATTTTTCAGCTCTAAAATATTCAAGATTGTTGGAAGATATGGCCATGAGAGGCATTAAGTATGTGGATTGCTATGGAGTTGACAATGCATTGGTAAGGTTTTGTCTTTCTCTCAGCATAGATGTCTGAGCAAGAATTTTCTTAACTAGAAACTTAAGTGATTTCGAGTACTGAAAGCAGGTTCGTGTGGCTGATCCAACATTTTTGGGATATTTCATTGATAAAGGTGTTGCTGCTGCGGCAAAAGTAGTCCGTAAGGTAACTAACAATACTATATAACTCCATCCTTCCCTAAGGAATTGTTTATGCTTACTTTTACCTATATCCCAAACGATTATCAGTCCTTTTCTTTTGTCATGATACCCCACAAAAACCATGCCACTGAAGAGTTGCTGAAAAATACAATTAGCATAAGGTGCAGTAGAAGGATGAATGGAAAGCAGTTCGCATTTTGTCAAAGGATCCTCCTTGTAGAAGTCAAACAAGTTGTTGAAAGTGTTTTGTTAATGGTTTGCAGCATAGCATGTAGAATTTGTAGTGGTTCATTGCATTGGATCTAAGATAATCTCATGGAAAATAAGTCTGCTAGTTTTTTTTTCTTAAGAAAAAAGAAAGATTGAAAGCAAAGAATTCCATCTTAGGTAGATAAATTTTAGACCCAATTCAACTTTGTATCATTATGTTTGTTTTCCTGTACTTTTGCAACTTGCTTTTGTCAAATTTCCTGCAAAAAAAAATTGAATTCTTCCTCATTTCCTCTTTCTTTTAGCATGTAAAGGTTGGTATTTTATCTGTAATCCTAGACATCTTAAAATCTAATACATCTTTAATTGCTACAATCAATTTGATCACACAGGCATACCCCCAAGAAAAAGTTGGTGTCTTTGTAAGGCGAGGTAAAGGTGGACCTCTCACTGTTGTTGAATACACTGAGCTAGATCAGTCACTGGCTTCTGCAATCAATCAACAAACTGGACGCCTTCGTTTTTGTTGGAGTAATGTAATTTTCATTTTCACCTTGTTTCAATCTCAGATTTACTTTTCATTTTATTGTCTTCAGCATGGTTGCTTGCTGATGACAAATTCATATCTTTGGTTGCTTAAGCCTCTTGCATACTTAGGGTAATCTAGTGTTTCTGATCTCGTTGTGATGAAATTTTCCAATTATATGTCTTGTTGTACAAATTGTTTCGTTTTTGTCAATCTCAACCACCTTTGGTGGTTTATGATATCCAGGCTCTAAAAGCTCTTTGTATGATGTCTTAGTGAGGACCTCTAAATGAGTGCGTCAAATAAAATCTTGTGAAATACTTGGGAAAGTTTCTTGTGAAATACTTGGGAAAGTTTGAAGGATCTGCGGTAGGGTTTCTGTTAGAGCTTCCGTTGATATCAGTAGAGAGAAATCTTAAAAATTGGTTCAAAAGATTAGACGAGATCGCAAAGGCACAAGACTCTAATCTTTTTGTAGCAAAGCATGTTCCGTCTGATGGATGGTTTAACACTTCGTTCCATCTTTTCTGCCATTCTTGATGTCCCTCTTGACTATCATCAGATACTTTTGTTTGGAAATGGACGATCTGTCATTTCGTCCAGTAGTCCGTGACAGTGTTCCTTCATTTTTGTGGTTGGTTTTAGTATTCTAATCTTACTATCTCTTTTGTTTCCTTCCAATATCTGCTGCGCTTCAAAAGTTAGAATGCTTGAATAATGGTGTCAATTCCTGATACTGTCGTTCTGAACACTTGCTCTTCTTGGTTTCAGGTATGTTTACACATGTTCACTTTGGATTTTCTAAATCAGGTGGCAAATGGCCTCGAGAAAGACAGCATGTTAGTAACATTCTCTTGTTCATAACATAGTGTTTTCAAGCAAGATCTTATAATGCGTAATCTGACTAGTTTTTCTTTCCTTCTGCATGACTACATGGTAGCAAAATTACCTGCTTGTTATTCCAGGCATGTATTGTGTGATTTCAGTGTAAGGTCAGACAGGATATTAGTATTTAAAAAATACACTTCTATAAAAAAGAGAATATAACAATAAAACGTTTTGGGTTGGGAGACGGATTAGATGACCAGTAGCTGAAGCAAAGAGAGGACTGGCCACAGCTACTTTTAAACATTATAAAGTACTTTTATCATACTAAGTATCCACATGCCTGGTAAATATATAGATTTTTGAACTGCTCTATTTGATATTTTAAATTCTAAAATGATGTGTAAGATGATGCTGCCAGAGGATTGCCAACTTTGTTCTATAGTCTTCTACTCGATGTTCTATTCTATACCATTCAGTATCATGATTTTGACATGCACATTGTATTGAATGCAGTTACCATCTGGCAGAGAAAAAAATCCCCTCAATTCACGGACTAACAGTGGGATTAAAACTAGAGCAGTTCGTATTTGATGCATTTCCTTATGCTCCTTCTACTGCCCTTTATGAGGTGATTTTACCTTATTTCTCTCCTCAAACCCCAGCGTATTTTCTAACTCACAACTTGTACGTTTTTTTCTCCCAATTTTCAGGTGTTACGTGAAGAAGAGTTTGCCCCGGTTAAAAATGCCAATGGGTCAAATTTTGACACCCCTGACAGTGCTCGGCTACTTGTGCTTCGGCTCCATGCTCGTTGGGTAGTTGCTGCAGGTGGCTTCTTAACACATTCGGTGCCTCTATATGCAACTGGTAATTTCATGATTTTGTTTTTGTTATCTTTTTTCACTTGGAATCAAATAGAAACCTAAATAAATGGAGATGGATGTTCCAAGACCAGATGGGCTTTCAATGGGATAGGTCATAGCATAGGAAAATGAAAACATTGAAAAGTGAATCAAAGATTTTTGTTCTTCAAAATTCGATTGCACTGTTCCATTTTGGAATTCCTCCGTACGAATTCTCGGGCTAGTGTACCAAGCATGGTTAGACTTTTGGAATTTAAGGAGAGAGAAGGATAGAAAAAAGGTTGTAATTTAATTTCTAAAGGATTTAGTGTAGACATTTTGATACCGTTGGTGCTGCTGGTTATAACTATAGCATACCGTACTTGTTTTATGATTTATAGTTATTTGCAATCTAATACAGGTGTGGAGGTATCACCAGTTTGCTCATACGCCGGAGAAAATCTTGAAGCCATATGCCGCGGAAGAACATTTCACGCTCCTTGTGAGATCACATTTTAGTTGACTTCTATTCAAGCATTCTTAATCCATTGCGGCTCTTTTACATAAATTGGAATGATATATTGTATCCTCATGTATGCTTGCGTGATAGATTAGTGAGTGAGATGCTGAACTATGGTTCCGGGTTTTGGTTTCGTTTGGGTGCTATGTGAACGATTCGGTTTTGTTCATGTAAACTGTAAAAGTTGTTTGTGAAATGATTTTACCCATAAATTGAAATTGTACTCTATTTGTGTACACTAATACTATGCGCATATATTTCACAGACTTCCTTTCTTTTTGGTCTTTTTGTTCTATTTGTGTACACAGCTTTCCGGCCACCCTACGAGGGGCTTCCGGCTGACAGGACAGGTACCGCGGACAAAAATATACGGAGTATGCTAACTTGAACAAGGGAAAAACGGTCTCCACCATGATGCATCTATAAACCTCTGAGTATCTCAAAACTGGAAGCGGCCTTGTTAAACACTTTTACATGGCATTCAAACAAACACTATTGCAATCAATGGCGAAACCTGGCACAAAGTTTAACACATCAGGAGTGAAGCTACATCAGTCTTATTTCTCATCATTTTTTCATGAATTGTGAAATGAACTATCACTAATCAATCGCTTTCAGCGAAATGGGGCGACTCCAATCAGCGGCTCCATTCCAGCCAATTGATGCTGTAAAAATTTGTATACCGATTCAGTTGTCGTGGCAGCTACTCTAACAACAACGCCTATTCCCTGTACCAACACAGAACCACCGGCTAACTTATTACTTGAATAAACAGTATAAGATGAAGCGATGGAGTAATCAGAACACTACTTGAAAACCCAGCAAGCAAAACCAAAGCTAAAACCATATTATTTACTCTTTTTAACTTGTTCAAAGCAATAGAAGCTAAAAGAAAACAACATGACCAAATATTGCACCCATAGCATATGATTTCAAAGCTTTTCAGTACATAATTAAGTAACCTAACTAGTCCATCACGGTATTAGACTTGGAGTGATGACCCTAAATAGAAAGCTAGTTTGCAGTATCACTTTGGAGCACTTATATAAAGTGATGGGGAAAAACACTACGAATAAACATACCTTTGGACCAAATGAACTGCAAGATGCAATAAATGGTGGTTTTGTATAGTAATGATCAGTTGATTTTACACGGCCACTTGAGACATTGAAAGGCATGTGTAATTGATCAGACATCAATCTTTTCACGTTCTCTTGAACTTGGCTTTGAATGTGCTTCAGCTTTGGACTACATCAAAGAAATTGTCGAATTAGTTTTCAACTGGATCAAACTAATGAAAGTGAAATGAATCATATGAAACAGCCAAGGTGAAGGCATTTTACTATATGTAATAAGTATCTACCCCAAGATTATGACCATGGCAATAACTTGGTAGTCCCGCATGCGTTCTGCTATTGTTGTGATGTTTTGATGCTCTAGGTATACCTGTAATTGAATGTTAAAGCATTTGAGATAAAGGGGGTAAAATAAAATGACTGACTTTGGCAAAATGCAGAGTGCAAGAAACTTGCAATGAAGATTCATGAATGATGAATATTATTCAAAGAAACAACCTATTTTTTGACAAACCAAAAAAAATAATGACCTCCATATTATTAAATAATCAGTAAAGCATTACCGTGTCCAGAAACAAGGGGTGATCACCATCCACAAATATGTGGTTGGTGCTCTTGTAAAGTGCAAAATCCCATTTTTCACCACTCTCATGGCGTCCACTGGTAAACCAATCAACAATTACCAAACTTGAATCGGAAGAAACTCTGAAGACCTGCTTCTGAGAGTATCTTGCAGTTGAAAAACATGTCACAGGATCTGGAATGACAACCAAAAGGGCAGCACTGCCAACCCTTGCCTGTTGTAGAGCATTATGTACAAAAAAAGAGAGAATGAAAGGAGCCTTATTAGATGAAATGATACAAAATATAAGTAAATCAATAATAAACTGCCTTCAAACTTTCTCATGATATTCGACATACATTATATCATGATTTGAACAGAAGAATCTACAATGTTCCCACTCCTTCAAAATTTTGCCCATATATAAAGAAACCACAAT
This sequence comes from Viola odorata, assembly GCA_963691705.1. Lineage (NCBI taxonomy): Eukaryota > Viridiplantae > Streptophyta > Magnoliopsida > Malpighiales > Violaceae > Viola > Viola odorata. The sequence continues at coordinate 57,452,063 of OY829542.1, forward strand.
TGAAAAGAACACTAAGGTACGTAAGAAGGGATCTGTTTCAACTGCATTGAGGTTGGCGCGGAATGCAGCCATTTACTATGTTTGAAGAGAAAAAAAGGTAGATGTCATATCAAACTATTAGCAGCCTTGTTTCTATTGATTCTCATATAGTAGTATTTTATGCTTCGAGGAACTTATTCTCTAGTTCTATATACATTTCTAAACATTCTTTCAGAGATGTTGAAGCAACTTATGTATTTTGTAATGGAATGTATAATTCTTTTCTCTCTTTTGATGGGTGTTATCCACAAAAACGGATAGGTTAAAAAGAAAAGAAAGGAACAGTAAGCACATTTTCACCGTTAGATTCTACGCATAGCTTAAATCTTTAAAAGCAACCCACTAAGCTGTAAATACAAGCAATATGATATAAAACACCATTATAAGACTAAACTGCGCTACTGCAAAGAGCTGCAAAGATAGATGAGTGTTACCTCGAGGACTTGCTCTGAACATTTGGAGCCCAAAGACTTGTAAACCTATACTAAAGTGAAATTTCGAAATCAAAACCAATTACCAGAGAGAGTATTAGAAAATGAGAGAACAAAATTTGAGATAGTAAGTTACAAAAATTAGGTTAGAGAATTAACCTTAGTGGAGGCTTGGGTAGTTAAGACTGCAGTGCATCCATCTCCAATATCAAATTCACAAGATATGCAATCACCCTGCACCAAAACAACAGAAGAAGAGAAAGAAACCCAACAAAAACAGTAACCATTAAAAAGAGTGATATCATTGAAATATGATGCGACAGAGGAAGAGACTAGAGAGAGGGATCATACAGAAACAATGCCCCCGCCATAGGTGAGGGTGTAAATCCAAACTGCATCAATTTCAGAACGACCCACCTGCACAAAGATTTGAAATAAGGATCATAAGCGATGAAATGAGAAATAAATGGGTGGACTGAGCTCAGTAAACCGGAAGGAATGGAGAGAAGAAGGGAAGAAGGGAAAGGAATTGGAAACCTTGGAGGGGATGATGAATTTAAGAGGGTACTTTGCGAAGCATCTCGTCGCAGTTGATTTCCCTCCCACTTTCTCCACTCTCACTTTTCCGGTCTCCATCCCAATATCATATAAGACTGTTGGTTGGTTTGACCCACCATATTATTAAGAATTTAATTTTTCTTTTTTCACTTATCCAATAAATAACCGAAGTGGATAACGTAATAGAAATAAGGTAAAAGGCTTTTTTTGAGAAGTTAGAAATTATTACTATTTTTCATTAAATAAACATTTTAATTATTAAATTTATAAATAATAAATATGTAAACTTTTAATTAGTTGAGTTTTATATAGCATCTTTAATTACTAGTAGTTGAGAAGAAAATCTATTGAACAAGCAAACCAAGGCGAAAAAACGAAGAGAGAAAAAGAGGCAAGCAAAGCAAGGGGAGAGAGAGAGATCATGTGGGGGACGTGCGAAGCAAGAGCAGCAGTTGCGGTTTTACTACCCATTTATGGAAATACAAAGTCTCAAGGGAATCTGAACAGCCCTCAATCTTTGAAGATGAAGGCATCCCTCTCCAATTCCAATTTCCCTCTCGCAAGCAGAATCATGGTCAGAAGTAAGTACTAAAATTTACCCTTCTCCTTTTCTCCTTTCTTTTGTTTTCTACACTGAATTGAATCATTTTCTATTGAGCGGCACGCGTTTATATGGTCTGTGTTATGTGGCATCGTTCTCTGCTACGCAAACGGTGAAGAGGAATGGATGAATTGGAATTCTGGGTTTTTTATTTTGGTGGGCTGTTAAAAGTTCCTTGCTTGGTGGTTATTAACAATGGTAGATGAGGGAATAATTGGGTTCATTCATACTATTTGAAAGTAGGGCTATGTGAAAGTTAGGTTTTGCAGTGGGGATTGGCTCCTGCTTAACTTATGTTTTTGTTAAATACTAGTATAATTTATATGAACCCAAAACAGACCCCATCAGGCTCTAGGACTGTTTAGGTCAATTGCTCCATTTTCATGAAAGCAATCCATTTGGATGATGAACTTAGTGAGCTGAGATTCTCTTGAAATCCCACTCCAAACCTGGGTTAATACGTAAGATTTGAACCTAGGTTTTCTAATGAACCCTGTTTGAATAGGCAAGAATTTGTAGCCGGATTCCCAAATGAGGCCTCTTGTGTTAACCCGATCGCCTGGCTCCGGGCAGGGTTGTTCAGACCTTTCGTGTTCCGGTTTTTCCAGCTTTATTTTATTTTGGGTGCTTTGTGTATGAAGGTTTTGATCAAACATTAATTGTGCATTCCAATATGCAGATGTAGGATATGCAACCAGTGAAACTAGTTTGCAAAAAGAGTTTTCAGATTTTGGTGAAATTGCTGAAGGTGAATTCTATGTCTCCATCTTCAGTCATTCTGTGTCTTTTTTGCCTTCAATCTCTGCTGTTATTCCAGCAGGGGGTATAACACGCTGTTAACTTTTTGTGGCAGTTAAGCTTGTCAAAGATGAAGCCACGAAAAAGTCTAAAGGCTATGCGTTTATTCAATATACTTGTCAAGATGATGCCATCATTGCCTTGGAGAATATGGACAAGAAGGTTCCTAGCTTTCGTTGAGCGCATTTCTTTTCAGTATTCATGGATTTTAAAACTTATATATGTTCTTGTTTTTCAACCACAGATACTTGATGGCAGGATGATTTATGTTGAACTTGCCAGACCTGGGAGAGAGAGATTTGGAGTATACCCAAAAACTTGTGGACCTCCAAAGAAGCCGTCTTTGAAGGAGGTCCAAGATGAGGTTGCAGATTGTTGGTACTGACCAAAATTTCTGTTATCGTTCCATTAAAGCTGACTGTGAACGAGATGGTTAATTAAGGATTGCGGCAACAATGCTACTCCACTGTTCAGGTCAACCCCCCTAATCTTTTTGATGTGATCGTTAACATGTGATGTTGAATCGAACTGCATTCATCCTACCAATGATTTGGTTATATTATCGCTGTAGCCACAAGTGTCAAGATCTTGAAGCAAACAAAACATGCATCATCTGTCATCAATGAGTTGCTTCAGTGTATTGTCTGTCTCGTTTCATTCACATACAAAACATAAAGGTGCTGTCCTCAGGTTATACTGATGAAGTATTTGGAGTGTCAGAATTACTGAATATTTTCTGTTCAGAAAAGAGGTTTGCCATCTTGGTTTGGAAGGTGAATGTATAAGCATTCATGAGCTTTAACCACTTTTTTTATTAGAAGAGCTTGAATTGTAAAGAGACAAAAATTGAGCTTGGTTTAAGCTTGACTTATTAGACTTACAAACTAACTCATTCAAGCTCGTAAGTTGGCTCGTGAACCAAAATCGTAAGTTGTGTGCAATAAACTGAGTTGGCTCGTGATATTGTAGTTTCCTGTAGCATTTTTTTTTAATATTTTACTATAATTTTTGTTGTAGTATATGAATTATATTTTGAGAAGCAAGGTTTGTTTCTTGAACCGAAATAAGAATAAACAAGTTTTAGGTATTTGTGAAAAGTTTTAACAAACACCTAATGCTTTGATGAATAAGGAAGGGAACAAGAGATACTGTTTTTTTTGGTGAATGGGTGGCTCTAATCAAGATTGTCAAACTCGAGAGTCTACCTTGGCTTTTCGTGCAGAGGTAAAATTGGGACGTAAAATTGTAAGAGTTTAAAATTAAAAATATTTTTATCAATTATAGTATCCATATATACTTTCTAGAATCTACTGCTAGGTATTTGGATCTTTTAGGGTTTTGGTCCTTTTGGACACAGGAGGAATTGACTCACCTAACATTATCGATACCGGTTTTACTCTTAGCATTTTGCAGTTTAGATTAAAGAAGTGAGACTATTTTAATATGCAAATGAGGTGATTCGAACTCGATACTTTACCCTCCCTACTGGTATGAATGTATCACTACTTACTAGTTAAGTTTCCACATTCATTATTACTTGTTGACAAGAGATTCCAATTAATGATCTTTTTAAACTATTTTTCCAATGGTTGTTGACTTCTTGTCTCTTCGGTCTTTCACTATTATATGGTAGTCAAATGGTTGTTGACTTCTTGTCTCTTCAGTCTTTCAGTATTACTCCCTCCGTCCATTTTTAATGGACGTTTTGATTTTAGGCACGCATTTTAAAGAGATCGGATGACTCATTATTTGACCCCAAAAAATTTCGTACTTTTTTTTAAACGTACGTTAATCCTTATCGTACATCTGAGAAAAAATTCGAAATAAAATTGTCTCAAATAGTGAGTCATCCGGTCTTCTTAAAATGTGTGTCCAAATCAAAACGACAGTCATTTATGGACGGAGGGAGTAATATGGTAGTCCTCATGTGCACAAACCTTAACCTCAAAGTCTAAGGTTCCAATTTTGTGGGTATTTATTTTTATTCGTCCATTGGTTGGTTTATTTATATATTTTACGAGATGAGTTTGTGTTTCATTAAATGCGCAATTACTCGTAGCAAATGGAACAAAGGAACCCTTCTGTTGATCATTGGGGAGCGTAATCTCATGGTACACCAACGGGATAAGTCTCATGTGATAAACCCCTGACACATGATCCAACAGAGAACCCACCGGTTATGTCCATTGGAGAAACAAATGGTGTCATTTTCCACATCCAACAAAATTGCGTAATTTAAACAAACACAAACCAAAATATAATATTTTCCTTTCAATATACTCTAAATAAATGATTTCCTCGTGTTCTAATATTCAATAGGTTTAACACTAAAAATACAAATAAAAGCTACAGTAAAAGTAAATCTTAAAACAACCTTTATTTGAAACCGGAGGTAATAATATATATCGTTATTGTTAAACTTTTTAAGCACTTTGAACATTAGTTGTTGTTATCAAATTTCCATCAATGCTACTTAAATTTGACATTTAGCTCTTTTTTTCTTAATACTTAATGGTAGTGTATACAAATAATTTGAGAATAAATTTGAGCGTATTTTTGTCTTTCATCATTCTTATACTAACTACTCTTAGTATATTTTTAGCTAAATAGATAATTAAAAAATCACAGAAATATAAAATTACTAGACATGAGAGGTGGTGAGTCTAATACGTGTTGTATGGTTATCCACATTTTATTATTATCAAAAACAAATTCGTGGCAAGATACGATAATGTTGCATAGAGCCCACACGTTTCAAGAAAGTACTACAACCTACCACATAGCACATACTACTAATTAACAAGTTTGATACACAATCAAACTAATTATAGCTGAATAAAAAAAAACCCCATCTCAATACTAAAGAAAACTGAAATTAAAAATTGGTGCACCCAGAAAAAAGGAAAAAATAATTAAATATGGCAAGCGGAAAACTTTCTGCTTATATACCAAACGACTGGTACATATACGGACACCGCTCACGCTGAGTAGTCGTTCAGCTAATTTCCCAGAAACCAGCCTCCACCTCCACTCAGACAAAACAAAACAACAACTGAAAAACGAAAAACACAACTTTGCTTTTCCTTGTCGTTGTCCTCCTCTCTCTCTAGAAAAGAAAGAAGAAAAAGTTTCATTCTTTTTGCGAAGAAAACCACTGCTGATCAAAACAATGGAAGACCCATCCTCCAATGAAGAGATATTGCGAGTTATTATGGTGCTGGAGGCTTTAAAACAAGCATCTCACGAGCTCCAAGCCCACCCGAGTAGCGACCTGAACAACTCCAACTCGTCCGCCATTAAAGCTTTGTTAGAGCTCGAGACAGAGTCTGATACAATTCTCTCGAAAGACCCACATCTCTCCGCTCTCTCGAACCACCTCACAAAGCTCAAATCCCTCGTCGACACCCTCCAGAAAACCCGCGGCTACAGCCTTAGAACCTTCCTGACTCGCCGTGTGTCGACTCATTACATCTCCCGAGTCGCGGGTTCGATTGAGTCGGAGCTTCAAGCTTGGATCGATCGCGAAAGTGTGGAGAACTTGACAGCGGCGTTAAAGAAGGAGCCTTTAATCTGGGTCGGGGGGGAGGAGGAGCAATTGGCGAGTTTGCTGACTCAGTTTGAGAAGAGAGTCCTGCAAGGGTTTGATCGCGAGTTGCAGGATTTGGTGCTGAAAACTAAGGTATTCTTGTTACTTGAAGGAGTTGTTTGTAACGAAAAGTGGTCGAGAAGGATTAGGGAGCACTGTGCTTTTGTTGTTGCTGCTTTGATCGGATTCAATAAGGATGTTTTTGTTGGGCAAGTGGTGATGGGTACTTCAGTTCATGCTCTTGTATCAATGGTTTCCTGGAAACCAATGAGGGTTTTGTGTTCACTCATCATATCAATCAAGTCGCCGCTGGTGGATGAGATTGTGGGTAATGATGAGATACCAAGAATCATTGGTTTCTTGGACTATAAAGATTTGCAATTGCGTTTGATGACAATGGATTGCATTCTTGAGATTGGGTATTTTGGTAGGAAAGAAGCAATTGAAGCGATGCTGAAAGAAGGACTGGTGAGGAAGCTTGTGGAGTTGCAAAGATCAGATCTTGGTGGGGATTTGATTGATATGGGGAAGTATGATGATGATGGTGATGGTGATGGTGATGGTGATGGTGATGAGAGGCCAAATTCAAAGAGTAGGGATAGTTTTATGGAGATGCGTCCATTTGCAAGCTGTGTGGCAAGATTTGCAGTGCAATTAGAAGTTGGGGAGGGATTGCGGAGAAGTGAGAGGAGGGCTTTCAAGCAAGACATATTGGCAAGAGTGAGGGAAGCTTGTGATTCTGATGCTGAAGCTGCTACCATTTTAGCTGAGGTTTTGTGGGGATCTTCCCTTTGAAATCTTTGATATGAACTTTTAGATTTTTTGGTTTGATTCTCTTTTTTTGTCTTCGTTCATGTAATTAAACACCTTTGTAAATGACTCAAATAGTCAGTTGAATCAGTTGGATTGTTAATTTCCAGAATCCTGATTTGAGCTTGGTTTTATGTCCTCCTGGACCTTACTGTTAGGGATTGCTTTCGGTTTTTTCCCTCGGCCAAAACTGTTTCTCGTGTCAAAATCAAAAGCAATCCCAAGCGCCAAACGGACTTTGAGAAATCGGGATTGCCGGATTGATAATTTAAAGTAATTTGTATTCCCTGTCATGGAATATGCGGTTAGATGACATTAAAATAGTTTGGGATCATTTTTACTTCCTCCAAATATTTTAGGGAAAAGTACAACTTAGTCCCGCAAAAAAAAAAATATCTTTGATATTAAATGTTTTCTTGTTCTCCAAATTGTCATCTAGTCTACTTTTAATGCTTGAAAATTAGGGTTGCAGAACCATCAATTTAGGTTATTTTGGTACTTAACTTTTGCTCATTTCCTTTTCCTTCCTTTAATTTGAAACAAACCCCTAGAATTAGTTTTAATAATAATTCTTAAACTTTCCCACACTTTTATCCAAAATTTTCAAATAGTATACACATCAATTAAATAAATCTTAAATCCCACTCTCCTTGATTTTTATTTATTTTTATGTGGCAGGTGTATTTGCTGGTGTATACATAAATAACATTGTTGATTGTGGGTTATGTGTATGCGGAACATGAAATTATACACTACTCTTGATTGTGAAATATCGATGTTGAGATGAAAAGTTGAGAGCAATGCATAATTTCTCTTTTGGCCCCAACATCTAACCCACATGTCCTTTTTCCAGCTTTAGGTTAGGGTGCTTTCCAACAACCAAGACAACGTTGGTGTACAGCAGCCTGGGGTTGCAAAGAACTTTTCCACTTTTAAACCACATTTTTAGTTCGAACATGGGAATTGGACAAAACCATGCGAGAAGAATCATTTATCCAGGTCAACAAATACTTGAACGAGAATAATCTCTTTATCGAAAGAGAGTATAGAGAATCATCATCTCATGTAGTTAAGCATGGATTGTTAAGCAAGACTGATATCAGCACTATCATCATGCTTCCCTAACATGTCATCCCTCAAAAGATGTAATCTTGCATAAATTTCTCTACTTTCCTGGTGGTCTGTGCTACTTGCAACAAAACGATGAACCTTGTTGTCAATCTCAATCCAGCTCGTACCTGCTTCTTTAGTTAACTTCAAGTCGCTCATAACTCTTCTAACTTCTGCTGCCTCATCTAACAACCCTTCTTCAGCGTACAACTTCGAAACGATTATGTAAGATCCAGCCTCCTTAGGTGACAGCGCAAGCAAACGTTTTGCAGCTAAGTTTCCAAGATCCATATCACCACATAACTTGGACACATTGACCAAGGTTCTCCAGAGCAAAGTTGAATCTGAAAAGGGACTACTGTTGATGAAATCTACCGCTCTTGGCAAGTAGCCAGCTCGACCCAAAAGATCGACCATACAAGCATAGTGCTCAAGCAATGACTGAATTCCATATTCTTGCTCCATCTCATCAAACAAGCATATTCCATATTCCCACAAACCAGAGTATGTGCAAGCTTGAAGGACGGCCAAAATGGTGATCTCATCAGGGACGCACCCTTTTTTCTGCATTTCTTCAAATAGGAAAATAGCTTTCTGGCCTTGACCATGGAGGCCACAGGCAGAAATTATGGCATTCCAAGACACCAAATCATGTCTATTTAAAGAATGAAATACTTGATCGGCATCTTCAACGCTTCCACATTTGGCATACATGGTAATTACTGCATTAGCAACAGAAATATCAGCTTCGAATCCTGTCTTAATACTGTATGCATGTAGACTTCTCCCTACTGCTAGGGAAGCTCGATTTGCAGATAACCTAAGCAGTTGTGAAAAAGTAATGGAATCTGGTTTAATGCCAGAAAACCTCATCTGAGAGAAAAAAGTCATAGGATCTTCCTCATGCCCATCAATTTCAGGGAAACCAGCTAGAATAGCATTAAAAGAAGCAGTATTTCTTGTTGATAGGCAATTGAGAACTATACTTGCAGACTTCAGGCTCCTGCATTTGGCATAGAAGTCTATCAACGCAGTCCCAATGTTAACATCACCAGAATAACCGAGCTTTATGACAAATCCATGCATTTGAATTCCCAAATTTAAGTTGTTGGCCTCAGAGCAGCTATCGAGAACAGTAGCTAGCAAACTAGAGTCGAGGTTGACACCATCTTCAAGCAATCCTAAGAAGACATCAGGAGCCTTTTCGCTGTGGCCATTCCTTGTGTAGGCTGATATAAGTGCTGTCCATGAAATGAAATTATTCTCATCCATTGTAGCAAACATTCTCTCAGCCTCTTCCATCATTCCATTCCTCCCATACATAGTAATAGCTGCATTCGCAACTGAAGTTTCATTCAAGAAACCATACTTAACAGCGAGCCCATGTAACTGTCTGCCTTCCTCCGCGCCCAAATCTCCATAGCACGCGCTAATTATATTAGTGAATGTATAGTCATTTGGGTGCAAACCAGCCGTTAGCAAACTTATGAAAACCTCAATAGCGTTGGCTCCACATCTGGCCCTCCCATACTCCAAAATCATAAGATTCAGGCACCGAAGATCTTTATTCGCAACACCATTAAACACACGCTCTGCTTCACCAAAATATCCATTTCTCAAGTACATAGTAATCAAAGAAGTACTAAGAACAACATTCTCCTCAAACCCACATTTTACAACAAAACCATGAATTTGTTCCCCTATTATCCTATCACATGCCTGCAAAATCACAGCACAAGTATGTTCGTTGAACTCTTCCCCAAGCTCATGCATTTCTCTGAAAACATGGAACCCTGATTCAAAATCCTTATTCTTCAAATAGCCTGTTATCAGAGAAGTCAAAGTGATTGTGTTTCTAACAAGCATTCCATCGAACACCTTCTGTGCCGAATCAAGTCTACCGAATTTTGCGTACAGATTAATAAGATTATTGCCCTGGAATGGATCATTTTGGGAGGGGGATTTGAGTAAGTAAGCATGGATGGCCTGACCCAACAACAAATCTCGAGACCCAATAGAGACTTTGAGGAGATGAGGCCACTGACTGGAGAGAAGACTGTGATCATGAGAATCGGAGTCTTGGGCAGAATTGGGATTGGGGGTTTGAGGGTTGGCAATGAGTGTGGTACAGTTTGGTGGTTTTGGTTTGGGTTTTGAAAATGGAGGGAGAAGTTGTTGATGAGGGTTAGAGAGATGAGGCAGTAATGTAACAGGAAAACAAGTACTCATTCTGTTGCTGCGTTCTCCATTTCAAAATTGCAAATGGTTGAGATTTTTCTTTTCTTTTTTTTTTCTTTTTTTTAAAGGAAAATAATAAGATTAATTTAGATCAGCAAGTACAAAAGGCGCGATCGCCTCGGGGTATTCCCCTATCCATACATTTCCTAAACCGGAAATTAAAGCCAGTTGGCTCAATTCATGTGCTGGAACATTCGTGGTCCGCTTAGCATGCTTAAAGGAGCAACTACGGAAAGTAGAGGCCAACCGAGCCACTTCCTCCAGGACCAAACCCGTATAGGTTCCAGGAAGCTCGTCGTTGGTAAGGGCCAAGATGTTTTGCAGACAGTCCGACTCCATGATGACCCTTTCACACTCCTATTGCCTAGCCTGCGTGAGAGCGTCTCTGAGCGCTAGTGCCTCCGCGGTTGGCGCGTCGGTCTTATGTGGGAGGAAAATGGCCCCAGAGAAGATCGGCCTGCCCATTCCGTCTCGAGCAATGAAGCCCAGTTCAGTCCCGGAACTCCCGACAGCAGCATCAGTGTTAACCTTGACAATCCCCGGAGGGAGGGGACCATTTCGGGTCGATGGGTTGGCATGCAGGGGAAGGAGACTTCTGAGGCGGGCGCCAGGCCTCCTTAAAATCTGTCAGCAATTTCCCTCCCCTGATGACCACCTCCTAGGCAGATTTGTCTCGTTGACAGAAAATCTTGTTGTTCCTAGAAGTCCACAGCGACCAAAGGGTAGAGATCAACATTTCGAGACTCTGATCATCTAGAGACGTCCATGCAGCAGTGAGCCACTCAACCCAGTTCTCCCCGTGAAGGCTTGGAACACTGCCCCAGAAGTCGAATTTAGCCCACACCCCAGCCGCGAAAGGGCAAGACACCAGTAAGTGTGAAGTTGACTCTACCTCCTCGTTACAGCAGGGGCACACCGGATCCACCAGTCTCCTTCCTAGGTTTACTCTAGTCGGGATGGATCCATTTCCTAGCCTCCACATGAAGTTTTTAAACTTTGGGGGGATAGTAAGACCCCAAAGGTGTTTCCACCAACCTCTATTCGAGCCCTGGTCACCCTGGGCGACTGGCGACGTAAGACTGTGGTACCCACTGCGCACCGAATACTTCCCATGTGTAGTGCCTCTCCACACAAGAGTATCATTTGCCTCATCCCGACTAAGCGGTAGGCTTAAAATTTCCGATACTTCTTGCGGTAGAAAGAGTTGTTCCACTAGGTCAGTCCTCCAGCAACGATGATCCTGGTCTATAAGTTCAGCCACTGTAGCCTCCTCATCCAGCACAGACACCGGTGCAGCGATCATTCCGTTTGCCGTTGATGGTAGCCATGGAACCTTCCAAATCCGTATCCGCTCCCCATTCCCCACCCGCCAGAAACAACCTTTCTGAATGACCTCTCGCCCAGCCATAATGCTCCGCCAAACATAGCTGGGGCGATATCCCACCCCTGCCTCTAGGAAGTCTGAGCGGGGGTAATACCTAGCTTTCCAGATTTGGGAGAGCAACGAGTGCGGGTGTTTCTGTAAACGCCAACCTTGCTTTGCAAGCAATGCTAGGTTGAAATCCCGAACTTTCCTGAAGCCCAAACCTCCCACCTCCTTTGATCTACATAACTTATCCCAGGAGACCCAGTGCATCTTGCGCTCATCCGAGGATCCCCCCCACCAGAATCTCCTAGTAGCCTTCTCGATCTCTTCACATATGGAGATTGGGATTTCAAAGCAGCTCATCACATATGTAGGGATGGATTGGACGACCGATTTAATCAGTACTTCTCTCCCTGCATGAGATAATTTCTTTTCTTTCCACCCCCCCAGCCTCTTGCAGACCCTATCTCGAATCGATGCAAACATTCCTTTTTTGGATCTACCAAAGGAAACTGGAAGCCCTAAATACTTCTCATGTGACTCCGTTCCCCTCATGCCTAATCTTCCTAAAACTCTTGTTCTAGTATCTTGGCCGACGTTCTTGCTGAAGCATACCTCTGATTTGTCTATATTGACCTTCTGGCCCGAAGCCTCCTCATAGTCCTTCAAAATCGAACTGATGACCTCTGCCTCCTCCTCGTCTGCCCTAGCAAAGATGAGGCTGTCGTCCGCGTAGAACAAGTGGCTGACCTCTGGGCTACCTCGACAGATCTTGTAACCATGAATCCTATTAGCCGAGGCTGTGGCTTGGAGCATCGCCGAAAGGCCCTCTGCGCAAAGGAGGAACAGATAAGGGGACAGGGGATCCCCCTGCCGAAGACCCCTCCCCGGGTATAATGTAGGGCTAGGGGTTCCGTTTAGGAGGATGGCATATGAGACAGAAGAAACGCAGCGCATGACCAGTGATGTCCAGCGAGAAGAGAACCCCATACGGGACATGATTGCCTCCAAAAAAGGCCACTCAACTCTATCGTAGGCCTTACTCATATCCAGTTTAACGCTCATCCACCCGGTGCCAGAGCTCTTGGTGTTCATCCCATGGAAAATCTCCTGGGCAATTAGGGCATTGTCTGTAATAAGTCTGCCCGGAACGAAAGCACTCTGATTCTCCGCCACTATACTCGGCAGAATCTTCTTCAGGCGGTTTGCCAACACTTTGGTAATCATTTTGAACACGACGTTACAAAGGCTGATTGGTCGAAATTGGGAGCACTTGGAAGGATTTGCTACTTTAGGGATAAGGGTGATGAAGGTGTGATTGAGGTAGCTGGGGTCCTCCCCCTCATTTAAAATTCCGAGAACCGCTTTACAAATAGGATTTTCAAGAAAAGACCAAATTTTTTGAAAAAAGAGTGGAGGCATCCCATCCGGCCCAGGGGCCTTAGTGGGGTGCATCTGCTTTAAGGCTTTTAAAACTTCGTCTTTAGTAAATGATGCGATCCTGCCTAGGGTTAGTAAGCCGGATTACAATGGAGCTTATGGAGGATCTAGCCAAACGAATTATCTAGCGACAACTATGACCATAAGAAGAAAAGACACAAGATTTACGAGTTGCAGCGGAGAAAGTACATAAAAGAGTGATGGAAGATGAGAGTTACCGGGAATTAGAAGATGGATGGAAGGGACGGAGATGAGCACACACGAAGTAGCGAACAATCCAAAAGGTTTGCTTGATCAAGATATACTCCGAGGGCCAAGATTGAGACTCGTTTCTATGGATGATCAACCAAATAAACATATATTTCATTCAACAAAATCGTCACAATCAATACAAACTTTGATTTCCCGGAGAGAGATCGGGAGGAGTAATCTCAAACTCAAGCGATCCCTCTCAAGGAATTAAAGTGATGAGCCAAGGCTTAGGATGATAAGAGAAAGGAGTAATCTCACTTTACAAACATCAACCAAATGTCTAAGCTCCCCCAAATGAAGCAAAAGAGTTACATATATAGTTGGTATGCATTTTGGGCTTGAAAAGCCCAAAATTCGTACCCAAAACAGATGCTGGCGTGATCACGTTAAGGCCTTAGCGTGATCACGCCAGACAACTTTCCCTTAGCGTGATTCACGCCAACACCTTAGCGTGATCACGCCAAGATGCCCAAAAATCCAAAATAGCATCCGAGAGTAGCGTGATCTAAGAACTCTTCACGCTAAGAGCTTAGCGTGATTAGGCTAGACCTCTTTCCTTAGCGTGATCACGTTAAGACCTTAGCGTAATCACGTTAAGGATTTTTCCAGCAGCTTCAGCTCCGCGCGCCAAAATGTCGACAAGCATAACTTCTGATCCACCCGTCCGATTGACCTGAAACTTGTACCAAACGAAAGATAACATCTTGAAGTTTCCGTCAAGCCTTTGTTCCCTCAAATCGGACACCATTTGCTTGTCCATCTGCTCATAATGATTATCCTCTTGGATGGAACATTTGTTGGCGAGCCTTGGCTTGGTGAATACACACATGGACAGCTTTTTCCTTGGCCTCGATGGGTTCTTCCTCACTCACTTTGCCTTCAAACCATAGCGATAACCTTCGTGCTTTGCTTCGGGTGATCGGTTCTTGAGGCAATATGTCTTGAGGATGAAAATTGGCTTTTAAGGGGTCCATGATCACATCAGTAAAGATCTGGTCGAGACACAAGTTCATGGGATTGGAAACACGGGGGGTGATAATTTGTAAAACGTTTGAAGAAAGGTCACTACCTTCAGAAGAAAATAAAGACGAAGAAAATAAAGACTTATAATACTCTAGGAATGTCCCTTCTACTTCCTCACGAGACTCCTTCCAACAGCCCGATTCATCCTGAATTCTATCAATAGTATTCTTCTTCTTCCTCTGAGAAGCTTGAGCATGGAAGAATTTAGTGTTCCTATCCCCTTCTTCAAGCCAAAGGACCCGAGATCGCTGTTTCCACATAACTTCTTCCCTATGGATTAATTCGTCAATCTCTTTACTAACTCGCTCAATTTTATCTAGGGTGGGGTCCGTCACTGGCTATTTCTGCAACCAACCCAAATTATCTCTTTTCTCAACAATGGATCTGTGAATATTCCCAAACACCTCCTTACTCCACCTAGTAAGCTTCGACCCACAGAGCCGTAGACGTTGATCAAGAGGAACGCCATCTCCCTGAAGCTCCGTCCCACTCCACATCTCTTTAACAAACTTTCTTTTCTTGAGAGTCAAAGTTGTGATAAGTGTTTAAATTACCAGAAACAAAATGTTATACTCCCAGCCAAAATGAAAAAGAATGTCTCGAAGAACAAAAGCAAAATTGATACTTAAACCTAGAAAAAGCTTGAATCTTGGGCGCACCCTAATTCAATCCATGTGTCCTTCTTCTTACCCTCTTATTATTTTTACTTCACAGCCCATTTATTTTTATTCATTTTGATCTAATTTATTGTTTTTTATACAAACAAATTACAAGAAAAATAAGCTCAAAATAAAAAGAGGTCTAAGTGAAAAAAATTAGGGAGGGTGTCCCTAAATACATATATATTCTGGTTTAGAGGAGGCCAAAGCTAAAATCCCTTCAACCAGAAATTGTTTCCACGCTAAACATACACCTGTTCATGGAAAAATCTTCTTCCTCCAAACAACCTAAAATTTGAACTGTTCTCCGGAATAAACAATTACATCAAACTACATGAGAGTATGTTAACTACCAGCAATCATCTCACAATTCTTGCATCCAAATCCTCGTACATCATGTTAGAACATCAATCAATCAGATTATCCACACCCAGAGACTCACCAATTTCTCTTTCTCGCTGTAAATCAATGCCGTACGGCTAGCATAAACGGCTAGCATAAAGCACATACATCTTAGAATTTCAGGATGGAAACAACTATCTGTGAAGTGAAATGTTGTACCTGGACCATCCCGGCTGTACAGGAAACACAGCCACCATCCAGAGAGCCTTTCCAATGCAGAAGCACTGCAGAACGGGGAAAAAATAAATTGGCCCTTAGAAAGTTGTCCTGCAAAATATCTGATAGAAAACATGTATAAAAGCATATTTTTCATTCCAGCATCAATCTCAGTATGTCAGACCACAGTCAAATAGTAGAGACCAATGGTTTGGGTGTCACCACATACATAGATAAGCACACAACGGAGTCAAGCTCCACCAATTCAAAAGATGCTCGAAAGGATATAGGTTGCCTCTTCAAATTGAATTTATGCATGGATCGCAAAAGAGTAGGGGAAAATGTATCTTTTAATTTTTCTGTACAACTATAGCATGCATTTTGTATATTCCCTAGCTCTGCGGTCAAGATTGGCAGGTCAACTGGATACCCGTGTTTCATGGAATATAACCATGCTTCTAAACAAAATACAAATATCAACCTAGCCTCCTCCATGCAACAACAGTAAATGGTGAGGTGCAAAAAACTGGAACAGCCTTCCAAAAGTACTACAACTCTTCATCTTCTCTCAGCAGGCAGATGGTATGATTCCGTAAACAAGTTATTCTGGAAATGAATCCTCTCAGCCAATAAAACTTGCCAAAAAAGTCAACACAAAATTATCCAACCTCCATTTCTTCCCCACTTATCGTTCTGTTTTCACTCGCTTTCCTGCGGCACAGGAACTTGAAAATTGAGAAAACAGCGATTAGAGCAATTTCAATATGTTCAGAGCTACTCATCTTTAGATTAACTTGGCCCATTTTTCGGCTATTTAAATTGGCATTAACCTCCAATTTCATGCCTCGGATTGGCCGAAACTCAGATTGAAAACCTCCCCCCAACACAATCTCCTTATTAAAGGAAAGAGCTGTCATTGATAGACAGACACTGTCATTCCTCACAGGGTAGTCCCCTCCTCTTAACACAGCCTCAAAACTTCCACCATATGCCACTTGTCCATGACCCCTCATTTGGCCAGCATTCATCACCAACTTCAGTCTCTTCCCAACCAATATTGTATCTTCGAGCTTGGCGCCAACATAGTACTTGTTCCCAAAGGACGTCAACGAAACCCCACAGTCAATAACGTTGGGTTTGACATTACTCAGCCTTGTATTGCTGCGAACTGTGTAGATCAGATCTTTTCCAGCAGATTGAGCCTCAAGGCCTACTATATATCTCAGACCCCTAGGATCCATGTACGTTGCAGCACACTCTGACTGCATACTGAAATCTTGCTTGTCCTTGCTCATTTGTCCTACGATCGATGCATAAACATTTTTTTTCACTTCTATAGCTGTATCTAAGTTTATGCCATCAAAGCCCACATCATGATCCCATCCTTGAGGATCAAGGACAGGTCTCACAAGCCACTGATCACTTGTGACAAGGCAGCGATACCTGTGTACAGCCCAATCCGAGTCAAAACTCAAAGGGACTACCATGTCTGGTAACAAGAAAGCCTCTGGAGAGTCCTGCTGATCACTAGAATTGTTGTCCTCCGTAAAATGTTCCTCCATTGAAAGATTCTTCTCCCTTCGCCTCTGAGCCTCTTCCTTTAACTGTTTCTTCAAGTAAAGAGTTTCCCGGTAATCTAGCTCATCAAGGTATGCTCTCTTCTGCGATTTAGTCAATCTCTCAAACTGACTTTTTGTCAGGATTCGAATTGGAGGCAATTGATCATATCCATCTTCGTCTACATCAGCATCTGAAAGGAAAATCACATCCGTATCGTCTGCTTCACTTGTTCTTGATGCAGAACGATGCCGCAGAAGAGATGACAGAAGATGGGGTAGAGAAGGCACTCGAGGACTAACTGATGGCCCCAACTCCATGCTGTCTTGAAATGCTAAAAGGGTATTAGCATCACCAAGAACCTTAGTGCAAATGCATAATAATAAGAATTGAGATTTCCACACTTCTCCATTAGGAAGAATAGTTTCCCCCATGAAATTTTTTCTGCACTGAGGGTGATTCTCCACTAAAAGGACAGGGTTCTCAAGTTTTGAGTCAGATAGCGTCTGGTGTATACAGTGTTGCATCAAATTGGTGCATTGGGTCACATATGATTCATAGCTGACTGGATACCCACTCGGAATTTCCGGAATAGTTGCAGCATGAGTCATAACAAGAACGGTGTTAAACCAAATTGCATTACCAAAAACTTTGGTCATGAGCTTCAGAAGGGGGAAATCACTATAGCCCATGTTGATGAGGTCAAGGCGTTCAAAAAATAAAACAACATCTGGTGGTGATTTCTTAATAAATCTGCGCACGGAGAGCATAATCTTCCTATTCTTCCTCACATTACAAGTAGTTGAAGGTAGAAAACCAGGGGTGTCAATAAAAGTTACTTTAACCCCATCAACAGTTCCAGAAACTTCTTTTATGCAATCAGTGGCAGGTCGAAATGCATCAGTAACGGTCTTAGCTTGATCAAATACAGAATTAATGGTTGCACTCTTCCCAACACCTGTTTTCCCCAGAACAAGTATTCTAACAGAGAAGTCCAATTCAGGTATGCCAGATGTCTCTTGCTCTGCTGCTATAGCTCTGGCTCTATCATAATTAACTTTTTTCAAATCTGACTCCCCAGCTCGTATTAGGCTTGCAAGGTGTAACCTGTATAAAACCTTTGCCACCAGAAGATTGTCATGCGGCTGCCCAAACCTTCGAAGGAGACGGAAGAAGTTAATTTGGACATCTTCCATCTTTGCCAGTGGATCCTTCTTTTCATTAATGTTTTGATTGGTTTGGTAAGCATCTATAACAACTGGTTGCAGGGACAAATGGTTCCCAACTTCCTGATTAGAAGAGCATGAAGTACCGAGATGTGTTGATGTGTCCTCCGAACGATACAGATTAGCTGTAAGTAACACAATATATTGTTCAATCAAGCAAAAAAAAGAAGAAAGCGTGCACAAGTTTAACTCAGAATGAAAATAATAGCAATTACAAATGAAACTGAAAATCAGTTTGAGCAATGTTTTAATGAAAAATCTTCTCTGCAATTCACCTCATAATAAAGATGGCAATGGCTTGGGCATAAGTACAGACATTATTGTTCATGAAGGAGTTGCCAGCACAATTTTGCCACGCTCTCTCAAGAGCCAAAACACATGCAAATGCATATCAGATTGATATTTACGCAACATAGCCAATTACTTGAGACTAAACTAGAAACAAATGCTTCTGTAGACTCTTTCTGATTTATCATATACACATCACCATAAGAAGATGAATTGACTAAGTTCCAGCTGCTGTTTTTGCAACTACTGGCAGTCCCTCTACGTGTACACTCAAATAGCGAGCTCAACCAAATGCAAAACCATGCAACGAGAACACCCCACCCCTAAAGCACAGAATCAAGGAACACCATTGATTGTCACAGTGTTGCATCTATTAGGGTAGTGCAAAATGCATGTACGGTTGTGAGACTCTCAACTCTAGGACAGCAAGTCAATTGGATGATAGTGGTTAAAAGTGTGCCAAATGATCACCACATCAGCCTCATTTTGGCAACGACAACTGACATCATACAAACCTTACTGGAAAGCATTTAAGTTTCTATAAACCAAAACCCTCTAGACAGGTAACATCCTCGCATGGTAGAACTTAAAAGTAATAATTATAACAAAAAACTGTAACAAGAACCAGAAATCCTACTGAAATATGGATTTGTTAGGCCCACATAGATTCTTTTCTTCTACAAGTAAGCAAGCTTATTTCAGTACACTACAAAAGAAAAAAATCTACAACTAAGAGAGCTATTTAGTAAACTAAAATACAAATTCACTCTTTACTTATCAAAAACTTACATTCTATATGAAACAAAGAAGGTAGATTATTGAATGTATCCACCAATCTCTTGTTAGAAGAGTCAAGGTGAATCAAAGAAAAAGGAAAATACCAGATGGGTCATCAGAATCTATTTCATCCCGGTGAAAGAAGCTGTCACTCCCTGACAAAGGTCTAGATGATGAAGCCAAGGTCTTGGATAACAATTGACCAAACACCCAGTCCCTAATACCCTTCATTCTTTAATTTCCTGCAATCAGACAAAGACCTCATCTTCTTATCCATGTGTAACCAGAAAGACGGGAGAAACGGGAGATTAATTGTTGCGGAAGTTAAGAACTTACCGAAAACTTGATGGGTCTGAATCCGGGACCGATTGGAATAAGCTGCAATGGAAGGTGCGTGGCTGTAATTTGGGTATTACAAGATTCGGTGAAAATAAGGAGGGAGAGGGATGGGCATTGGGTTAACGAAGGGAGGTGAGAAGCAGGGAGATAAAGAGAGATAAGACAAAGATACTGCTTGATTGGCTATTTCACGGTTTGATATCCACGATCCAAATACACCCGATAGTCATAGACCAAACCCCAACCCCAAACATAATAAAACACACGTGTAAATCTCCCGATTTATTTTTTCTAAAGGAAACATGTATTTAAAAAGTTTTAAATCTTGGTTTGATAAATTTAATTAAACCACACCTAAAATGAGGCTATGGTCATCCGCGTCGCGTTGAAATACGAGGTTTAGCAGGATTTTCAGTTTGTCTTATTCGAGTCTGAGTGTCTCGAGATCATTCAGGCCGTCAAAGTGGGAGTTTCCGCTTGGGTATACGGCCTAATCTTATACGATGTGGCCCATCTAGCTTTGTTGTTCCTGTCCTGCTCCTTTTGTCACGTTCGTCGGAACCTTAACGTTTCGGTTCATATTTTAGCAAAATTTGTTCTAATTTTTAGTTTTGAAAATGTTTGAATAGGGTAAGGTATGCTCGGAGGTGATCGTGTTTGCTCTTCTGAATGATTTATCTTAATAGAGATATGTATTTAAAAAATATATATTTAGTTTGAAAAAGATGATGATTCAAAGTTATGTTTTGTTTATACGATTTAATAAAATTTAAGGATATTTTTCAATTTGATTATTATTTCTCAATAATATAGATACCATTTATAAAGTTACGTATGAATTTCTTCATATAAAGAAAAGACATTAACATTTGGGTTGATAAAATAAAAATGGAAGACATAAACATGGCTAATTGCTCATTTCTTGTTTATTCTAATAGAGTTGTGATTACATTGCATTTCATCATGTTTTTACTATCCATTTACTTGTTATTTGGGCAGTAAACCTACTGATTTATCCTTGTATTTCCCATATCTTAGCAGTTCTGGTCTGGAGGCAATTTATAGAAGAATCTGATTTTTGGAGCGCTGAAGCTGTTTTCCCGAGTCTAGACCAGAGTCTAGGCCAAGACTCCGGCCAAGACTGATCCGCGGAAAAGAAATCATGAGCAGCGGCGTTGGGCCTTGCGAGCTGGCAAATCACAGCTGTCCAGTGACAAAGATGAGGATCAAGAAGATATTTATTTAAGAATCCTATCAAGGATCTCCTTCCATCTTTGTATATTTTAAATTCCTATTTTTATTCAAAAC
This sequence comes from Viola odorata, assembly GCA_963691705.1. NCBI lineage: Eukaryota > Viridiplantae > Streptophyta > Magnoliopsida > Malpighiales > Violaceae > Viola > Viola odorata. Next base: position 57,473,027 of record OY829542.1, read on the forward strand.
AAATCAGGATAATTTATTAGGAGATTATTTAGGAGATTATTTAGGAGATTGAGTTGGAGAAGGACAGAGGAGTTTTAGCTTACTTATAGCTGAACTTGTCCTCGCTCTCTCTTCACGCTCGGACGTACTTTCTTCTTCTCCCCTCTTCCATCACTTTGTACCTTGCTCCTGGATTTAATTCTTTGAATCCACGGATTTATTTTATTTATGCAAGCAAGTATTTTTATAATTCATTCATGAGTACATCTAGCTAATCACCATTCTTGGTAAGAGCTTGAGAGCTATGTTTCTTATATTTCGTGAGATCTAATTACTCTTAATAATCTCTATTTTTGTAATTATTTATTTTCTGGTTTCTTTACTTCCTTGTTCAAGTTTAGAACTGACAATTCAGATTTTAGCTTGGGAGACCCAGTTAAATGAATAATACAACTCAGACCCGATTGACAACCGAGGGTAAACTTGAGTTGGGCGTTGTCTTATCCATAGCAGCACTGCAAATATAGAGATGAACACCATTGAATCAGTGATCGAATCATAAGAACATAGCCCGTTCATGCTCTTACCGGGAACCTTCTTTTTACTGTTTTTAATCTTGACCCCCTGTCTTGGCCTAGACTCCGACCAAGACTGTTTTGAACTATTTAATTGCTTTTGCTTTTGTTTTAATTTTCAGAATCAACCAACCAAACTCAGTGACGAGGAAGTCAACCAAGAACTACAAATCCCCCGAAGTCTCTGTGGACGATCCTCTTACCACCATCTACAAGTTCTTTGTGGACAAGTGATAAGTTGTATTTCTACCCCTTTTTCTTATCTATTATACACTTATATTTGACGTGTTCGACGCGCGGTCAAGTTGTTAATAAGTATTAATTATATGATGCGTACTTGTAAGGAGAAAGAGCTTTTAATTCTTCAATAAATTTTTTAAAAATATTTCTTTTATTTTTATTTTTCAATGAGGTGCACTCTCTGTTTTTATGATTTCTTTCTGTTAGGTATCTGGATGCCGTTTAGGTTAACGGAGACAAGTTGGGAGCAAACGAGGCTAACGACGCAAAAATTAGATGCAATTTTAGTATTATGCAAAAATTAGGATAAACTTAATATTACCAACAAAAATTGAGTGTCAAACTGAGTTTTGCCCAACGATGATTCTTCCAAAAGAAAAATCAAACGATGAGATGTAAACATAAAACATCACTGTATCAATTCTTCAAATGAGTTGGAAAAAGGGACACAAACAGCAGCTAAAATTCCAAGCTGAAGACAATGGCAATATGAAAATCAGTTTTTTTCATAAAAAAACATCAGTTCACCATTTACAAAATGTCAGCAGCTTCTTACATCTCAGATGAATCCTTCGCGTTCATAAGAAGGAAAAATATTATTTCCGATCGGTTGGAGTGCCTCAAAAATTCAGGCTTGCTTCATGTTCCAACTGTGTATAATAAAAATAAAATATCACCTCAAATAGTTAAAAAAGCATAGCGATGCTTATCTTCACCCAAGCAGAAAGTAGATCGACCATATCTATTTCCTCCCTGCAAAAACCAGCCAAAGCATTTCACTAACAAAGACCTCCATGCAAGAGCCCAGGCTTCACTTGAGTAACGGGCGGACCACCTATCATTTGATTATCATGTCAAATTGAGTGGACATTCAACAACGCTATTGTTTCACAAGACAACCTGTTTCTCCCTAGCTTTGTAGTAAAGCATCTTTTGCACATAAAACATCATGTATCCTTGTGCAGCCCTCACAATGTTCTCGTTGACTTGAGTAATCCACGCATCATCACACTTATACCACTGGTTACTTAACCGCAAGTAAGTCACATAGTGGCCAGCATCAAGTTTCCCTGTGTGAGTCACAACAGCAAATAATTCGAACTCTGACGAGATCTCATTCGAAGAGTCTACCTCATCACCATCACATGGGAGAATCCTGTTCCCAAATCGACCCCTCAAAATGGAAGAAGAAAGATAAGGTGCCATGTTCAACGAGAACGGGAATTGCAGATACCGGTCAACTTTCCTTGACATTCTGCGTACTGAAGAATGCTCAAATCGTTTAATGTGGAAGCAAGAAACCAACGGAAGCTTTCTTATAGACATCTGCTTCAGAGACTCCTGCCTCACCTGACACTGTTGGCAGAAGAATTTCTGGTCAGAGCCCAACCTCTCAGGCTGGGTAAATCTATCCAAACACCCCATCAAGGTAGATATTCCAGAGTTTTGGCCAGAACTGATGCAATCTGCCCCACCATTGTAAGCATGGTGAGTCTTGCCAGAAGCTGTCTTGGAAGAAACCCGTTGCTGAGGTTCTAAGTCGAGTGAAATGTCCAAGCATGGGTCATATGTAGTCGATGTGAAACCGCATGCCGTACACATGACGTCGGATCGCAGGATACCAGAAAAAACTCTGTGAGCTATACAGCAATCCCCATGGCCTGAAGTTCAAACATAAAATAAACATATCCTTGTTAATACAATCTATCTATGTTATAGAATATATATTGTGGCAATGTCAATATATTTTGTGCTATGGAACACATACATAAAAGTGTAATATCCCTATCAGATAAATGGCACGTTAGCCTAGGGTGTTGGGCCACTTTGTAACTATATAACAATGATAGAATGGCGGGATAATAAAAAAATGTCGTCTTTCAACCATCAGTTCTTCATAAAGAAATTCTAATTAAGGGGTGATGCAAGTGTAGCCCACTAAACTGCAGCTGTCGTGGATGCACTTTCAGCTGTCCACTTAAGTGTAACTGTTATGCCAAACTAAGTAAGCGAAACAATATCTTTTTTTTTTTGAGTAAGTGAAACAATGGAAGAGGGCATGTGCAATGTTAGGAAGCAAATTAAATGAAGTGGTTGAAACAGGGATACTATTATTACACAACAACTTATTTACTGTTGATTTCATTAAATTGAGGTTACCCCCAAAAGACTAAAGCAGAGTGGATAGTAAGCCCCAAAATTATAAAGAAAATTATGCTGAATATTGACTTTAACCTAGAGCTACGATCTTCTCAATCTGATACTGGGATTAGCTATGTTTGATTCTAAGAATGACAGAGGTGATGCTAATGAGACTACAAGATCATCGCGACAGGTGAGAAAACCTATGATGAAACCAAGTAGGTCAAGGAAAAGTTGACTTACTGGAGTGAAGCAGATGACATCATCAAGCCAGCAGATTGGTGTTGAGATTAGCCCTAAATTTGGAAGCATTTCTCAACAGTCAACTCCTAGAGCAATAATTTTGAGACCTAAACCCACACCCTGCAGTTGAAAATTGCGGTTACTTCTTTATCCCGGACATTATTTTTTTAAATTTTGCTTAAAAAGAACAAATAAGAACACAGGCTAACTCCAGAAAGGGTTGAATCCTCATCCCCAAATTTGCACTAGAATCTAATATTATCAGAGTGGCAGTGATGACTCCTAAGCTGACTAATGCAGAGTAGTAGATTTAATTCTTGATATTCCCGTAACATTCACAGCATGCAGTGAAACAATTCAAGGAGCTACAAATATGCACCATAACAAATCATCGGATGGAGAGGGGCCTTAACAAACTTAGTAGTCTAAATTACTAGTGGAAGATCCCTTTAAATAGCACAAGCTTCAAAATGAACCACTTCATACACAAACAAGCATCAGTTCAAAAATCTTTGTGCAAATTATCTAAAGCAACATAAAAGCCAATTTCAATTCTACATTATTTTCACCAAAGCAAACATCAAAAGAACCACTTTGGAACTTAATACCAATAAAATCTAATATGCATTCATATGGATGAAGCATTCCACCTACATTTGGCCCCATCTGGCCAAATAAACAGTCCCCTCAACATCTAAAAGAAGCCAATTTAACCAATTTCATCACAACATCCGAGAATAGCATCTAGTCCAACAAAAGCAGCAATCACAGAAAAGTAGAAATAGAAAACGTGACAGTATATATTTTACCTTGCGTTTCAAGCTTTTGCTTCTCCTTCTCCTTCTCCACCTTCTCATGGATCCCATCCAACATAGAAATAAAAAACTCATGAGCATCCTGCTGCTCGTAACTTGCCAAGTTAGCCGCATGCTGCCACCAGCTAACACCCAAACCAAGCATATCAGTGGCGGATTAGAAGTGCAACCTGATGGTAATAGGTTAAAATGAAGCTACCTGTACAAAAACTTAGCAGGGCTATAAGGGCTGGGATCGCCAGAGAAAACCGCGGAAAACATAGCATCCATGTCGCATGCCAAACACAATTTTTTATTCTTGCTATTGTTACAAGCAGGACCACCGTTCTTTTGCTGACAATAATACCTATTGTGCCGATCACTTAGAAAGTAATTTCTTAATGGCGGTGTATGTAGCAATGCTTGTAACACTGAGTTCATGAAACAAGTGTTCCCTAAATTATTCAATCCACGCAAGCCCCATGGCTTCTGATCCGGCAGGCAGTCCAATGGACTTGCACTGCTACCCACCAGCACGCGCTCCTGCGCGTCTGGGGACCATGGCTGGTAGTCTATGCGCCGCCGTTTGCGAAAGTTTTCGGGCTTGGAGGCGGATCTGAGGAATGAGGGCAGTGCGAGGACTACTGCAGCATCGAAGTCGTCGTCGTACACCTGGTCGCGGCATGCGTAGCAGAAAAGCTCTGCCCGATCCACATCGACGGCAATCTCATGTCCAGCAGGCATGGAAGCTGCGTGCGCCGCGGCGTGTGAGGGGCCGGGAGGCGCGTGGCATGATACCGCGGCGCACTCGACGCATGCGTAGAGGCGCGGGCGGGAGGAGTCACCGCACGCGCCACAACGCGGGACCTCGGAGGGTTCCCGGCGGATCGCGGCGCGGGCGCCTGGTGGTTTGATGCGGAGGCAGTCTTGGAGGGCGCGAAATGGCTTGGCACCGTTCTTGGCGCGGAACTGGGCTAAGTGGGGACACGGTGGAGGGACGAACTGGCCGTTGTTGCGATGGTTGTGATTGATCTTTGATGACATGGAGGGAAAGTGTGGGAGTGTGGTGGTCGGGGAGGCGGTAGCTGGAAGTGGAAGGAAGCCCAAGATTTGAAGAACATGAGGGACATGGATGAAGAGATTAACGGCTAGGATTGGAGGGCTAGCAGCGAGGGTCCATGGAGTGTCATGGGGATGAGGTGGACCTGATGAAAAGAGCTTCTACTCTAGTAGTACGTGCGGTGCGGTGTGTTCGTTTCGAACCGGAAGTGGGGGGCTATTAAATCTTAACGGTGTCTCGTCTCTTCGGTTAAATTTTGGAACGTAAAGTTTCAATTATTTCTCTAAATACAATCGAAACATTAATTTATAATTAAGTTTATTTTTATAATATAATATATAATAATATTTCATTTCTACGTAAACTTAAATTTTAAAATATTACATTGATAGATTATGTCAAATGTCTTTTAATTTTAATTTTTTAATGTTTTTTAGCTGATTGTATTAGAGTAATGAGTTATTTACTCTTACAGTAGCATAATAACAGAAATACAGTTAACTTAAAGTTTTTATAATATTAAAGTGTCATCTCTTATTCCAATGATATTATATAGTTTTAAATTTATATAATGGTCTTTAAAATTTAAGATAAATTACATAAAATTTTATAGAATATCAAGTGATACTAGATTAATTATTTAAAATTATATCTTATTTTATAACTATTTTTTAATTAATTAAAGTTACCAATAATCATAGCTCATTTGTTATATATTAGTGACAAAATATTAATAAGGTCTCGGATTTAAACCTCCGCATTAACGGAGTAGTACTTAATTTTGAATTATTTCTTTTATTAAATTGGTTACTATTAAAATAAATTATGTATTCTATTTTGAAGAAATTAAAAAACGTATATTATTATACAAATTGTATACATGAAAAAAGGCCCCAATGTGGGAGCACAGACACCTAATTACTGATTTAATATACTGGTCGGTTTTTAACGTTTGCTAAAATGATTATTTTAATCCCAAATTTTTTTTTTGGTTTCATTTAGTTCAAGACGTTTTTTTTCTGTCTATCGATTTAAACCTCATCATGACAATAATCGTTAATTGAAACAAACTCCGTTAACTTAAATATTTTTGCTGACATGGCGTTTCATGTTAGACGTCACATCAAATTTATAAAAAAATATTAAAATTTTAAAAATAAGAAATAAAAATTGAGAAAAGTCCAAAAAAAAATAATTTGAAAAAATCAAGATAATAAAAATTAAATTATTTCATATTTTTTAAAAGAATTATAAAAAATAAACAAAAACCCAAAAAATTCTATAAAAAATTATAATTTTATAAAATATCTTACAAGCTAATTAAACTTTATTAATGAAATGAATTGAACTGACACATAATTTGATATCAAACACACACATAATTTGAACTGACACATACATATATCAAACTGACACATAATTTGTAGAGTATCAGGCAGGGACGGATCCAGGAATTATTTTTAGGGGGGGTGGGGGTTCGGGGGCAGCGGCCCCGAAATTTTTTTTTAGAGTATTTTAAAGGGAAAGCAAGCGAGCTGAACCAAAAATTGAACAAATGCTTAAGAGTATTTGTATCCGTCACTAAATAACAAGCTGAACGAATTTTTTTTTAGAGTATTTTAAAGGGAAAGCAAGCGAGCTGAACGAAAAATTGAACAAATGCTTAAGAGTATTTGTATCCGTCACTAAATAACGAGCTGAACGATTTTTTTTAAGAGTATTTTAAAGGGAAAACAAGCGAGCTGAACGAAAAATTGAACAAATGCTTAAGAGTATTTGAATCCGTCACTAAATAACGAGCCGAACGATTTTTTTTTAGAGTATTTTAAAGGGAAAACAAGCGAGCTGAACGAAAAATTGAACAAATGCTTAAGAGTATTTGTATACGAGCTGAACGAAATTTTTTGTTTAGAGTATTATAAAGGGAAAGCAAGCGAGCTGAACGAAAAATTGAACAAATGCTTAAGAGTATTTGAATCCGTCACTAAATAACGAGTTGAACGAAGAAAAAAAAATTAGAGTATTTTAAAGGAAAAGCAAACGAGCTGAACGAAAAATTTAACAAATGCTCAAGAGTATTTGTATCGAGCACTTCTGCATCCAATAGATTTTTTTTTTCATCCAGCTCAGGGTGGGCACTTGCCCACCCTCGTCTGGGCTGGATCCGTGCCTAGTAGTAGGAGAGGCCAAAACCCATGAATCGCCGAGGACCAGTGCAGCCAAAATAAACGAGAAAACTTACTGATTGCATCATGTTGAAACAAGTTGGTGTGAATTAACAAAGCTAATAATTAATCGGGTGGAGATACGAGCTACAAAAGCTGAATTTTTAATGGAAGAAAAAAAATTACAGATGAGATAAAATATGTATTGACTTTGGATAGGCATACACACTCACAAACTTTTCCACTCAGAAAATTTATTAAAATACGAGCTACCTTTTCTTCTTTTTCTTAATTTTCATCTTTTTGTTTCTTAAAACGTTTTCAACATTTTTTATATTTCTTTTATTTCTTTTCTTTTCCTTACCAACAACATTTTATAATTTTTTTCTCATTTTTTTTCTATCTTTTTATTTTTTCAGTGCTGGGGACTTTCTTATATTTTATTTGTTAAACATTAGACGAGTAAACATTGCAAATTTAAAAAAAATATAAAGTTTATATTGTAAGTTTTTAAATTATATTTTAATTTTAATTTTTTTCGCAAAAAGCTATCACGTCGGAGAGAAAATTAGAAAAAAAAGTTTCTAAAAAGCCTCAATAATGAGGATCATTATTATTTTTTTATATAAAAAAATGCTTGACTTTATAAAAGAAATGACAAAGCCAATGTAGTCCAACCTATTAGTTATTTATTAATGGGAAAGGTTAAAAAAGAAAAAAAGAAAACAAAAGAATGACAAATATCCCACCATTTTAAGTATATACAGTATATAGGAGTAGGAGGAGGCACATCTCTACCCTCAACTCAACAAAACAAACAGAAATCATCAACCTCTCTGGCCTATTGCATCTTAAGTACTTGTAAGTATTACATAGATTCATCATTCTAATTATTTTCTACGTTGTTTTCTTTTTTCAATTCATATTTCTCCTAATTATTTATTCAAAAATAATTCTCGTCATGGATAATTGTATGTAGTTATTTTATAAGAGATGATAATTAGTGAATAATAATTATCTGAAACGACAAGTATCGTAAACGGGAGGGAGTATGTTTAAGATTAATTAAGTTAAATTTCTGGTTGAATACAGCTACTACATGAAGATGAGATCAAGGAGAAGCATGAAGCTACTAATTGGATCACTGGTGATGGCATTTGCATGTGTTTGTTGCAGTACTACAGATCTAACAATTGAAGAATTTGCGTCAGGTCAGCACGAACTGCAAATTATTAAACTTCCTTCAGATCAGCAGGAACGGCAAGGTAGTAACGAATCCCCTTTCGTTAAAAATTACCCTACGGTAAGCTTCGAGTTAACAAGTAGCACTAACGAAACCTACAATAATTTTATCCTCAAGATTCGAAACGCACTTAGCGGTCCAAAAGGTCTAGCGAAATTCAACATACCAATGATGCGTAATCCAAACACGATAACAGATTCTAACCGCTTCCTACTGGTGGAACTCTCAAATAAAGAGCAGTGAGAGTAAGCGATGGTTACATGGTTGGTTACTGTTGCGGTAAATACGACGAAAAAGCGAAAAAAAATACGGCTTGGTTCTTCACACCCGAAAACGAAATATTCAAAAAACAAAACGAACTACTCTTCAATGGTAATGATGTCAATAAACAAGATTTGGGTTTCGGTGGTAGCTATGTTAGTCTTGGAAAAAGAGAGATCCCACTTGGTCGGACACAGATGGCTAGCAGCATAGCAGATTTTGCTAAAACAGAGAGAGGGAAAGACTTGAGGGCAGTTAAAAAAACAGCACTGGTTCTCATACAAATGGTTTTAGAAGCCACGCGTTACCGATACATTTCGGACAAAGCAGCAGCAGCCATACAGCATTTTAATCCGTTTACACCGGACCCGTTGATGATCAGTTACCAGAATAACTGGGGAACCTTATCGGAGGCAGTGGCGACTAGTAGTAAGGAGGGGGTATTCAACCGCCCGGTTCAGTTGAAGGACGTTAATGGAAGACCACTAATTGTGATGAATGTTTCGCAGATCGGGGGCCACCTGTCGTTGTTGAGCTTTGTCAAGACATAGTGATGGGGGGAATTAATTAATCCTAGCTCTTTAAATAATTAATCGTGCTTTGTTTCAGTGAAATAATAAAAAATAATCATGGCTGTGTGCTATTTCTATTTGTTTGTTGTATTTTCTATCGTATAAGCAGTTTTGTGTAATAATAATAATAATAATAATTCCCCTGTTTTTGTGTTTGTTTTTTTATCACGAGCAAGCAGTTGATGTAGCAATGCTGTCTTGCACCACAAAACAAACTCATCACCGCCACAAAAGAAGTTCAACCTAGCACTCTGTTGAACCACAAAACTCTTGAACAGGCAAGGCCTACTAATTATTTTTTAATGATTTTCAGTTTGCACAACAAACCATAGCGCCCTAACTCCTACACATAAAGATTATGTTCCGAGGAGTATCTACGTTTTCGTTTCTATATGTTGAAGACAAGCACAAGTAACAAACAACACACAAAACTAAACAACACCAGTAAGCCAAGATGAATTACTCTAATTACTATAAGCAAGTGAGTACCTAACTCAATAGATGATACCACACCTTTCAAAGATGGACTTTTAACATTGAATCTAAGATGAATACACTACACAAGAGCCATAACGAACCTCAAACTCTTAGAAGCTGCATTTGTTAGAGAATGCAACTGCAATCCAATTAGGTAATGCAGCAGACCATTGCAGCTGCTTGATTTCAGAAGCAGTAGAGTACATGGACACGGGATCAATCCCAGCAGGCCCAGCAATGGTATGCAATTCCCAAATGATTTTACCATGGTTGCAAATTGCCTTTTGCAATTTTTCTGCTGATTTTTGCAAATTGCTTCAGTTGTTGGTTGCACAGCAAACCATACACTCTTATTCCCACACATATAAACTACGCCCGGAAGGGTTATTCATGTTTTCCTTTCTAAACGTTGAAGCCAAGCACACGCAACCCAAAAAAATAAGTGACACTGGTAAGCCAAGACGAATTACCCTGAATTATCAAAAGACAGCGAAATGCCCAATTCAATAGATACCTCACCTTTCAAAGATGCGCTTAAACATTGAATCTAAGATAAACACAGTACACAAGGGCCATAACGAACCTCAAACTCTTAGAAGCTGCAGTTTGTTGGACAATGCAACTGCAATCCATTCGGGTAACGCAGCAGACCATTGCAGCTGATTAATTTCAGAATCAGCAGAGTACATGGACATGGGATCAATCCCAGCAGGCCCAGCAATGGTAGGCAACTCCCAAATGAGAGCCTGCATATCATCTCCAGCAGAACAAATATGCCTACAGCTCTTTGGAGCCCATGAAATTGCATTCACACACGCACGGTGCCTCTCCAACTCTGCAACTGGTACTGTTGGAGACCTGATATCCAATATCACAACCTTATTACTATCCATCAAAATGGTAGCCATATACCTTAAATCCTGCTTGTTCCATGCCAATCTAAGTAAAGGCGTGTCTGGTCTCGGGCTTTCATATATGATCGTTGAATGCTCCTTGTCCCTCAAGTCAAAAATCCTAACAGACCCATCAGCTGAAACGGATGAAAAGACCCTAGCTTCACCCCAGGCAATATCATAAACCTCCTTATCATGAGCAATTAGCTGTGTTTCAACAACACCCTTCTCAATATCCCAAATCGTGCACGTAGTATCGATGCTGCAAGTCCCAATTCTCTTGGGCTCAATCTCGTTCCAATCAAAAGACGTCAACGGCGCGCAAAACTCGCTGCTTTTGCCGTTGTTGAGCACGGAAAACGGTTCAATGGAAGCCTCGCGAATCTCCCAGAGGCGAAGATAGTCGCCGGAGGAAGCGAGGAGGTGAGTAGAATTTCCGGGATGGAACATAAGCTTGGTGGGCGGGTAAGGATGCTCGACGGAGAGAGATGGATGGGCGTTAATTGAGGAAGTGTCAGGGTCAAACGAAAGCACGTCAATTCGATTGGCGTAGTCCTCAACGAAGCTGCCGACGGCGATGCGGTGGAGGTGGCGGTGATGGGGGCTAGAAATGGACATGGCGAAGAGAGGGTAAGGGGATTCGTAAGTGATGGTGTTTTCGGATCTGAGACTGGATTCCTGGGTTGAGTTCTCCATTTTTGGGTTTTGAGTTTGATTTGCGATCTGGGTTTTAAGTAGAAGGGAGGTGTTGTGGGGTTTTTGACTGATAAAAATGGAGTTTTGGTGAAAGAAAATTCAAGGGAAGGGACGAGGCATGCAATTGAAATGATTATGATCCTTTCCGCCTACCTAGGGGTGGCAATATGGACGATACCAACCAGTCAACTGAGTTTGCGTTTGACACGAAGACGATGAGATTTTGGGCTGAACGATAGTGAATTGGGCTAGGCCTCCAAAAGTATCCATTGGACTTTTTTTTTAATATGATGTGCTGATGTCCCCTAGTAGTACTTCTTTCTGTGTGTTACCAGAGCCTTGAACCCGTGACCAGTGGCTGGTACTTTTAGATACCGAATCTATAACAATTGGCCCAAATTTTCTTTTGCCGACTTATCACATTTTTTTATAGAACGTGTTAAATTAAATAAACTCTTTTGTGTTTTGCATATGGTAAGGTAATTATTTTTCACACATTTTAAATTAACATATGACATTAATACCCTTGTTGTTTTATTCTAATTTATCATATTTTATTATTCATACTAATTTTTTTTTCAATAATTAAACGAAAGCTTAAACAAAAAGTTTCTTAGAAAGTAATAAAACTAAACCAGGTAAAATATTCTAAGTCCCTACGGTATACGCAGTCCTACACCTTAGTTTACGACGTTTAGTCCTCCAAAATTTAGTCCATAACATATTGAAACATATCTAGTCCCTATTATTCGAATTTCTATTTGAAACCCTAACCGTGCATTAAAATAAAAAAAATTAATATAAAAATACTGTTAAAATGATAAAAATATCTATATAAAAAATTGAGATTGAACTTTTTTCACATAATATCTTTTAATAATTAGATTGACTCATTGATAGAATTCTCAACCTCTATTCTATTGCAGATTTCAATAAAGAGAAGATGATATATCAATTTGAAGTAAAATACTTAGAATATTTTAAATACAATTAAAACGTCATTATTTTAAAAATGGATGGAATAGTTACCATCAGTCTCAAGACTCTCAACAAATACATTTTTTTAATTTCTTTTTTCATAACATTACATGCAAGCAGGCATCGCAAAAAAATAAAATTGACTTTATTTCTTAAATTAGCAAAAAATAAAATAAAATAAAGGTTGACTTTATAACAAAAAAGTAAGAATTAAAAAAGTAGTCTCCTTTCTAACACTGCCTCACAACACACACTCTCCCCCTCGTCGTTGAGCTTGCACCGGTGCTATCTTGGCTACACCTCGATAGCGCTACAGGCCACTCGTAACCCTCTCATCTGCTGCATTTCCTCTCATTACTGTTGCATTTCCTCTGAAGATGCATTTTAACAAGAGGGTGTAAACTAAAAAATGTACTAATTTCTTTCAATCACAATCATACCAAAGGAAGGTATGTTACAACTTACAACAAACTAATATAAGAAATGGAAGAAGCAAGCACATACACTTCATCCTATATATTTACTAAGGATGGAAATTAAGAAAATTGTCCACACGGGACATAAGAGACAACAGCATCTTACCCACAAAATAATAAATACATAAAAATAAGAGGAGAGAAAAAAGAAAGAAAATGAGTGAAGGGAGGTTGCTGCCATAATATTCTTGGATTAATTCAACCGCCGGAATATTATTCTCACCTGCTGTGGACGACAAGTTGGTCGACAAATTAGTATTCCCGTAGCTAGTCACTTGCAAACCACGCAGACGTACTTCAGGTATGTTTCTGGAATTCCATATCCTCGGATAATTAGCGGTTATGGGTTGGTCGACAGCTTTTACTGTTAACCGGGGCACCAGCACCGCGCAAATCCAAACAAATACGATGCCTATTACAGCCCATATTCTTCCACTCACACCACAGTATTTCTCCATCAGAGAGAGAGAGAGATTAACTTGCAACAAGGTTCTGTTTTTGTTGAGATATTGAGCAAAGGATCCTGACGGTCTTATATAAATATGGTAGAATTAGATGCATGATATCACAACTCACTATTGAAGACTGATTCAAACTTATACTCCATATATATATGGTTAAGTATCTTTGAAGTTTGACCTGCCGTTTGTAGCCTACGCTTTCACACTATATGTTAATTAATTATGGGGTGGTTTGAATAGTTTCAGCAATTTCAGATTAATCAGTAAGTGTATTACTAAAAATTAATCTCCATTCTTCTATATTTTTGTTTTATTATTTTATATATTTTATATATTTTGGATTTTTTAAAATAATATTTTAATATAAAAAGAAATTTTAATGTACTATTAAGAATTTGGGCGGAAACTCTAATGTCACACATTTTAATAGGACAAAGCCTAAATTTACGGGCCTACACACATTATGAACTAAAGTGTAGAATTGCTTATACCTCACCAGTCACAAATCTTAAAATATTTTATCCTAATTAATTTAAAATGATGGAAGTAACCTATAAACTTAGAGATGGGTTGAGATTTTATATTTGAAAAAACTTATCATACAAGTGGTCTCCACAAGTACGATTCAATACCTACCGCTCCCTCCTTTTTGAAAAAAAATGTAAATAAATCACTATATTTGTAATTGAGTCAAATAAGTTAGTACATTTACTCATTCGATCTACATTAACCGTTTTTTCTTTAAAATAGTTATACTTCGTTTATGATTTTTTTATATATATAAAAAAGTGACATGACATAGATTCTATGCTTATTTTACCAATTTTTACTATTTATTTTTATACGATTAGATAGTAATACTATTGATTAGAGTCCATCTTCCTCACTTTTTTAGAAAACAGATCTAGAGGAGACTTTAGAGAGAAAGGAGCATAAATGATCAAAATTGGAAAAAACTTCAAAAATACATTTTTATACCTTAGAAGCCTCCAATCGAGATTTGGCTTATTTATCCTCTAGAATAATTAGGATTTTTAAAAAAGAGAAAAGATAAAAGCGCATTTGGATCAGTTCATATGGCTCATGGATAGAGTTCTCAAAGATTTCGATAAAAAGAATCTCATATATCAATTTGACTCTCAACAAATACTTTTCAACTTATCGAGAAGAACAACTCTCATCAATGAAAAAAGAGAGCAAAGAAGTCGTCACACCTTCCACCAATAAAGAATTAAAAAAGGCCGGCCGGAATATAACTAAAGTCAATTTATTTTGTCCCTATCGTAGGACACACCTTCCACCAATATATAGAAGAAATAGTGAAGGTAATTCATAATATTATACATATTTCAAATTATTTAAAATAGTATATATATAATTTTTTATTTAATTTAATAATAAATTATTAATTTATGTATTGATTATTAAAAGATAAAAATCAATTTGAAATTTTATAAACCTAGTGATACAATTTATCTCCATTTTCCTGCATTTTTTTATACTTTTTAGAATTTTTATATATATATTTAATAATATTTTAATATAAAAATTATTTTTTAATGCTCCATTATCAACAGAAATGAACTAGAAGATGTATGGAAACACAATGGACCAAATTAATTTGAGGATTTCAAATAGTTTCCCAGTGAAAACTTGGCTAGATACTTTTACCAGCTTTGTCTGGGCCGCAGATTTGTTAATGCATGTACTTGGGCTTGGCCCCTCTCTAAATATATTTGTGATTTCTATTTTATAAATGGATTATGAGTAAGAGTGTTTACTGAAATTATCCATCAATTGAACCGTATACTATATCCAATGTTTATATTTTGGCATTACTATATATATACCAACAGAAATTTGTGATTTCTCTCTTCTTAATTACTTCTTTCTATTTGTTCTTTTTGTGTGTTTTTACTCCATAAATGGATTACGACCCCTTCAACGTCGAAGCTCTAAATGATCACTGTTATTACGTAATCATTGACTAGAATCTGACATTTTCTACCCTTTTTTTAATATGAAAACATGTTAGTATTAATAATAGTTTGTAATGGCTAGAACAGTTCAAAGTAATTTCCACGACATTGGAATTTGCATGCAAGTAGACATCATGACACGTAGTTAACTTGTTGGAGAGAAAACTAATGATTGAATAATGATCCTACTTCTATTACGGGTGTGTAATCTGATAAAATGTGTTAATTCGGATCGGTTGAATCCTCAGATTTGTGTTGACCCTAACTCCTACTTCCTAATTACAAGAGATTTTTTTTAAATAAAGTTTGACTTTTATTAAAGCGGGAAAAAATTAAAAATTGTTTGACTTTAAATTACAGCAAGAACCGGGGTAATTAATTATTTCTCTCCCTATAAAGAGACACATGCACCTTCCATTCCACCAACAAACTGAAATCATCAAACTCGATCTCTTTCTTATTGCATCTTAAAAAAGGAGTATGAAGCAATATTATTGGGCTGTGGTTGCGACATGGGCTACAATAGTCATCAGACTTGTTTGGTTTCAAGTCGTACTTCAATCAACTGTAGAAGTTGCCGAACCTTTACCAGCTAATTATCTGCAGATATCGCGTTTGTTGGTTCCGGATGGAAGCTTCGTAAACATACCGGTGTTGCCCGATTTGCAACTGATTATCTACGGGGAAAATCGGTCGACGACATTGTCAAGTGATGATCAGGCCGGTGATCGGGAAACCCCATCATTATTAATCCGCTTCTTGAGTTAAAGAATATCATGCCGGACTATCTGATCCCCTTCCACGATTCCATTTTCTTTCTTTCTCTTCTTTTCTTTTTATGTGTTTATAATTATAATTATGTTGGTAAGATCTTGTTGTTTCTTACGTCCCGTATGGACAATTTTCTTGCTATTCATCCTTGAGCGTGAATACGCATTCGCTTGCTTTTTTAGCTCTTCTTTTAATTAGTTTTTACGTTGTAATTGTACGCAATTAGCGCTGTCAACGGGTCGGATTTGAATTCGCTTTGTTGAATATACATTGTTTCCATAAAAACAGGAAACATGTATTCCTTAAAACATGGCTTGTCCTCTCCACTCAAGATCCACCTCATCTCCAGCTCCTCCATGTTCTCCTCCATGTTTCCCTCTTCCATGTTTCAAGGATGTTTGTATTAATATTATTAGTGTAAATTAGTGTATAAATAGATAGGTTGGTCATTTGTAAAAATCAAGCAATCTAATACAATTCTCTTATCTCCTATTGCTTCTTAGTTTCTAACATGGTAGCGGAGCTAGTCTCCTAAAACCATTTTTTCTTTCAAATTTTCCGGCGACATTTCAATCTCAATTTTTTATTCCGCTGCAAACCTCCGAAAAATACCTCAATCATTCTCTAAATTCGACACACACACCACCAGCATCTACATCGCTTTTCGACGCATTAATCTGGAAATTTTCGCCGCCGTCCACCACCACACGCGCCGCCACCAGAGCTCCACTGTCCTACTGTAAATTGAATTTTACAGCCCGTTTCGTTCCTATTCCAGCAACACGCGCCACCTTTACAGACTCCTCACCGCCTTCTTCATCGGAAAACTAAATTTCGTGGCGATCAGACAGTGCACGCGCCCTCACCGGCGAAAAGACGTTTCACGCGCCGGCATCTTCTCCGGCCGTCACTCCCACGTGTTTTGACACGTATCTCCTGGCCATTGGTCCACGTCATCAACACGTGTCTTCTTGGTATATGTCCACTTGCTGCCACGTGTCCGTTTTCAACTGATCCACTTGTCGCCTTCTGATTCGGCCACGTGTCGTTTCTTATTGGTCCGCTTGTTGACACGTGTCTTCCACGTGTCTTCTCTTTACTGGTCCACTTGTCGCCTTCTGATTTGTCCACACGTTTCCACGTGTCATTGCTTCATTGATCCACGTGTCCTTCTTTGATTCGTCCACGTGTATCCTTCTGGTTTGTCTTCAGAGTTGACCTTGACCTTCCGGTTCAACTGCTTGACCCGTCCGATTCACCCGATTTTATTCCGGTGTTTTGGACTCAAAGACCGGTTCCCAAGGTTTTCGAGGGTGCTCTATCCGATTTTGGGGTCGGTTTTGTCTAATTCGGCCTCGACACTTCCGGTTCAACTCTTTGCTCGTTCGGTTTTGTCCATCTCATCCAGTTCATAAGCACATCCTCCAGAATTCGTCCACTTTCAGGTGTGCTCTTTTCATTTTGGTACCTTCCCTTACCATATATTGTACCATTCTCATTATGACTCTAGCATATAGGACCTCTTCTATTTGTACTACTGAAAACTCTTGTAGGTATTGCAAGAAATCAGGTCATAAGATCAACGAGTGTTGGACATTAGCACGCAAAAGGAAGCGTGAACAAGGAGACCACCATGTCTCTAGAAATATACCCTTGTCATCCAGCAATTTCTCTCCAAACACTTCACCACCTTCAAGTGCAGTCAACATCACTACAATTGATCAGGTCGAAACCATTGTAAGTCGGGTTCTCTCTGATATACGAAATCAAAATTCCGGCTTGTCCACCACATCAGGTAATAATCCTTGGTTGTTTGATTCTGCTTGTTGCAATCATATGACATCTAACCCCTCATATTTCTCATCCAAGACTGTCACCTCTAACAGACCACCTATTCACACTGCTGATGGCTCACTTATGAATATTGCTCACATTGGATCTGTTCACACTGCTCATCTTAATATTTCTGACACTTATCATGTTCCTAAATTATCTGTGAACCTCCTCTCTGTTGGTCAACTGTGCGATATGGGATTAACAGTCTTATTTTCACCAAGTGGTGTGACTGTGCAGGACTCTGTGACCAACAAGATTGTTGGAACAGGACATAAGATAGGACGTCTCTTTGAACTGTCATCCCTCCACCTTCCTCACACTTCCTCTACTGTTGCTGCCACCCCATCTAGTACCTCTCTTACTTTTGATGTTTGGCACTCTCGTCTTGGTCATGTTTCTAAAAATAAACTTAAACATTTATCCACTATTGGTGCTTTGGGAACTGTTAATAATATTGATTTTGATTGTCTTGCATGCCAACTTGGAAAACAACCCGCTTTATCGTTTAGTAAAAATGATAAAATTGCCAATGCTCCTTTTGACTTAGTGCATTCTGATGTTTGGGGACCTTCCCCTATTCCCACCATGGGGGGGTCTCGATATTTTGTTACCTTTATTGATGATTTTTCACGATTTACTTGGATATACTTGATGAAAAATAGATCTGAACTCCTTGGTATTTATCGAGAATTCTCCACCATGATTAAAACTCAATTTTCAAGTCACATTAAACTTTTTCGATCTGACAATGCTCTTGAATACACACAACGAGCCTTTCTTGACATTTTGAAACAGGATGGCACCATTCCTCAATACTCTTGCCCTGGCACCTCGCAACAAAATGGGCGTGCTGAACGTAAGAATAGACATATCCTTGACACCGTTCGAACATTACTCATTGCTGGCTCTCTCCCTGAAAAATTCTGGGGCGAAGCCGCTCTTACAGCTATTTACACCATCAACAGAGTACCTTCCACTGTTCTTCAAAATCACACACCCTTTGAGAACTTATTTGGTACACTTCCCTCTTACTCCACTTTAAAGACTTTTGGTTGTGCATGTTTTGTCCTACTTCAACCACACGAACACAATAAACTTGAACCCCGCTCACGTTTATGTTGTTTTCTTGGGTATGGCTCTAATCAGAAAGGTTACCGCTGTTACGATCCTATTGGTCGACGCCTTCGGGTATCTCGACATGTGGCTTTTTGGGAAAACAAATATTTTTCAAAAATCTCTTCATTTAATCTTTCTGTGGATCTTCAAAATCTATTTTTTACTAATCCTTCTATTGAGCTTTTTCCAGGAGAGATGAGTGGAGAGAATGATATCAGTGAGAAAAACAGCTTGCATGAAAACAGAGAGCATGCAGAGGGTGAGCAAAACAATTTGAGAGAAAACAGCTTGCATGAAAATAGAGAGCATGCAGAGGGTGAGCGCAACAATTTGAGAGTTCAACCACATAGTGAGATACAAAGTCCACCGAGTGATCCTTCCATCCAACCACATAGTGAGGTACAAATTCCACTGAGTGATCCTTCCATCCAACCACATAGTGAGGTTCACACCATAAATACTGAAAATGTTCCTTCCACTTCCCGTTACCCCTCTAGAAATCGTGTGCTCCCTACTAAACTTGGTGACTTTCATCTTTACTATGCCTTGGCTACCTTACATGAGCCAAATTCTTTTAGTGAGGCATCTTCTAACCCTCTCTGGCAGAAAGCAATGAAGGAAGAACTAGATGCATTACAGGACAATGACACATGGGATGTTGTTGATCTCCCAGCAAGCAAATCCAAAGTAGGATGCAAATGGATATACAAAATCAAGACCAAATCTGATGGGAGTCTTGAACGATACAAAGCAAGATTGGTAGCAAAAGGATATACACAAGAATATGGAATCGACTATGAAGAAACATTTGCTCCAGTTGCTCGCATCACCACCGTCCGTACCCTCATTGCAGTTGCTGCTTCTCTCAAATGGTCTCTCTCCCAAATGGATGTCAAAAATGCTTTCCTAAATGGAGATCTTGAAGAAGAAGTCTATATGCAGCCTCCACCCGGTTCAAATATCCCTCCCAACAAAGTTTGCAAACTTCGAAAGGCCTTATATGGTCTTAAACAAGCTCCCCGAGCTTGGTTTTCAAAATTCAGCAACGTCATTCAATCTCTCGGCTTCACTTCTAGTCCTCATGACTCGTCCTTATTCAAGAAACAGTCCGACCAAGGTACCATCATTCTACTTCTATACGTGGATGACATGATAATCACTGGGGACGATGTCTCTGGAATTCACACACTTAAAACCTCCCTCAGTCAACAATTTGAGATGAAAGATCTAGGTAAACTGAGTTATTTTCTTGGGATTGAGGTAACAAAATGCACTGATGGTTATTACTTATCTCAAGCAAAATATGCATCTGATCTTTTATCCCGAGCTAGCATTTTCGACAGCAAAATTGCAGATACTCCACTTGAGCTCAACATCAAACTTCGACCGAATGATGGAGAACTCCTCTCTGATTCCACCCTCTATCGTCAACTTGTTGGCAGCTTGATCTACCTCACCGTGACTCGTCCAGATATTTCCTATGCTGTACACCTTGTCAGTCAATTCATGGCTGCTCCTCGTTCCATTCACTTCGCCGCTGTTCTTCGAATTCTACGCTACATCAAAGGAACCATCTTCCATGGTCTTCATTTTTCATCACACTCTCCGTTACAACTGTATGCTTACTCTGATGCTGATTGGGCAGGGGATCCAACTGACAGACGATCAACTACTGGATACTGTTTCTTCCTTGGTAATTCCCTCATATCCTGGCGCAGTAAGAAACAAACGGTTGTTGCTCGTTCTAGCACTGAAGCCGAATATCGAGCACTTGCAGATACCACATCACAGTTGATTTGGCTACGATGGCTTCTAGCTGACAT
Source organism: Viola odorata (assembly GCA_963691705.1). Lineage (NCBI taxonomy): Eukaryota > Viridiplantae > Streptophyta > Magnoliopsida > Malpighiales > Violaceae > Viola > Viola odorata. The sequence goes on from OY829542.1 coordinate 57,493,807, forward strand.
GGGAGTTCCTCAAACTCACACGACTCCTCTCTATTGTGACAACCGAAGTGCAGTCCAGATAGCTCACAATGATGTATTCCATGAGCGCACAAAACACATCGAAATTGACTGTCATTTCGTTCGACATCATCTTCAGCAAGGAATTCTTCAATTACAATCCACCTCCTCCATCGATCAGACAGCTGATATCTTCACCAAAAGTCTCTCTACCCGCCGTTTTCAAGACCTACTCTTTAAACTCAAGTTGTCATCCAATATTCCACCTTGAGTTTAAGGGGGGATGTTGAATATACATTGTTTCCATAAAAACAGGAAACATGTATTCCTTAAAACATGGCTTGTCCTCTCCACTCAAGATCCACCTCATCTCCAGCTCCTCCATGTTCTCCTCCATGTTTCCCTCTTCCATGTTTCAAGGATGTTTGTATTAATATTATTAGTGTAAATTAGTGTATAAATAGATAGGTTGGTCATTTGTAAAAATCAAGCAATCTAATACAATTCTCTTATCTCCTATTGCTTCTTAGTTTCTAACACGCTTAATTCGGATTTAGTTTGGATTGGATTCGGATTAAAATCCGCTCCATTGACAACCCCCTTTTGTGATAAACAAGTTGTATACAATACCTTCTTTGATTAAAAAAGAAAAGATTGTGATTAGAAAATAGACTATATGTGTCTATCTTTGTAGTTGATCCTCTTGTTTAATTAGAATTGCATTTTTTTTGTACATTCAAGGGTTTCTAATTGATTAATTTTTTTATCATCTTCAAGTTTTCAAAATAATAGGAGTAATAATAAAAATATACTTAGCAGACCCTAGCTTCACCCCAGGCGATCTCTTTCCTCTCGCGATCTCCTCTCTTGCGTTCTCTCTCAGTCGCTGTTGCGTTTCTCTCTCGCGTTTTAAACGGGGTAATTTTGTAATAGTATAATTAATAATTTAAAAGCTGATTGAACTCCTCATTAATCACACCTATTTGTCAAAAAAAATTCACCTTTTTTTAATTTATCAGATTCAATTCACAGAAAATTGAATTCTCTCTTAAAACATCATAACAATCATAAATTTTTTACTCCTCCGTCCCCTAAAGCTTGACGCTTTAGGCATTGGCACAGTTTTTAAGGAAACCCTGTTTGCCATTGGAGATCACGAAAATGCCCTTCACACACTGCAGTGTTCCCTTTCCTCGTTCTTCTTCACATTTCAGATCTTGCCTTCGTTCTCCCGCCTGCTTCCCAAGGGAAAAATCCAAAATTCCCACCAAAATTTTGGGTTTTTCCCTTTGAAATTGCCCCCTCTTTTCCGCTGAGAGTTTAAACTATCAAATCAAAATGATCTCTCACCTATTTCTTTCATTTTCCCACCCATTTGCGACAGTGTGTGCAGTTCTAACGCCTGTTTCATCGATTTATTCTTCTGGAATGAAATGGCTGAGAACGATTTCGACCCAATCCAATTGTTTCACAACAATCCTTGCACACGGGCAAACATCGATAATGCCAATGCAGACGACGGATCCGGCGATGTATACGATGTTCAAACCGCTGTAGAAACCGCTGAAGCACAAGGCCCAGCTGCGGCACATGTGGACGACATCCATGAAGGTTTGACAGCCGAAGACCTAAACTCATCACATGATAGTGGGGTTGAAGGTGAAGTCAATTTAATTAAACCTTTCAATTTTGATTAATGGGATTGTCATATGTTTTGGTTGGTTTGCAATTGTTAAACACAAGAAAACTCAGAATGCCTTGCAATGATAGTTGATGTGTTGTGATGATGGTAGGTCTAATATCAAGCAGGAAAGAGCTGTGCGAGGAGGACAGAACCGCAGCCTATAATTTGCTTCTACAGAAGAGTGTTAACGGGAAGCTTAAGAAATACTCGACAAGGGAAGTTGCTGATACATTCGGAGTCAAATTGCGATCAATCCAGCGGCTCTGGAAAAGGGGAAGGGACTCTCCCAACCACAACATTTCGCAATCGAGAGTTAAGAATTGTGGGAGAAGAAGGATTGAATTTGACTTGCAGAAGCTAAGAGATATTCCTCTCAGGGATCGAACAACACTAAGGTCTTTATCTACAACTCTGGGGATTTCAAAGTCATATTTGATGCGCAAATTGAAAGGAGGAGAATTGAAGCGACATAGCAATACCATCAAACCAAGACTGACAGAGGCAAACCGTTTGCAAAGGATGCGTCACTGTCTTTCAATGATTGATCCAGAGTCGCTTCCGGCAGCCAACCGTTTCTACAACATGGAAAATGTGGTCCACATTGACGAGAAATGGTTTCAAACAACACGGAAGGTCCAGACGTACTACCTACTGGCTGACGAGGATGAACCTGTAAGAACTATTCAAAGTACCAATTTCATTCCAAAAATAATGTTCCTTGCAGCTATTGCTAGACCTAGATATGACTCACATGGTAGTTGTACGTTTGATGGAAAATTAGGATTATTTCCATTGGTTACTAAAGTTGCTGCCATGAGGTCTAGCTCAAATAGGTTAGCTGGAACATTAGAGGTTAGGCCAATTAAGGTGATTGATAGGCATGTAATTCGGCAGTTTATGATTGCCTACATTTTACCTGCCATTAAGTCTAAATGGCCGAGGGATAGCCTCATGCAGGAAATTATTATCCAGCAAGATAATGCTAAGACACATATACATGATAATGATAGTGAATTCTTAGCTGCTGTAGAGAATGTAGGTATGAACATTAAGTTGTTATGTCAGCCACCAAATTCTCCAGATTTAAATGTTCTTGACCTTGGCTTTTTTCGAGCTATCCAATCGTTGCAAGAAAGGAAATGTGCAAACAATCTAGATGAATTGATGGCAGCAGTGAACCAAGCTTATTTGGAGTTCTCTACTTTGAAGGTTAATAGCATCTTCATCACTTTACAAGCATGCATGATTGAGATTTTAAAAATTAAGGGATCGAATGTTTATAAAATACCTCACATGAAGAAGAAACAACTAGCTACGCTTGGTTTGCTACCCTCCTCATTGGCATGCGATCCAATCATCCTTGCAACTGCTGCTGCTCATATTCCATATTAACATTGTAAGACATGGTTTCTTTTTGTTGAATAAATACAATTTATTGCTTGAGGAACATTGACATTGATTCCTGTTATTTGTATTGCAGGCAACAGATGGTATGAGACTACCTCTAAGTTCCTTGCTTATGTGTTTCAACAAATTCTGTTTTGATAGAAATATATTAACATTTCTTTCTGTTCTTGTATTGCAGGAAAAAGATGGAATTTTTGATTTAAATTGCATGAAATAGTTGGAATTTTTTGGGATACAGGGGCCAAGTAGTATTACCATGTAATCTACTGTGCGCATCCTTTAGTAATTATATATGGTTGCCTTAGGCGTGCAACATATGGTATGAGACTACCTCTACGTTCCCTGCTTATGTGTTTCAACAAATTTAGGTGATTGGTAGAAATATATTGACATTTATTTCTGTTCTTGTATTGCAGGAAATACTAGGAATTTAAGGTGTAAATTGCATGAAATAGTTGGAATTTTTTGGGATACAGGGGCCAAGTAGTATTACCATGTAATCTACTATGCATCCTATGGTAATTATATAGTTGCCTTAGGCGTGCAACAGATGGTATGAGACTACCTCTAAGTTCCCTGCTTATGTGTTTCAACAAATTCAGTTTTGCTTGAAATATAATGACTACTAATGATGTTCTTGTATTGCAGGAAATAGTTGGCATTTTTGGTTTAAATTGCATGAAATAGTTGGACTTTTTTTGTTATGAGGGCCAGCTGGAATTAGTACTATGTTATCTAATTTTAGGGGGTTCCTTTAGGAATTTGACATTTGACGTATGGATTTTAAAAAGGGTGAGACTACCTCTACTTATCATGCTTATTTCTGATTTGCAAATGTTGAATTGGTTGATGTGTTGTGACAGTGAATTATGTTTCTTCATTACAGGAAATTGATGGATTTTTTTGTACCAAAGGCCATCTAGTATTAGTCGTATGTTATCTACTTTTAGGCGGTTCCTTTAGTAATTAGACAGTTGACGTAGGGCTTCTAACAATGGTGAGACTACCTTAGTTTTGCATGCTCATTTATTTCAACAAATTTCTATTGCTTGATGTGTAGTAACATGTCTGTTTGTTTTGGCTTGCAGGAGACTGCAGGTTCTTGATTTCCACTCCAGGAAAACGATGGATTTTTTGGTTGATCTTGACGAATAGGTTTAGGTGTCGTAGTTGTGTGTATATAGTTGATATTCATGCATAGGTTTAGGTGTGGCAGTGGTTGTAATCTGTTGTAGAACACATCCAGATCCTTGTTACGCTTAAAGCATTGAATATATGCATGTTCCATTTACAAGACGTTTGATAGGAATACAATACTTATTGGATAGCTTTGCATGCGTGAATTAAGGTGTTTCATTTGGTTTGCAACTGCAACACTCTTCCAATTAATTAGTTTAGCAAATGCCACACACCAAATCAGCCTTTTATATTCCCAACAATGACTCCGTTTCAACACTCAACCGGTGGCTCCCTTTCCATTATTACACCATCACCTAACCCTACTTCCATTCTATATATACCCTAATTTCCATCCCTCAACAGCCACCAAAGCATCATCTTCTTACCCACAAAACTCATATAGAACATTCTTATTGTGTGCAGGTTTTGCAAGATGGATGTGAACGCCAAGGCAGCTCTCCACACGTTTGCTGCAAGGATCTCCACTCACCTCAATGACCACACAGTCCAGCTGGAGCAGAGGATTGTCCAGAGCAATGAAGACCTCGATAACATGAATGAGAGGCTGGAGACTTTGACGCAGCTGATGGACGACGTGATGGAGGATGATGTGCATGAGGGATTTGCCCTGGCCACTCTTGCAGCCTACAGTAAAACCATCTCACATCTGGATCTCGTTATTGCTCATATAGAGCAAGTGAGAGATGTGGTTAATTTGGCACTAACTAGTGTTGCCGCTGCTACACATGAAGTAAACGGATTTGCAAATGCCATACCAAGCATTCCAACTACTCCTGCAGATGATTAGTTTGTAGAAATATGCATGTATGTTTTTTCGTTTCCCTAATCTCACCATGACAATGTATTGTGATGTGTGCTAATAATAAAATGTGTGTTTGTATCAAGAGTTGAAGTTTTGTGCATGTTTTCATTATCTGTTTTGCATAACAAATTCAGAAAAATTCCGGCAAATAAGCATGAAGCAGTATAAGTTTCAGTTTAAGTTTAGCAACAAAAACCAACAAATTCAGAAATGGAAGTAGTTTATGCATCATGATTTCCAATACAAGAATAATTTGAGTTTGAAACAAAGAATTGCAAGTATTTTATTCACTGGCAGATGAACCAACAAAACAGAGGGCAAATTGTTGAAACTAAATCCAGTCATATTCCGGCAAGCTTGCAAAAGAAATCCAGAAAAAATTGGCAACAGAAGCTAACATTGACCACCCTAAAAGGTGCAATAGCTGATGCATCATGTAAACAACAATAATCCTGGACATGAAACAAAGAATTCCAAGTGCTTTATTCACTGGCAGATGAAAGAACAAAACAGAGGTGCATTTGTTCAAACAATTTCCAGTCATATTCCGGCATGCTTGCAAAATAAATCCAGAAAAATTTGCAAGAGAAGCTAACATTGACCACCAAAGAAGGTGCTAGAGTTGATGCATCATGTATAATCAACAAGAATCATGGACATTAATCAAAGAATTGCAAGTGTTTAATTCACTACCAGATGAAACAACAAAATAGAGGGCAAATTGTTCCTTACATTGCCAGTCATATTTCGGCAAGATGGAGGTGAAATTGCAGGGAAATTGGCAAGAGAAGCTAACACTAACCACCCAAAAAAAGTGCAAGAGCTCATGCATCATGTAATTTGCAATTAATGGCAGAATTGCAAGTGCTCCATTACTTGGCATATGAAACAACAAAATGGAGGGCAAATTGTTCATTACATTGCAGATCAAACATAAACAACCCAAAAATTCCAAGAGCTCCATTCATTGCAGATCAATCAACAAAACAGATTTCATCCAGCCTACAAATTTCCAATAAGAACTACCATTAACCACAACAACAATTTGAAACAGAGATGGTTGATTAAGGTAAATAAGAAACCATTTACATTCACATTGCGTCAATGCGTTTAATTACAAGTACAAAAAGTTTACCCTTTATACAATAGCCAAAATATGACCACAACAGACTTGATTTCAACATAGAGTCTGTGGCCAAATACAAAAAAACCCAGCAGTGTTCATGGTGATTGCACCCCATTAACATCCACACCAAAAATTCGACTAATACGGAATTAATTCACATCAATAATATTCCGGGAGTAAAATACGCAACATTAATGTGAGATCTGGTTCCCAGGTTGGGTCTGTCAACTCAAACATACCTGACATTGGGAGCTTGTTGAGGTCAAAATCTCTTGCCCCTTCGTACTTCGCGGCCATCATTTTCTGCTCAGGTGATTGTTCGTTCAAGTCAAAAGGGTGAATCACTCTCGGAGGTGCTTTACCTGGCCTGTCGTTGAAACGCCTAGAGTTCACGATTGGCTCGGCGGTATCGTCTGTATCGTCGCCGGAATCCTCCACGATTGGATAGGTTTGCTCAACGGAAGCGTCCTTGGTCATCATCATTGGGTTGACTTTTGCCTGAGTCTCCTCGCCATATTCCTCAACGATTGAATGTGTTTCATTCACGGAATCCTCCACTATTGAACCCATCTCACCGCTGGACGCCTCAACAACCACATATACGGCCTCTCCCCGGCCGCCAATGGATTCTGGAACCACCGTGCTCATGGACCCATCACCTTCCACCATTGAATCTTCCAAATACTCGTTGATTTTCACGAATTCCCTCAAAAAATCGGGCAAGATTCTGAGTTTCTTGGAAACTGAAGGTTGAGTAATGAAGAAAGAAATTGAATAGACAGTGATTGACAGCCAAATTTTCCATTTCCCACCCAATTGAAATTTCAATTTGCCTCCCAATTTTCCCATTAAAATTCGAATGAAAAGAGTGAAACGAGAGAGAGAGAGATCAGAGGGAGATGGCGCTCGCGCGCATCTGCAGTGCCAAGGGTAAAGAAGAGAAATATGGGGAGAAAGATGATCGGGATCCGAGAACGTCATATAATTTGGTAAAAGTGAAAACCCCTAAAGCGTCAAGCTTTAGGGGACGGAGGGAGTAATAATTTTCAGTTAGACTGAACTGAATTCATATGTGAGTTTTATACCAAACACCCTTGTAATGACTTGATGTCCTATAATTTCCATTTGGAAAAAAATAGAAAGTCTTCTGTGCATATGCTTCATAAGTTTTGCTTTTGCACCCTCCAAAGTGGGAATACTCTTTCTCAAAATGGATAATGATAATTTTGGTATTTTTACTCTACTTTTCGTATTGGTGTGACATTTCAATTTTTTTTTATAGATTTAATCCCTCTATTCACATTTTTATATTAACTTAGCCCCTCTATCAGATGTTAAATCTAGTAATGTGGCATTGTTTAATATTGTTTAGTTGATGTGGCAATCCATGTCAGATGATACATCAGATTATTTATTAAAAAATTAAATTTTAAACCTATTAATCCAACCCACATTAACTCATTTCATCTTTTAATAGGTCGGATAAATGAGTTTAAAATTTGACGTGACATCTGATATGGATTGTCACGGCAATTAATTAAATAATTCTTAAATAATGCTACGTCATCAGACTTAATGTCTGACTATGTACAATGTTACCTTGAGGGACCAAATTAATATGAAAGTGTGAGTAGAAGGATTAAATCCAACCAAAAATAAAATGAGGATACGAAAAATTGAATACAAGTGCCAAAAATATCACTTGTGACTTCGAATGAACTTTTTCATGGAGGAAAGGAATTGGAATTTATTCTTATAGAATAACAAAGAATAAGAAAATTTAATCATTTATTAATTTTAAATTTAATTTCTATAATTAAAATGGAATTTCACTATTTTTTTATTTATCCCCTAAAAAATCGTGACATGCGAAATACTACTTACTCTTGGAGTATTACGGAGAGTTTCTGCATCCATTTATGTTTCTACATTTATTTAAAGAAAATGGTTGGGGTCGTGGACCCAGGACCCGAACGAATGATGATGGATCATGGAATGGGTGGGCTGTTTCCAGTCGGGGCCCACTAAATAGATATTTTCCTTTGTTGTGTAGGCCGACTTTGAAGTGTCAAGTTATAAATTATTATTATTTCAAATTTTCAAAAGAAAAATGAAAAAGAGCATGGGAGAATTTCTCTTTTTTTTTTAATCCGTTGGCTCGTCCCATCATCATCACATGTCATCACCAATTTTTGTCGCCTAATAATAGCACAGGTGGCAACCAACCATTTCAATTTGCATAAGTTGCTTTACATATCGCTTATTAACGTAACAACTGAATCGAACCGAACTGAACCGAATATCATACCTTGAGTTGCTTTACATATCGCTTATAAGTCTATACCTGCCAGTCTATCACCTCCACCCAAAACTAAACTTGGCTTTTCAACTTTGAATACCAAAAATCCAAGCAAAAACTCTTAGCTTGCAAGTTGCAACCTGTTCTTTCTTGGTTGATTTATGTCATCTTGACAAATCTCTCCTATTTTATTTTATTTCAGAACCCAGCGCATCTTAGTCTTGTGCACTAACATCATAGCATGCGCACTACTCTTAATTGCAAAGTACTTTCTTAAACTGAAATGTTTGAATTCTGCTTCATGAGTCATAACATCTTGACTCTTTTAGTATGATGTTGTTATTTCTCTAGATTCGAACCTAAAATTTAGTTAAAAGTGAACAAATTATTTATTCTTTGATGCTTGAATTTTTCTGTGTGTGTGAGTGAATTTGGCAAGATGTTAAAAGATTCTTAAAACTTGAGGTAAGAGAAAGAGACAATTCCAAGTCAAGCAAACTTAAATAATTGTTTTCTAGAAATTATAGTATAGAAGATTTACAGTGACGGCGCCAAAATCTCAAGTAATAGGTATGAACTGAACTGAACAGAACTGAATAAAATTCATTCAGAACAACTAAAAACCTGAAACAAACCACATATAATAAACTTTCACCAGACAACTAACCTCCTCCCAAAAATGCCCTAAAAAAATTCACAGCAGAGAAGAACAGGGGAAGTTTTACATAATTTACACCTTCTTATGGGGCTCCATGCCTCTAAGTACAAAGAATGAAACTATCAGAACTAGCTGTACATAAGTGTTCTAGTAGGGCACACAGGTATCAGATCTTGTAGATTTATCAATCAGACAGTTAGATGATGCTCGTAAACGAAGATGTCAACACGTAGGGGATATTGGCAAGAGGACCGCGCTGTTGGGCGAGCTCGTGAATGTCCCTTACGATGTCAAACACAGCCTCTGGCTGAGCTAGTTTACGAGCATTCTCCGACATTCTCTCAAGCTCATCTTTCTTGGTGCTAAACCATTCAGTCACAATCCTTGCCGTTTCTTTCGGACTTCTGGTGAAAACACCAGCTCCATTCTCCACTACATAAGGCACATTTCCCTTCTCCTAGATTAACCAAATAAAGAAAAAGGAGATGATGTTAGAACAAAGAGGCTCCTGCCGATTAATAATTTGAAGTTGTAAAAGGTGGGATCTTACTTGTCCTGGAATATAGTCATTGAGAATAATAGGGAGACCTCTAATCAATGCTTCTGCAATAGTTCCAGGACCAGCCTGTAACCACAAGAATCAATAATGTCCATTAGAATAAGATGTATGACATGCGTAAGAGATTATATATCAATGCAGAAACAGCTGCACTGTACTTTTGTAATTATGCAGTCACAAGCTCCCATCCATTTCTCCATCTCGGTCTCAAATCCTCTAACCTACAATTGGGGAATGAAATAGATGATTTAATAGATGCGTTGACAAATGAGGTGTATAAAGTAAAGTAGATGCATCAAGAAAAAAAATGTTGATGTATTCATATATTACAGGTTGAAGAAGTAAATCCATTACCTTAACTGGGATGTTCCAGTTTCCCGATTCCAGTGTGGATCTGAGAACCTTATTTCGACCACATATGATGACTAATTGCCCAATTGGCTTTCCAAGTACCTTATTGAACAGTGATTCTCCAAGAGCCAGTGCAGTTTTCTTAACAGGCCCCATGCCTTCTCCACCTCCCATGAGCAACACTGCAGGCAAATTTGGGTCCATTTCAAGTTCTTCTCTAAGCTCATCCTATTAAAAGAAATAATAGAAACAGATGCCATAAGATCATAATTCTATTGAACTGTCAAATTCCAACCATGCGAATGTATTATCACAATTACACACCTTTGAAAGAACTGCACGAGCAAAAGAGGGTCGGATGGGTAAGCCAAAAACACGGATTTGAGACTCTTCTAGGCCATCAACTAATGCCCTCTTGGCAACCTCATTGGACGGGCAATAGCATCTATTAACCCCAGGATGAAACCTGAAAGTAGTTGTGGTGTTAAGAAACATAACGGACTCTAATCAGCGGGATTGGAAATGAAGCCACTGATTTCAAAATACTCCAAATGATTTTTAAACTTACCATGTAGGATGGCAGGTATTGAGGTCTGTGATCACAGTAGCAAAAACAACTTTCTTTTGGAGGCCCTGCCATTTTAGAACCCACAGAGGGATGTGCTGCATCATTGGGTGAACACTAATGATGATGTCCGGTTTGTATTCCATTAGACCAGCCTCTACCTCCCTTCAATCACAATGCAACACACATTAGTGAATCCTATTACGTTCATAAAATTATACATCTTTATATCCAATTGCATTCCACGTTTAAACAAATGAGTTTAGCTTCGATAGTTTACAGAGAATTTTAGCTCTTCGTGTAATTCATCAAGTGACGAGTGAGGTCATCAAGAGTCACTTTGAAGGAAGAAAAAAGAACATTTCCACAAACAGAGTTGAAACTGATGAAAAAGACCAAGAAGTATCTGGAACTTCTAATAGTTATTAATTGAAAGATTCAACTTTTCTTAAAGTTTGGTGACCATACTAAAGTATCTGGGCATATAATATGACAGCTAATAACCCACACCAATATATTACCATCCACTTGCAGCTATTGTAGAGAAAGAGAAAAACAATCAGAAACTTAAAATTGTGAAGGATTAAAAAAGTACTTGGCATAGTAAGCAGCAATCGCGGCAAGATAGCAGCTGTGAATCCATCTTGGAGAGGTACTATGAAATGCAACTTTCCATAGCTGGACATGTTTAACCATGAATTTGTATTGTCTCTCCATGTCATTCAAAGGCCAGCCTGTGTACTCTTTCCAGACATCCTTCACAATTATCTGAAACCAAAGGACAAAGAAGCCCTTGGTATGAATTATAATCATGGAAGAAAGAAAAAAAAAGCAAGAATTTGTGCCGTGATATACAGAGGAAACAGTCCAGAAAAGAAAAAAAAGCAAGAATTTGTGCCTTGATATGGAAACAGACCAGAAAACCACATAGGTCTCATCAATAAACCAAAAGAGGGGAGAGGAAAATGATTTGAAAATAGAATTCATACATGAAAGAGAGCAAAAGAACAAATAGAATGACTTGACAGGATGGAAGAGGAAAAAAGATAAAAAAGAAACGCCATTAACAAGGAATTAGACACATTTGTTTCAGTTTAGAGCAATTACCCTACCCACAGAAAACCAAATCAAGATTTTAATTGTTTTTTTTTCTTAAAGAAGAAAATAAAGAATCAAACTCGCTCATGTGTTTCATTTCTTAATTCTTACCCTGTATTCATCACCAAACTCTAGCTTGAAAGCATCACGAATTGCCTCAGCAGAAGCACGGTGGCCACCGCCGGTATCACTCATCAGAATCAACACATTCTTGGTTCTTTCAGCACCAATTTGGACCAGCTCCATCGTCCCATCTTCCTCCTCGAAAACGTCTTCCTCCTCGTGAACATTATACTTGGTCCTATGTTGATTGTGGTGGTGATGGGTCCCGTCGCCGTAACTCCCAGACCCAAAATTACTATACACTTTCTGAAACACTTCCGCCAAAGACGTGGCCTTTCTTGGAGATGCAATCTTCATCGCCATAACCGAAAGACAGGGAATAAAAGGGGGGGGACTCCGCCGACCCTTTTCCTCCCGCCGCCGGAGAAGGGGGTTTTCCCTGTCCAGACGGGAGGGGAGGGGAAATCGGAGAGGAGGGAGGGGAAAGGAAGGAAGGTGGGTAGCTGTTCTTATTATCGTTGTTTGTTTGATGGGTTGGCAAAAATGTGAAGAATTTTGCGGAAATAATTATAGTATGAATTTGTGGTGTAATGTAATTATGTAATGTAATGTGCTGTGGGTGTGACTGTCGACATGTGCGTGTGGGGTACTGAGCAATTGGGGGCGTCGGGCAGAGTATATATTGGCCGTCAGATGCGCATTTTGTATTGGAATGTTCGTTGGGGAAGATTCGAATCTTCCTCTTCACTTTCATCTCATGCTCTTTCCTCGTGAGTCCGTGACTATTGACTACCTTGGTTTCGATTTCAATTTCAGTTTCGGTCTATATTTCAGTTTTTCTTGATTAGTTATTATAATCAAACCGGTTATCGACCCACGAGTCAGTGCGCTAATGATTAGATCATGTTCAATTACTTTTATATATATATATAGCTCTAAAATGTTTCATTTAATCCCCTAATAGTGTAAACAATTTGTAATATAAATCGTATAATTATCTAAAAGTTGTAATTTCTTTTTTTAAACAGAGAAAACGATTAGGAATAATTTAAATTAGCAATAACAAAAAACGTAATCACCTCGAGGCATTTTCCTACCTATACATTTCCCGAACCGAAAATTAAAACAAGTTAGCCTAATTCATGTACAGACACATTCAACGACCTTTTGAACAACTTGCATATGACGACGTCATGTGAGCCACATCTTCTAAAACCAATAAAGGAAACTCCTTAGAATTCAAAACTATCACATTTAACCACGCCTAATCAGATTCACCCGCGTGGGAGGGAATCATGACTCAAACGCTACATGGATTTTTTTGAATTTTGAAGGAATTGTTAAGGCTCACAGATGCTTCCACTAATCCTTCCTCTCTTCCTCTACTAATTAGGGGACAATTGGCACCGAAATGCCATGATAGCCACTTCTGAGAGAATACTTCTCATTTGTGGTACTCTTCCATCTTTCGCCTCTCCTGACTAAATGGTAGGGTTAAAATAACCGATACCTCTTGCGCTAGGAAAATCTGTCTCACCAATTCGACCTTTCAATATTTACTCGCCTTATTTATCAGCTTAAAAACTCTAACCTTTTCATAATTCTTTTAATAGTTAAAAAATTCGGTAAAATAATTTTAAAATTTGCTACTATTTCTTTTATTACAACAAAAATCCCTATCGTGAAACGAAGTTATCTACCCTTTTAAAGATGTGCTGCTATTTTAGATGGTCCTACATTTTTGGCATGGATCAAGGGGTGAACCGTGAAATGGAAGATCAAGGAGAAATATTTTCTTTTTAAGGTGGGCTCACTTTTTTTCCTTTTCTTAAAAAATACATTTAAATTCCACGTTAATAAATTCTTTTTTATACTAGGTAGGCGCCACCTTGGCAATAATCAAGGACAGAATAGTCAATTTGACTGAATTGATAAAAAATGAAAAATTTAAACTTAATCAAAATATAAAGTAATATAAGGGCTGAATTGAAATTGAAAGACAAACATAGGGGTTAAATTAATAGTTATATCAACATATATTTTTATTTTTATTTTCAAAAACGAAAACCATATCCAATTTTCCAAAGTACCCACTAACAATAAGAGTTTAAGTTGGTTTTATATGCTATTTTTATTACTGAAAAATACCTATCATGAATCGAACTTATAAAAATATACTGTTATTTATTTTTCTCGTTCCAACTACCCAACTCATCCATTTCAAGTATTTAAATTCTGAATTAATAAGTCAAGTATCAGTTTAGTTTTTTTTCTCGTTGGTTCCCCCAATTTTCTCTCGATTAAAATTAATATTGTTTATATTTTATCGAGCTTTTAAAGGGTGGTGAATCTAATGAGTTCCGCTTTGAAAAACACGTGACAAGCACGATGCACAACAAACAGTCAAAAAGTCAGGAAAAATAGTGCGGCTCTGTTCAAGCCAAAGTGACCAGTCACCAAAGAATAAGGGAGAATTGTTGTTGAAACTGACTCACCGTTCCACGTAAGCTGTAACAAACAAAGTATAGTAGCGTAGCGGCATCAAAACTCAAAAGGCAGTACACAACACACGAGTTTAACGACACATCACTTTCCTACAGGAAGTGAAGGCAGTAAGCACACTTCCCCCGAACTTGAATGTTACATTTGACGTTGTCATTCGCGTACAAGCATCCCATTCGAGCTGGGATTCAAAGGCTGCTGCACCTTACTTCTAGGAAGGATATACAAAAAGCTGCTCAAAGAACAATGACATTCATGAATTTCTTTTTGGCAAATGCCAGCCACCATTTGTTTGGAGTTCCATTCAGTCTATACGCAACACTCAGTAACCTTCCACTAGTTTCCTCCCTTATCTGCTTGAGATACTTTCTGAATAGCTCTGTAATTAAGAATTTAAAAATGCACATATAAGAGAACTAAAAATAACAAAACAACCTAAGCAACATAATGTTTTAAAACCTCACCATATTCGAATTGCAAAATTTAATAGCTAGAGATTTGAAGTAATCTGAATGCTCCATCAAGTCCTAAATGATAGTATTGACTATTGATGCGAAAGAGAACACTAAAATGTAAAGCATAGTACACGAGTGCGTAGTGTTCTAAACAAGCACAAGCATTATGAGAAAGCAACCATATTTGTAATGTAAACAATAATGTCCAAAACCATGATTGTTCAGCCGCGTGTCTCAAACTAAACGAGGAACAGGGATAGAAGGGAACAATGGTGGACAGTTTCTGATAATAAGGGATAGAAATGAAGCGCATGAAGAGTATCACATTGAAGCTCCTCAGAAACAAATTTGCGAAACAAAATTAACTCAAAGAACCAGATGATAACAAAAACCAACTTCTTCAACGTCAGGCAACACTTGGACATTAAACTACTGGATTGATGGTCTGAAGATTCTTGGTTAAGCCCAAGAAGTTAATGAAGATCTTTTACTCAAAAAGATAAAATGCTTTTTTATATTTTGATGCATTGTCGCCAAATATCAGATGAACCTACAACACCTATTATATCCCTCATGAGTATCTAAATAGAAGAAAGGCAATCCCAAAGTTGTTCCAGAATCATTGAAATAGAACTCAAATCTGAGACATAATAGTGTGGTTTTAAAATTCAACAAGGTAGTTGATAATACAAAAGTATATCACAAGGGCATAACGGACATTGTACCTTCACAAAGTACCGTTGACCAGTCAAAACGGCACATGACCGGTTTGACCAAGTCAAACATATGAAACGGCATCGTGACCGATTGACCTAGTCAACGGGAATAAGTGACCAAAGGACAAGTCCAGCCCGATCGCCTCAAAACGGCACGAAGCCGATCCACTCGCTAAGCTGTGAGGAAACGGATCGACACCTCTGCAAACATTGACCAGGTCAATGGTCTCCAAACGGCAGCATGCCGATTCCACACAACGGCAGTGTGCCGATTCGCTACAAACGGCACCTTGCCGATTTGGTATAAACGGCTTAAAGCCTACAATAAAGGTACACTGTATACTATTTCTATTAAATCAGTGGTCAAAGCCACACATGGGAGACAGCATTTCCTGCTCCCACTCAACCATTATAAAACTATTACCCATAAGGAATATTTATCCTCCCAAAGGCATGGTCTCTACTTTATAATTATTAACTCTTACTTTTAAACCACTTGGTGGAAAAAAGAGGAAAGGTGTCAGCAGATCTAACCACTCTAACCACTCTAGTCCTACATAAGGACTAGAGGGAAAGAGAGGAAGGAGAGATCGGGAGCTCCCAAAAAGAGACAGACACTGTTCCGATATACATTTTCTCTGCATCTTAATCCAAACACTGACTTTGGCATCGGAGATTCTCCGCCGGAGCAAACCTCCGGTGGTTTTGCAGGTCGCTCAAGGAGCTCCAACCACACTCCCCGGCATGCCATTTGACGGAAAAGCCCTCCTCATCCATCCATGGACTATCATTTGGTGCTCTCGTTGAGAGCTTTTGAAGTTTCAAGTGAGCAAGCCTTGAGATTCAAAGCTCTTCCTTCTCAATAATTTGGGGTTTTCATTTCCAAAAATGGCATCCAATCAAAATTTTCAATCAAATCAACCTGCTGGTGCTGCTGCTGATCAACGTGGATCACCACCGATGCAAACTTCATCTCCTCATGTGGGACTAAACACCACAGCTCAACGACCTATTTTTCCAGAAATTCCAGAAATTTCATTTCTGGGCGCTCCTCAACTAGGTGCAACCTCAGAGGTCATCGAACCAGCAATCATGCTCGAGTTTGCTGCCCTACACCAAAGGATGAACGTGATGGTGCAAACGTTCATAGGAGGGATTTCCCCACCGGTCAACCAGCCAGTCGTTCCTCAACGGATCAACCATCAACCGGCAGTGGTACCATCTTTTGAGCCTCCACCAGGCCACCAAAGTTCAGATCTACCCAGAAGGGAAGACCAAGAACACAACATAGAAGAGTTCATCAACCAAATAGCTCAACGCAGCGCAAGGAAGAGTCATGAACAATCATCTCAAAGCAGATCCGAGAGAAGGAGAAGCAGGGAGAGATCGGTGACTCCACATCAACCAAGGAGAGATCGTGATAGAGATGATTCAGATCTGTTTAAAGAGCTGGTTCCAGAACCAAATTCTGAAGAGCAGGATGATGATCCAAGAAATCCGTTGACTCTGCGGGTTCGGAAACATCAAGTGAGCAGGCATGTCAAGCTACCATCCGATCACTACCATGGGGCAACAGATCCAACGGTTCATGTGAGTTTAGTAAAGAAACATGTTAAGTTTTTTACTAGAAAGGATGAGACTTTGTGTCAAATATTTGTGATGACCCTTAAAGGGATAGCCAACACTTGGTTTGAAAAGCTACCAGCCGGATCTATTGACTGTTTCGAGCAACTAGAAAAGGCATTCAGAAGCCGATTCAGCTCATGTATTCCAATGGAAAAATCTTCAGCCGTTCTGTTTGACATGATGCGAAAGTCAGGAGAGTCATTGGCTGCTTATGTGGCTAGATTTAACACAGAGCTAGCAACTCTTCCTGATGTAGCACCCAACCTTGCAGCAGAAGCGTTGAAAAGAAATTGTAAATATCGAGAATTGGAGAATGCTCTGATTGCAGACACTCCTAAAACCTTAGATCTTTTGCGGATTGAGGTGGAAAAATATTCCAGAATGGAAGAAGCAGACTACCAAAGGAGGAAACGGCAATATTCTCAAAACGGCCTAGTGCCCCTCAAACGGTTCAGTCAAAACGGCATCAAGCCGAATCGTCAAAACAGAGATAAGTCCAAATTGCTTTATCTTTGCTAAAAGTTCTGGAATATTATGTAACATGAATTGTCAAATATTTCCAAGCAATGAAAAATATATATTTGCAAGCGTTGTTTCTCATATGATTGCAGATCTTGAGAAAGCAAAAATTAAATCAAAACGGCCGTGGACGTAAGTCATTTTAGACCGAACCACGTTATCAAAATCAAAACGGCCGTGGGCGTAAGTCATTTTAGACCGAACCACGTTATCAAAATCAAAATGGCCGTGGACGTAAGTCATTTTAGACCGAACCACGTTACAAAAATCAAAACGGCCGTGGACGTAAGTCATTTTAGACCGAACCACGTTATCAAAATCAAAACGGCCGTGGACGTAAGTCATTTTAGACCGAACCACGTTATCAAAATCAAAACGGCCGTGGACGTAAGTCATTTTAGACCGAACCACGTTACAAAAATCAAAGAAGCAGCAATATTCAAGCTACTGGAGCTACCAAATATCTCCAAAACGGCGAGCAGCCGCTTCTTTTCAAAACGACAATCAACCGATTCCGCCAAACAAAAAGAGATAAGTTCAATTTCAATTGTTCTATTTTTGTTTATTTTTTCTGTGATATATATATAACAGAAATCATTAAACATTAGCAATTACTAAAAATTGCAAAAATTATATATTTGAGTCCATTACAAAATGTGCCAAAACGGCAATAATCAGCATAACAGGGAAAGACAAGGTGTAAACAAAGACAGTTCTATGGTTCATCTTCTGAAGAGGATTGATACTCCTTTGCCTCAGCTTCTCTTTCTAAGGAGTTAACATATGAGCCGATCTTCGTGGCATCAAAGTTAATCTCCCCATAGAATTCCATATAGCTGTCAATCATGATGTCCTTTGTCTTCTGTCGCCACCAGCCGATCTTGCCTGGAACTTTCTCCAGTTCAGCGTCCTTATCGGCAATACTGCTCCTAGCTGATTCCAACTCTACTGTTTTGGTCTCCAAATCGGCACGGGCTGTTTCCAGTTCAGCAGTGAGCTTGGCCACATTATTAATCAGAGCGGCTTTATCTTCACTAAGTTTGGTGACGGAATCGCACAGGGCCGATTTGTCTGACAACAGCTCCCCGATCCGCACCTGCTCTTCCCTGATCTTAGCCGAAAGGCCATCCCTTTCGTGAAGACTATCGGCCAGCTTCTTGCGTGCGTCAATGACAGCTTTCTTATCCGATTCATGGGCGGCCATCAGACTCTCCTTTTCTTTCTTAAGGGTAGCATTCTCAACGGTTGATCGCCGAAGTGCCTCCCTGGACTCTTCAAGCTTCGAATCCACAACTTCTGCAGCATATCGGGAAGCACATAAACCGCTGTACATAATGCTTTGCAGGTTGGCAAAGTGAGAGCTAAGTTCCAAGCGGCTGTAGCGTTCCCTGTCGGCTTGATTGGCAAAAATTTCACCTATCAAGTGACCCGTCCGATAGTCAGTGCAAGCTGGCATTTTTAAACCAAGGGAACGGCCGCAGCTCTCTCCAAGGTTATTCAAACTAGCAATGTGAGTAACCTCGCCGTCAGGACCGTTGTTGGAAAGATAGCCTTTGAAATCAGATGGGGGTGGAACGGCACGATCATCTGAAATAAATGGAGCATTGGATGAGCACGGACCAGCCACCCAGTGAAGAAAAACAGGAGCAGAACCGGAAGAACTGGTTGGAGGAACATCTGCTGAAGCATTTACTTGCTCTTCTGGAGGAGAAACAGACGGACCCTCGTCGACAATCGGCTCAATAGCTGCATTTGCCAGATCGGCATCAGGACGCTCTAAATCGGCATCAGTCCGATTAAGGTCAATTGGCTCAGAAAAGGCTTCTGGCCGATTTGCTTGTTCAGACGGAAGAGGAACGGCAACAGACGGACCGACTTCCTCAGAAACGGCTCCAGGCCGATCTTCCACATCTTCTGTCGAAACGGCAGCCGCCCGTTTTGCCGCATTAGCTTTCTCCCGTTTCTCCACAGCTCTCTTCCTTTTCAATAGAACCCGTTTCGCCCCCTCAATAATTTGCGGGTCGGGGTTTTCCAAGGGGAAATACTCAAATGTATCTCGGCCAACCTTCTTTCGTCTATAGACCGAAGGTGCCGAAACTCCCTCATCGGCAGCAGGCTGATCAACCTCGGGGTCCTCAGAGCGATCCACGTTATCGCCAACTTCTTCTTCTTCATTAGAATCAACAATGCGAGAATGGATCGGTGCCGGTCCTGTTCTAATCGGTCGTCCATCATCTGCATAAAAACAAAATCGGCATCAGAATGTTACAACGAGTACGCAGGGTATCTTTGAAAACTCATAACTCACCATCAACGGCACAGTCCAGCAACGGCAAGCCCATTGCCATCTTCTGCACATTGAACTTCGTATCAAAAGTTAGCAAGATGTCGATTTGAGCTTGCAACGGACCAGACGGTTCTTCTGTCCTTATCCACTGCAGTTCATTGATTGCTGGATTGAACCCAGGTGACCACTCAGGTTTGGTTGCACAGGAAATCATGAAGAAGTGATCTCTCCATCCCTTAACAGAAGATTCATATCGGTCAAAATTCTTCAGAAACGGCTGAAGGTTCTCATCCTTGCGAGGGCGAAGGGTAACCAAACTGCTCCTAGTACTCAAATGGAAAAAGTATTTAAACAGTTGCAGCGAAGGTTCTTTGATTTTGAGGTGAGCACAGACATTGATAAACGCATAGATCGAAGCCCAAGAATTGGGAGTGATCTGGGCAGGGCTAAGAAGATGCTGCAATAGCATATTCCTCACCATAGTTTTCAAGGGAAAACGGAAGCCATAAGCAAACATTTTAGAGTACAGAACTCTATGGTTACCTAGTAAGACACTGTTTAACCTAACATTAGGAGAAGCAACCATGGCCTTGCACCCTACCGGCAATTCAATCCCATACTTCTCCAATTCCAGATTTAATTCATCCTCAGTCCTAATTTTGGTGGCAGTTTTCTCAAGCAACTCATCAGTGGAAATAACAGGACGTCTAGGGGCCATTTTTCCACAAACCTCAATCACAAACAACACAAAGATAAAAGAAGGTTAAGAAATACCCGGTGGTTGCGGAAATCCTTGAAGAACAGAGCTTGAAATCGAAAATGGCAGAAAGAGTTTTTGCTTGAACAGAGAGAGAGAGAGTTTTTGAGGAAGAAGATGGGAGCGGCGTTTGAGAAATGAGGAGTGATTTAGGTTTTCCAAGGGAAACTGCTTTTAAAAAGAAATAATTATTAGCCGTTTATGTGTCCAATCGGTCACTGACAAGTGGCAGGTCTCTTCTGAAAAGCAGCAAATTGTCAACAAAGCTGTTAGGCATTTAATGAGAAACGACATGCGCGTCTCTCAAAGGGTTTTTTGAACTTTGAAATTCAAAAACTCTGCCAAACTGAAGAGACGTCCTCTCCTCAAAAGTCACGAACAGTTACAAACACTTAGCAATTAAAGCGCCACGTCACAGGTGCACTTTAAGTTAAAATTCACTTTATTGCTATTTATTTTTTATTCGCAGGAACGAAGAGAAACTCTTCGAATGGCAGAAATTAAAACAAACGGCAGCATGCCGATTATCAAGCATCAAGCCAGAAACGGCAAGCCCTTGGTAAACACTCGGGCTCGTTTGTTGTTGGGCCTCTGATAATACAAAAGTATATCACAAGGGCATAACAAACATTGTACCTTCACAAAGTACCGTTGACCAGTCAAAATGGCACATGACCGGTTTGACCAAGTCAAACCTATGACTAGTCAACAGGAATAAGTGACCAAAGGACAAGTCCAGCCCGATCGCCTCAAAACGGCACGAAGCCGATCCACTCGCTAAGCTGTGAGGAAACGGATCGACACCTCTGCAAACATTGACCAGGTCAATGGTCTCCAAACGGCAGCATGCCGATTCCACACAACGGCAGTGTGCCGATTCGCTACAAACGGCACCTTGCCGATTTGGTATAAACGGCTTAAAGCCTACAATAAAGGTACACTGTATACTATTTCTATTAAATCAGTGGTCAAAGCCACACATGAGAGACAACATTTCCTGCTCCCACTCAACCATTATAAAACTATTACCCATAAGGAATATTTATCCTCCCAAAGGCATGGTCTCTACTTTATAATTATTAACTCTTACTTTTAAACCACTTGGTGGAAAAAAGAGGAAAGGTGTCAGCAGATCTAACCACTCTAACCACTCTAGTCCTACATAAGGACTAGAGGGAAAGAGAGGAAGGACAGATCTGGAGCTCCCAAAAAGAGACAGACACTGTTCCGATATACATTTTCTCTGCATCTTAATCCAAACACTGACTTTGGCATCGGAGACTCTCCGCCGGAGATTACTCCGGCGGTTTTGCAGGTCGCTCAAGGAGCTTCAATCA
The DNA here is from genome assembly GCA_963691705.1 of Viola odorata. Lineage (NCBI taxonomy): Eukaryota > Viridiplantae > Streptophyta > Magnoliopsida > Malpighiales > Violaceae > Viola > Viola odorata. The sequence continues at coordinate 57,515,815 of OY829542.1, forward strand.
CCACACACCGGCATGCCATCTGACGGAAAAGCCCTCCTATCCTTCTTTGGATTATCAGTAGTCATGAAGTACCAGGACACATAGACACGACTAGCAAGCCCAAGATACAAGGTATCGAACTTGAAAAATGCAAATTCAGCGCAAATAGGGGAAAAACTGAACAATGAGAGAGAGGGGAAAGGATATTTACCAGCTTCCTTCTGGGATTGAGGGTTGACAAAAAGGCCTGGAAAAGGGAAACCAGACTCTCCAGGTACCGGGACCGTCTCAAGACCCAAGTTGATAATTGCCTTAGTTCCTTCAGCCAAGGTTCGGCAGCCCTCAAGCCTCTTCAAAGCCACATTGATATAGAATGTTAAATAAATAAGGAGCTTATCGGCGGAGCTCTTGATATCAAAGTTTCGGAAGAAAACATTGGCGCGGAAAAACGTGATTGCTTCATCAACAATATCCGTTCTATCTACAGATAAGAAACTCTCCCAATTTGACACAGATTTGATAACAAAACACAAAGATAGAAAACAACTATTCATAGGGAGTAAAGGTCACCAGAGCAAAACCTTGATCTGAAACTGGGGCAGGACCCTTTATGTGGCTTTTCATAGGGAGTAAAGGGCAACCACAAGCTTTTGTAACTCCTTCCTCATCCACAAAGCTAGAGTGGTAAACCTGACAGGACAGCAATCTTCTAATCAATCGAATCATAAACCGACGACTAGAAATTATAACGAATAGTAAATAGATTAGAGGATTAGATGAGAATGACATACCATATCTTTGTTCGTTCTCCAAGAAAAACCTGATGTCTCAGGACATGATTTCAGGATTCAGATCTATGAGGGAGGAAGGAAGGCAGATAGATGGATGCAGAAAAATGAAGGGAAGACGAGGATAAACGGTTATTTGCAGTTCGGTCCTTCAAGTTACATGGAATTCGAGTGTGGAAGAGGGTATGAGCTAATTTCCTGCGGGTGGGGACGCCTCGTCAGCCTAAAGTTTTCTGTCCAAAACAATCCCTTGGATACTTTCTTATCTTCCAATCGTACCCCTACTCTCAACTTTCCTTTTTCTAAACACACCCTCCAGCCTCCGATAACTTCCATTGCAATTTCCTTAAATTCCACCAGGCCCCCAAATCTAGGGTTTCCATTCTCCTTCAATCCCTGCACTTCTCCTTCCTGCTCTTTCTAAAAGGTTTTAGTTTTCTTTCTCTCTTTTACCGTCTACCAAGATTTTACCTTTTATCTAATCTTTTTTCATTTGCTTAATCTATAGTCAAGCGTAAAGTTCTAAAATTCAGTTTTAATATCAGTACAATGGCACTGTATTTACGCAATTTTGTGGTTAATCCTCCTTGTTTTGAATATGCGGGATAATGATGCTTGCTTTAGTGGTTTGATGATTAGTCGATCACAGATGTTGCTTTTGTTGACTTTTGCTCGTATGTGTTCTCAAGTTGACTAGAATTGAAATGTACTGACCCTTTTTGATTTTTGTTGTCATTTGGTATGCCAGAATTGTGTTCGATAGTGATACCATTTCTGCTTGATCAAAGTTGCATATTTAGGCCGGTGTATTTTTGTCTCTGTCCATGTTTTTTTCTTTTTTGCTTTGCTTTTTTGAAAAATGAATGAAATTCCATTAATCTCTGTGTAGTAATTGGGGAATTATCTTTCAATAGTCTGTTCATGTTCTTGTTACCATGTCCTGCTTTGGTTACAAGCTAGTCACATACATTGGGGTTTGTTTGTATTGATTTGGCTTGATGGTCGCACCTATCTTCTGTACTGGCTGAAGGTAATTAGTCATCAATTGGAAGCTTGCTCTTACAAGCTTTTTCATGAATAGGCGGATGAATGGTGAGAGGGCGTCAATAATCTTATGACTGGCTTGTCACTATTATTTTATTCACAATGACTCATTACTGGGTTCTAGAGATTTACTGCCTGTCAAATTTCAACCTGGTTTTCATTATTGTCTCTTTCCCGTACTTTGCTCTTGAAGAGTCATTACACTGTAACTGTATGCTTTAAAATGTCAGCTTCTGACAGTATTGTCTGTTCTCGCTTCTACTTTATGCTAATTGAATGAATTTTGGTCTCATCTTAGTTGCTAATTGTGAATGCAGTGATAACTAACAGGATTTTTCTTGGAATTAGTTCGCACTCAGAAGTATAGAAGGGGAGGGATATGTGGCATTGATTTCTTCTGTCTGCATCCCGTACCTTTGGACTTGTTCATTTGAACCACACAAGTGATTTCTGATGCCGAGGGGGAAGCTTATATTGATCTGCCAGTCTGGTGGTGAATTTGTGACAAATGATGATGGATGTTTATCATATACTGGAGGAGAGGCACATGCTTTAGACATCAATTCTGATGCACTGTTTGATCATCTGAAGTTAAAATTGGCTGAAATGTGTGACTTAGAATATACATCTTTGTCCGTGAAGTATTTTCTCCCAGGGAATAAGCGAACCCTCATTACTTTATCTAACGACAGAGACCTGAAAAGGATGTATGAGTTTCATGCAAACTCAGTCACTGCAGATATTTTTGTCATGGGAACACAGGGTTTTAATCGCGAAGCCTCTTATATGCATGCTGGCAGTCACAGGTATTATTTTCTTCCTTGGGTTGCATTATCTTTCAAACAAGTCTTATGGTCCATATTTGCTGAAAAACTTTATCCAATCCAATGGCTTGTGGTACAACTTCGTTGCATTCCTTAGATACATGGGCTTGTTCATGAAAGTTGTCCTGCTTTCTTCTGCGGGACTCTTACTTTTTATTTTAGATTTTAAGAAGTTGTAATTAATGGCGTGACACCAATTTCAAATATTAAGTGTTTCTGTTCATATTTCACCATCTTCATTGTGGTTTTTATTTGCAGAGAACGTGGGATTAAACCAGCTGAAACTGTGAACTCCACTGTGCCATCTCGAATTGCTACTACAACACCCACTGTTGCTCCTGCTGCTCGGGGTCGCCGTGTATCATCATCAAATCCTGCAAGAGGTGTCAGTGCAAAAGCCCCAACTCCAACAAAAGCTGTTAATTCAGAAGCCCCAAGTCCTACCGGAGTGGTGCTGGCTATAACCTCAAAACCTTTTAAGTCTTTGACAATTGCTAACAATCCTACCGCTGCTACTTTCACTCAAACTGATGATGCTGCTATTCCAACTGATGCCTTTATCTCTGTACCAGTGACATTTGATATGAATGCAAGTCCCGCTGACACTGTTAAAAAGCGAAGGCGCACTGCATCTTGGAAAATTGGAGTAAATGGTCCCAGAATTGTTTCTGTAGATGATGATGATGATGATGATGATGTAAAGATAAGAAAAAGTACACTGCGAAAGAAGAAGAAGACCCGGGTATATGATAGTGATGAAATAGATGTTGATGTGGAGCCGCTACAATATCATTCAGGTATTGAACCTTGGATAGATGATGATATGGATTGTAATGATCTTCCACCAGAAAAATTGATTGCCTGCTGGAAAAAGGGGATTAGTGGTGTAGGCCAGGACTTCAAAAGTGTTGTTGAATTTCGTGAAACATTGCAGAAATATGCGATTGCACACCAATTTGTATACAGATTAAAAAAGAATGATACCAACCGAGCAAGTGGAAGATGTGTTATTGAAGATTGTTCGTGGAGGATTCATGCATCTTGGGTTCCATCTGAAGAGGTATTTAGGATAAAAAAGATGAATGGTTCTCATACATGTGGGGGAGAATCTTGGAAGGCTGCTCATCCAACAAAAAATTGGTTGGTGAGTGTTATAAAAGAGAGGTTAAGAGATAACCCACGTCAAAGGCCAAAGGAAATTGCTAATGGAATTTTTAAAGACTTTGGGGTTCAGCTGAACTACACTCAGGTGTGGCGTGGGATTGAAGATGCAAAGGTGCAGCTTCAGGGTTCACATAAAGAGGCCTATAATCAGTTGCCTTCATTTTGTGACAAGATTGTGGAGGCCAATCCTGGTAGTTTTGCAAAGCTTGTGGTTGGTGATGATAACAAATTTCAACGCCTTTTTATATGCTTTGATGCCTCTATATGTGGTTTCCTGAATGGCTGTCGTCCGCTTATTTTTCTTGATTCTACACCACTGAAATCAAAATACCATGAGATTTTGTTCACTGCGACTGCTTTAGATGGGGCTGGAGATCCATTTCCAGTTTCATTTGCTATAGTGGATGTTGAGAATGAGGAGAATTGGCATTGGTTCCTGGAGCAATTAAGATCTGCAATTTCAACTTCAAAATCCATAACTTTTGTCTCTGAAAAGGAGAAAGGACTAATGAAGTCTGTGTTTGAAGTATTTCAAACTGCTCACCATGGTTACTCCATGTACCACCTGCTGGAAAACTTTATGAGAAATTTAAAGGGGCCATTCCACGGAGATGGGAAAGGTTCTTTGCCTGGAAGTTTGTTGGCTGCTGCCCACGCAGTCCGACCTGATGGATTTAGAATGCATATGGAGAAAATTAAGCGGGTTTCTGTGAAAGCTTATGACTGGCTTATGCAAATAGAGCCAGAGTATTGGACAAATGCATTATTCAGGGGCGAACGATATAATCATGTTACTGTAGATGTTGCAGAGTTATACACAAACTGGATTGAAGAAGTACGAGAGCTTCCCATCATACAGAAGGTGGAAGCACTAAGATCTAATTTGATGGAGCTGATACATGCACGTCAGATGGAGTCTAGCAGGTGGACTACAAAACTTGTTCCATCCATTGAGAAAAAACTAAGAGAAGAAAGCCTGAATGCTCTATTTCTAAGAGTATTATTCTCATCTGATACGCTATTTGAGGTTCATGATGACTCTATTCATGTTGTGGATACTGAAAAAAAGGAGTGTAGCTGTCTTGGGTGGGATGTGAATGGGCTACCTTGTCGCCATGCTGTTGCCGTGTTCAATTGCAAAAGTATCAGTATATATGATTTCTGTTCAGCATACTTTACAGTTGACCTCTATCGTGAAACTTATTCAAAGTCAATAAACCCTGTTGTGACCATGCCTTCTGGCGAAGAAACAGATACCTCAATGGTGGGAGAGGTGATTCCTCCCACTACACCTCGGCCACCTGCCCAACCAAAGGAAAAGAGGCTTAGGGCATCAGGGGAACTAAAAAGAGTGATGTCTTGCTCCAGGTGCAAGGGAGAAGGGCACAATAGGGCTACCTGCAAGGAACCCATAGAGCCATCTCCTTGTGCTTTGAGCTCAGATCAACAGGCTGAACCAGCTTCAAACTCCAATGAAAGCAACAGGGAAGATCATGATAATGCTAACAGGGAAATAGTAGAACCATGCGCTGTTATTTTGAGATCAGGCGAACAGTCTGAACCAGGTTCATGCTCCAATGAAAGAAATGGAGAAGGACAGGACAACGCTATCTGCAAGGAACCTATAGAGCCATCCCCTAGTATTTTGGGCTCTGGTGAACAGTTTGAACCAGCTTCATGCTCCAATGAAAGAGATGAAGAAGCTCATAATAATGCTACCAGCAAGGAATCTATAGAGCCATCCCCGAGCATTTTGAGCTCAGGTGAACAGTCTGAACCAGCTTCATGCTCCAATGAAAAAATTGGAGAAGGGCATGACAATGCTACCTGCATGGAATACACGGAGCCATCCTCTAGTATTTTGAGCTCAGACCCAGGCCCCGACAAAAGCGAGGAGGAAGCTTAGGTTACAACGTAGGTCTGCATTCATTCATGTAGGAAAGACTCTGTACAGTTTCATTATTATGTAGGTTGTGTAGGATTTTTAACATCTCTTGTTTGGATTGTTTTATGCTTGTGTGGGGTGATTTACTTTGGCTGCCTTAGAATTAGAATTTCTTCTCATTCCTAGAATCCCTTTGCGGAGTCTTGCAGGTAAAGGTCTCACATTTACATTCTTTGCGTCGATGAGATGCAAATTCCTTTTGAATAAAGGAAAGAGCAGGTTCAGCTTGTTGATTGAATGAGATGCCTTGTTTATTATTTGTTGCTACAAGATGCATGAAATTGTACAATTTATTTTATAAACCGTACTATTCAGCTACAAACTCATTAGTTAATATTTTTTATATATAAAAAAATAGTATTTCTTTTTAATAAAAAATAATTCTTATTTCAACTTCTACTTATTTTTTTTATTTTAAAAAAACATAAATAAATATACTGTTTATTGGACCCCCAATTACAAGCCCGTTAAGCCCACACAAAGCCTGTATGAGCCTTACAAAAGCAAGCCCGTTAAGCCCACTCAAAGCCTGTATGAGCCTTACAAAAGTAAGCCCACTAACTTCACAGACCATCCTAAGTCCTAACAAAAACTCACAACACAAAACCCTAACTAGTCGCACGCTCTTCATTTCTCTCGTCACCCTTCCGCTCAAAAGTCAAAACCTTAACTCTAACCAGCAATAAACATGTCAGACAGCGGAGCAGCACCACCAAGTGGTGAGCGCGGATTCCGCCGAGGCTTCGGTGGCCGAGGAGACCGCGGAGGCCGTGGTGACCGCGGAGGCCGAGGTGGCCGCCGCCGTGGGCCTCGCCGCGATGAGGAGGAGAAGTGGGTTCCAGTCACCAAGCTTGGCCGATTAGTAAGAGATGGAAAAATCAGAACCCTTGAAGAGGTCTACCTCCATTCTCTCCCAATCAAAGAGTACCAAATCATTGATGCATTGGTCGGCCCTTCCTTGAAAGACGAGGTCATGAAGATAACACCGGTTCAGAAACAGACCCGGGCGGGTCAGCGTACTCGGTTCAAGGCATTCGTGGTGGTTGGAGACGGGAATGGGCACGTTGGTTTGGGCGTCAAGTGCTCGAAGGAGGTGGCTACGGCGATACGTGGCGCGATCATATTGGCTAAGCTCTCTGTGATTCCGGTGAGGAGAGGATATTGGGGTAATAAGATTGGGAAGCCTCATACTGTTCCTTGCAAGGTTACTGGCAAGTGCGGTTCTGTTACGGTGAGGATGGTGCCTGCTCCACGTGGTGCTGGGATAGTTGCTGCACGTGTCCCAAAGAAGGTGCTGCAGTTTGCTGGGATTGATGACGTCTTCACATCCTCAAGAGGGTCTACCAAGACTCTTGGCAACTTTGTCAAGGTTCGAGTTTTACTACATTTGTATTATTATCATTTCCATTTGTATTTTGTGCCCTTCCTTTTCCTGTGAGATAAAAGCTGAAACCGGTTTATCTTTTGAGTGGTTGGTTTTGTTATATTATGTGGGGCATTGCGAATATATATACTGTATATTATAAGTTTTTTTGTGTGTGTTTTTGCTATGTAATTGTGTGCAAGATTGTAAGTTTACTGGGGTTTTGTTAAGAAGTGACAGGCACATTTTAGAAAAGTTCCTTTACATTCTTATAAGCAGTAAACATGCAATATGGAAATGTATGTTTACTGGTTGTAAGAATGTATGTATGTTTTTGCATGCGGCTCTGTTGACCTGGGAATTTTGTACGGGTATGTGCTTAGTTGATTTAGTTTCAGTGTCGAATGAGCAGAATATATGTTTGTAAGCTTCTGTTGTTAGGAAGATGAACTTGAATGTGGTTATTGCATATGTAACCGGATGGTTTGGGTGGTTTGCTGAGGTGAATATGTTGTTAGGATCCTTTTTTCCCCTCTATTTTTGTGTTCTTGATATTCCCATCTAGCTGTATGTGATTTATTACATTTTTTAGTTGTCTTTCATTCATTATTGAAATTGTTCATATATGCAGGCCACTTTTGACTGTCTTCTGAAAACCTATGGGTTCTTAACGCCTGACTTCTGGAGGGAAACCAAGTTCACCAAGTCTCCTTACCAGGAGTTCACTGACTTGCTTGGGAAGCAGCCAACAAAGGTGCTCATGCCTGAAGATGTGGAGAGGGCAGAAGCCTGATGTGGTGCCATTTATAGGGGCAAAGAGGAACCATTTGAAATGTAGTAGAGGTTTAAGACTGTAAGATCTGTTTCCTTTTTGTTTGAATGGTGTGACTCTGTTCTTGGGTTAGTATTTTCTTACAACTTGTTAGTTTCTATTTTTCTGACGCACCTCTTTTTAAAGTTCTCGCCTATGTGTTATGCAATATGCTAGTGTTTGCATATTGCATATGCTAGTATGCTATGTGACTGCATTTCGTGTATCGGTTGAAGAAAAAGTTTTAAGAGAGCACTTCTTAAAAATGCGTCTACGGTAAATCTTGATACGGTATAAAAATGGAAGCCTTACAAATAGCCTTGAGAAGAGGTTTGAACTTTTGAACCCACTCATTTCTTCACAATCAAATGAACATGCACTTATCAGCCATGGCTACTGCAACTTTTTGAAGGGAAACATTTCTATTTAGGCCTTGCCATCTCATGCACGACAAATACAACAGTGCATTAGATAAATACTGTGAGCTTTTTACCACAAAAAACGAGAACTATTACAGATTCTACTATTGTTTGTTGCCATCCAAAGCAAGGTGCCCTTCATTCTAAGATGAGATAAAAGCAGGCACTTTCTTGGTGAGAAGCGTGGTTTGAGATCATTCAACTGCAAATCCTACTCAAACTCGAACAACAACCTACACACTGAGGTTTCCAACTAAGTATACCTATCAGTCCTAGAGGATTACCACGATCATAGTCAAGTCAACAACCGGAAATCATTCTTCTTCTCTTGAGGCATCAACCTGGGAGAGTAACCCCAAGCACAACGGACATGGTGGATCACTCGTATCTTCTACCACTGTTCTCTGCTCCAAACAGTCTGCATGATAAACATGACCGCAAACTAAAACTGCCACAACAGAAAATTCACCAGAAGACACGGTCTCTCCAAGACAAAAGGGCTTCCGTCTCAGTAGTTTCTGACAGATGCCGCATACCATCTTCACAGCATCAGATGATACAGTACCCTTCACCAAGGAACTAAACTTGATCCGCTCGGGCCTGCTAAATGCTTTTTCCCAGGTCTCTGAGGAAGTGCAAAAATTGAAGTCAAGATGGATATGTAAAAGGCTGATATCATGATTTTTCTACCTTAAGCTGCATTCATTATAGACACTGATAATGTAAATGCAATTACTCAATTTTTGCAATTGCCAATACAAGTTATAGATAAATGAGTCGTGCACTTCACTAATACATGCTAATTTACACGGGCGAGTGCTAAATCGTTTCCTGGTTGATCTCAAATAACCAGGAAGAGAAAAAAGGCCTTGTTAATTTAGATGTCACCTGTATGGCGTTGTGCCCCTGAGCATGTGTTACTGGTCAACTTGAATGGAAGCCTCTCGTCGCATAAAGGGGCAGCCTTCCCATGGGAGGTTGATGCACTGGCATGGCTCCCAGAGTTTCTTCGGGAGTAGTGATGGCTGTAGTAATGGCGTGATCGTTTCAAGAAGAGTGAACGGCAAATATTATGATGCTGATGTGCAAGAGAAGACTGCGTATTCAATAGCTTTGCAGTACTATTTTTGACATCCATTCCAAGCGAGACAGGCTTTGATTCACTAGCATCAAGCAAACGAGAAGATTTCTGCGGGAAGAAAAATAAATGATAATTCATATCATTGTAGGTTGCCAAGAAGACAAAATAAAGGAAATGCTAAGTGCAGCACCAACTAATCCGCACAGTTGCAAAATTGCAACTGTTCATCATCTACCAGTAATGCAAGCAGTAAAAACAACTGACCTCTCTTGACTGAAACTCTGTTCTGGAAGGAACATCTGCAACATTAAGAATATAACTCAATGATCAATCACAGTCAAGCGATTTAAATGCAGCACGATAGATGAAGGATGAGAGAGGAAGAAATAATATTCATATTCAAATGATAGACTACAATCCTTTCTTCTCAAGGAAAGAAAAAATTAATACAAAATGTTAAAGTTCCTCTAGTCAAACCAAGACCAGGCACTTTCAAGACAAAACCCTTTGCAAGGAGCACAACCACAAGACAAGCAGGCATGAAAAGGCTAACCATTTTAACATTGGATGGAATGAAACAGAAAAGGAAGATGGGTCGCAAAGAATGTGCAGGCACCAACATAGAAAGACCAAGCAGTTTCTGGTTGGCGGAATTCTCAATTACAAAAGCTTAGCTAGGGACTTTGAGGAGAAATTCGGAAAAATCAGAGAACAATGCTACAATACCATATTCCATCGATGAGCGAGGGACGGGAGGATTAACTGCTAGACAAAAAGTATTTGTATATGGTAGCAAGTCTAGACTATTAAATAGCTAGAAAGGCATAAAAAATGATCTTGCTGAAATTCGGGTGAAGAGTCGTAAAGTACTTCCAAAAGATAAGAGCATGACTAGAGAAATGATGACAAAGGAAGAAAGAGAACAGCATACCAAAAGGCTACTCCTGCAATTAAAATGATCCAGACTTACCAAATAAACAATTGACATGCATTGGCAACAACCAAATAAGACATCCTAACCCTCAAGATCGAGAACCCAACATGCAAAATGTTGGATCATGTTTTCCTTTCTTGGTTTCTCTTCAAAATGTTGCAACTATTCCTACTCTCGTTTGATAGCTTCATTTCCTGTTTGGTTTGAACAGTGTTCTGATTTTCAGAATCAGACAACCAAACTCCATCTCCTCCAACTTATTAGTTCGGCATCTAATCGATAATCCTCCACAGAATTCATACTAATATCCAAAAAAACATAAACTGGTAGATCCCATGCTATCATGTTGCATCAATAATCATAAACCATGATCAAATTACCCTTTTCTGGTTGAAACCAGGGGGAAAAAACCATCGATCCCACGAGATTAAGCAATCTAAAGCTAGAAAAGCACTAGAATTTTATTCAGCCATGATCGAGAAGCAAGAAATTGAAACAATGAAGAAAACCCAAATTGGAGAGAAGAAATCAGAAATATACCAGAAGGGGAAGATGGGATTTTGGTCTTGTTATGATCATCAGCAGCAGTACTTCTCTTCCTCTTCCCCATAAATAGATTTTTCCTTTTTTCTTTATATATTTTGGAGAAAAGGAAAGAAATTTGTGAACGTTGTCTCCTCTTAAAAGCCGCTACAGGTGGCTTGAATGGCCAGGAATGAGCTAATGGGTTTTTTTAAGGAGCACGGAAGAGAAGAGAGGAGTCTGAAGAGAGTACTTTGGTTTTTGTCCTCAAAATTAAACACAACTCCAGAAAGCAGCAGCGTCAGTAGTGAGATGATGAAATGAAAGGAGCAGTCACTGCTCTCTGCTCATGAGATGGATGAAACCGAATGTTAATTGTCGTCGATGGACATGTCTTCCTCTCTAATTTCCCTCCATGTCCCATTTTTCTTTCTCTTTTTCATCTCCTCCGTCTCAACCGCACGTGCTAAGAGATTGAAGTAAACAAATGGAGGTAAGTAACATTTGTTCGGTAAAAGAGATTTTATATACTCCGTTCAAAAAAAAATAATAATAATAATAATAATATTTTGACCATTTTTTTAATCTTTGAAAAAAATATTATTTTTATAATTTTCAATGTGTATTAAAAAATCAAAATTAGTGTTGATTTTACTTAATTAATAAAACAATTGAGAACAATTATCAAGAAATACATCAAAAACAGTAATCAATAATCTTAATTGTTGTAAAAATTGATTGAATAGAGTGAGTATATAAACTTTATATACGAATTATCTAATTAAATTAGATTATTTTTAAGAAAGGTAAAATTAGATGCAACTGAAAGTTGAGTATCAAATTAAGAGAGAAAATTCGGGTATCAATATAACATTTTTCGTAATTATATACATATTTTTAATTAAAATAAATATAAAAATTTACTAAATTTATGTTTAAATTAATTAATTATATAATAATTAAAAGTTAATATCATCGGTATCATAATAGTTTGATTCCATAGATCATAAACTCAACCATGAAGTTGAAGTAACTCAAATAATAATATAAAAAAGGTTGAAGGATCGAATGATTTGATGTAATAATAATAAAAAAGAAGGTGCAAGAAGCGGGGTGGTTTGGTGTAATCATCATCCATGATTATCACGATTGATTAGGTGCCCTGTTGATTAAAGTTTAGGTGCGTCGACATAATTCATGATTGTGAAATTCGATGGATCAAAACTGGAAATTGGAAAATAACAGGCATTGACAAAAAAGTTAAAAAGGAGAAATAAAGAAAGTAAAGTAAGGGATAAAAAAAGGTTGATTTCGGGCAGAAAATGCGTCTAAGTTACGCCATACATGCAACACTTATCCGAATATAAATGCAACTCATCCAGAGCAAAACGCCAAATTCATAAAAATAACTTCCTAATAAGGAGAAGCCACTCCTCAAACCAAACTAATAACTAGTGTAGAAAACATAAATAAACGTCGTTTTAGGATTTACTTTTATTGTTTCGGTACGTATTTTAAGGCGGCTGGAACAGTCACTATTTGAGACAATTTTATCCCTAATTTTTTTCGGAAGTACGTTAAGGATTAACATATATTCGAAAAAAAGTACGAAATTTTTTGGGGTAAAATAGTGAGTCATCCGGCCTCCTTAATATGCGTTCCCTACTGAATATTGGGATGCGAGGAAGACATTTATTCCCCCCGGAGGGAGTATTAGGTTGAGTAATGCTACATAGGTTGATGAAACAGTCGGATGAAACAATCCTAGTATTAAAAATTACGAAAATGCCATTACTGAAATTTTTAGTTTCATCAGGCTGTTTCATCAACCTGTGTGCAGCATTACTCTATTAGGTTTTGAAATTGAGAGATAATTGTTTGAAACTTTTGGTAGGAGAAAAATCAGCAAACCACCCAAGTATATGTATATAAGAATAATAAGAAGAAGGGCACGTAGTTTTGTGTCGTCATTTTTGTCAAGTGTCCTTATCACAAAAAAGAAAACGTATCCAAAACCATGAATATCAGTTTTGTTTTTGTTTGGTTAATTCGATGACTATATTGGGTGTTGACTATTTTAAATTTGCATCGGATAAAACCCTAAAAAATGGTAAAATTTTCATAAAATTTGAATTGCGTACTCATTACTCGAACTTCAAATATTTAGTTAAACTAGAATAATTTTTTACCGGTGTGGATAGAAGTTAGAACAAAAGAGAAAAGAGAGGAGTTTCATCAATATCCGTTGTGGATAGAAGTTAGAACATGAAGAAAAAGTCCAAAATTCTCCGACCCTCAATGCAAATTAGCAAATTGAAAAAAATTCCTATAATTTTGACAAAATCCAAAGGGTGCAGTTTGTTTGTTACTGTCCAGACTTTCTATTTATCCATATTTATATTTCTATATATTTTTCGCTTTATATACAGTTAAACCTCGATAAATGAATGTCCGATAAACGAATAACCTCACCAAATGAATAATTTTCTCCGGTCCCGACTTGGGCAAATGGGCTAAATGAATAACTTCGCTAAATGCATTAACGAATAATTTTTTTTGAATCCTTAAAGACTCCATGTAAATATAAATGAATAATCATTAAAATTCATAATATATATATATATTTATTTATTTATTTATCCTAAAAACAAAAATATTTCTTCCAATCAACAATGTTCATACAAGAAGTCATTTATTCACAAAAAAAGCATCTAAAGTTGTTTGTTTTTTCCTTCCACCAAAATGCATCACATCTGCGACTTTTTCTAGTGCAAACACAACTTTTGGAATATTCTGCTCCTGCTGTAGCAAATAGTTTCGTAGGGTGATTACTGCTTGAAAGGCTTCTTTTGATGACACATTTGGTGTGACGCCACTATCATCTGGTTCTGGATCATTCTCATCATTTACCAAACCAAGACTCTAGAAAAATATATATAGTAGTTTGTAGGTAGGTTAGGTACATTGTCTTAGTCTCTAAGTATTCCATACATAGAATATTATTATTAGTACATGTTACATGTATTTAGACTCTAAGTATTCCATACATAGAATCTTATAAGTACATGATGCATGCACATAGTCTATATACATATTTGTACATTAAATGTAAAATAAATAATCATACGAAAAAATAAAAATGTAAAAATACTATCTAAATGAATAAAAATTCATTTATCGATAAATGAATAATATATTCATTTATCGATAAGTAAATAAACTCACTAAACGAATATTTTTTGCTGGTCCCAAGAGCATTCATTTATCGAGGTTTAACTAAAAATTTATAATTCATTTTTATCAGGATGATCTGGTATTCGGTTACTATATTAAACGTCAATTATTTTAAATTTAAGCCGAGTAAAAACACCGAAGAGTGAATCTATATTTAAGCATTGGAAACTTTCCACACCCAACAGTAGCCAATCACATCTACATCTACATCTACATCTACATCTACTACCATCTCTTTTTATTTTATTTTTTATTTTTTATTTTTTATTTTTATCTACATATATAAATAAGCGAATCAGCTTCCTCTCCTTCATACCATAACATAACACCTTAGCACTCCGCACCACTCCCATTTTACGTCTCCCCCTTTGTTTCCTTTTTTTATTTATTTTAAATTTAATTTTGGTTCGTTTTTATTTGTTCCTTCATGGGTGTCGTGATTTTGTCAGATCTCGGGACGGAGATTCTGATCCCGGTATGTGCAGTTATCGGAATCGCCTTCTCTCTCCTTCAGTGGTACCTTGTCTCCGCGGTCAAGCTTGTTCCTATTTACAGAGACGCCTCTGCTGGAAAGAATGGTTACTCTGACTATCTCATTGAGGAAGAAGAAGGCATGAATGACCACAACATCGTCCTCAAATGCGCTGAGATTCAAACCGCCATCTCTGAAGGTAAAACAATCACATCAACGTTCATACATATATGTTATGCGCTTATATATATATATATATATATATATTTCCTTACGTATCTACCTACGCGTGATTTCGTGGCTATCTATCTGGATTTTTGGAGCTTAGATCTTCAATTCACGAGTTGTTTCGGTTTTCTTGTGTTTAATTTCTTTGTAATTTGATGAATCTCCTTTAAATATGGTTTTCTGATAAGAGAAGGAATTGGTTTAAAATTGGTCGGTTGGATTTATTTTTTATTCAAGTTGTTACTTGCTTCTTTGTGATATTTTGTTCAAGTAGGAGATGAATAATTTTGGAACCTGGGTCTATATATCATTAATTCATTGTTTTGTTGTTATATTCTGCTCCCGGTATTGATTTCTACTGGTTGTATGTGTTTTTTAAATTAATGTTTGGGTAGACGAAATGTGGTTGAGATCTGGCTATTTGTCTTTTTGTTGTTGTGTTTGAGCTTAATTGGTTGCTTCAGTTGAAGAACATGCATATGCAAAGTGCAGGAACAAAAATAAGTTTCGGACGTTTTGGAATGTTAAGTTTGATGCTTTTTATGCAACACTGACCATTCAAGAATTATGCCAAACACTGCTGTCTTCTGTTTTTAGTTCACAATTTTCTTAAAACTATGCTAGATCTATAAACACTTTCCTTCTTTCTTTTTTATTGTTATACTAATTTGGGGTGTGCATGTTACAGGGGCAACCTCTTTCCTTTTTACTGAATATCAGTATGTTGGAGTTTTCATGGTTCCATTTGCAGTCCTGATTTTCCTCTTCCTTGGTTCTGTTGAGGGATTCAGCACAAAGAGTCAGCCTTGTAGGTATGATCCATTAAAGATGTGCAAGCCAGCTCTTGCTACTGCTGGCTTCAGCACCATCTCTTTCTTGCTCGGTGGTATCACTTCACTCGTTTCTGGCTTCCTTGGGATGAAAATTGCTACATACGCCAATGCTAGAACCACATTGGAGGCTAGAAAAGGGGTTGGAAAGGCATTTATCACTGCATTTAGATCTGGTGCTGTCATGGGTTTTCTACTTGCTGCAAATGGACTTTTGGTGCTTTACATTACAATTAACCTTTTCAAGGTATACTATGGTGATGACTGGGAAGGACTTTTTGAGGCTATTACTGGATATGGTCTTGGAGGATCCTCAATTGCTCTCTTTGGTAGAGTTGGGGGAGGTATATACACCAAAGCTGCAGATGTAGGTGCTGATCTTGTAGGTAAAGTTGAGAGGAATATCCCCGAGGATGACCCAAGAAATCCAGCTGTAAGAAGCACCCTTCTATAGAAATATTTCTTTATTTTGAGTACCAAATGGTTCCTCGTTGGGTTTCAGTATAAGTTGCTTCTCTGTTTTCAGGTGATTGCTGACAATGTTGGTGATAATGTGGGGGATATAGCTGGTATGGGATCTGATCTTTTTGGCTCATATGCTGAGTCATCTTGTGCTGCCCTAGTCATTGCTTCCATTTCATCCTTTGGAATCAATCATGAATTTACTCCAATGCTATATCCTCTACTCGTCAGCTCCGTTGGTATCCTTGTTTGTTTAATCACCACCTTATTTGCAACTGATTTCTTTGAGATCAAAGTAGTGAAGGAAATTGAACCTGCTCTGAAGAAACAGCTCATCATCTCCACCGTTCTTATGACTGCTGGAATTGCCCTTGTTAGTTGGATAGCTCTTCCTTCTTCCTTCACAATCTTCAATTTTGGAATCCAGAAAGTTGTAAAGAACTGGTAAAATCCATGATTCTATCTTTTCTAAGATGTTTTGAGCACTTTGAGACCATCTTATACTGTTTAATGATCCTACAGGATTTTGTGCTTTTATAAGTTGTTGATTACGGATCTTTTGAATTGTATTTGCAGGCAACTCTTCTTATGTGTTGCTGTTGGTCTTTGGGCTGGGCTTATTATTGGATTTGTGACAGAGTACTATACTAGCAGCACATACAGGTATGTGCTTCTGCCTGTTCTTTTTTTCTTTTTTATTTTCTAAAGGGGTATGTGCTTTCTTTCTTTGTTACTTTCCTATTGACTGTTTCTTAACTCTGGTCTCGCATTAATAATATGCAGCCCTGTTCAAGATGTTGCTGATTCCTGCCGCACTGGAGCTGCCACGAATGTTATTTTCGGGCTTGCATTGGGATATAAATCTGTCATTATTCCTATTTTTGCCATTGCTGTCAGCATTTTCGTCAGTTTCAGCTTTGCTGCCATGTATGGTATTGCTGTAGCAGCCCTTGGAATGCTGAGCACCATTGCTACTGGATTGGCCATTGATGCATATGGTCCCATTAGTGACAATGCTGGAGGTATTGCTGAGATGGCAGGAATGAGCCACAGAATCCGAGAGAGAACCGATGCCCTTGATGCTGCAGGAAACACTACAGCTGCTATTGGGAAGGTGTGATAATTTACTCTGTTAAACCTTTGCCTCTTATCTATAATTTTTGTGGTGCTGTGTCATGCCAAAATGTGGGATTGTACTTATACTGGCTTTGATGTGTTTGTCAATATTTTTTTTCCTTCTTGTGTTTGTGAATTTCCATGGGACCAGTCAAGTTGCAAATTATATCAAGGAAATAGGAATTGGCCCCAGCATTATTTTTGTTTTTCAGCTTGTGCATGATTTATTTGAAAATGGAACTTCAGATTTTATAGTATGATAAGACATTTAGAGGTGGACCTAGTGGCATGAAGGTATTTTCCATTCTTCAAAATTTTAATGGGCTGATTAATACTTTTTGTCCGAACTTCAGAATGATTAAATACTGCAGGTGATATTGGCTTTTTTGGTAATTGGCTTCTGTAGATGCTTTAATGTTATTTGCCGTTTATAATCTGTTGGAAGCTTGTGTTAATATTACAACAGAGTCCTAACAGCTTTTTCATGGTTAGTAGAATGCGCATTTCTTCACTTTAGTTTTTTCTGCAATAGAAACTTCTAAAAAAACCAATAACTTTTTCATTGACAACTGATGTAGGAAAATAATCTTTACACACAATTAATAGATATTTGTGCTGTTCATTTCAGGGGTTTGCCATTGGTTCTGCGGCTCTCGTGTCTCTCGCCCTTTTTGGTGCTTTTGTGAGCCGTGCATCTATTACCACAGTGGATGTGCTGTCTCCAAAAGTGTTTATTGGTTTAATTGTCGGTGCTATGCTTCCCTACTGGTTCTCTGCTATGACAATGAAGAGTGTAGGAAGTGCAGCCCTTAAGATGGTTGAGGAAGTGCGTAGGCAATTTAACACCATCCCTGGACTGATGGAGGGAACTGCCAAGCCTGATTATGCCACCTGTGTTAAGATCTCCACTGATGCTTCGATCAAAGAGATGATCCCACCCGGTGCACTTGTCATGCTCACTCCCCTCATTGTTGGCATCCTTTTTGGTGTGGAAACTCTCTCGGGTGTCCTTGCTGGATCTCTCGTGTCTGGTGTGCAGGTAATGCTGACAGTCAATGGAAATTATCTTCTTAGTTAAAGATAAGTTTGAATATAATGTCTATGGTATTCTCTCAGTATTTTAATGTTTCGTTCTGCTCTTTTATTTCAGATAGCCATCTCTGCATCAAACACTGGTGGTGCCTGGGATAATGCAAAGAAGTATATTGAGGTACGATTTTGAAATTTGAGCACATTTGTCAATGCTCCGTTCATGATTTTTTATAATTACGGTCCATAATGTGGTTTTTGTATCCGTTTTTCTGTTGGATTTATAGGCCGGTGCATCTGAGCATGCAAAATCTCTGGGTCCGAAAGGATCAGATCCGCACAAGGCCGCTGTTATCGGTGACACCATTGGTGATCCATTGAAGGACACATCTGGGCCATCACTCAACATTCTCATCAAATTAATGGCTGTTGAGTCACTCGTGTTTGCTCCATTCTTTGCCACACATGGTGGCCTGCTCTTCAAGATCTAGGATCGATCCGATTCCCATCTCTACTACTAGTAGTTCTTTTCTTTATCATTCGTCTCTCCAAAGTATATGTAGTTTGTAGTTCATGTTTGACAGTTTGAGATCCTCTCCTGATGGTAAAAGTAGTGGAGAAAATTTTCCCTCGTGGAGGGTTTAGCGACAGAAATGATGATAGTGATGATAATGTCAGAATCTAGTGAAGAGCGGGGACTAAAGTATCATATGACGTTTCTAGTTTCTAGTATGAAGTATGAACAGTCAATTTTGTAATTTATTAATATATATATATTTTTTTGGTTTCTAGTTTCTGATTCCCACTCTTTTTTTCTTTTTTTGGTTTCTACACTATGCTGCATTCAAGTTGAGTAGCTTTTAATTCTTTTTTTACTTATTCTGTTCAAAATTAGACCTGTAGTGGGAAATGAATTTTAGCTCAATCATTTCAATTTTCAACAACAGTATCTTAATTTAAAACACTGCTATGATTTGCTGTTGCACTATTATGATTGGACCTCAGCCAGTAAAATCTTCAGAAGGAAGCAGATCTCTTAACGGTCCAATCTCCGGCAGCTCACTCCGGTCTGCTAGTCCTGACAGGAATCTTGGCTATTCGAAGAGAAGTAGGGGTTTTTGGAACCAGAATTCAACCTTTGCAACTGCTTCGCCTAACCGTTCCGGTGAGGAACCAGAATTCTGTGCAGCCACCTGTCTACGACTCTACCGGAAGATTCAACCAAATCCACACATCAGCTTTCCGGTGACAATTTGCTTTTGGACCATTTAGCAACAATTGACAACAGTTTTGTTCCTACTGCGCAGAAATTATCATGTCATGTGCAAAAAGTTCATGTTCCTTTATGATTTAAAACACTGCTGTGAATAGCTTTCATGATCTGTTGTTGCACTATTAAGACTGAAACTCCACCCGTAATATCTTCAGAAGCAAGCAGATCACCCAACAGTCCAAGTTCCGGCAGCTCACTCCACTCTGCTAGTCCTGACAGGATCTCTGGCTCACATTTGTGGCGGCGACCCACCATGATTAGGTCGAAACTGCTGTGATTGCCTTTAACAACAGCTGCGGTATCTGCACCGTCCCTGACAACCTCCTCTTGGTACATGATATTGTTGCATCCTGCCATCTCATTCCTCATTAACCTCAGCGCCTCAGCATTAAGTATTTTGTTCCAATCATCATGATCATGCCCATAAACTTTTTCATGGGGTGCCATGAAACGGATTACTGTAAGGTGAATTCTAGTGCTTCCTGCCATTCTTACTGCATAAGCTAATGCTTCCCTGTCATCCGCGCCTCCGGCAAATAGCACCGCGACACGATATAGTGCTGATGTGGAGAAAATGGAGGAAAGGCCGCCATCTGTACGACGATCAATAAGTATGCCAACAGAACAAGGGGCCCTTTCTAATATGTTAAGGTTCACGTCCCTTAGTTCAGTCTGTCGTGACACCATTTTTCCATTTCTTTTCCATTTCTTATGAAATGGCAGTATTATGAGGGAGCATGTCTTCTGGAATGCCAGCCAACAGACATCCTCGTGCATCTGTTTGTGTGGGGCTATTGCTGTGAACACATCCACATTAGTTAGCTTCTTGTTCTCCGTGTGGAAGTAGCGAAAAACGTCGATCATGGGCTGGGAGCGAGAGCTATTAGAAGATGCGGTTGTCTGGCCTAATTGATGATTGATTAGAAGAGGGGTGGCACTGCATAAAAGTTCCTCCAGGCAGACCCCGTAAATGTACAGAGGACTATCTTTTGTTGGGTTGGAGTATTGGAGAAGTTTGATTGCAGCCATGGCATCATCTTGCCTATGTGCACAGGCTACAATGTGGAGCTCTACATTTTTCGGAGATTGCTCGATGCATTTTTTTCGATGGCCTATGTATCGCGTGTCTGGATCATAGAGTATTTTGACCATAGTAGGCTGGAATGCTGATAATAGAAATACCAAGAAAATACCACTGCTTGATTCTGTTAACCCCATCTGCAAAAGAAGATAACTTCGAGTTGGTATTCGATCATCTTGTTTTCGAATAATTATTTTAGACTAGAAAAGATCAATGATAATAGATACCTCAAGGTTACTGAAGCTTAACAGCTCTCCAACTTCGGTAACACCTTTGGCACATAGGATGATAGTCAGAGCAGCAGCATCTCTCTGACGGATTTTGCAGCATAGCACCACTGCAAAGGTTGCTATTAGCGTAATCATGAACCCAACAGCACTGATTTGAAAATTGATAGTGAGATTAAGCTCCTTAATAATCTTCCATACATCAACTTTGGAGGCGCAAAATATATTCATAAGAGGCATCAGAAAACCCGAGATGACACCCTCGTATCTGGTGGTTAGGACTTCTGCCAATGGAGACCGAGCTGGAATCATGAGACCAAACAGGAGCGGACCAAGTAGATAGTAAGACCCTACAAGGTCTCCAACTGACGACAAGAAGAGCACCATCATGATTGTCAGGCTGGTGTAAAGTTCACTCATAGGTTTACCTTCTGGTGTTCTTCTAATGAAGTAAGAAACCATCCTCCTTAATCCAAGGACAATGAACAGAACGAGGATCGTAGAAAGAACAAGGCTCTGAAATGCTATAAATGGTGAGGCAACACTGGATATGTTGCTTAGATTAGCTACTATTATGTACGAAATCCTTGCCAATTCACTAAGTAAAGATGAAGACAAGGCAAGGTGTCCTAGCCTGGAGTTGGTTATCTTAAGATGCATCAAAATGTAGCTCACCCCAACAAAATTGCTTGTTGTTATCAGATTGAAATACATGGTAGATAAAAACACGTGTGGGTAAATTCCCGGGCCGGGGTTCTCTTCACGGGTGCGAGGAGTAAGGGTTTGAAGCGTAAGCTGAGGAAACAGAACCATGAAAATCCCAAGAACGATTGTTGTTTTCCTTGTTTGTTGCATCAGACCCGTATCCATTCGTACGCCGGTTAGGAATGTGAACAAGATTAAAGCAATCTTTGCCAATGAAGCCATCACCTGATTAGGAGCTACTCGAGGGAATACTAAATTCGATGCAACGGGAAAAAATCTCTCAAACACAGTCCGACCAAGAACCAAACCAGTCTGCAGGCACGTATTAAAAAGGAAAGAAATGAATTCAAACGTGAACAAACATATTCGAACCCGAGACTTTGGTTATTAAAGAAAAGCTAACCAACATGGTCATTACCAGGATCTCGGAGGTGAACCAGGACATGTGTAGATGCTTTAAAACCTGATGAAATGCAAATGCGAGGAAGAACATCAACACTAACTGAACATGGAAACGAAGCAAGTCATGCTCAAGGACGCTTTCCCCGGACTGAAAATTCCACACACCTTCAGAATTAACTCCAACGTTAGCAAAGCAGTCACCGGTCGTGCTTGCAATGTTTTTAAAGGTCAGGTTTTGCATGCTAGTATCTCTGAAGGATACCTCGGAAAGAGCCATTGCCGAAGAAGAATGCGAGAAATTAGATTCAATAGGTTAGAGAAGGAAGGTAGACTAGATATTACGGTATTGTATGGCTAATGCCAAATTTAGAGCCCAACGTTTCATAGCTTTTGGCATCTGTAGTTCTGTACACAGTTTTTTGAGTTACCCAAATTTAGATTTATCTTTTCTTGTTTAGTTGGGTTTTAGTTTTAGTGCGTTTTTTTGCCCAAGCAAGCTGTGTACTGTGTTGTCATTATATAAAAAATATTATTAATTTGTCAGTTTTTAATTCAAATATTATTATATAAAATAGTATTTATAATTTTATAAATGATCAAAACCAAGATTTACTTATTTAATGAAGCCATTTGCCACAAATTTCATTTAAAGTGTATACTATCTGATATTTCGTATCCCTATTAGGTCGAATTAATTAGAATTCCACGGTTTCTTTATAAATTACTCACACTTATAAGCCAAAATTGGGCATTATAATCAAATCCGTAAATGATTAATTTAGTCCCCATATTCGTAAAAAGATTTAATTGAGTTCATATATTTATGAAATTTCATATTTTTCCAAAGCATACACAATTACTCATTCTAATAATTTTTATTAGTTTAGTCTCCGCATTCGTAAAAGATTTTCAATTAAACCGGGACTCATAACATGAGGTCCAAATATTCGTAATTTTTTTACAATCAAACCTCTAAATAATTAATTTAGTCCCGTATTTATAAAATATTTCACTTTCGCGTCATAGTTTTAAAATTTTGTAATGAATTTTTTATATTTTTTTTTAAGATTGCAATTTGAACATTTTTAGCTAAAGTTAAAAATTCAAATCAAATAGTAAAAAGTTGTAAAAAACATATGAAAATTGGAGAAAAAATATAACAAATGTGAAAATTTTGACGAAATTAATGAGAATATTTTTAAAATATATTAATTTTTTTTGTAGAAAAACATTAAACTAGTATTTTTTTTTCATTGCATTAGCTCTACTATATATATATATATATATATATATATTGCAATTCTTTACTATTCTATTTGTATTTTTCAAACTACTACAAAGTTCAAATTGCAATTTCTGAAACTATACAAGTGCTGGAGCGTAATATTTTATAAATTATATGAATTTTAATGTAGTTTTACTAGTTTACCCTTAGCTGTGTTTATCGAAGTTGGAAGGATTTATATTGTGAAATTAGCCCAGTGCCACTGCCAAGAATCAAGATAGTTGATTATCGTATTCTTGAAAAGTTACAGGAATTTTGCTGTTTCTACCTTTTGCTGTGCTATAGGCTCATATCTAATCCTGTCAGGTTTTGGATTCAAATGAATCGTTTCCAAAGTTCTACAAAGTGCAGTGTAAACTGAAATTCCCAACAGCCAGCTAACCATCAAATGCAATCCAACAAACAAAATAAAACAGAACAGAACAGGACATAAACATGCTGTTCAGTTCCATTTCGACTTGATTAGAAACTTAATTGTATTGACATATATTAAGCTTGAGGCTATTCCTACTGTTAATAATGTACAAACTGAACAAATAAAAATTAGTTATGCCAGATATTAATTATCATGTGAAGAGTTTAAAACACTACCGTGACTTGCTATCATGATTTGTTGTTGCACCACTAAGACTGACACTCCACTACTAATATCTTCAGAAGCAAGAAAATCACCTAATGGTCCAAGCTCTGCCAGCTCACTCCACTCTGCTAATCCTGACAGGAATTTTGGCTCGTTATCGTGGCGTCGACCCATCATGATTAGGTCAAAGCTGTTCTGATTGTTTTTCACAACAACTGCGGTATCCAAACCATCTCTAACAACCTCCTCTTGGTAGATGATATTGTAGTATCCTGACATATCAGTTCTTATAAGCCTCAATGCCTCGTTATCATACATTTGATCCCATCTATCGTGCCCACCATCTTCATCACGGGGTGCCACGAAACGGATTATTGTAAGGTGAACTCTAGGGCTTCCTACCATTCTTAAGGCGTATGTTAATGCTTCCCTATCATCTGGCCCTCCTGCAAATAGCACCACGACACGATACAATGCTGTCGCCGCGAAAATAGAAGAGAGACCCCGCTTTGTACTGCGATCAATAAGTATCCCAACAGAACAAGGCGCCCTTTCTAATACATTAAGGTTCACATTCCTTAGTTCACTTTGTTGTGACACCATCTTTGTTTTTCCGTTCCATTTCTTATGAAACGGTAGCATTACGAGAGAGCATGCCTTCTGGAATTCGAGCCAACAAACATCCTCATGCATCTGTTTACGCGGGGATACTGCTGTGAACACATCCACGTAAGTTACCCTCTTGTTCTTCCTGTGGAAGTAGCGAAAAACGTCGATGATGGGCTGGGAGCGAGAGCTATTAGAAGATGCGGTTGTCTGGCCTAATTGATGATTAATTAGAAGAGGGGTGGCACTGCAGAAAAGATCCTCCAGGCAGAGCCCGTAAATGCACAAGGGACCATGTTTTGTTGGGTTGGAGTATTCTAAAAGCTTGATTGCAGCCACGACATCCTCTTGCTTATGTGCACAGGCTAGGATGTGGAGCTCTACATCTTTCGGAGCATGCTGGACGCATTTTTTACGATGACCTATGTATTGTATGGCAGGATCATAGATCATTTTGACAAGGGTAGGATAGTGATAATACATAAAATTATCAGAAGGGTATAATGGGCATTGCACCTTCACAAGTATCGTTGACCAAGTCAAATCGGCTCATGACCGATTGTGCAGTCAAATCAGCTCATGACCGATTGTGCAGACAAATCGACTCATGACCGATTGTGCAGGCAAAACGGCGTGTGACCAATTGACTGAGTCAATCGAGAATAAGTGATCAAAGGTCAATACCAGCCCGATTGTGACACAACGGCGCACTGCTGATTCAACTGCCAGGTCGCCCAATAACGGATCGGCACATTGACCAAGTCAACCTTCTCCAAACGGCACATAGCCGATCCAATACAAACGGCCCCTTGCCGATATGATGTAAACGGCAAACTCTAAATAAAGGTAAATTAAAAATAAGAACTATAGAACTAGTGGTCAAAGCCACGCGTGGGGAGACAGCATCTTACGTCTCCACTCAGTCAATACAAACGTGCTAGACAAGAGGAATATTTATTCCCCCAATGGCACTAGCACACCTTTATATGTTATTTACTATACTTTATGTCTCCACCAACGTAAAGGTGGGGGACAAGCTTAAGAGTTTCCACTCAAGCCATATAAAAGGTAAGAGAGGGGAACGTTGAGGGGGAGCCAATTCATTCAAGCTAATTCATTCACTTGATTAGACTATCTCACTAAGACCAAACACTGACTTTGGCATCGGAGCTTCTACGCCGGAGTCCACCTCCGGCGCTTTGCAGGTCACTCAGGGCGTCTCAAGGAGCTCCAACCACCACACTCTGGCATGCCATTTGACAGAAAAGCCCTCACCCCGTTCCACGGATTATCATTTGGTGCTTTCATTGAGAGCTTTTGAAATTTTAAGTGAGCCAACCTTGAAATTCAAAGCTCTTTTTTCTCTATATTTTTGGGGTTTTATTCTCAGAAATGGCATCCGACCCAAACTTTCAATCGAACCAACCTACCAGTGGTGCTGCTGGTCAACATGAAACACCACCCTCTCAATTTTCATCTTCCCGTGTAGAAATGAACGCTGCAGCTCGCCGACTTAATTTCCCAGAAATTCCAGAAGTGTTACTTCCCAGTACTCCACAACCTGGACCGTCTACAGTAGCAGTCACTCCACCAGTAGTCATGCATGAGTTAGCGGCCTTGCATCGAAGGATAGACATGATGATGCAAACATTTATAGGAGGGATCCCTCAACCTGTCCACCAACATGTCATTCCTCAGCAGATCCAGGAACAGCCCAGGGTAACACCATCTTTAGTGCCACAGTCGCTTGCGTTCCAGATGGCCAGATCTGCCCATCGGCCTGTTAGCCAACCAGCTATACAGGGAAATCCTTCGAATGAACCTCAGCTTGGCCGTCAAAATGAAAATCCACCCAGGAGGGAGGGATATTTGGACAACATGGAGGAGGTCAGCAGCCGGGCAGTCCAGAACAGCCCAAGAAGGAGCCAGAGGTGCTCATTAGAAAGAAGATCTGAGATAAGAAGAGGTCGAGAGAGATCAATAGATCGACCATTATTAGAAAGAGATCACAAGAGAGCTGATCGGAATCCATCCAGAGGCTCTGTATCCGTACCTGCTCGCGAGGAGCAAGATGATGATCCAAAGAATCCTTTAACCTTTCGGGTTAGGAAGCATCGGGTGAGCAGACATGTCAAGCTGCCAACCGATTCCTACCTTGGGACAGCAGATCCAACGGTTCATGTAAGTTTAGTAAAGAAACATGTTAAGTTTTTTACTAGAAAAGATGAGGCGTTGTGCCAAATATTTGTGATGACTCTGAAAGGGATCGCCAATACTTGGTTTGAGAAGTTACCGGCTGGATCCATTGATTGTTTTGAACAACTGGCAAAGGTCTTCATTAGCCGATTCAATTCATGTATTCCTGTGGAAAAGTCTCCAGCGGTTCTGTTCAATATGGTGCGAAAGTCAGGGGAATCCTTAACGACATATGTCGCTAGATTCAATGCTGAGCTGGCGGCTCTGCCTGATGTTGCACCCAACTTTGCAGCCGAGGCCTTGAGAAGGAACTGCAGATATCGGGAGTTGGAAAATGCCCTAATTGCGAGCACACCAAAGACCCTAGACCTCTTGCGGATCGAGGTGGATAAATACGCAAGGATGGAAGAAGCAGATTTCCAGCGGAAGAAACGGGAGGAGTCTGATCTTCCTAGAAAGGAAACGACTGTCCGCAAGCAGGGGGAAAAGAAGCAAACGGCTGGAGGCCGACAGGTGGATCGTTTCTCGGATTTCTCTACTTTGCAACTATCCAAGCCGGTGGCAGAAATCTTTGACATCATAGAAGAACGGAGATTGCCGATTCAATATCCCAAGCATAAACCTGGTGCCGTTCTAGGGCCATATAAGGATTCTTATTGTCGTTTCCATAAAGCAAAGGGACATGACACTGAGAATTGCTTCGTTTTGAAAAAGGCCATTGAGAAGTTAATTGAAGAAGGTTATTTGGGTGAATTTGCGGCCAAAGCTCGAAATAAGGCCATGGAAGATCGGGCTAACGACAACAGGAGAGAAACGGCAGCCGATCCCAGCACAGCCGGAACCAGTGCCCAGGGAGACAGAAGAAAGGAGGTGTTGACAACCTCTTTCAATGAGTTTCACATGGTCATCTTGATAGCAGGAGGAGCCCAGCGATTGGAATCGGAAGATTTACCGATGGGGGAAAAGAGAAAACGGAGTGATCCCGTTGTGGAACACACAGGTCTATCGGAGCTGGACCGAATGGCCATAACATTTTCGGAAGAGGATGAGATTGGAGTCACATATCCTCAGAACGAAGCATTAGTGGTAACAGCCGTCATTCACAATAACGGAGTCAGGAGAACTCTGGTGGACAACGGAAGTGCTGTGAACCTCATTTCTTCCAACGCTTTTAACCGTTTGCAAGGGTCGAAGCCGGATTTGAAGTCTTGCCAGCGGCCGATTATTGGGGTAAATGGTATTCCCATTCCTGTTGTAGGCATAACCTTCTTGTCAATCTTTTTCGTGGAAGATAGCTCCCGGAGAAAAGAACAGCAGTTATTTATGGTGGTAGATTTAAATCTGCCATACAATGTGATTTTGGGACGTCCGTTTTTAAATGTTTTTGGAGTAGTAATATCTCAAAGGCATTTGAAAATGAAGTATCCTTCATGGGATGGCGTCGTTACAATCCGAGGAGATCAGAAGGTAGCTGCCGAATGCTACATAACGATGGTCGATGGTCGTTGTGACCGTTATATTTGCATAGCTGACGATTCGTTGGAAAATGATGAAGAGCAGCGTACACATCCACTGGAGAAAATGGTCCAAGTATCAGTGACCGATCTTCCCACTGAGCATTTCCTGTTAAGCGAGAAACTGAGCAAAGTGGAATGTGACCAGCTTTCACTTCTATTAAACAAGTGTAAAGGAGAATTCGCCTGGGTCCCGTCGGACATACCGGGCATTTCGAGGGAAACGGCAGAGCACTGATTGAACGTCAATCCGAATGCTAAACCGGTTCAGCAGAAACGGCGAACCTTCTCTAAAGAAAAAGCAGATGCGATTGAGAAGGAAGTAGACAAGCTGTTAAAGGCTAACTTCATCAGAGAGGTCCAATATCCGCCATGGTTAGCTAATCCAGTTGTGGTAAGAAAGCCAAGCGGGGATTGGAGAATGTGCATTGATTTTACCGATCTGAATGAGGCGTGCCCCAAAGATTGTTATCCGTTGCCGCGAATAGAGCAATTGGTGGATCAAACAGCTGGATATGAGTATCTGAGTTCGCTTGATGCCAATTCTGGATATCATCAAATACCGATGGCGGTTGAAGATGAAGAGAAAACGGTTTTCATCACGCCAAAGGCCACCTATTGCTATCGGGCTATGCCGTTTGGTCTGAAGAATGCTGGTGCAACATTTCAAAGAACGGCTAATAAAATTTTTGAGCCGTTAATTGGGAAAAATTTGGAGGTATATGTTGATGATATGCTGGTGAAAAGCAGAAATTTCGAGGCGCATCTGAGAGACCTTGAAGAAGTATTTGGGATAATGCAGAAATTCGGAATGAAATTAAATCCCAGAAAATGCATGTTTGCATTTCAAACAGGAAAATTCCTTGGTTATGTTGTCAGCAAAAAAGGAATTCAGCCTAATCCTACAAAGTTGAAGGCAATCGTGGACATGGTTTCGCCAAAAAGTGTGAAGGAGGTTCAGCGACTCACAGGGAGAATAATTGCTTTGAGCCGATTTATCTCCAAGCAAGGTGAGAAATGTCTCCCGTTCTTCAAGGTCATTCGGAAGAAGGCACGGTTCGGATGGGAGGATGATTGCGAAAAGGCTTTTAACGAGTTAAAAGAGTATCTGTCTTCAGAATTGCTGTTAACTCAGCCCGAAAACGGAGACACCCTTTTCCTTTATTTAGGAGCAACCGATGAGGTGGTCAGTGCCGTTTTGGTTCGAGAGGAAAACAGCATACATCGGCCGATTCATTTTATCAGCCGAATCTTGAAGGATGCTGAGCTGAGATACTCACAAATTGAAAAAATTGCTTTCGCTCTATTGCAAGCCGCTAGAAAGATGGCTAGGTACTTCCAAGCTCATCCAGTGGTCGTGCTGACAGATCAACCTTTAAGAAGGATTTTTAGAAGACCTGAATTGTCTGGCCGAATGGTCATATGGGCCATTGAATTGGAACAATATGGATTGCAGTATCAGTCCAGACCTGCCGTAAAAGGCCAGGCATTGGCCGATTTCATTGCTGAATGCACATTTGTTCAGAAGCCGATTTCTTCGCCAGAAAGCAAAGAGGAAGCTTGCTGACCTCTTCCCGATCTAGACGGAGATCAATGGACAATCTTTGTGGACGGCGCTAAGAATCAAAGTAAAGCAGGAGCTGGCATCATCATTTTGGGTCTAGAAGGGATTAAAATGAGGTATGCCTTAAAATTTTCAAGGCCGTTATCAAATAATGCTGCCGAATATGAAGCTCTATTGGCAGGGTTGCGTATCGGAGGGAATCTGATCGGTAATGCACAAACGGTCAGCGTCCGTTTGGCCATTTATGGAGATTCAAAATTGATTATTGATCAAGCCAACGACGATTCTCAGGCTAGAGAGCCGATTATGATTCAATACTTGAAGAAAGTACAGAAGGAGTTAGCCGAAATTAAAAATATGGGAATTCATGTTGAAATCAACCATATTCCGAGAGAAAAAAATGTTGAGGCTGATGAGATTGCCAAGCTGGCAGCAAACTCCGAAGCAATAATGCCACCTGATGTAATAATAGAGGAGATCTCGATTCCTTCTTTTATGGAAGAGCAACAAGTGCTGTGTGTGTTAGAAGCAGCCAATGACTGGCGCATTCCAGTAATTGATTATCTTAAGCATGGCAAGTTGCCAGAAAATGCGAGTGAGAAGTTGAAGATCCTCAAGAGAGCTGCTAGATGCACTTATCATGATGGGGTACTTCTTCGCCGTTGTCTTACTTATCCGGCGGCAAAATGTATAACGGAAGAAGAAGGCTTATATACCCTCAGGGAGATCCATGAGGGAATATGCGGAATGCATGCCTCAGGAAATACCATGGCTGCTCAAGTTCTTCGAACAGGTTTTTACTGGCCAACAATCAGAAGAGATTCGGATAACTTTGTAAAATCTTATCATAAATGCCAAGAATTTGCAAAGGAACCACAATGGCCAGCAGCCGAATTGACAAGTATGGTGAGTCCGTGCCCATTTGCAAAATGGGGAATTGATATCTTGGGTCCTTTTCCGATTGCAAGAAATCAGCTCCAATATGTCATTGTTGCTGTCGATTATTTCACCAAATGGGCTGAAGCCGAAGCAGTGGCAAAGATAACGGCATACAACACTTGGAAGTTTTTCATGAACAACGTTATCATGAGATTCGGATTCCCAAGAATTCTCGTAAGTGATAACGGCTCCCAATTCACCAGTGTCTACTTCAAAAGGAAATGCGCAGAATATTCAATCGAGCAACGGTTCTCTTCCGTGGCGCATCCACAAACAAACGGACAGACATAAGTCACCAACAGAGCAATCCTTAACGGGATCAAGAAAAATCTGGAGGGCAAACCGACAAAGTGGCCAGAAGAGTTGCCGTTTGTCAAGTGGGCTTATCGGATGACAACTAAGATTAGCACCGGCATGACGCCGTTTGCCATGGCATACGGAGTCGAAGCTGTCTCTCCAGTAGAAATCGGCGCAATCAGCCTTCGGGTTGAATATTTCAACGAAGAGCAGAATGAAGAAAGATTAAGGGAGCAGCTAGATCTCTTGCCAGAAATGAGAGAAGAAGCCATCCTCAAGACGTTGCACTACAAAAGGGAAAATGGCGAAATACCACAATCGGCGTGTAAAAGAACGGCTACTCAAAGCAGGAGACTTAGTCTTGCGCAATGTAACGGCAACTGGCCGAGAGAAGAGAAAGCTAACGCCAAATTGGGAAGGACCATATCGTGTAGTCAGAGTCATCGGCAAAGGAGCATACCACCTTGAAACAATGAACGGTACTCCGATAACCAACTCTTGGAATATTTCCAATTTGAAACTATATCACTCCAGAGTGAATATGATGCTTTCAATCAACTCATAGATAATGAAAATATTGTAGATACAAAACTATCTGCAACTAACAATGTTAAAAATATATATATTTTCCCGTATTGTGTTTATCATATGGTGCAGATTAAAGAATCGTGGATGTAGGTTCTTTTAAATCGAACCACGTTACCAAAATCCAAGAATTGGCGATATTATTTCTACCAAGGCTACCTAAGGCGCTGCCTGGGGATGCCGACAGCCAAATCGGCAGCAGCCCGATTAGTCCAAATCGCTACCAAGGCATATATGGCCAACGATACATATATTGCCAACGATACATATATGGCCAACGATACATATATTGCCAACGATACATATATCGCCAACGATACATATATGGTCACTGAGACGTATAGCGTTATTGAGGCATATAGCGTTATTGAGGCATATAGCGTTATTGAGGCATATAGCGTTATTGAGGCATATATCGCTATTGAGGCATATATCGCTATTGAGGCATATATCGTCATCACATCTTCATAAGACCATTCCGGTCCTGCTAATCAGACGGTGACAATAAAGAAAAATTCAAACCTATCTGCGTCCTAATAAACCAGATAGTGAAATGAACAACGACAATATCTCCAAAACGGCTAGCAGCCGATTCCTTGAAATAGTAATCAATTGTGGACGTAGGTTATTTCAAAACTGAACCACGTTACAAAAAATTAAAGAGTCAGCAACAACCAAATCGGCTCCAGCCAGATTGGTTCAAAACGGCTTCTTCAAAACGGCAAGCAGCTGATTCTTCAAAACAGATATAAGTTCAATTTACAATTATTTTATCTTTTTTAAAATTTTCTGGGGTGTATATGGTATATATATGTGACAGAAATAATTAAGTATGTGCAGTAGCTAAAAATTGCAAACTTATACTCCAAGTGAATATTAGTTCTTTACAAAATAGGCCAAGTCGGCAATAATCAAAAGCAGAAAAAGACAGTCTAAACAGAAGGCAGTCTTCTACGGCTCATCTTCAGACGAGGATTGATATTCTTTCGCCTCAGCCTCCTTTTGTAAGGAATTAACGTATGGGGCGATCTTTGTGGCATCAAAATTGATCTCCCCATAAAACTCCATGTAGCTGTCGATCATGATGGCCTTCATTTTCTTTTGCCACCAGCCGATCTTCTCGGGAATTTGTGCTATCTGTGCATCCTTATCGGCAATACTAAACTTAGCCGTCTCCAACTCTGCCGTTCTGGTCTCCAAATCGGAACGAGCCGCTTCTAGCTCTGCAGTAAGCTTGGCCACATTATTGATAAGGGCGGCTTTATCTTCACAAAGCTTGTTAACGGAATCGCACAAAGCGGATTTATCCGATAACAAATTCCCGATCCGTTCCTGCTCTTCCCTAATCTTCGCCGAAAAAGGCCATCTCTTTCATGAAGGCTATCAGTCAGCCTCTTGCGCGCTTCAATAACAGCCTTTTTGTCCGATTCCCAAGAGGCCATCAGAGTCTCCTTTTCTTTCTGAAGGGAAGCATTTTCAGCGGCTGATTGCCGAAGTGCCTCCCTAGACTGCTCAAGCTTCGAATCGACGACTTCTGCAGCATATCGGGCAGCGCATAGGCCTCTGTACATAGTACTTTGCATGTTGGCGAAGTGAGAGCTAAGGGACAGGCGACTAAAGTACTCTCTGTCAACTGGGTTAGCAAGCATTTCACTCATCAGATGACCAGTCCGATAGTCTTGGCAGGAGGGAGCTTTCAAGCCAAGAGAGCGGCAACAACTATCCCCTAAATTGTTCAGACTGGCAAAATGAGTAACCTCCCCGTCAGGACCATTGCTGGAAAGATAGCCTTTGAAAATAGAAGGGGGAGGAATTGCACGATCATCTGATACAAATGGATCATCGGGCAAGCACGGACCAGCAACCCAATGAAGAACAACAGGAGTAGAGCTGGAAGAACTGACAGGAGGAACATCTGCTGAAGCAGTTGCTTGATCTTCTGGAGGAGGAACGGAAGAGCCTTCGCCAACAATCGGCTCAGGAGCGGCATCTGCCAGATCGGCATTAGGATGGTCCAAAACGGCATCAACCCGATTAAGGTCTATTGATTCAGGAACGGCGTCTTGCCGATTAGCTTGCTCAGGCTGAGGGGAAACGGCGACAGACGGACCGGCTTCCTCTGAAATGGCTGTAGGCCGATTAGCTTCATTTTCTGACAGAACGGCAGCAGCCTGTTTTGCCGCAGCGGCCTTCTCCTTTTTCTCGACATCTCTTTTTCTTTTCAAGACCACCCGTTTGGCCGCTTCAAGAATTTGAGGATCGGGATTTTCCAGAGGGAAGTACTCAAATATTTTTCGGCCGACCTTTTTTCGTCTATAAAGTGATGGCACCGAAACCTCCTCATCGGCAACGGGTTGATCGCCTTCTGGGTCCTCCGAACGACCTTCACCCTCAACAACGGCCTCATCGGCCACCTCTTCTCCAGCACCCGTTTCATCGTCAGAATTGACAGAACGCAAACGGACCGAAATCGGTCTCGCTGCAACGGCCGTTCTGACTGGTCGTCCCTCCCCTACATAAAAGTAAAGTCAGCATCAGAATTTTACAAG
Source organism: Viola odorata (assembly GCA_963691705.1). NCBI lineage: Eukaryota > Viridiplantae > Streptophyta > Magnoliopsida > Malpighiales > Violaceae > Viola > Viola odorata. Next base: position 57,549,863 of record OY829542.1, read on the forward strand.
AAGACATAGACAATTTTTAACAAAGCTTGATAACTTACCATCAACGACACAATCCGGCAACGGCACGCCCATGGCCATCTTCTGCACATTAAATTTTGTGTCGAAGGCCAGCAGGATATCGATCTGGGCTTGCAGCGGACCAGAAGGTTCCTCTGGTCTTATCCACTGGAGTTCGTTTATTGCTGGATTAAACCCAGAAATCCATTAGGGGCTTGGTGGTGGATGACATCAGAAAGAAATGATCTTTCCATCCCTTAATGGAAGATTCATATTTGTCAAAATTCTTCAAAAAAGGTTGAAGCTCTTCATCCTTACGGGGACGGAGGGTAACCAAACTGCTTCGGGTACTCAAATGGAAGAAATATCTAAAGAGCTGGAGTGGAGGCTCCTTGATTTTCAGGAGGGAGCAGACATTAATAAAAGCATAAATTGAAGCCCAGGAATTGGGAGTAATCTGGGCTGGGTTTAGGACATGCTGCACTAACAGATTTCTCACCATGGTTTTCAGAGGAAAGTGAAAACCATAAGCAAACATTTTAGAGTATAAAACTCTATGGTTGTCAGTCAACGAACTATTCAACCTAACATTGGGGGGAGCTACAATGGCTTTATATCCTATCGGCAACTCAATCCCGTACTTCTGCAATTATAGATCTAACTCTTCTACAGTCCTAAGTTTGGTAGCAGTTTTCTCAAGCTGTTCGTCAGTGGTAACGACAGGACGTTTAGGAGCCATTTTTTCAACCACAAGCAACACAAAGAAGAAGAAAAGGTTGAGAAATACCAGATACTGCAGAAATCCTTGACGAATCAAGCCCAAATGTTGAAGAAGGAAGCGGCAGAAACGAGAGAGAATTTTGAGTTAAGAAGATGAAGTGAAGCGGCTGAGAATTGAAAATAAATTAGGTTTTCCAAAAGAGAACCACTTTAAAAGAAACATCTCTCCAACCGTCAGTGTGCCCAATCGGTTGTTGACAAGTGGCACATCTGTTCTGAAAAGGCAGTCATTTGTCAATAAAGCTGAGCGGCGCATTTAAAGAGGAACAGCGCACGCGTTTCTCAAAGGGTTTTTGAATTTCGAAATTCAAAAAACTGGACAAACGAAGAGACGTCTCTCCTCAAAAGCAGCAAGCAATTATAAACACTTGGCCATCAAAGCGCCACGTCGCAGGTATACTTTAAGTCAAATTTAACTTCATTACAAATTAATTTTTATTTGCAGGAACAAAGAAAAACTTTTCAAATGCTTGGAAAAACGGCAACATGCCGATTGACAATCATCAAGCCAGAAATAACAATCCCTTGGTAAACACTCGGGCTCGTTCGTTGTTGGGCCTCTGATAATACATAAAATTATCAGAAGGGTATAATGGGCATTGCACCTTCACAAGTATCGTTGACCAAGTCAAATCGGCTCATGACTGATTGTGCAGTCAAATCAGCTCATGACCGATTGTGCAGACAAATCGGCTCATGACCGATTGTGCAGGCAAAACGGCGTGTGACCGATTGACTGAGTCAATCGAGAATAAGTGATCAAAGGTCAATACCAGCCCGATTGTGACACAACGGCGCACTGCTGATTCAACTGCCAGGTCGCCCAATAACGGATCGGCACATTGACCAAGTCAACCTTCTCCAAACGGCACATAGCCGATCCAATACAAACGGCCCCTTGCCGATATGATGTAAACGGCAAACTCTAAATAAAGGTAAATTAAAAATAAGAACTATAGAACTAGTGGTCAAAGTCACGCGTGGGGAGACAGCATCTTACGTCTCCACTCAGTCAATACAAACGTGCTAGACAAGAGGAATATTTATTCCCCCAATGGCACTAGCACACCTTTATATGTTATTTACTATACTTTATGTCTCCACCAACGTAAAGGTGGGGGACAAGCTTAAGAGTTTCCACTCAAGCCATATAAAAGGTAAGAGAGGGGAACGTTGAGGGGGAGCCAATTCATTCAAGCTAATTCATTCACTTGATTAGACTATCTCACTAAGACCAAACACTGACTTTGGCATCGGAGCTTCTACGCCGGAGTCCACCTCCGGCGCTTTACAGGTCACTCAGGGCGTCTCAAGGAGCTCCAACCACCACACTCTCGCATGCCATTTGACAGAAAAGTCCTCACCCCGTTCCACGGATTATCAGTTAGAATGCTGACAGTAGAAATATCAAGAAGTGATTCTGTTAACCCAATCTGCAAGATAGTAGAGAGTTGGTACTTGTGTCGGTTTTCGAAGAATCACAAGTACTAAATTAATATTTTACAAAACAAAAATCATTGTTACCTCAAGGTTACCGAAGCTCAAAAAAGTTCCTACTTCAATAACACCTTTGGCACATAGGATGATAGTCAGAGCAGCAGCATCTCTCAAGCGAATCTTACAGCTTAGCACCATTATGAAGGTTGCTATTAGCATAACCACGAACCCGATAATAGTGATCTGAAAGTTGATAGTAAGATGAAGCTCATGTAATATCTTCCATACATCAATCTTGGAGACGCAAAATATGTTCATAAGAGGTATCAGAAAACCCGAGACAACGCTGTAATATCTGGCTGTCACGACTTCTGCCAACGGAGACCTAGCTGGTATCATCAAACCGAATACGAGTGGACAAAATAGATAATTCAACCCCGCAGAGTCTCCGACCGAAGACAGAAAGAGAACTGTCATGATTGTCATTGTAGTGTAAAGTTCACTCATAGGTTTACGTGTTATTTTAATGAAGTAAAGCACCATCTTCCTTAATCCAACTACAATGAACAAAAAGAGCATTGTAGCAAGAAGAACGCTCTGAAGTGCTATAAGCGGTGATGCATAATGAAATATGTAGTAAAAGGTAGACAAATTTAGGTATGCACAATATACCAATTCATTAAGTAAAGCTGAAGACAAGGCAAGGTGTCCGAGAATTGGTTATCTTGAGATGCATCAAAATGTAGCTCACTCCAACGAAATTGCTTCTTGTTATCGCACTAAAATATATCTTAGCAAAAGTTATGCGCGGAGCGATTCTTGGGTCAGGATTCTTATCACGGGTGGTAGCAACAAGGTTTTGCATAGATAAGTTAGGGAATAGAAACACGAACAGCCCCAAAATGGATGCTATTTTTCCAGTTTGCTTCATCAGGCTCGCATCCATCCTTACCCCGGTTAGGAATGTGAACAAAATTAAACCAATCTTTGACAGTGAAACCATCACCTGATTAGGTGCTGCTTGAGGGAATACTAAAACAGATGCATTCGGGAAATGTTGCCCGAACACACTTGGACCGAGAACCAAACCAGCCTGCGCGCACGCAGGTTAATTGTACGAGGTTTTCAACCATCAATCATAAATGCAGTGATAGTAACATTCCAGGATCTCGGAGGCGAACCGGGACATGTATAAATGCTTTAAAAGCTGGTGAAACGAGTACGCGAGGAAGAACATGAGCACTAACTGAACATGGAAACAAACCAAGCCATGCTCAAAGATGCTTTCTCCCAGCCGCAAATTCCACACACCTTCAGAATAAATTGTAAAGAATTCATAGCATTGTCCGCTGCTGCTTACAAGGTTCTTAAACTTCAAGTTAGTAATGGTTAGATTTTTCCCAACAATTTTGTGCAAGGATTCCTCGGAAAGCGCCATCTCAAAATAATGTATGAGGAAATGATTCAACAATTTGTTTTATTTGTGGTTTTTGGAAGCTGGGAATTGTTTTGTTAGTTGCCCCATATTTAGATTTTTGAAACTCATATTTCGGGAAGTTGCTCAAATTCTGGTAACAGCATATCAAGACACATATATCAACATTTATCCCGCCAGGTCAGTTTTTGTTGGCAGCAAAAAAAAAATTTGTATTATTGGTCCCTCTATTTTTTCGTTTGGATACATTTTATTTTATATTTACATTTTCGACATATTAAATTACTCTATGATTTTTTTATAACATTTTAAATTTTTCTTATTAATGTATTATTATTTTTTTTTCTAACCATGAGGTCTCAAACAAGGCAAATAATGCTAAAATAAATATTGGGATAATCGGATCCCACCGGTTAATATAGCAAAATTATAAACGAAAGAGAAAATGCTAGAATCAAGACACACGATATTTTTTAACGCGGTTCGGCAAAAAAATGTACCTACTTTCACAGAGAGATTTTATTAACACTTAAATGTTTCACTCCCTCACACACTCTCAACACCCCGAGGTTGAAAAAAAATATTACAAAGTTCTCCTAATTTTCTTAGTATTACACTCGAATACCGAATACCTGAGAAAATAATTACTTTCACCGGAAATTAATTATTTTCTACCCAAAGAATTGTACTACAATTCTCTGCACTCTCTCAATTGTTTTGTTACAATTGAATTGCACTCGGATGGCTTCCAAGCCTTCTATTTATTGAATGCTTGGTTCCAAACAAATGACTTCCTCGCATCCCAATATTTAGTAGGTTTAACACTAAAAATACAAGTAAAAGCTACAGTAAAAATAAATCCTAAAACGACGTTTATTTAGAATCAGTATTAATTAATATTAAAAAGTTGGCGGGTGGCTGCACAATTTTGACAATTAATTCCCACATGGTACATATTGGACGGATGGGCACATCGACGGGGCACATGAACGGAGCACATGGACGGTGCACGTGGATCTCATGGATAAAATTAATAGTTAGGTGTAGTTGTTGGGATATTATCTTTTGCTGGTAACCCTGTTGATTAGGGATGGCGACAATTTTGTTTATATAAATGCATCATCTCATTCTTCATAAAACTATCTCTGAGTTGATTAACAAAGAATACTATCACTCTTATCTTCTTCCGGCTCTAATATGCTTTATACTTACTTTGTTAGGATGTAGAATATTCTCTTATTATTCTAGCCATAATAGGATTTTTAATCTGGTCAATACAAGTTAGAAATTCACCATTTTTCATATTCGACCCTAATAATTCAACGTCAATATCAATCAATAAAAATCGATCGATTCAATAAAAAAAGCATCATTTAGGTTGTTGATAACTCGAACCAGTCGGACCCGCCTTGGGTTGCAAGGGTCGCGGTCAAATTGGACAAATTTGCAGGTTTTTAGGCTATATGGAATAGAAAGTTTGTTTGGGTTGTAAAAATCTAGATAAGGATCATGAGTTTATAGCATAGTTATCAGAACTAGACCGGATAGCGAACCGAAAATGAAAATTTTATGGTTCGATCGGATTCAACTGGGTTCGACCGGATTGTAGATGTTGAATCGTTTTGAACAGTTCAATCTTATATGATTGAATCGGATTGAACCGGCTGGGTCAATATCTGTAATGGGCCGGCCCGTCAAAATTTTAAAAAATTAAAATTAAAAAAATACCAAAACGACGTTGTTTTGGAGAAGAAGAATTGAAGCAGCTGGTTCAATCCGAGTTACCGGTTGTGTAAAAACCGGTCGGTTTGAACTGTTGAACCCGATTCGTAAGCATATCCTGTTAGATAACCGGTTCGGTCCTATTCTAATAACACTGGTTTATAATTTTCATGGTTAAACTGGCCGGTTCAATCCAATTGTTTTAACAATCGGCTGTGCTTGGTGGAAAAAAATTAAAAAAGAAAGGGGTTATAACATTTAGACCCCTTGTACTATCGCGAAAAATAGATACCTCCCCTGAACTTTAAAATTTTTATTCCACCTCCCCTGTACTTAAAATCAATGAAATGTGGATCCATTCCATCAGTCAAATTTAACACTCTGTTAGGGTTACTTACTACAATAGGTTTTTTTTTAAACCTATTGTAGTAGGTAATTATGTAAAAAAAAATTAAATCTTTCTTATTTTCTTATTCTAAAAATTCCAAAATTTCTTTCTTTCTTATTTTCTTATTCTAACAATTTTAAAATTTCAAAAATTAAAAAAATTTTAAAAAAAATCTTATTTTCTTATTCCTTAATTTGTTTCTAAATATTTTTATTTTTATTTTTAGAAAAATAATATAATTAATTTTAAAAATCCAGAAAATAATTTAAAAAATGAAAGATGAAAATATAAAAGGAAAAAATACATTAAATAAATTAAACAAAAATCAATTTTACAATTTAAGAATCTTAAAATTAAAAGACAGCCGGTTAAAAAAAACTCTATTGTTTTTATCTCTGCTCAAGTTTATTTTCCTAACTACTACTCCCTCCGGTCCGAAATGTATGACGTTTTAGCATTTATTTTTACTGTTCCGGAATGTATCTTAAGACGGCCGGAACAGTCACTATTTGAGACAATTTTGTCCCGATTTTTTTCTCGGAAGTACGTTAAGGATTAACTTTAAATTTAAAAAAGGGGGGATTCCTAGTATTTAATACAACATTAAATCAACATTAAATTTAAATAATAGGAAATTGGAAATTCAATGAAATTTTTTTTCTCACACCTAAATTATTACATTAGCGGAAGTAAAAAAAGTACGGAATTTTTTGGGGTCAAATAGTGCCTCATCCGACCTCCTCGATATACGTTCCCTACTGAATATTGAGATGCGAGGAAGTCATACATTTCGGACCGAAGGGAGTACTATCTTCATCTTCAACTTCTACACTCTTTAATCTCTTTTCTTAATCAATTCTCTTCTTAAAAAATTCAGACTGGGGATTTGGTTTGCAGGTTAAATCTTTCACCATGTTTCTGCTGCCCGTATTTCCCATATATTTTTTTACTGATCTCATTGTTCAAAAATTGGAAAAATAAATAAATATAAAATCAGATAACTAGAACCTATTCAGCTCAGTTCTTGATGTTTCTTGCAAGATTTTACCCATCTGCAGAGAGTAAAAGGAAGGAAACCCATTCTCCTTTTTCTATTAATCTCAAATCCTAATATTACAAGCATTATTTTCCTTATTACCCAAATCTGAAAAAGAAGGGTACCACCGTCACCACCGCCGCCGAACCATCTCCTTCTCTGCTCTGTCAGCACCACCGCCGAACCAAACCCATCTCCCTCACCGCCAACCGCCGACACCACCAGTACCAACCAATCCATACCCATCTCCCTCACCGACAGACCCACATCGGCATACTCCCCCTCAACCAACACCAGCCACACACAAAATGGAGAAGACGAAAGAAGTGGAGAAAGAGGAAATGGAAGTTGAATTTTGGGTGGATTTTTTCATTTGGGTCGAGACATTGAAGGAGTTGAAGAGGAAGTCTAAGGATAAAGATGGATGGATGAGATAGAGGAGGGGCAGGTGAGGAAGAAGTGGCGACAATGATGGTGGCATTTGGGTGGAATCCGGTGACTGGAGGAGGGAATTAAGAAGGTGGGTTTTTGATTTACGGGCATGTAGAGTAGGGAAATGAAGAAGATGAAGTTGGATTTGTGGATTGAAAAATGGGAAATGGCTACGATAGAAAAAATGGGAAATGTCCAGAAAAACCTAATAAATATAATTAATTAATTACATTAAATTTTAAATTTTTTAAAATTAATTACATTATTTTTCAGAATTTTTAAAAATTAATTATATTATTTTTTCTGAATTTATTAAATTTATTATATTATTTTTCTGAAAAAGAAAATAAAAATACCTGGAATTTTTTTTTTTTTTTACAACCTGCTGTTAAAGGTCACAATTAACAGAAAGTTAGTTTGACTGACCGCAGGGACTCTGATTTCGTTGACCTTTAGTTCAGAGATCTCGATTTGAATTTTTTTAATATAGGGAGGTTTCTGTTTTTTGAGCATAGTTCAGAGTTTTTATACTATAACCCCAAAAAGAAAAGACAAAAACCCTAATTTTAGCTGTCTACGTCCGTACAAGAAATTCTTATAAGTTAGTAGTAGAAGTGAAGAACAGGAAAGTCTGCGTAAAGTAAACTCTTCATTTTCATTTTTCCAGATTGTCTCCTGAAAACGTCAATGCTTTCTTTCCTGCCCCTCCACCATCCACCTCTGAAACCACCGTCTCTCCGCCCTTTTTCCTTCATTCTTCCACCACCATTACCGCAGGCACTCCTCCGTGTCACACCCACCAAGCACTCAGCACATCCACCCCTCCGCATCCGCCCCCTCTCCTGCATCACCGCCGCCGCCGCCGCCGCCGCTGCTCCACTAGTCCAATCGTCACCTACCGACCACCACCACTTAAAAATAGCCATTATTGGGTTTGGGAACTATGGTCAATTCCTGGCCAAGACACTTGTGCGTCAGGGCCATACCGTCCTTGCACATTCCCGATCAGATCATTCCATGGCCGCCCAATCCCTAGGCGTATCTTTCTTTAAAGACCCTCACGATCTCTGTGAGCAACACCCCGAAGTCATTTTACTGTGCACTTCCATCATCTCTACTGAAAAGGTACTCAAATCTTTGCCTTTACAGAGACTAAAGAGAAACACATTGTTTGTGGATGTCTTGTCAGTTAAAGAATTTGCTAAGAATCTGTTTCTTGATGTCTTGCCTGATGATTTTGACATCATTTGCACACATCCTATGTTTGGTCCAGAAAGTGCAGGACTTGGGTGGGCTGATGTTTGTTTTGTATATGAGAAAGTTAGAATAGGGAATGAAGAGTCAAGGATTAGTAGGTGCAGCATGTTTCTTGATATTTTTGCTAGAGAAGGGTGCAGAATGGTGGAAATAACTTGTCATGAGCATGATAAGTATGCTGCAGAATCGCAGTTTATTACGCATACAGTTGGGAGGGTGTTGGGGATGTTAAAGTTGGAGTATACGCCAATTAGTACCAAAGGTTATGAGAGTTTGTTGGGGTTGGTGGAGAACGCTTCAAAGGATAGTTTTGATTTGTATTATGGGTTGTTTATGTATAATAAGAATGCACTTGAAATGTTGGAAAGGTTGGATTTAGCTTTTGGGGCTTTGAGGAAGCAGCTTTTTGGAAGGTTGCATGAGGTTGTGAGGAAGCAGTTGTTTGGGAATGGAGAAAGAGGGGGAGATTTACTAGGAGATTATGGGCACAGGAATAAAAATGGTGCTGCATTGACATCTGGTCTAGAGTCTATGAGGTAAACTTTTAAGCAGCTCGAGTTTTTGATTTTTGTATGGATCTGATTTAAGAAGTCTATTTTTTTTCATCTTCACTGTGGTTTCTTTCCCCTTGTGCTCTGGTGTGTGTGTACGCGTGCACGTCTTTGTTTTGGTTTTTTCTTTTCTTTTTGGTGTTTTGCTCTCTTTGTAGCTCGCTTCTGAAATGGCACTCTCAAACTGGAACTAAAAACAAAGGCATCTCAATTAGGATTCAGTATTTTTTAAGCTTTTGCTGTTTATACATGCTTGTCTGTAGTGTAGGATTGCCTGGTAGTAAGAATGACACTGATGTTCCAAAAATAAAGAAATTTGATAAAACAAGGTCCAATGCAGTAACAAAAAGCATTTGAAAATGAAATTTTGAGGTAATTTTTCTCTCTTTTGTTTTTCTGTATTTGAATTATTGCTTAAATCCATGTTGCATGAAACCGTTTTCTACTTAGGATCTATCTCTTATGGTTGATTGTCATGGATGTATGCACCAAAGGTGTTCTTTGTATATATATGGAGGAGGCGTGATGCTGTTAGGGATAAGTTTAATTTCATTTTTTTTCTTGAATTAGTTGGGGATTGGTTGCGAGTCAAGTAAATGAATTATTTACTTACAAAAAATATTTGAAATTTCAGAGGTCAAGGTGCTGCTCAACCATACAAGTACAAGGGACAGATCTCTAGCTGCATGGATGAGAGCTCAAAGCTAAAGATTGCCATTGTTGGATTTGGAAATTTTGGCCAATTTCTAGCTAAAACCTTTGTCCGACAGGGCCACACTGTTCTGGCCTATTCCCGAACAGACTACTCTGATGTCGCTCAGAAGTTGGGGGTTTCTTTCTTCTCTGATACAGATGACTTTTGTGAAGAGCACCCAGAAGTGGTTCTTCTTTGTACTTCAATAATCTCTACTCAAAAAGTTCTAAAGTCCCTGCCAGTTCAGAGATTGAAGAGAAATACTCTTTTCGTTGACGTACTTTCAGTGAAAGAGTTCCCAAGGAATTTGTTTATTCAATATCTACCACCAGATTTTGATATTCTCTGCACACACCCTATGTTCGGGCCAGAGAGTGGTAAAAATGGGTGGAATCACCTACCTTTTGTTTTTGACAAGGTCAGAGTTGGTAGTGATGAAAAGAGAACATTGAGGTGTGACAGGTTTCTTGATATTTTTGCTCGAGAAGGATGCAGAATGGTTGAGATGTCATGTGGTGAACATGATTGGCATGCAGCAGGGTCACAGTTCATTACACACACTGTGGGAAGAATTCTTGAAAAGTTGGAAATGGATTCGATTCCAATAAAAACTAAAGGGTATGAAACTTTATTGAATTTGGTGGAAAATACATCTGGAGATAGCTTCGATCTGTACTATGGTCTGTTCATGTACAATGTAAATGCAATGGAGCAGCTAGAGAGGTTGGATTTGGCTTTTGAGTCATTGCAGAAGCAGCTCTTTGGGCAGTTGCATGGAGTTATTCGTGAGCAACTCTTTGAGGGGACAGAGAAGTCAGAAGTCCAGGAGGAATCTCATGTGTCAAGAGTATCACAAAGTCGTGCTACATTGCTTCCTACCATGAAGTCTGGTTAAAATCAACTAAGACCTGTGGCTTGCATCGTTGGTGAGTAGTGCGAGCTTTGTTTTGTTACTATTGTATGTTTAATGCTGTTTGCCTGTGTGTTTAGCTGAATGGCACATATATCATATGGCTCCGAGGGCCAAACAAGAAGTGTCAAATTTGAAAACTTACTGGGCTTAGAGGCTTAGAGCAATCATTCAATCAGAATATATCCTTGTCTAATGATTTTATTTTATGTTTTATCATGCCGATGCTATTTTTGGAGCAGGTCTTTGTTTCTGGCCAGTAATTTTGGAAAACTAGGATGTTCTTCTGGTACTAGGTTCTATTATGGACTCTGTCTACTTGGTGTCGGGTTTTGATTCCTCGGACAATCTTTCAATGATCTATGCATATTACATATTCTATTGTTCAGAACTGCCTCCTCAGCTTTTTCCTTGGGAAAACTTGATCATTTTATTGATTGGGCTGTTTGGTTACTTGCTTTTCATTTTTTGTGATTAGCGCGCTCATACTCAATCATGATTCATGACCATCCTTCAGTAAAAAATAAGAATAAAATATTATGTTTCTTGAAAAAAATAAAAGAATACAAAATTAATGATCAAGAGGTAAATATTGCATTGCAAGAATCTGGTAAGAAAATAATGAATTGGGCTGAAGAGGCCGGAAATTGGAAATTGCGACGGTACAAATTCACTTTTTGAAAGTGTGGCGGCCGGTCGATGGGTGTTTCTCATCAGTGCAATCATTGCCTTCAGAAGGGATATGAGTGCAGGAAGAAGCACCAGATGATGGCACGAAGCCTCTTTCTAGGCTTGCGACCCTAGCTTCACCAGATTGTATAATTATACCTAACAAAGTGAAAAAAATGATGATCAATGTAAACAAAGATTTGATAGCGTGGCAAGCCATTTTTTTTCTTTCCCGATGATATTTGGTTGAAATTAATTTGGTCGGATATTTTGATCAACTAGCACCTTTTAGTTCTGTTATAACATTATTTTTATTTTCTTCTCCATAAGTGTTTATATATTCTTCGGTGATCGCTTTTTTTAGAATGGTAATTTAGAATGATCAACTATTTATTACCTGGTCAATTTAAACGGTTCATATCAGCATTTTAATTCACTATTTTGTAATATTAGCTAATATTGTACCCTGTAATTTGTTTTCTTGTTACATTTTTGTTCTTACCTGTAATTTGTTTTCCAGTCTGGGGTTCTGTGATTTGTTGTTGTTCAAATCAGCTTAACTGTTTAAGCCATTGTAGCTCCAAGAACTACTTTTTCTCCCCTGACGTGCAATGCTGCAAGGTGCAAATGCTCTAGTCCTTTCTGAAGAAATTTCAAGGGCTGAAGAAGCATGAATCTTGATCTATGCAAGGAAATAGTTGGTTTATTGGAAGTCTTTCTTTTTCCTTGACAATTATTTTCTTTTTTTGTTTTGTTTTACCAGCTGTTGAATGGTCCCTGTTGTATTATTTTCTTCAGTCCGTCAGCTTTGCTGTACTATTTATTTGAGTAGCTTCTATAGACTCCGGTTTTGTTGGGGAGAGGAGTTCATCGGACATTTTTTTAATTCTCATTACCTTTTAATAGTAAATGATTTATTTCCATGGTGAGCGATACAAGTGTAGAAGGTACGAATACTCTTCGTACAGTATTGGTATAAGGTATCTTGCAGGACCACTGATTAGGAAGCTTGGTACAATATGGCTAAGTCCAGAATGTTAGGAACATATATTGTTGTAAGCATCTCTCTCTGTACTGGTGTTCTTCTTGACAACGTTGCTGTCTGCAATTGCAATTGATCATAAAATAACTATTAGCTAGGTCAATTAGTTTTCTTGGCCTTAACTTCAGCATAAACTGGTGCGGGTGCTAAAAGATTTCAAGAATTTCAAGCTGCTTCTTCATAGTTCTTCACTGCTGAGAGCCAGTTCTTTGACAGATTCTGATATTGAATCAGTTTTGGCCGGAAAAGGATGACGAATCACTCTTTCATAGAGAAGAGTGGTATTTTAAGGCTCCATTAGCTTTGGAGTTTGGTATGGGAATTTAGCTGTTGTGGTGACTTTGGGAAATGGTAGGACGAAAAGATCTAGTGATTCATTATGCATATGCTGTTGCAATCAACTCAATACTCATCCATATGAACATTTTTGGGGAATCTGAGGGTACTTTTGGACAGGCATCTCAGAGGTTAGAACCATCACTTTCTTTCAAGTTTCAACTACCATTCATGCATATCTCTGCTTGAATGGAATTAAACTTGCTTGAATGATCTGTCTTCGTTTGTGATGATATTTTTCTTCACTCTCATACATGCTAATGTTACTTTGAGATTTTGGATGAAAGCATGTTGACGGTTAGTTAAGATGTAAATACTTAAGTTGAATTGCTGGTTTCTTTTAGTTTATCAGGTAGGAGCAAAATTGATATGCACATCATTGATCATACCCAAGTTATTGTTGTTTCGAATGTCTCATGCCATTCCATGCTTTTAGTATCAGAGACTGTTAAGAATCAAAAGCTTTCTTGCAAAACCATACTATTCAGTTGCTAATTACCTCTCGGCTCCTCGTTTTGTAGGCATCAATCGTAACAGATCACGGATGTTGGAGTGAATTTGTGATCCTCTACAAGAATTCTATGTATTCTTGTCGAGCTTGATATAATATTCTCTTTACTTTATTATTTTTTAAATCAATCATTGTTTATAGTCAGTATTCAACGAACTAGGGTTTTAGTATATTCCCATGCATGGTGATTCTCTTAATTTTTCATTTTTATTTCTTACACATAACTTTCACATGCCACTCAAGCTAAAATGTCTCAAAGCAACTAAACTTTCATTTCTTCAATTGGCCTCTTCCCTTTCTGGTAGTATCCAAAGTAGCTGGCTGTGTAATCTTTAACCTTCATGTATAGTGCTGGCCTAGTCTCGCTCACCAGTCCTTCAACTGGTTCAATGTCGTTGTTTGCATCTGGACTGCAAAACATAGCCATAGAAGTCCTCTCCCTTTCTGAGTTTGTCACCACCCTGTGTACTGGGCTCTTGAACAAACCATTGCTTAGCATCTGTGTAATCATGGCAGCAAGGCATATATTTATGAGCAGATCATTACTACTAAATGACTTCTGATTCAATTTGTTTAATTACCCCTACTTGGTCACCAGCATTAACTAGTAGAGCATGTGGAATTATGGGAACTCTAAACCATTGATTGTCCTTTTGAACTTGAAAACCTTCTACTTCTTGGTCTTGCAGGGCAATGGTAATTCCTGATCCATCTGAATGAGGTTTCAGGCCAAGAGCTCGATCAGGCCTTGGAAATGGTGGAATGAAGTTGAATCTTGCAAACATTATTGGGCGTTCTCCGTACTTGTCCAGGAAGCAGTTTTCTTGTAGGTTCAAAGACCCATGGCTTTAAGGACAACTTCTGTAATCATCTTTAAGTTCGATGTGTATTCACTAAAAGTTTTCCTGCAATTGCAAGTTCAGGTAAAGTTTTCTTGTTTTCAATATTATTTCTTGAGTCAATAGTAAATGCTCTAATCTTATCAATATTGCCTCACATATAGTGCTTCAAGATCCATGTGGGTGCAAAAAATCAAGAGGCGATAAGGGCTAGACGGGAACAATTTTATCAATATAATGATCATGTGTTCTTGTTAACAATTCAGCGTTTTGTTTTTTCAATATACAAACAACATGAATTTGACTTACTTGAAATCTTGGGGCTTTTCAGGCCAAAGTTTGAGCTGCAGCTCATCTTCTGGGTTTACTTTAAGATACAACCCGTCATCCCAATCAAGTATTTGATCCTCCGAAAAGATGATGTCATTCTGTTGGTTTTTTGGAAGGTTGATGATTCTGGAATTGTCTGATATTTAGCAGCAAATATTGTTTATTTCATTGAGTTCACCAAAAGTCATCCACGAAATATATTACATGGGTATTTATAAGTAGTGGGGATTCTAAATCCTTCTAGAAAACATACACGTGGCTAGATCTTACAAGCTAGTACATAAGGTCAATCACTGACACAGCTTACTGACACAAGTACTGACACATGTGCTGACATACGGCAACACAGCTAACCGACTTAGGGCACAGCAGCGGCATGTAACAGCAAGAGGCACAGCAGCGGCAAGTACACAGCAGTGGGTAGCTTGGTGTTAACCACACAAGCGACAACTACACCCACTCAAGTGTTATCTACACAAGAAAGCAGCGGAACCATGACAAGCAAAGGAGCGACATCCAAGGCAGCGACATCTACAAGTGTCCACGGCAGTATTAACATGACAAGAGCGGCATGCTAGCGGCATCCTTCAACCAACACGCAAGAGGGGCATCCTTCAACACATTCCCATAACCTTCAATGCTATCAGCTTCTCTGGAGTACTTCTGCTTCTCTTCCATTGGAAGTGCAAAGAACTGCTTGATAAGAGAGCGCATCTTGTCCATGATTTATTAACTGAAACAAGGAATCCATCTGTGAGCAGGTATGCATATGTATGGAAATTTGTTATGGATCAGTTATGGCAAGTGAATGATTCAGTCTAATTAGAATTATAGTTTTCCCTTTAGGTTAGCAACATCTCTACGATTTAGGAGTATCTTCATATTAATCCAAAAGAGATTCATTGATAGCCTTTTTAAATTCCCTCTCCATTATGTTGCCTTTTCAAAAGAGATCAGTATTTTTTTTATCTTTATTGGCCTTAATAGCTAGAGTGAGTAGTTATTAATTTTTTTTTAGAACAGAACTACCTACAGACTGTAAAATTGTCTAACTAAAATCTCAAATTACATGGTTTTGATGTCAAAACACAAGATATTCTATAGTTTGAGTAGAGATAGTATGAGTAAGAGTAGAAGATTGTAAAGATGCATGAACAAAAAATAATGAGAAAGTGATGGAAACAGACCATGAAGCAGCCAAATGAAGTGAGAGCAGAGTGGAATTTTTCAAGTTGTCCTCGGGTAGTCGTGAGGTGAGCCATATCAATAATTGGAATGTCCAACAATGGAAGAAGAGAATGATCCTGGTCTCCAATACCACCTTCATAGAAATATCTTGTTGGTGGCTCATCTCCATTCATGACCAGCTCTTGTACAGTCTTTTGTTTGGGTTCCATCTTATGAGCATAGTAGCTGATGATGAGCCATTATTTAAGAGAAATGTAGGATAGGATAAGGATCTGCAGTGGCATTTAAAGTGCATTTATAGTGTTGTTGATTGTTGATAAAAACTACTAAAAAACAAGAGACAAAAAAGGGTCTTTTCGTTTGTGGGTAGCACAGATGGGGCATGCATCTTAGGTCACACTGCATGTTCTTGAGATATACAACTGGACTAACCAGCAGAGACAAGACGAGCAGACTTCCTTTTTCTTCTTTTAATCAAATGAAAAATCCCATTAATAGTTTCTTTTATATAAAAAATGAGAATTATTGGCATTATGGAGCCAAAAATAAATAGTGCAGTATACAATTTAAATTTTTCTTCTCCTGGGAAGGAAAACACGAGAGAAAGGCAAACATGAACTGCAGTCTTACTTCACTTTTGAAAGCTCATAAACCAGTCTAGACTAACAAGGACCGTATGATTCTAGTTTATGAGCTTTCAAATTTTATGAACTCTCTTCTGTGACATAATTCATCAACTTTTTTCAGTCAAGCCTAACCCCAGAATATATTATATATATAAAACATGGTG
This sequence comes from Viola odorata, assembly GCA_963691705.1. Taxonomy (NCBI): domain Eukaryota; kingdom Viridiplantae; phylum Streptophyta; class Magnoliopsida; order Malpighiales; family Violaceae; genus Viola; species Viola odorata. The sequence goes on from OY829542.1 coordinate 57,566,207, forward strand.
AAGATCATATCGTGACTGCTTCTATAGGTCTCCTCCCTTGTTGGTAGTACTGAAAGTAGATACTGACATAATCTTTAACATTCTTGTATAGTCTTGGCCTTGATTCACTAACAAGCTCCTCCACTGGTTTGATCTCGTTTTCTGATTCCGGAATGCAGAACACAGCCAGAGTGTTCCTCTCCCTCTCTGAGTTTGTCACCACCCGGTGCACAGGACTTTTGAACATTCCATTGCTCATTATCTGCATATGTATAATCATTTACAAGTATCATTTGCCAATCATTAAGTAGTCTACTTTGGTAGGATTTATTTAGTTAGTACTTAATAATTACCTCTACTTGGTCACCAGCATTAACCAGAAGAGCCTCTGGAATGATGGGAACTTTAAACCATTCTTCATCTTTCAGGAACTGAAGACCTTCCACTTCTCTGTCTTGCAAGAGGAAAGTCATTGCAGATGCATCTGCGTGCGGCTTAACCCCAAGAATCCGATCAGGCCTAGGACACGGAGGATACAAGTTAAATCTTGTAGTCACAAGTGCCCTTTCTCCGTACTGATCCAAGAAACAATTGGTGTCCTTCAAATTTAATGATCTGGCCATTGCTTTAAGGAGGATTTCGTTGATCCGCTTCACGTTCACGGTGTATTCATCCATGATCTCCCTGCAGCAGTATCATTAGGCGTAAGGTTAGCTCTCATACTTATTCTGAAATTGCAGCGATACTCGAATATATAGGGGAATTTGTCTTTTTACAAAAATGTAGAAAATGGTTGGTTCTTGTGATTGAATTCACCTGAAAGCTTCAGGATTCTGAGGCCAAAACCTGGGGCGTTTTTGGTCTTCTGGGCTTAAGGTAAGATACAATCGATCAGTCCAGTCGATTGTTTGATTCTGTGACAGAACCATGTCATTCCCATAACCCTCAAGGCTGTCAGCTTCTCTGGAGTATTTTTGCTTCTCTTCCATTGTTAATCCAAAGAACTGCTTAGCAACGTTGCGTACGTTGTCCAAAAAAGAACTTGTCATCCCATGATTGATCACCTGAAACATTGAGATTAAACCTTAAGATGGATAGCAGCAAAAAAGTTGATGCAAGTTCTCTGCGTTTGCGATATCCGCTTTCTGCTATGCATTCTTTTCATATTTTGCTAAAGAAATTCTAATTATATTCAAGCTGGAAGTACAGATGGATGAAACCTGGAATTTTTACTCAATTCTCATTCATGGATGAAAACAAAACAAGAGAAGAAAAGAAAAGAAGGGAAAGGAAAGGAAGTACCTGAAAGCAGCCCCATGAGGTGAGAGCAAGTTTAAGGTTATCAAGTTGTTGTGATGTGATTGATGGAGAAGAGTGAGTGTTAGTGAGTAGACCAAAATCAAGAACTGGGATTTGGATCAAAGGGACTGAAGCATCTAGGACACCACCATTGCTGCTTCCTCTGTAAAAGAACTTGTCTGATGCTGGATCTTCCCCATTGATTGCCATTTCTTGGATGGATCTTGATGCTACAGACTCTACTTCCTTCCTACTTCCCATGTTGTAAAAATTGTAATTGTAAGCCAAGGTTGCAGACTTGCAGCAGACCAAATAGGGTTTAACTTAACTAGTTTTGCTGTTTTTGAGGAGATCCAATTTTTCAATTTTTCAAAACTTTTCAAGGGTCTTGGCTTTTGGATTTGGACCATATAGTGTTGATTCGTTGAATAGGGTGCTTCTTTTAGTCTATTTCTTTATTCTGCTGCTGCCATTCATTATCCATCCATCATCTATTATTATTTGTCTGCTTCCTTAGATTGATAGAGATTGGAAGGCTTTTTATTATTATTTTTATTATCACCGCCCAAGATCGACAATCGGGACTACATGGGGGAAGTGTACGACTTTAACCTGTCTTGTGCTCAGACAATTATGTATGGAGAGTTATCAATTTGATAATGTTCAAACATAACTAATTAATTACCAACCTATAAGTGAGGACACTCCGATTGACCTTACCACCACATTAGAAAGAAAAATGGAATCTAACAACAACATTATAGTAATTTTTTGGACATAATTGATATTTAAAGTTTTAAACAATTGGATAGTTGGGAACTAATTTAATCTTTTAAGTTGTCAGAACAAACATGAGCTTGGCTTATTACAAATTGGCAACCTGTGAATCAGATTAACCATGTGATTCTACTGCTAGAGTAGGATCATCAAATGTCTCTGCCGGACACCCAAATTCCACCATCTAACAAAAGACTTTCATCAGTAGCAGCGTCTGGAAAACTTACAACTTCTTGAAACAATCATTAATAAACTCAACTTCTTGCTCTGTTACCTCATTCACAATTCACTTAGTACTTATTCATTTGAAGGAAAAAAAACAGGTGATGTACATTAGTAAAACTGTAAAAAGTGTTAGCATAAAAATTAAACACAAGCTTTATTCATTCAAGCAAGTAACCACATTTGTCACACAAATTGATGGAATCAAACGCTTCGTTTTTCCAAAGCCTGAACAAGGGCTCACGTAAATCTTTCAGATAGAAAATCAGGTGGAAAAGGATTGAAGAGAATCAAAGAAAAAACAGAAAAAATTTGCAGATACTAGGAGCTTTCAGGATAAAGATTCCAAGGAAAGAACAGTGACCACTTTCTCAGTTTCGATTGATCTGGAAACAAGTCCAATTAACACAACGACAACAAAAAATGTATGACATCTCTAACTCAGTTATTATCACAGCTGTGATCAGAAACTTCTTATTCGCAAGACAGATCAGTTATTTTCCATATCTGGAACAGGTTCTCCCCTGTGTTTGAGCAACAGCTCAATATCAAATCAAAACCCTAGTACCAAACCATGCCGAACCTCTCACAGGAAGTTCCTGATGTCCAAAGACCTCACATCCACAGGCTCCTCATTCTTGAATTCCTCCCTGAAAAAAGTGCAAACTACTTATTAGTTCAAGATATCAAAGTTAGGCTTCTTCCCTAGCCCAAAAGAGGAAAAGTAGGGCATATGCACATAATTATAAGCACAGTTGCCACATCTTAATTGAACTAATCAATTTAGAGAAACATTGCCATGGCACTTTCCTCCCGAGTATGTGGCTTCAGGATCATGCAAAAAAACCTATGTAAAAAAATATCTAGGCCTACCAGAAAGATTGGTAAGAAATATACTTTTATCAGGAAAAGGGGGAAAAGTCCATCTTCACCCAACTCTCTAATTCATACCCTGGTGTAGAGAATCAACAAGCCGGAAAAAAATTGATCACATATCAAGAAGATAAGAAAAAGGTAGCAATAGCATACTTCTTCCTTTGGGTTTCCATGGCCTCGACAGCATCCTGCTTCAGATCCTCCAGTTGTGCTTTGGAAATTTTGAGTTCTAAATTTTCTTCATACTTTGGCAGATCTTCCCTCCGGACCCCAAGCCTAAGAAGATAAATACCAAAGACATTAAAAGGACTCTTTTCACTCGTAAGAATAGAAAGTTATTACCAACACATGCATCCAAGAGTCACCTAAATGTAGCTGTGCCATAATCCAACCCAACATATATGCAAGACAATAAAAGGAGGCCAGGCAAGAAAAATGAGTCATCTAATGTCAATCACAATTTAGCAGTGGACTATTGCATATCAAAAGTGTTTAGTTAAATTGACTCTTCCACTACCAAAATGACTTCTAGTCTCTCTTTTTCGAAAACAAGGTTCATTTGGCACAAGACCAAGACAACCTTGCATAAATTTTTAAACTCTGCTTGGAAGGCAAGACTTATAAAAAAAGTGATCTTTTTTCTCTCTCCCTTTGCACCACTTAGACATGTAAAATATATCAAAAGCAAGCTGCAGCTGAAGCTGCCAATCATGATTACCATTCAACATTCTTATATACATATGTATATAAAGAGAAGTAATGTTAGGCAAGCACGCACTTCTTATTAATCTTATCAAACTCTGCCATAAGGAGACCCATTCCTTTCTTGTCATTTCTCATAAGAGGTTTCTTGAGTTCTTTTTCAACTTTCTCCAATGCATCCATCATCATAGCCTCTGCACCAAGATCATCATTGAGATTGCACCTGCATGGTGGGTTAATAATGTTAATTACATTAATAAACTACAAAGGTAATATTCAAGATGTAGTAATTTACAACAAATGAAAATCCACACCGCTTATTATGCATGAGGGGGGAAATAACTGCACTTATGTTGAATAAGAAAAATATATAACCTTCTATACTAAGTCCTACTAAAAGGGCCATCAATGAGATGATCATGAAAACAATTCAACAGGCATTGGGCTTCCATAGTACCATTAACCATATAGAGAACATGATGAACAATAACTTGAAAAAGAAAAGCACTTACTTAACTCGGATCTCCTTCAAGGTCAACATATATGTTCGAGCATCTGGAATGTCTTTTGTTTCCATGTCAATAGTATTCTTGATCCTTTGAGATTCCGTGAATAAACCTGCCCTGTAATGCACCATACACGCCATCCAAGTCACGAAATGTAGATAAAACATGCAGTAAATGTACTATAACTCCACCCAATTAAGTGCCAAACGTCAGGACTTGATTAGAATAAGCATTCAGCAACAAAAATCTCAAATAATCTGTTCCATGTGGGAACATAGAACCATCGAGGGAAGTAACCTAAAGTCATTTTGTAGTAGCATGCAAAAATGAGAAGCTATATATACATACACATAATACAGGCACAAGCACATCACAAACTTTAGAGGTTGTCATTCTTGAAAAAAATGGACAAAAGAGGAAACACAAGATAATGTGGCTTACTTCTCTCTAACTTTCTTCATAACATTGGCATACTGGGAAACAGCAGCTGGGTCATCAGGATCTATGGTGATCTTCTCTTGCCTAAGTACTGATATTGCAGCCTCAAACTTTTTCTTCATATCCAGAAATATGTTCTTCAATATCTCTTTTAAGAATGAAGAACAGTATTTTTTCAGTACAGTATCAAACCATGACGACATGCATTACAGGAGTCCAATGAAAAGTGGATCAGAGACGTATAAAAGTGGCCATAATTGGTCCGTATTAAGGCTTTCACCGAGATAGAAAGATACAATGCAATACTTAGAATACAGGCTACCATCAATCATCATTGAGATAATCAATCACCCAAAGTAAGATTGCATATTTCACAACAACTGAAGACATCAACTCAACTTCACCTATGATGCCTATCATTCTGATATTCTAGCTCTAGATGTAAAGATAAATCTTGAACATTCATGCAAATCAGTTTATTTTGATTTTACATGGGGTGTGGAGCCCCACAATATGTGCAAACAGTATGTATCCATGCCGCACGTAGTAAGGCAATGATGAAAATTACTTGAAAGACAATCAGATGGCGCATGTCATTGTGAAGAGTGGTGTGTAACTAAAAGTGATGCAGGAAGGTGTAACTGAACCTGAGTATAAAACATAAACAAAAATACAGACCTAGAAGAAAGTATGTTTTCAGGCAGTAAGTACAAATCTTTTGAAGAGAAAAATGAAAAGAGCACCAGATGAACTATAAACCCAACTAAGCCAGTGCCTCAACGAGGGCTCACCTAAGAAAGGCATACATTGCACTTGAAGCATGTCTAGTCATGCTAGCGACAACAACCATTTCACACAATGCCCAAACTAATTACCATCGCAAAACAATGAAGTTGATCAATGAAATGAACTGTTAACATTATTTACTAACCATCTCCCTTAAGAGTAGGGGGGCCAACTTCTTTGGCAAAGGAACGGATTGGAATTGCACGCTCCTGGTGCAAAAGCACTTGACTCCCGTACAGCTGCATAATCAACAAAAATATTCATAATCATAATCTTGCAAAAATCCGGAATTCTCCTAAAAGACCACCAATCAAACATTAATCACACTATCAGAAACTCCCAAAAAAATCCACGAATACAACGTTAATCACATCATAACCCATCTTTTTTATTCGAAAAAACAACTAAATTTTCAAAATTCCTTTAACACAGCGAGTCAACCTCAGATTCATCATTTTCCGCACCTCGTCCCAATTTTCCTTTTTTTCTCTCCAGACCCAAACAATGAATGCATGAAATGCAGGCGATGATTGAGAAACTATGGAAATGAAAGAATGAGCTCTGAGCAAAAATGGGATATGGATATCAGAATCGGAACAGTGAATAGTGGAGGAGAATACCTGTCTGGATCTGGATATCAGACGAGAAGTTAACGCCATGATCGGAGAGGGTTGTTTTCGTCGTCGTCTGAGCTAATAAGTAGTGCTTGTTTAGGGTTTGTTTGCGTTTTCGATTTGTTTGGAGGCACTGATCATCTATCGACTGAAAACAGTCTGTGCGTGGCCGTGTGATATTCAGGAGCTGGTCTATGTAATTTGTACACCGTTGGATCACGAAAGCGTTGGCCCGGAAAGATTTCTGGATCAACGGCTGTAATTTCTTCTAAGAAAGAATTACCGATTTCTTTTAAGAAAAAATTATATAGAAATTACAATAAAATATTAAAAATTATATACTCCTCTACAAAATAAATGTCGTTTTAGATTTTGGGCTGACAAGAATAAAATGTTATTTCCCTTTCTTTCAAAATAGAATTATAATTAATAATACATTTTACCTATAAATTTGGATTAATTGTAGTGTTTGTTTCCTAAAATATGCATTTTAATCGCCTGATTTCAGTGGCTAATCAATATAAAAGGGACATTTTTTTAATTGCTTTCTTAATATGTGAAATCATTCTCGGCGATATTTTATTTGGGTCAAAAGGAGTAGAAATTATATACTGTAATTTCTTCTAAGAAAGAGTTATAGTTTTCTTTTAAGTTATTTACTCTGACGAGATCTCACGGATACCTCTTTTCGAGAAGTCATTTCGAATTAATTGTTGCTTTATTTTTTACCTTTTGAGTTTATTCTTATATTTATATTATATATATATAGTTGTTTATTATTAATGGTAGAAAATATTATTATTATTACTCGTAAATAATAATATTTGGCCAATGATTGGTTATCAATCTAATGACATTTTTTGTTCTTATTCTATAAAATTTTGTTTAATCTGCTTTAAGTGGTCTCACCATGATTAATTTGATCTCTATGGTGCCATACTTCTATTAATTTAGTCCATGAGCAACCTACAACCTTACAACCTCATAGAAGTGATGACGTGGCATGCCATAGTTTTTTTAAAAAGAAACTTAAAAAAATACGGAAAAAATAAAAGAAATATACAAACTTTTTTAAAAAAATCACAAACTTTAAAAATAATAATACAAAAATTAATTAAAAATTAAAAAAATACCAAAAACAAAAATACAATAAATTTCTAGAACATAAAATTAAACAGAAAAATTATTAAAAAATAATACAAAATTAAATTGAAAAGTAAATTATAGGGGGAAAAATCATAAGAAAAATATTTTTAAAAAGTGAGTAAAGTTTTAAACCATCCTAAAAATAATGAGTGAACTTTATCATTCTTACCGAGAAAGAATTCAATTCGGTTTGAGATTAGTGTGCACCACAATAAATTAATATGTAATTTAATGTTCCTAATAAGGGTAATATTTGTACCATTACTTTCAAAATCGTATTTTTTTTTCTTTTCCATATTTTTTTAATTTGTTTTTCAATTTTTAACTCACATTTTAAAACAGTTTCCTTATTTTACTATGATTTTTTAATATATTCGTTTTTTTATTTAATTTGTATTCTTTTTTAAAATTTTCTTGAAATTTTCTCCTTTTTGAAGTTCTAGAAATTTATTTTATTGTTTAAAATTTTCGTGCGTTTCTTGGTATATTTTTAAAATTTTCAATTTTTTTTTAATATTTCCATTTTTAATTAAATTTTTTTTTTAAATCTACATTTTCCCCCTTTTCTTTAAGTTTCAGATTTTTTTTTAAATGATACTTTTTTAATTTTATTATGATTTTTTTATATTTTGAGTTTTTTTTTTAAATTCCACATGACGTCTACGTGATTTGTTGGTACGTTAGCAAGTACTGACACGTCATTATTCTCGGTTGATAGCAGCGTATTCAGAAACCAGATTAAATAATTTTTTTATAACATAGGAACCAAAAATATCATTACACATCTGGTTGTCTTATTGGTGTCTTATTGGTGAAATTTGAACCTGTCACTCTAGTTATAAAAATTGTATTAATATTGATTATAAGTATTATTAAAATATTCAAGACATCATGACTAAAAATAACACATTTGTAATTAACAAAAAAATATGATTAATAAAACTATTCGTAAATCACAAAAAAAAAAAGATTAATAAAACTACTCCTAATTAACCCTAAATTACTAGTTTCTAATCTTACAAATTAAGTAAATAGAGGTGATCTTGTAGATATGGGTGGCAAAGGGATGGATATATGGATAAGAATTGAATGGGTATGGGTATCATACCTATTTATTATCCATATAATTTTATAAATGGATATACCCATTTATTACACAAATTGTGAGTGGGAGTTGCAAAGTAAACTTAAACTTCAGTAAGAAAACTCTTAAATATTTCCTTTCCTTAACTCACAACGAGAGATGATCAAACAAATGAAAACATACTCTTTGATTTCAATGTCCTAATGCCAAAAGCCTGAAACAAGAATAGATGAAAATATCACGGTGATAAACCTGAACCCATATATGTTGCAACAGCCTAAAAGCGATAGACCCTGGCGAGCTGATAGATGGAAATCTCCCTTCTTCATCAGCTGCAGCTCCTTTGACAGATTTTGATGCGGATGACATCAGGTTGATGACAGGGAATATGAATAAAAGCTCTTCACCCAATGCAAATTTGGTTTTATCACCTATATTTTCTGGAAAAGGAACAAACTTAGTTACCATAAAGTCTGGGTTGGGTAGAGTGGAGGAACAAAAGGGAAAATATACATAAGGAGGATGGTCAAAATGGAATGAGATGTGAACGGTGGAGAATTTTCCACTACATAACAACTAACAACCGTAAAATCAGTCGTACAGGAATTCAATTCATAAAATGAAAAGGAAAATGTAGTAATTATAAGCATATAGGTCACATCTAGGACGTGCTTGCAAAGTAATGGGAAACCATAGGATAAATTAGGGGTGTCAAAATGGGTCCGACCCGATGGGTTGACTCGTACCCGACCCGCAATTCGATCCATCGGGTCATCATTTTTCGACCCGTTAAATAACGGGTCAGAAACGGGTCGACCCTACGGGTTGCGGGTCGACCCGTCTGACCCGTCTAAATTTAAAAGGTTTTAGGGTTTACTCCTCTCTGCTTTCCTCGACTCGTCCTCTCCTCTCCTCTTTGCAACCATCTTTACAACCTTATACCCATCTCCCTATCTCTCCATCATCAAATCCATAGATCTTCTCCGCCACTTGAATCTTGATCTCTGTACGTTTCTATCCACATTTTCTCTTGTTGTTGGGTTGTTGATCGGTCTGGAAGTGGGGCTGGCTTTGATTGTTGGTTTTGTGTGGTCGGAGAATGCAAGATCCAAGAGTCGGAGTGAGCTTGTGAGTAGTAGTGATGGTGGTTTTTGATTGGTTTTGGTTTCTGCGTTTCTGCTGCTTTGCTTTTCAGGCAACGTCGATCAGGTTAGTGTCTTTTTGAAACGGAGTGTTGGGTTTGAAAAAGTGCTCTGCTTCTAAGGTCAGAAATGCTTACAAGAAACTTGCCCTGGTAATTACTTACTTACAACTTTCAATTAGTTATGATTATAACTCCTCTTTTCTGTCCTTGATACCTTTTTGGTATCAATGAGGCCTTCTCGTTAATGGGTTTGATGCTGTTGCTGATGGGTAATTGTATTGTGAAGGGAAGTTTCAATTTCTTTTCTAGGAAAGTTAATGAGAAATTTCTCTTATGTTTGTCTATGTGCTTTCTAGCATATTTATTAACACAATCACCTCTGCTTTATTCTCTATGCTTACATTCTTCAAAGTCTGTTTGAGCAGACATGTGACAACTATTTGCGTACGAAAGCCCTTTCAATAGTTTACTCTTGCACATCTATGCTAGGGGTCATGAGTGGTGTATACAAGGTATACTCTTTGATATCTTATCTTCTATCCTAATTGTTCTGGAGTGTGGTTTTATTTGGTTTGTTCTCCCTTTAGTTGGAAACTAATACACTCATCTTCAGGCAGAAACCACTGCACTGATGATGCCAAGTTTTTAAACCGTGGATGGACCAGTTCTCTATCATCTTAGGTCAACCAGTCCTGCCTGAAGATCCTGATGATTGGAGCATGAGAATGGAGGTCTGCATGGTCTTCTGATCTAGCCCTCTGTTATTCAATTGGATGATTTAGAATGATTATTCACTCACAATATACTTGCATATTCTTTAGGTTTTAAAGTGCTTGAACCAGTTCGTTCAGATTTTCCCTAGCCTTCCAGAAGGTGAATTTATGGGTAACCTTATAAGTATTGTTATATTACTGTTATGTTTTGGTTGTGGTTCTATGATCTGATAATTAGTGCTGATGCAGTCATTAACTTTTTTGATTGCTACTGTGATTTGCTTAAATCTATTTCCATGAGTTATCTTAGTTATTGGATATGTATCTAAAGACTCACCACTAAGCATGCATACTTTTACATTCTCTAAAGGTAAGCTTCATAGCTTTGTCCAGCCAGGTTTGATTGAATCTTCTTATTGGACGCATGATTTTTTTCATATACAACAGAGGGAATTTGTAATCTAAAACTTCCATTTTAAAATGTCCATGGTATTGAACTTGAGTGTTTGTAATATTAATTACCGTAAAAAAAGTATATATATTAATTACAAAGTACATATATAATCTTAATTAATATATAATTAAGTAAATTATTTCTATATAGCTTACAAAATATATTTATTTGAATATTTAATTTTAATTATATTTTAAATAGAAAATAAAATATTGTTGGAGATAATTCTAATTTTGATTTTATTAGAATTGAAAGTCATTGTTTGTCTATCTCACCTGAGGCTGGTTAGCAAAAAAACACTTGTATTTGTTGGAGATAACTCTCCTCTCCATGCCGAGGCCCTCCATATGACCTCAAAGTTGGATGAAAAATATTGTGCCTTGATTTGTTATACAGTGTTTCTCTCTTTGGTATCTAATTTTTGAGGAAATAGGTTCCTTTTCTTGTGCCAATTACTCTATTTTCCTGTCCAAGTGAAAGCTTTTGGTTGTGGGCTGTTAACAATTTTCTTTTTCTTTTCTAGGTTGTGTAGCAAATGTTGGGTGATTGCATTTACTTCCAAGTTAAGGGAGAGAATACCCCTTTACTTTTAATTTTTAGATAAAGATGATTAAATTAATAACTTTCTAGTAGAATAATTGTCTCTTGAGTTAGTTTGTTGAATGGGTGAGAATGCAACAACTATGATTATGCATGATTTCCTTTTTCGGTTCGTTGAATGGGTGAGAATTAGAGAATTGTTATTTTTTTTGCGTTAAGATTTGCATATAGTTAGTAGAACTACATGCAAATCTGATTATTTTAAGGTTTACAATAGGAAAAATGATAAGATATAAATCATGCAAGATGAAATACATGATAGAATTAGTTTGACTTCCGATTGCTAGTTTCTGTTGACAACAGAAATATATGCAATTTTAAATTGAGTACATATGTAATTTGTTTAATGTTTATGCAAGAATTTTATTTTAAATCCGTTTATTTCAATGTAGTATTTGTGTAGAAATTTAAATGCGTAAAATATATAGTATAAAATTTGTTAACCAAAGAATCACATCAATAACAACTTGTTTTTATAAAATATTTATTTTAAAATTTTTCGTAAAAAAAATTAGCATTATAAATGCACCACTACTTTTAAAAACAAAAACCCATATCAAAACAAAAAAAAACGTTTTTTAAAATTCGGGTCAAAAATTCGGGTCGACCCGACCCGATCCGGATTTAATGGGTCAGCCCGGCCCGTATACAACCGGGTTGGCGGGGTTGGGGGTCTCAGCAGCCACACGGGTCGTTGACGGGTCATGCTGACCCGTTTACGACCCGCTTGACCCTATGCTTTATTTCGTCATTAAAGACCAAAACGGCGCCGTTTTGATCTAATTAATTTTATTTTTATCCGCTAAAACGACGCCGTTTTGCTTAATGGGTCAAATGGGTCGGGTCGGGTCGACCCGCTACCCGGCGGGTCTGAAGCGGGTCGGGTCATTTTTGACCCGCTACCCGTCGGGTTACGTCAAATCAGGTCGGGTCGGGTCGGCCCGTTTTGACGGGATAAATAGGTAGATGGAAGGCTATTGCCATTAAAGAAATAATTGTTGTATAACCACGTGATCTGAAAAGAAACTACCACGTTTACACTTGACAATGAAAATGAGAAGTAATTAATTCCACATGCATATGATATTTGGAAATTAATTAATTTACCTCGAAATAAATAGTGTTCTTGACAAACGAGAGGAACATGTGAATTCCATAAAAAAAAAGTATCGTTGAATTCCATGAAATTATGAAAACTCGAGATGGTTACAATTCCAAACTACAGAATTGTAAGATTGAGAAGTTGAAATTGGTTTTAGAACATGAGAGATAAGTCTCAAGACCTTTGCTGGTATTTGATTAATGTTAGAAAACCAGATCTTCAATCTGGTGGAGGGAGTAGGTTGATGCTCGAATCCAGAAGTTGATAATTAATTCGGATGTTTTTGTTTTTTACTGATTTAGATGTCGTAATTAATTATGTTAAATCTCGATATTAACGGGTTATATAGTTTGGCAAAAATAAATAAACTAGAATAAATTTCAAATTTTATTATTCATCACAAAAGGGCTGTAGTTTTACATCACATTTTAAACCATTTTATTTAGGCCATGCATAATTATATAAGTACTCTTGAATTTAATTAGGTGATGATCCGATCACTATCAGGGTGCAGGGCAACAATCCTCTCCAGCATTACTGCCACAACAAGCACTTCCACATCGTATGTTTGGTACCCTCCCTATGAAAAAACAGCAGCGACAACCTGCACCACAGAGACATTCATATATTCAAGCACTCAACTCAACTTTCCAGTGCCCGTTGAACAAAATAATATGTATATAAATTCTTCAGCCTATTAAAAAAAAAAAGAAGAAGAAGCAATTGATTAAGAAGACTCTCTTTGGGATATATTTCTAACAAGACATTAACATGTATAATTAAAAGACTTACGTTGTGGGTAATAGACTTGTTGTTGAGCCTGATCAGGATGAGATGAGAGACCAGCTGCTGCTGCTGCATTGGCATCTAGGGGAAGAATGGATGCTACCAGCAGGAAAGCTATCAAAGCAACCAGCAAAATAGTGCTCTTTCTCTCCATATTCTGTTCTTAATTAGAGAAGAATTATTATATATTGTAAGAGATTACTTAATGGATGATATGGGAAAACCTTTGTGCACAACGTTCTTATTTATACTACAAATTTGGATATACCCCACTTTGCACTCAACATGAAGGATAAGGGATTCTTCTCCAATTTTTCAACTAGTAAATGAGACCCATGCCGACTTGCTTGTCCTTTATCTATATAAAGATCATGCTAGCCCAGCTGCCATTGTTGACTTAACTCATGCACACTTATCCGGCTCCACTCACTCAGTCGACCAAGTTTCAAATAATTCAAACAAAATAGAGTAGAACCATGCATCATCTATCATCTACGTGAATAAATATATAGTATACTCGGTCGGTATGTTATATCACTCTATTTACACACTCATATTAATCAATAAATAAAATATATGTTAGGTTGGTGATTACAGATTAAACGAATTTTAAATTTTGAATTTTAAAAATACTATAAATATATATTTTACTTCAAAGGGACTCGTCACATATAACCACGCGAATAATTATTAGAAGAAAAAAAATTATGGATGAGATTTTTATCTTGAATAGAATCTTAATGACGTCATATATTTTATAAAGAGAGAATTTTAGATTTGTTAAAACTCTCAACTCGATATATACATGTGAAATATGATAAACAAAGGCCAACTGAAATGATCTAGAAAAGCAAATGGTTATATATACCAATTTTATGATGTTATAATTATGAAAAAAAATGTAGAATTTAAAATTTATTCGAATTTTACATCTCTCTATATATAATATATATACATGTTAGTATCAAATACAAATTGTAAGCTTTAAGTTGGAGTTTTGAGAACGAGAAAGATATCAGTAGAGTTTCAAATATAGGTTCAAAAATCTTTATCTCCGCCTATAAAAAAAAAATTGGTGTCTTGTTCAACTTGGGCTGGATATTTTCCATTGTCATGGGCTTAACGTATGTTTGTGTGTTGCCCAGTGTTTCTCTTGGGCTTCTTATGGGCTTGTATCGAGGCTCTCTTTGCAATTCTTCATTTCTAGTTGTAATTGTTTTTGTTAATCAATGAGAAAAAAAGTTTGAATTAAAAAAAGAAGAATAAACTAAAGTTTCTTCGATCTCTATTATTTTAAAACCTGAAATTTCGATCGTTTTAAAATTTATAGTACAAATCCTATAATTTTTAAAATTTACAACTTAAATCTTTTTCAATGATTAGAAAATGGTAAAAAGTTGATTAAATTATGGCAACTGAATTGAAGAAAATATAATTCCAAATCATTTGATCATATTCCAATTTCACACACTTAGTTTAAGGGGGTGTTTGGTATCAAATCATGTATGAGTTCAATTCATTTCATTAATAGAATTCAATTAGAATTCTATTAATAAATGAATTCTAGTGATTGGTAAAACAATATAAAATTGAAAGAATTCAATTGAATTGAAATGAACACATTGTTTGGTATGACTAAGAAATGATTTCATTTTACTTATTTGACCATTATACCCCTAAATTAAAAAAAATCATAAAATAAAAAAAAATTATAAAATTATGGGTTGAGTTATAGGGTGATGAATGAAATCATGTACATCACCATGAACATTTTCCGCCATTAAAGCTCGAGTTTAGAAAATCGTTACCAATATTAAAGTCGGCGAAGCGTTCCTTCTTTTTTTCCGGCCTAACCCCTCTCTTTTTTTCCTTTTTTATTCTTTTCTTTTTTCCTTCGGCCCAACCCCTCTCCTCTTTTCTTTCTTTTCTTTCTTTCCCTTCTTTCGTTTTTTCTTTCCTTTTTATTCTTCTTCAACGACCTCACTCTCTCTCTTTTTCTCTCTTTTTCTTTTTATTTTCTTTCTTTCTTTCCTTTTATTTTCTATTTTTCTTTCTTCTTCCTCTCTTCTGCTCTTTCTTTTCTTTCTTTGACAACGCCGGTACGTCGGTGGGAATAGGAGGAAACGAAAATCAGGTGGTCGGAGTTGGCGAAGATTGAATAGATGGTGGTATTGGTCGGTGGCGATTGAGGAGAGTGAGAGTGATGGTGTGTTGATTTGGTGGTTTGTTGACTGGGTTTGGATTTTGTTTTGGTCGGATTAAAGTAGATTGGGTTGGATTTTATTTTGGCCGGATTAGAGATGGTTTTGATTTGGTGGAGCGGTTGAGGTACTTTTTTAAATCTATATTTTCCCCCTTTTCTTTAAGTTTCAGTTTTTTTTTTAAAATGGTACTTTTGTTAATTTTATTAGGATTTTTTTAAAATTCCACATGCCGTCTACGTGACATGCCACGTTAGTAGGTACTGATACGTCACTACTCTCAGTCGGTAGCAGTCTATTCAGTGACCAAATTAGCAAAAAATTTGCACTCTTAAGGATCATATTAAATAATTTTTTTATAGTATAGGAACCAAAAATGTCATTAAAATCTTGGTTGTCTTATTGATGAAATTTGAACATGTCACCTCTAGTTATAAAAAATGTATTAATATTGATTATAAGTATTATTAAAATATTCAAGACATCATGACTAAAAATAACATATTTGTAATTAACAAAAAAATATGATTAATGAAACTATTCGTAAATCACAAAAGACCCTAAATTAATACTAGTTTCTAATTTTACAAATCAAGCAAATATAGGTGATCTTGTAGATGTCCTTCCAATTTGAAATATAATATATATATTTTGAACCATGAAAAACTCTTTAGAGAATAAAATAAAGTTTGATAGAATACTAATAATGTGTAATTAAAAATAATACTAGAAAGTTATGGTTGCTTGAAATTTAGACTTTTAATGTTGTTTTCCTACGGAACTCCTAGAGTATATATGTATACCCTTAAAAGAAAAAGTATATATATATATATATATATTCCACGTCCATATGATCTTTTGGAAATTAATTAATTTACTTCGAAATAAATAGTGTTCTTGACAAACGAGAGGAAAATGTGAATTTCATAAAAAAAAAAGTTATGGTTGAATGCTCGAATCCAGAAGTTGATAATTAATTTGGATGTTTTTGTTTTTTTCTGATTTAGATGTCGTAATTAATTATGTTAAATCTCGATATTAACGGGTTATAGTTTGGCAAAAATAAATAAACTAGAATTAATTTTAAATTTTATTGATCACAAAAGGGCTGCAGTTTTACATCACATTTTAAACCATTTTATTTAGGCCATGCATAATTAATTATATAAGTACTCTTGAATTTAATTAGCTGATGATCCGATCACTATCAGGGTGCAAGGCAACAATCATCTCCAGCATTATTGTCACAACAAGCTCTTTCACATCGTACGTTTGGTTCCCTCCCTACGAGTAAACAGCAGCGACAACCTGCACCACAGAGACATTCATATATTCAAGAACTCAATTCAACTTTCCAGTGCCGTTGCAACAAAATAATATGTATATATTAAGAAGAAGCAATTGATTAAGAAGACTCTGTTTGGGATATATTTCTATCAAGAGATTAACATATATAATTAAAAGGAAAATGACATAAATCAACCTTGTACTTTAATGTTTTATTTAAGTCCAACCCTTAATTTTTTTTTGGTTTAATTACAACCCTGGTTTTTACAGAATTTCGACGTGGCACCATTGACCGATGTTATATGTCACGTCAGCTCGCCACATCCGCGATGAGCAGGGGTAATTAAACAAAAAAAAGTTAAGGGTTGCGATTAATAAAACATTAAAATTCAGGGTTGTTTTATGTCATTTTTCCTAATTTAATCAATAACCCAAATTTTTCTTTTCCGTTCTTTTTTATATACAATAATAATAATAATAATAATAATAATAATAATAATAATAATAATAATAGAATTGGAATTAATGCTTCATTGTTAGAATTAGAAGTAATTATGATTAATCTGGAAATAAAGTTGTCTACAAAATAACTTAACAATTAGAGGTAATTAGGATCAATCTGATTAATTATGATTATTAATAGAAAGACACGGAGAGAATCTAGAAAATTCCTATTCGTTTAAATTTTCTAGTAAAAAATCCATCCGGTAGGAATAAATTGAAGAAGGAAAAATAACAAAGAAACAAAAACAGAAAGTATAATAAAATAAATATGGGAAAAAGACATAAAACAACCCTGAATTTTAATATTTTTGTTTAATTACCTCCATGGTTAACGTGGACTTGGCGAGCTGACGTGGCAACGTTCAGAAGCTGACGTGGCACATAACGTCGGTCAACGGTGTCACGTCGAAATTCTTTCACAGTAGGGATGATATGACAATATTAACGAAGATCAGGATTGTAATTAAAAAAAAAAGAGTTAAGAATTGAAATTAAATAAAATATTAAAGTGCAGGTTGATTTATATCATTTTGTCTATAATTAAAAGAATTACGTTGTGGGTAATAGACTTGTTGTTGAGCCTGATCAGGATGAGATGAGAGACCAGCTGCTGCTGCTGCTGCATTTAGGGGAAGAATGGATGCCACCAGCAGGAAAGCTATCAAAGCAACCAGCAAAGTAGTGCTCTTTCTCTCCATATTCTCTTCTTAATTAGAGAAGAATTATTATATATTGTAAGAAATTACTTAATGGGTGATATGGGAAAACCTTTGTGCACAACCTTCTTATTTATACTACAAATTTGGTTATACCCCACTTTGCACTCAACATGAAGGATAAGGGATTTTCAACTAGTAAATGAGACCCATGTCCACTTGCTTCTCCTTTATCTATATAAAGATCATGCTAGCCCAGCTGCCATTGTTGACTTAACTCATGCACACTTATCTGCTCCTCTCTTTGCATATGTGGCTAAATTAAAGAAAAATAAAATCGTCTCATTATAATATCTACAACAAACTACAAACAGATAGTATATTATATCAACGTACTCATATTAATATTATCAAAAAAAAAAACGTACTCATATTAATCAATAAATAAGTTACATGTTGGTGATTACAGATTAAACGAATTTTAAATTTTAAATTTTAAAAATACTATAAATATATATAGTAATGGGATAATAAACCTAAAAAAAACTCACTCTATTAGTTTGAATGTACATTTAGTTAGAATACCTAATGCACTAACGCACACGTATATGTATATATAGTTTGGGTACACACGTACATCATCTTTTAAATTATTATTAATTAATCAATTATTAATTTATCAGTACTCTAGTAAAAATATATCAACATTGATCAAAGGACTCGAATAGAATATTATTCCAAATTGCTTATTAACGGGTAAAACAGAGAAAAAAAAGTTATGGATGAGATTTTTACCTCGAAAAGAATCTTAATCACGTCGTATATTTTAGGGTTTTTTTTTCAGAAAGGCCCCCTGTACTAAAAAAAAAACAGTTTTCTCTGAATTTTAAAAATTCAAATATTGTCTCCTGAACTCTAAGTCAATTGCAAAAGGAGGTCCCTCTGTTAGTCAATTTTAACTTCCATCCATTTTGACCTGCAATAGCAGGTTAGCAGGTTTTTTCCTTTTTTTTTCCTTTTCTTTTCTTTTCTTTTCTTTAAAAATTTAGAAAAATAATATAATTAATTTTAAAAATCCAAAAAAATAATATAATTAATTTTAAAAATTCAGAAAAATAATATAATTAATTTTAAAATTCAGAAAAATAATATAATTAATTTTAAAATCCAAAAAAATAATATAATTAATTTAAAAAATTCAAAAAAATACTGTAATTGATTTTAAAAATTCAGAAAAATAATTTTTTCCTAAAAACTAAAAAAAGAAAAGAAAAGTGATTTTGATGGTTATAGTATTCTTTTTCTTTTTTTCAATTTCTGAATTTTTGAATTTTTAAAATTAATTTAAAAAATCTAGAAAATAATATCATTAATTTAAAAAATTCTAAAAATAATGTATTAATTTTGAAAATTGAGAAAAATAATATTATTTTTAAAAATTCAAAAAAATTGTAAAAATCCCAAAAAAATGTAAAAATTCCAAATAAATAATATAATTAATGTAAAAAATTCAGAAAAATAATGTAATTAATTTTAAAAATTCAGAAAAATTATGTAATTAATTTTAAAAATCCAGAAAAATAATTTTTTCCTCTAAAAATTACAAAAAGAAAAGTAAACTGTGTGCACGATGGATGAAACAACGAAACTGAGTTAAAGTATCTAACAGTAGGGGGAAAAAATCATTTCAGAATCAACCATATGTAAATGATGGATAGCAGATGCAGGACTGGGGTAATATAAGAACCATATATTCCCTCTAACAAGGCCTGATCAACACCATTATAAGACAATCCCACTTCCATACAAGGGCAATTTGGAGGATGGGGTCGTTCCAGAAATAGAAAATTTGAAACAACATTGTGGGTTGTTGCTAAAAATAGATCCTTAACTACAACTAATGTTGGATCCAAATCAAATGAATACAAGTAAAGGAAGCAAAAGGGTGTTGGTATGAGCAGCTAAGGAGCAATTATATTGTCCTCTTCCATTGATGAGTATGGTCTGGAGAAAAAAACAGCGAAAGAGAGTATCAAAAGGGTGCTAATTGAAATACATTGTGAGGTTAATTAAAGAAACAGAACTAGCCGAAATGGTCGAAAAGATCATTAATTTGCTTTAAAACTTGGTTTGTCTGCCTCTGCTTGGCCATCTCTTCAAACAAATGTGAATTATTTGATTCCTGCAAATGACTTTGCCAATCAGTGATTATATTGATGGTTGACTATTTAACCTGTTAATCACTGATTATATAATTTTAATGTAAGAGAACGGACCAAAAAAAAAAAGAAAACCAAATAGAAAAAAGAAAACGCACCAGCACATGAGAGAAGTGCTGAGCAACAATTGGAACACAATGTGTATAACCTTGCCATGGTTTCATTTTTGAAGCTGTTCGTGACTTATCCCTGAAGAGTTCAACAAGTGAAGATTGCATAAGAGGAACTAGACTAAAATAGCTCAATAAAAGACTGAAAATGGGCAGAAGTATCTTGGCATGGTTGGTATTAATTTCCTTTGTCTAAATTCTGAACTCAGCTATCTTCTTTCGTTGTTTTCTTCAAATGTAGGAGGATTGAAAATAGTGTCTGTAGTGAGTTAATTTGTGTTATTGATTGTGGATTTCCCAGGTCACTATGTTAGGTGTAAATTTTGAGGACGATCATGTGGCAACTAGATTCGGGAATCACCTTGCACGGCCAATACTCCGCTCTGAGTGGCATGAAAACTTAAGTTTTGAGGATGGCGTTAAGTTGCTGGAGAAGTGCATGCATGTGCTTCTGTATCGTGATACTGCTGCTGTCAACAAGCTTCAGGTTTGTTTTCTTTCGTTTTTTTGTGTGATGGTTAATTTGATGATGAAATAATTTGCTGTATGTTTTATCAATCTCTGGATATGTGGTTTAAAACTGTTTTGATTAATGTTCTGTCTTGTTGAATTGAGTCAAGTCAATGGCTTGTGACAGGCTACTACATTGCTCACTTTTTATTTTGTTGATATAATGCATGGTTATATTTGTTTGCACTTACTCTTGTCCTGAAAAGTCTTTAGTTATGAAAGACTGTACTGGGTTAGGTTGAGCCATGGAAGCTAATTGATTTATAACACTTGTCAATTTTTATACATGAGTGTTCAGGATAAAAATTTCTGGTGTAAGGCTTAAGCCAGAGTACTATTTTGACTAGTAACATACTACATGTTCCTTAGTTTGCTTGAATTCGAAGTTTAATGACGTCATATATTTTATAAAGAGAGAATTTTAGATTTGTTAAAACTCTCAACTCGATATATACAGGAACAACCACCCCATATCAGTCCTCTTTCTTTCTCCGAGCAGAGATTTCTTGCCCTGAAATTAATGTCCTACAAAAGCGAGGTGCGAACTTTCATTATACAGTAAACTCTTTCGAATTCCATTCCTCAGAGAAGAAAAACTTGGAGTAGAAGAACAAATCATGGCAGTAAGTCTCCTATCCGGGTATTTAGTCCCCAATTGAGTTTCTGATTTTAATCTGTTAACTCTTTGTCTTGTGCTTTACAGTGGAAGCAAGCCGATCGCGATCTTACGAGTTCCGACTCCCAAAGAACACTGTAAGCCATCCGCTCCCCCACCTCCCTATTGAAAAACCCACTTCTTTGTTTGATTTTATTTGTTCATGTGTAGCAACCCATATGTGATGGGCACATCTGTTGTCGCTTTGAAGTATAAAGACGGGATTTTGATGGCTGCTGATATGGGAGGTTAGTCGCCTGAACCCTACTTGAAAATTTGGGGTTTTTTCTTACTTCGACATGTATACTTCCATTTTCATTTTAATCTTGGAAGACCATAGGCTTGAGAAAACTGTGTTTGCTTTTTAGACACATGTTAAGAATGGAATTTTTTATAATGAGGAAAGCTGTAGTGTAAAATTCTGAGCTTTTTTTAAGACGTGTACTTTGAAGAAGCTTGGTATGCATTCTCTTCATGTCCCTGTTATTCATATGCATTTTCTGGTTTGGAGTTTTTTTTCTTTTCAAAAACGTTTTCTTCGGTTTTCTATATATTCCATAGAGGCTTTGAAGATAGAGAAATGTGTAAGCTTTGGGTCTTGATTTGCAAAAAATAAAAAAAATCGTAAAAGCATCTCTGGCATGAGCCTAGGGTTAGATCATAACCCAAGTTTTCAATCCATGGTGGTAATTAATGACATCTCTTTTTACTCCCATCTCCCTTTGGGTCTGCTAAATAGGCTCAAAACGATGTCATTAATTACCACTATGGATTGAAAGCTTGGGTTATGATCTAACCCTTCTTTCAAATTTTGATAAAGAGGCTCCTGTCATTTCCTCTGCTGACAGAGTTCGTGCAGCTTGGACTTGTACATCGGTTGTTGTTCTTTTATCAACAACAACGAAGGGAAAAAGTTAAACGACAAATCTTAAATCTAAAACTCAACTTAAACTGCAAAAAACTCAGAACTTTCAATTAATCATAATATCAGAAGCAGGAAAAATAAACAAGGTATAGTCGGCATACAAAAAAAACTCTTTTATTTTTTTATAAACAAATATTAGAGATGTTTTTACGTTTTTTTATTTTTTGCAAATTAAGACCCAAAGCTTACATCTTTCACTATCTTCAAAGCCTCTATGGAATATAGAAATCCGAAGAAAACGTTTTTGAAAAAAAAAAAACTCTAGACCAGAAAATGCACATGAATAACAGGGGCATGAAGAGAACGCATATTCTTCGAAGATGGTCGAAATCACAGACTGTTTATTGACTTGGGTTTTTTTTTTCTATGATTGTGCGCGTCTCTAGATTTTGTAATAAGAGGAAGAAAGGAAAGAAAATGGTTACCCCATTATAAACTCAACGGTTTGCTTCTTATATTGCTAAAAGACAGATTATGACCTCAGGTCCAGATTTTTATTACTTTCAGACTTTTTCACAGTTGAGAGAGTAAAAGATATACTAATTGACTGAAGTAAAAATAATATTTATAAGCATAGTTATCAGAATCGGACCGGACAGCGAACTATTTTCGAAAATTTAGTGGTTCAACCGGATTGAACTGGGTTCGACCGGATTGTAGATGCTGGTCTGCCTGGAACCGTTTACACATTAAACCGGTAAATCTTAGACAATAAAACCGGATTAAACTGAATTGAACCGGCTGGTTTTTACTGCAGCATTTTATAATATATCAAAAAATATTATTAAAATTGAAAAAGTCCAAAAACGACGTCGTTTTGGGACTTTTCAAAACGGCGTCGTTTTGGTCCATATCAAAACGGCGTCGTTTTGATTTGGCCATGATATGGGCCTGTGGGCCTTGTCAAAACGGCGTCGTTTTGGGCCCATGGACCATTTTGACACGTCATCAAACCAGCCGGTTTGATAGAAAACCGGCCGATTCGCCAGTTCACTAAAAACCAGCCGGGTCGACCGGTTCAACCCGGGTTAGAGGCAGATCCGGTCCGAAAGCTGAATCGGACCGGAAAGGTAAAAATGTCCAGTTGAACCGGCCGGACCAGCCGGTCCGATCCGATTCTGATAACTATGGTTTTGAGGGAAATTAAGTGCTTAGATTGGTTTAAATGATTTTCGCGGTTTACCGCAGTGCACCCATTCCTACTTCCTCCATCATTAATAAAATTATTTTTTAACAAAAATTGTAGAAACCAAGGTAATAATTATTTATTATTTTTTAAAGTATTTTATCAATTGATTATATTTTGATTATATTAATTTAATTATTAACTTACAAAATAAGCGAATAAATACTAATCATGAATTAGAAAGGGCATTAATAATGATAATATTTTTTTGACTAGGAAGTTATTTTATCATTTGTTTGATAGTACCATTTATTCTACCATTCTTCATTATAACACATTATCCAAATAGATAACATCATCTTACTCGACTTTCATTTGGGAAACTCTTTTCCGCCCCCAACATTTCAACCAAGTTCATTATCATGAGCCATGAAAGGAAAAAAAAGAGAGACTTAAATTAGTTTTACTACAGTAAATCCGAGCCTATGAAACACAAAGTGGTAGTTGTTGCAATGTAGTTTGTACGTTTTTTATCATCAATTTCATTGCTTATTCTTTTGTGTTTTCAAGAAATGTATAATTTTGTTCTTTTTAAAATTATAATAAACCTTTGCCTGTGATATTATTTTAATTTGGGATAGTCATGAATTTTTTTCTTATTTTACCATAATAGTCACGATTGAATATGAGTGCGAATGAAACCCACAACTGATAATAAATTTTCTTAACGCCTCACTATTACACAAACTATAGTGACTTATAGTGTTTATTAATAAATTAAAGAAACCCTTAATTAGAACGCTAAAAGTGATTAAACCGAATTAGGTAGACATACGACGTGGATGTACACGTCAAAGTTTTTTAGCCTGTTTGTTCTCATGTTTAACACCGAATTAGGTAGACATATGACGTGGACTATTAATATTAGTATGTTATTGTTACGTTGTTAGTTGACTATTAGTAGTATCCAGTGAATATATATAGTAAAAAAAATAATAATAATCTATAGTTTAGAGGAAAAAGAAATCCTAGTTTTCATAATTCTTTCCACTTGTTTACATGTTTTCTTTATAGAAAAAACAAAGAAAGCAGTATATCCAAAATTCTATGAGCCCCAATATTGATCAAGATTCACGACAAGAGGCATTATTTGTCCCATGTTCCTACTAACACGTGTTAAATTAAAAAATAATGGTGTATATTAGCAATAATTAAGCTCAAAAATTGCAACTTTAATTTATTCAAATGTCGATTAATATCATATACCGACTTATAAATAAATAAATCACAGCTTGATATTAAATTAAGAAAGATTGAACAAATTACAATTGCTCAATATTTTATATAAATAATATAATTGAGTACTTTCGAAGGACATAAACATCTCAAAAGTTATTCAAATTCCTATAGTAAGAAGTTAGAGTCTAACCAAACACATTTTTTCGTAGTTTCCTAGGAGGCAAGGACATAAATTTATACCCCTCCGGTGCAAAATAAACGACGTTTACTATTTAAGCACGCATATCAAAAAAGCCGGATGACTCACAATTTGACCCAAAAAATTCCGTACTTTTTTTCGACCATACGGAATTTTTAATAAATATGAAGTACGTTCGAAAAAAAGTACGGAATCTTTTGGGGTTAAATTGTGAGTCATTCGACTTCCTTAAGATGCATGCCCAAATAGTAAACGTCGTTTATTTTATACCGGAGGGAGCAACAGATGTGGATAAAAACGTGTGCAGCAGTAGATTGATGAGCGTTACTTGTTTGGTCCCAAAACAAAACCAGCTCTGCTGTAGTGTAGTGTATATACTTATAGGCTGTAACAGGGGAAATGAAATTGGAAATGGAATCTATGCTGCTAGTAAATGCTAAATACAAGAAAAATCCTCATCTTTACTTTGTTTGAATAAAACACGTGGCTTCGGTTTCCCTCATGTTTATTACACACATTCATTCACTCAAAGTCTTCTACATTTCACTTGAAAAGGTTTCTGTTTTCTCATTTTTAAGACCAAAAAAAAAAAACATCCCCACCAACCCAGAAAACCTCCACACCCAGTACTGTTCTTCAATCATCTCTTGATTCCTGTCATGGTTTCAAATGGGTCGCTGGAGGACCTCCCCGCCGGCTGGACTGTTCAATTATGTGCCTTGAAAACTGGTCGGAAAGTTAAGGTAACAGCCCAGAAAAGAAAAAAAAGGGTCTTGCCCTTTTGTTGTTTGAAGGCAAAATCTAGGGTTTTTCTTTGGCTTCATTTAGATGCTCTTAGTGTATGCAAGTGTTGAATTTGAGGTTGATTAAGAAATTGCATGATTGATTGGTTGAGAGAAATGAGAAATGTTGGTGGTTGAATAGATGGGGCATGCTGATTTTATCTAGTTCATGTGGATGGTGTTGGTTTCTGTTTCATGTTTTTTTTGTATGCTGGATGAAATGCATTGAAGTTGGTGTTTTTGCTTAAATGGGTTTTCAAGATTTTAGTGTGGAAGAACACTTTTGCATGTTGCTTTGTATGATTCATCTGCTCGTATCTAGTTAAATTTTGTTGTGTAACTTGACAGATTCTTTCAGTTTAAGATTTTAGAGTGGAAGAACACTTTTGCATGTTGCTTTGTATGATTCATCTGCTCGTATCTAGTTAAATTTTGTTGTGTAACTTGACAGATTCTTTCAGTTTAAGGCCTTAATAATTGTTGCTTGCAATAGTATCGCCATTGCCTTTCTTTTATGTGGGGGTCAGAATCCGGTCATGGAATTAACTGATGAACCTGGTAGACAAAATTTGATCTTTATTTGTCCTTGCTTATTGCATAACTTTTGAAAATTTTATCTTTATATGGTGAGTTTGTAGATAAAGCTAAATTGGTTGTGATGTTTCTTTGTTTAAGATGTTGATTTGGGTCAATTTGGCTTTGGTCAGTTTATCTGAACCAGGTAGCATAGCTGCATGCTGAATAAAAATGTCTCGGTTTTAGCTATTTAATAAGAAAAGAGAGTAAACAATGAGAATTTATGGATAATTCATGATTAATGGCGCAAGAGTTTGTGAAGTCTGTTAATGCGATTTGTTCGCGTATCTAGTGTTTTTTGCATGGATTTGCTTTTGTATCATCTAAAAAGGAACATTCATCACTTTCTGGTCGTCTACGTGCATGGCACGAAGAATCTTTTGCTACATACTTGGAACACTTTACGTTACGAGATTCATGAGTATGACTTGACAAATTTGGAAATACTTGAAATGCTTTGTGCATACGACAAAAAACTCTGGTGTTCGCTAGTATACTAGGAGGATCTTCCTTGCAAGAATTAAAGGCTATATTGCAGTTCTAGAAAACAAAAAAATACATTTTTGGATTTTCATTGTTGGGTTAAGTAAAGGCAAAAGAAAGAAAAAAGATAGTTGATATTGCTTTTTATGACTAGAGATTGCAGTGTTAGACAGTCAGTCATTCTGAAATTGGACCCTAGCGGACACAGCTGGTAAAAATGGACCATAATTGTAACCTAGAATTTTGTGATCTAGCTATCTGCTCTATAAAGCTGTAACCTTGCTCATAATGTTCTTTTTCTTGTAGTATTATGTGAATTTAAGAACTGGTAAAAAATTTGTGTCCAAGGATGAAGTCTTACGGTACATTAGAAGACAGAACACTCAAGTTAGGCAGCCTCAGGAGGGTGAGATTGTCATAGATGGGGATTCAAAAAATGACCAGATCCATGTCAGTATATAGAGCTCCTGTCTCTTTGCTTCCTTCACTCCCCTGAATTCTTCTACTAATTGTGGCACTTGTTTAATGTTGGCAGCTTGACAGAAACACAAATGAACCTCCTGAGTGGTTGCCTCCCGGTTGGATCATGGAGTTGAAATCCATGCTAAGCGGTGCAAAATGTGGAGAAACATATAAGGTGTCTAACTCATTCGCTTTGTTTTCTTCCTGAATTCTCCCTCTGCAACTTCCTCCCTGACCATACTTTTCCTTTTCAGCTTTTAAAATGTCATTGAGGGCGGAATCTTTTCCTTTTATACATATGGTCATTGTTATCTTGGAGATGGATAGTCATTAATGAGTTTGTGTTAGTGCATACTTAGCTATGCTTGCCTTAGTGACTTGGCCTTAACTTACTTTGGCATATACCATACAATATATGTGACCATTTATCTAAAGGGTATCTGTTTTAGGGTCTTGTTTCTCTTGGAATGCTGAGTTTTGTTGAAGGCAAATGAATTGCCACATTATAAACCGTGTTTAGCAAAAATATTTGCATATAATGTTACTTCATCAGACTATCTCCAGTCTCCTCCTTTTATAATCAATTTTATTCCATTTAAGATATGGAACATATATAGCTTTTTGGATGTTATGTAACCACTTTTTTGTGTGGCAGTGTTATGTTGATCTGTCTGGTGGCCACAGATGCTACTCCAAGCCGGAGGTATTTCGATATCTCAAGGAGCATAAAATTCGTCCATCCAAGTTGAAAGAAACGCTCACTGCTGCGCAGTCAGAAGGCAAGGTTTGTTTGGTTGGTCCTTTGCTACATTTAGTTATTCTCTAAACTTCAGTTGTCAAATCTGTTGATAGTTCATTTTGCTGCAAATCACACTGCCCATTACTGGATCTGACTTTCAATATATCAGGTTTAATAGTTTAGTTTTCCCACATGCACTTTTTGCCAAACCATGATATAAACTGTAAAGTACAACCAATCCTACTTTTTTATTATTTTTATTTACTACTTTTTTTTTTAAAATGACAATTTCCAATCCGACAATCACAGACCAGATTCGATTTGGTACAGTTCCATCACCAAGCATAAACAGAAAACATTCAATTTGGATTTGGTACAGTTCCATCACCAGGCATAAACAGAAAACATTCGATTTGGATTTGGTACAGTTCCATCACCAGGCATAAACAGAAAACATGAAAATTTGAAAATAAATAAATAAAAAAGCAGCAGCGATTCTATACTAACAAAAACAGAACATAAGAATCGCTGGTTTGTACCTGGTGAGGGCGGGCCGGCGGGGGTTTGCGGTGGCGGAGGGAGTAGATTGCGACGGAGGAGGGAGTAGACAGTGGCGGAGCCTGGCCTCGATGTTTGGGGGGGCGAGATTAGTGACGGATTGAGAATTTGTACTCAAGAAGTGTGGGGGTTCGGGGGCAGCGCCCCGATTTTTTTTTGGAGTATTTTAAAGGAAATGCAAATGAACTAAGTAAAAAATTGAAAAAATGGTTAAAAGTATTTGTATCCGTTACTAAATAACAAATATTTAGATAAATTTAACAAAAAGATAAATAAGAAAATAAAAAAATAAAAAAATTATATATTAGAATTCATACAATATTATATCCAATCATACAATATACGTGATTGGATATAATTAGGAAAATTATTAGAAATATATCTTGATTATTATTTTAATTGTTGTGAAAGTAAATTAAGAATTGATTAAACGTATTAAATTTTTCAATTTAGAAAAATAAAAAAGTAAATAAGCTATGATAAATTGAGAACAGAGTGGGTTTTTTTGAAAAGTTTAAAAGTTTGGGGGGGCTATTGGGCTGAGGCAAAAACTGAAGCATAGGTTAGGCAGGGCTAAAGCAAGCAATTTGAAAAGTTTGGGGGGGCTGTAGCCCCCTCTGGTCCTAACGAGGCTCCGCCTCTGGGAGTAGATCTCGGGGGTTTGCGGTAGAGGAGAGAGTAGATTGCGACGGAGGAGGGAGTAGATTGCGACGGAGGTGGCGGTCGGCGTCTGTGGTCTGTCTAGGTATTTGTTTTTCCTTGCGTGCGTGCGTTGAAGAGGAAGACTGGAACTGGAAGAGGAAGAAAAAAAGAGATCAAACGTCACCGTTTTGCATTTGGATACAGAAATGGGCCGTGGGCCAAGCCATGGGCCTTTCAAAACGGCGTCGTTTTGCATTTGGATTGAACCAGCCGGTTCGACCCGGTTTAATCCGGTTTGCTGGTTTTATAAAAACTGGCCGGTTCGACCAGTTTCACCCGGTTTACCTGCATATCCGGTCCGATAGTCGAACCGGACCGAAAACGTGAAAAATGCCGGTTGAACCGGGCGAACCGGCCAGTCTGGTCCGGTTCTGATGACGATGCTTTCTCTCTATTTAACTGTCTATCTTTCAACAATCAAAATATCAAATGAGTTTGCTTTATAACTATGATTTTTTTGCAGGTTAAAAAAAATGACAAATGACATAACCTTCGTATTAGAGTCCTTGAAAATTATAACAAAGTATGACACATATTGTTCTAGCAATGCAAAAAACAAAACTACAACAATAGACAAGTCTAGGATCGGAATTTCTTGGATGATTTGTTCCCATTCCTAACCGTATTTTCTTCTACCTATTATTATTTACATCATTACTATGTAATCTTTTATGTGATTATTATAATTTTGATGTAATTATTATAATTTTTATGTATTTATTATAATTTTTATGTAATTAAAATAATTTTGATGTAATTAATTATAATTTTGATGTAATTAATATATTTTTTTTGTGTAATTAATATAATTTGGTGAAGTTTTAGTAAACTGAGAAGGAAGAAGTCGTTTTATTAGGTTATTTTTTATAATTAGTTTTGGACAAATATGTCATTTAATAAAAAAAATTAACTTTCCCTGTAGGGGGAATCACTCTCCCCACTCCCTAGCAAAGGAATCACTTTCCCCCATTTTTAGGAAAGTCAAGGCGGTCAAGGAAAGTTGGATTCCAGAGGAGAGTTATTTCTTGTCGCAACCAAACGCAATAAAGCTCGGAATCTCAGATTCCCGAGTCACTTTCCTCCTTGATTCCGCCAACCAAACGCTACCTTGACTTTTTAGTGTTTGCTTTACTTAAAGTTACTGTTTCAGGAAGTCAATTAAAGTGATGCAAAGGGAGTATATGGTATATATATATATTAAAAGGATTTAATATGCTACCAATAATAAAAGGATTTTTCATTCATCAAATATGCCATGCCACGCCACCAATATCATTTTGTGCTTATATTTTATTAATATTTTTGTCCGTAAATATTTTTGTTTTATATCTGTAGAGTTTAATATTAATTATTTTTATCTCAACTATTTTATTGTTTGTTCTAAATTACTCGGCGGTAAAAAAAAACATGTTTTTTTGGAGAGAGATACTATTTCACCAATCGAGAGTCGAGCTATCACCCCGATTGGAATAGATATACACAGCCCCTCTACCCCCTACTCTAGTCAGCTTTCTATCTCTTTCTCCAACCTTCGATGATCCTCCCGCAGGCAAATCATCGTAGGAGATGTAAGAATTGATATATAAAATAACTTTTTATTCGATTGATAATCATATAAAGCAGAAGATATTTTTTCTTATTTTTTGAATTTTATTCAATGAGCATCTTGTATTTCATAAAAATATGTTTATTATTTTATTTTTCGGAAGAATATAAACAGGAGTATTGATAAAAACACTTAATGAAAGAAAGAAATAAAAGAATTAAAATAGAGAATTTTGTACCGATAATAAGTAAGAAAGAAGTTGAGATAAAAATATTGATATTAAAATTTAAAGATATAAAATAAAAGAATAAAGTTTGATAACCAAAATGTTAATGAAAAAAAGAAGAAAATGATATGGGTAACATATTTAATGAAAAAAAAAAACTTTTGTGACATTTTTAAAAGAGAAAAGACTTTAGTGGCTTCTTTTTTTAATAGGCAAGTAAAATTGAACTTGTTTTTTTTTTATTTCACTTTTTATTAGCCCCTTTTATTACCAGGGTATTCTTGTCAATATTGCCTCACATATAGTGCTTCAATCCATGTGGGTGCAAAAAATCAAGAGGCGATAAGGGCTAGACGGGAACAATTTTATCCATATAATGATCATGTGTTCTTGTTAACAATTCAGCGTTTTGTTTTTTCAATATACAAACAACATGAAAGTGGGCATCACAATGTAACACATTCACAGAGATATCATTTCTACACAATATAGCCAGACCATTTCTCCTAGTATTTCCCTCGCAGTCAACGACCAGAACATAAGGAAAAGACGATTTATTATTGAATTTATGAAATTCATGTGCATGCAGCTTTGTTTCAGTTAGAAAAATTAAAATTGAGAGCTCTAATCCTAACAACTTTGAGAATTTGCAGTCGCCTGAGGGTTCCCAAGCCCTCAGCAGTTCCAGCTTAGTATACTCATGGCTCTGGGCGGGGTTGCGGACTAGTAATTAAATCTTCTTCCTCATGCACTATTTTAATTTTTTTCCTGTGCAAAAAGGACGTAGGAACGCTATTAGCTTTGTCGTACAAATCCCCAAAATTCAGCCTTAAAACATGTCCCTTATATTGGCCTTTTTTCTGCTCCAAAAACCCAACCCAGCAGCTTGCTGAGCTTGCTGGCCCATTCAGGGCTGTTCCTAGAGACCCAGGCCGCATGGGCCTTATGGCTGGATTCAGCCCACGCTTGAGGACAGCCTGATGATAGCCAGGCCCAGGCGCTTCCTTCATTCCACGCGGCCCACTCCCTGGGCTGCTTCCCTTCGGGCCAGCTGAAACAAGCGGCCCAAGCGCCGCACTCCCCCCTTCGGCCCATATCCATAGCGCGGCCCACTTTCTTTCTTTTCCCCACGCGGCCCAGCTTGCACCCATGGGCTGCTAATCTCACTAGCCAGGTTAGCTAGCACTCCATTAGGTGGTCCACACACTCTCCCCACATAGACCAAATCAGCTTCCTTTTCCCCATCATTCACGCTAGAGCCGTGCCAATTAATCCCTCCCTTAAAGTCAAACGCATGATTTTCCACATCCACCAGACTTTCATCATACTTTTTGCCTAATTGATGGACCATTTTTTCAAAATTAATCAGCTGCGTTCCTCCCTCCATTGATTGAGCCCGTGAGACATTCTCCGGGGGAAAAAATTCCTGTCCGACCACCATCTCTAGTTCTGAATATTCAACATCGCCTTTTATAAAAACATCTCCATCCAGACACCCCTGTCTACTTATCCTATTCATGGAATTTTCTAGATACCGGTCCATTCTCTTAAGGAGGAAGCAGGTGAAAATAAGACAAAGGGTTGAAAAAAAGCAAGATTACCAGGTAACAAAAGTAAATTAAGAGGTTTCGCGTGTTGTTGATTAGGAATGCTTTGGGTTAAAGTCATTTAAAAAACTAGAGCAATGAAGAGATATGGGAGTGTGGGTTTGGGTTCCATCTTATGAGCATAGTAGCTGATGATGAGCCATTATTATAAGAGAAATGTAGGATAGGATAAGGATCTGCAGCGGCATTTAAAGTGCATTTATAGTGTTGTTGATTGTTGATAAAAACTACTAAAAAACAAGGAGATTACGCACCCGGGGTCGCTTCACTTATTATTTTCATTTTAGTCAGTCCCTAACGTTTATTTTTGTTCGATTTGGTCCTACACGTTACCTCCGTTACACCCGCGAAGTCCCTCCTCCCTTAACGGGGCTAACGGCCGTTAGTTTTGATTTTTTTATTATTAAATCTGACAAAAAGTGCTGGCCGCGGGACCCACATGTCTGAAAAATTAATTTAAATTTTAAAAATCTTAGAAAAATACGGAAAAATTAAAAGAAAAATACATAAAAATTAAAAGAAAAATAATATTATTAATTTAAAAAATATAGAATATTTAATTTTAAAATTAAAAAATATATAATTAATTTTAAAATTCAAAAAAATAATTACTTAATTTTAAAATTCAAAAAAATAATTATTTAATTTCTTTCTTTTTTTCTCTTTTTTTAAAAATTAGAAAAATTAAAAGAAAAATATTAGAAAAATACAGAAAAATTAGAAAAATGAAAAAAAATAATATTATTAATTTAAAAATTACAGAATATTTAGAATATTTAATTTTAAAATTAAAAAATATATAATTAATTTTAAAATTCAAAAAACGAATTAATTAATTTTAAAATTGAAAATAAATATATTTAATTTCTTTCTTTTTTTCTCTTTCTATAAAAATTAGAAAAATTAAAAGAAAAATATTAGAAAAATACAGAAAAATTAGGAAAATTAAAAGAAAAATAATATTATTAATTTAAAAAATACATAATATTTAGAATTATTTTAATTAATTATTTTTTTGAATAATTAGTCTACAATCGGACAGGTTTTGCTCTTCTCCTTCTTCGCGCTCTTCCTCTTCATTAGATCATTTTCACTATCAAGCCCAGCATTGGACTCCCCTATGAACCATTGCACAGGCCTGGCCTTGGTTCTTGAAGAGCAAAAATTAAATATTCTAAATATTCTGTATTTTCTAAATTAATAATATTATTTTTTATTAAATTTTCAAATTTTTCTGTATTTTTCTAATATTTTTCTTTTAATTTTTCTAATTTTTAAAGATAGAGAAAAAAAAAAGAAATTAAATTTTTTTTCAATTTTAAAATTAATTTTTTTTTGAATTTTAAAATTAATTATATATATTTTAATTTTAAAATGAAATATTCTAAATATTCTGTATTTTTTAAATTAATAATATTATTTTTCTTTTTATTTTTCTGTATTTTTCTAATATGTTAATTTTAATTTTAATTTTTCTAATTTTTATAGAAAGAGAAAAAAAAAAGAAATTAAGTAATTATTTTTTTGAATTTTAAAATTACGTAATTATTTTTTTAATTTTAAAATTAATTTTATATTTTTTAATTTTAAAATTAATTTTATATTTTTTAATTTTAAAATTAAATATTCTAAATATTATGTATTTTTTAAATTAATAATATTATTTTTCTTTATTTTTCTTTTAATTTTTCCTTATTTTTCCATATTTTCCGTATTTTTCTAAGATTTTTAAAATTTAAATTAATTTTTCAGACATGTGGGTCCCGCGGCCAGCACTTTTTGTCAGATTTAATAATAAAAAAATCAAAACTAGCGGCCGTTAGCCCCGTTAAGGGAGGAGGGACTTCGCTGGTCTAACGGAGGTAATGTGTGGGACCAAATCGAACAAAAATAAACATTAGAGTGACTAAAATGAAAATAATAAGTGAAGGGACCCCGTAGTGCGCAATCCAAAAAACAAGAGACAAAAAAGGGTCTTTTCGTTTGTGGGTAGCACAGATGGGGCATGCATTTTAGGTCACTGATGACACTGCGTGTTCTTGAGATATTAATAGTTTCTTTTATATAAAAAATGAGAATTATTTGCATTATAGAGCCAAAAATAAATAGTGCAGTATACAATTAAAATTTTTCTTCTCCTGGGAAGGAAAACACAAGAGAAAGGCAAACATCCTTTTGAAAGCTCATAAACCAGTCTAGACTAACAAGGGCCGTATGATTCTAGTTTATGAGCTTTCAAATTTTATGAACTCTCTTCTGTGACATAATTCATTAACTTTTTTCAGTCAAGCCTAACCACAGAATATATTATATATATAAAACATGGTGAAGATCATATCGTGACTGCTTCTATGGGTCTCCTCCCTTGTTGGTAGTACTGAAAGTAGACACTGACATAATTTTTAACATTCTTGTATAGTCTTGGCCTTGATTCACTAACAAGCTCCTCCACTGGTTTGATCTCGTTTTCTGATTCCGGAATGCAGAACACAGCCAGAGTGTTCCTCTCCCTCTCTGAGTTTGTCACCACCCGGTGCACAGGACTTTTGAACATTCCATTGCTCATTATCTGCATATGTATAATCATTTTGTACAAGTATCATTTGCCAATCATTAAGTAGTCTACTTTGGTAGGATTTATTTAGTTATTATTAATAATTACCTCTACTTGGTCACCAGCATTAAACAGAAGAGCCTCTGGAATGATGGGAACTTTAAACCATTCTTCATCTTTCAGGAACTGAAGACCTTCCACTTCTCTGTCTTGCAAGATGAAAGTCATTGCAGATGCATCTGCGTGCGGCTGAACCCCAAGAATCCGATCAGGCCTAGGACACGGAGGATACAAGTTAAATCTTGCAATCACAAGTGCCCTTTCTCCGTACTGATCCAAGAAGCAATTGGTGTCCTTCAAATTTAATGATCTGGCCATTGCTTTAAGGAGGATTTCGTTGATCCGCTTCACGTTCACGGTGTATTCATCCATGATCTCCCTGCAGCAGTATCATTAGGCGTAAGGTTAGCTCTCATACTTATTCTGAAATTGCAGCAATACTCGAATATATAGGGGAATTTGTCTTTTTACAAAAATGTAGAAAATGGTTGGTTCTTGTGATTGAATTCACCTGAAAGCTTCAGGATTCTGAGGCCAAAACCTGGGGCGGGCGTTTTTGGTCTTCTGGGCTTAAGGTAAGATACAATCGATCAGTCCAGTCGATTGTTTGTTTCCGTGACAGAACCATGTCATTCCCATAACCCTCAACGCTGTCAGCTTCTCTGGAGTATTTTTGCTTCTCTTCCATTGTTAATCCAAAGAACTGCTTAGCAACGTTGCGTACGTTGTCCAAAAAAGAACTTGTCATCCCATGATTGATCACCTGAAACATTGAGATTAAACCTTAAGATGGATAGCAGCAAAAAAGTTAATGCAAGTTCTCTGCGTTTGCGATATCCGCTTTCTGCTATGCATTCTTTTCATCATTTTTTGCTAAAGAAATTCTAATTATATTCAAGCTGGAAGTACAGATGGATGAAACCTGGAATTTTTACTCAATTCTCATTCATGGATGAAAACAAAACAAGAGAAGAAAAGAAAAGAAGGGAAAGGAAAGGAAGTACCTGAAAGCAGCCCCATGAGGTGAGAGCAAGTTTAAGGTTATCAAGTTGTTGTGATGTGATTGATGGAGAAGAGTGAGTGTTAGTGAGTAGACCAAAATCAAGAACTGGGATTTGGATCAAAGGGACTGAAGCATCTAGGACACCACCATTGCTGCTTCCTCTGTAAAAGAACTTGTCTGATGCTGGATCTTCCCCATTGATTGCCATTTCTTGGATGGATCTTGATGCTACAGACTCTACCTCCTTCCTACTTCCCATGTTGTAAAAATTGTAATTGTAAGCCAAGGTTGCAGACTTGCAGCAGACCAAATAGGGTTTAACTTAACTAGTTTTGCTGTTTTTGAGGAGATCCAATTTTTCAATTTTTCAAAACTTTTCAAGGGTCTTGGCTTTTGGATTTGGACCATATAGTGTTGATTCGTTGAATAGGGTGCTTCTTTTAGTCAATATCTTTATTCTGCTGCTGTCATTCATTATTCATCCATCATCTATTATTATTTGTCTGCTTCCTTAGATTGATTTTATTGTGACATTTTTAAAAGAGAAAAGATTTTAGTGGCTTCTTTTTTTAATAGGCAAGTAAAATTGAACTTGTTTTTTTGTTTTATTTCACTTTTTATTAGCCTCATTTATTAGCAGGTATTCTTTTATTTGTCTAATTATTTCTAAGGGTAATAAAATGGACGAACGGATGTCTATGGACCAATTTCATTTAGTCAAATAAATAAGCTAGACAAATTAATTCAAATCCATTTAATAAACGGACGGACCAGATTCATCCATCTAAATTAACCGGGTCCTATCCGAATAATTTTTTTTTTAAAAAAATTTAAAAATGTTGTCTTCAAATTTCAAGACTCGTGACCTTTATGTTCAGTTCAGCGGCCTAAAAATGACTGCAAATTTCAAGTAATAATAAAAGTTTTGTACTTATAATTTTCTTAAACAACCAGAACCAAACAAACCTACCTCCGGGAGGAAAACAATAAATTAAATTTAATATAGAGGGGGAGGTCTTGAGTTCGAATTCTTTATGTCTCATTTAAAAAACGTTTTGGAAAAAATCTTCTAATATTATTAATAAATACGGTCATTTTCTGATTCAAATTTAATTATCCCTAAAAAGGTACCTAGAACACTTCGAAAACTAATGCAAAAGTTTTAAAGAAAACTCAAATACGATGTTATTTGTGAAAAAAACGTATCTCTTTTAAAGAATCTTTTTTATTATGATATAAAGAGTATTAATGAATTAACGAGGATATTGAAGTTTTATTTAAGAGAACTGATGTATGTAGTAATTGAAATTAATTTCAGGAAAAAACTGATGTATGTTACACATATACTCAAATGAATCATTGTATCTAAGCCTTTCCTTACAAATACAGCTTTCCTAAGATGTAATTCTAATTTTATTGGTACACTAGAATTAATAATACTATCATTATACACTGAAATGTCAAGAACCACCAAGGTGTTGAAAAAGCTCTGGCAGATGTGAATTAGTCAACTTAGTCCTCTTGCTGATCTCGTGCTTCTTCTTCTTCTTCTGTTTGGGGTTAATGCCATGAACCTGGGCTGCAGCCCTCCTCGCTGTAGTGTTGGTAGCGGGCTTCATCCCATTCTTTTGGAGATCCTTTTCAATGTCAAGCATATCACGAGGTAATTCAATCTCACGAAAGAGCTTCTTGATGTCATCATCCACCTTCATATGTTGCATCTTGGGATCATTCGGATACGCAATGTCCTCTTGTGAATCAAAGTTTGACAGCAGCCAAATCGAGCCAGATGCTTTCAAGGCCTAGGGGGGAAAATAAATTTAACACTATTGAGCATGGATGCACACAGAATTTCTTATACCTGTCTTCTTAATGCTAGCTCTAAAAAAACTTGAAATTGAATCCAGCCATGAAATGCTTCTATGTAGCATATAGCAAAGCTCAAAAGTCTTGAAAATGGTCATGAAACTGGGTTAAGTTCAACAAGCTTTATCAAGTAAACTGAAACCCAGCTGATCAAAATATTCACCATTTTAGAGCTCTGCTCTGTGCAGTGCATTTATCAAGCAAGGTCATCCAAGCCCTAAATAACATCCACCTCATGCATTTTTAAAAGTTTGCTTCTCTCTGCTCTTTGGAATGCTAAACAACAAAAACAAAAAAGGAAAAGCATTTTCATATGACAAAACACTTAAAAGTCCTGTAAATATTCCAGTTTTGGTTTGGGGAGTAATATTTTTTTATCCACAACAAAACAACAACTAGCATCATAATTCACTTATGCATCTATCCCACATCCTTCTACGATGGGTAAAAACAATAAAATGTAAAATCAAAAGAACAGAAACTTTATAGGATATGTAGCAATTGGACTTCCCTAAGAGAAATCATTGGGAATTGAGCATAAATATTTGTACACTGATATCTACCTGTAAGTCCTCCATCACAGTTGGATATGCATCCTTGAGATCAATGACAGCAATGCCCTGAGCATGCCCCTGTATTTTCTGCAGAAGTTGATCCTTGTCCTTCAAATCATGCTTGGCCTATAAAAAGTTTAAAACCCAGAATGTCATCCTCTAATCAAGCAGAACAAGCACACACATTGCCACTGATCAGAAACACAATTAAATCACCAATCCAAACTGTGCAACACTATTTCCACGGCATAATTTTTAGTCACCTTGTAGGAAAATCGCCCTCGGTCATATCTGACTTTTAGGTTGTTCCTTAAACTGTCAAACACAGCTTTATTGGAGTTTATGTCAACATAACATCTTTCATTTATTTCTTCTGGTGTCAGGATTTCTCTTTTCTACAAAAGTCAAAAACAAATAAGTGATGCCACTGTCAGTGCAACTCAACTAGCTCTACAAATATTCTAGCAACTTCCAATAGTATACAAAATTCACAAAAGATCTATAAGAAAGAGAAGACAATACATAAGTGAGACGTTCATGAATAAAATCAAGCGGGCAACACTGTAAAAGCTTTTCCTGAGGGTAAATAGCGCACTAAAAAACAAGAGGGTACTATCCAACACAAGCTACAAATGAAGCTCCGGAGTAAAGAGAACAAATATAAATAACTCTAGCTAGAAAGTAACTAAATTATAGACAAAAGCAAATCAAACATGCAAAATTAAGTAAGAAAATATGGAAAATACTCCCCAACTGATTTTTTTTTTCCTTTCACACCACCCAAGAATTTCACTTGGGAGCAAAAATAGTGGAAAGGATAGGAAATGATCATAATTTTGACAGGCATATAACCATAGTGTATGACCAAGAATAAGCAGCAAAGCAAACGTGGGAGAATAGCAAGAGAAATACAGCAAAATCTAATGAGAAGTAGACGACTCTATCAAACAACATGCAGACATTTACCATAACACTCCCAGTTTTACATTCGCTTGTGTGCATGCATAGTCCACTACTCATTTCTTACTCCAGCACATCAAACAGCACAACTCTTTACAAATTTCCACGCCTATAATTTATTTTAGAATCTATCTCCAACCACGCAAACATGAGCAACCATCTAGCTTCACTCTCAAACATAAGTTACATAACCTACAATATATACAAACAACAAAGAAAGTAAGTCCAATAAACAAAGGAGATAACAAACAACCAAAATTCCTGCATCCCTCATTCAGCACCAACGATCATAAAAAACCAGAAGACACAAACTCTACACGAAACATCATTTGTTCATTCTAATTTCAGTAAACTTATTCAACACCACTTTTCCCTACTAGCAAAGAAGATTTCACCCAACAATCAAAATGCAAACAGGTACTGACGCATTGCTATTCTTATACAAAACACAAAATAAATTAAACAAAAAGGGTTTTTAGGGATTGCAAATTTCAACCGAATAAAGTAAGTCTATGACGCGCTTGATTTGAGCGCCTGTAGGGGATTTGCGGATGGTGTTGATGTACTGTAATCTCTCTGTATCAGTAGAGAACTTGACAGGTGGTGCTGGGGCGGAGGGAACCACCGGTGATGCGGCGGCCGGGGGTTTTGCAGTTTTACTAGAAGATGTTGTTTTTGAAGCACTGATACTGCTAAGGGTGGCTGCACACTTCTGCTGCTGCTTTTTGAACCTATCTAAACTTTCTTGTAACGACATCTGAAACTTTTAGATATCCGAAATCAGAATTTGTAAGAGAAACTCGATGTAAAAATTACTCGCGCGGCAATAGCGGGATGGATCGCCGGGATTACCAGATGATCGGTGGCGGCGGCAAGGACGGGTTAAAGAGAGAGGAATGAGACTTTAGGCAATTAGCTGCGGGAGGAAGAGGAACACCCACGACAGGGAGAAGAGCCGAAAACGAAAATATGAGAAAGGGAACAAGGTATTCTAATGTAATAGCTAACCCAACCCTCACTAATATATTAAAAAATTAGGTTTTACACCTTAATAACAGCCTATGTTTAATATTTATATATATTTTATACTTTTATATATTTATAAATACATTTAATAAAAATATTAATTATAATAATGGATAATGCATAAAATTTATATCCAATTAAATATATGTAATTATATGTAATTTAGTCCTAAAATAATTAGAATAATTTTTTTTAATGTAGCTTTCATTTCAATTTTAATTGACACTTAACCCTTGGCATCACGTTTTCATACCATAATTAACTAATTTTATTAAATTAATTGAGTATTTCATTTACTAGTAGATAATCGCTAAACGAGAATAATTTACGGAAACATTGTGGATTTGAGATAGTGCAAATTTCACGGATGCATTGAGGTTGTGGTTTTGAGGGAAATTAAGTGGTTAGATTGGTTTAAATGATTTTCGCGGTTTACCACGCTGCGCCCATTCCTACTTCCTCCATCATTAATAAAATGATTTCTTAACAAAAATTGTAGAAACCAAGGTAATAATTATTTATTATTTTTTAAAGTATTTTATCAATTGATTATATTTTGATTATATTAATTTAATTATTAACTTACAAAATAAGCCAATAAATACTAATCATGAAGTTCCTTTTCGATGGCAAACATATCACGACGTAATTCAATCTCATGAAAGAGCTTCTTGATGTCCTCATCCACCTTCATACGTTGCAC
This sequence comes from Viola odorata, assembly GCA_963691705.1. Taxonomy (NCBI): domain Eukaryota; kingdom Viridiplantae; phylum Streptophyta; class Magnoliopsida; order Malpighiales; family Violaceae; genus Viola; species Viola odorata. Next base: position 57,607,473 of record OY829542.1, read on the forward strand.
CCTGTGGTCATTTGGATACGCAAAGTCCTCCTTTGAATCAAAGTTCAACAGCAGCCTGATAATACAAAATATATCGGGAGGGGCATAATGGACTATGTACCTTCACGAAGTACTGTTGACCAGTCAAAACGGCGCATGACCGATTGACCAGCTCAATCGTAGAAAACGGCATCGCGACCGATTGACTAAGTCAACAGGAATAAGTGCCCAAAGGACAAGTCTAGCCCGATCGCCTCAAAACGGGACAAGGCCGATCCATCCGCCAAAGCATGAGGAAACGGATCGGCACCGTTATATACATGGACCAGGTCAATGGTCTCCAAATGGCAGCATGCCGATCTAACCACAACGGCAGCATGCCGATCCAACACAGGCAGTAAGCCCCACTCACTGGTATAAATCGTATAATACTCAGTAGTCAGTGCACATTTAGTCAAAGTGGGCATGGGGGAATAACCTGCTCCCATCAAGTCATCATTACCTTCCAACCACCTTCTGACAGAAAAGGGGAAAAAGGAGGTCAAAGTGGTTCAACCACTCCAGCCCTGCAAAAAGGACTAGGGGGAAGAACATAAAAGAGAGAGAGGTCTCTAGATCGAGGGAGGATTCATTTTCCACTCGGACACACACACTTAATTATTTTTAAAAGACCAAACACTGATTTTGGCATTGGAGGTTTCCGGCGGTTTTGCAGGTTGCTCAAGGTGTCCCAAGGAGCTCCAACCACCATACTCCGGCCTGCCATTTGACGGAAAAGCCCCCACCCCGCTCAACGGATTATCACAGCCGAATCGAGCCAGATGCTTTAAAGGCCTGGGAAAAAGAAGCATGTAATGCACACAAATTTTTTCTTAATGCTAGTTCTATAGAACTTGAAATTGAATTAAGTAATGCCCTCAGGAAACAAGAAAATGTATGAAACTTTATAGGATATGTAGCAATTTGACTCCCACTAAGAGAAATCATTAGGAATTGAGCATAAATAATTGTACATTGATGTCTACCTGTAAGTCCTCCATCACAGTTGGATATGCATCCTTAAGGTCAATGACAGAAATGCCCTTAGGAAATTCCCGTATCAGCTGAATAAGTTGATCCCTGTCCTTCAAATCATGCTTGGCCTACAAAAGGTTTAAAACCCAGAATGTCAACCTCTAAGAAACCAGAACGAGCACGCACATATCCACTAATCAGTAACACAATTTAATCACTAATCTAAACTGTGCAACACAGTCAAAATTAGAGAGTCACCTTGTAGGAAAATCCCCCGCCAGGCTGCCATCATATCTGACTTTTGGGTTGTTGTTACTTAGCCCATGTTTACCTGGGAGAAATTCTCCCAGTTTTCTAATTTTCCGGAAAACGTATTTACTTAGTATAGTTTTCGTTTTCTGTTTGAAAACTAAAATTCTCCGTTGAAAAATCGATGAACAAATTTGGAGAACGAAAAAATCCATTCTCCAGTTTTCCAAACGTTTAAAGAACAATTGGTTTTCCACTTTAATGATATATTTTTAATCCCTTTTTGCCCCTGAGGCCATCCTCTTCCATTATTCCCACGACACAAACGCACGACCTCTCTCTTCCTCCACCAAAACCCCCAAAATCAGCAGCCTAGCAGCAGCGGCGGTTGCGGAGCAGTAGCAACCCTAACCCCCAACAGCGGTAGTTTAATTTGTGTTGGCAATGATGTTCCCAGTTGTTGATTTTTGGATTCTAGTGGTCATATGTAGTGTTTTCTTGGAGAAAGTTGCTAGCTTTAAGGCCCTAAGGCCTTAAAATGGTTAAAGATTAGACCCCCCCCCCCCCCCCCAAAAATACTTTTTTGAGTTGTTTGGAATTGCCAGAATAAGAATTGAACTCGGGTATCGGGTAATAATACATACCAGATATGTGAATGAGCTTTGTTAGAAAGGTGGAGAGAAAAACAGTAGTTAGAATTAGAGCACTTCAATTCATGCTTAGATATTTCACTTTGATTGCAACTTTTATGTTCTTCTGTTTCGTTTTCGGTAAGGTTCTTCCGCAGTTTGCTACCATATTAACTGATGCAATTAAGGATGTGTTGTTGTTCTTTGATATGAATTGCTAAAATGTGTGAAATTGTAATCCTCAAGGATATGATTCACAACCAATTCCCTGTTTTTGGACCTTCTTATCAGTAAGTTGTCAGTTTTCAGGCAATATCAGATACCAATCATTCTGGTTGGGCCAGTTTCAACTCATCATTCTGGTGTTCCTCATGGCTAGTCAAATTCTAATAATGGTTGCAAGTCGTTGCTTGTGCGGCGGTAAGGCTATGAGACCAAGTGGATCAAGGGCTTGGGCAATTGTCCTATTTATCACCTGCTGGTATGTGAAACTTTTTGGCATGAGATTTACTTTTGGTTTCCTAGATGGATACTGACTAGTCTTGAGCAACGAAATGCAAGATCCCATCTTCTCTAATCCATCTGCTGAATTCATATTCCAGGGTTTTCTTTTTCGTTGCTGAGGTGTGCTTGTTAGCTGCTTCTGTTCAGAATGCCTATCACACCAAGTACTTGTCCGATCCTTCTTTTACGTGTGAGAGAGTGAGAAAGGCATCTTCGGAGCTGGAGCTGCATTTGTTGTCTTTACAGTTTACAGGCATAGTTTCTGAACTCTACTATGTTAGCTATTCCAGGGCTAGTCAACCAACTTATAATAATAGAGACACTGGTGTGAGGATGGGGAATCTATAGGCAGCTTTCGCTCGAGAAAGATAGCATCATTATCGCTGATTCGCTGTGGACAACCAAGATGTGTAGGATTATTTGAGCAAGATAGCATCATTAGCATTGTTAATTAAAGAGATTTTTTTTTGTCGTAACAGTTGTAAAGTTTGATATACTCAATGCCACCTAACTATAAAACAAGATCATATTGGCTTGGCCCTTCTGCTTTTCTAGATCTAAATCATGGGATATCTCTAAGCTTATGGTTAAAACATCAACACAATCGATTTTTGTAAGAGAAATATTGCCTGTGGCAGATATTTTGGATACACAGTTATGAATATCCAGTTTTAATCCTCATGACTAGTTTTGGTTTTTCAAAAATTTAGAAATTAGTGCTAAGTAAACACGTTTTTCAATTTTTCAGTTTTTCACGACAGGAAAATAGTGCTAAGTAAATATGTTTTCCAGTTTTTCAGTTTTCCACATCAGGAAAATAACGCGAAGTAAACGCATTTTCTAGTTTTTTGTTGGAAAAGAAAATTTTCTAATTTTATAAAATCGGCAGGAAATTGGAACAGAAAATTTTACGAAGTAAACGCACCCTTAAACTTTCAAACACAGCTTTGTTGGAGTTTACGCCAATATAACATCTTTTATTTATTTCTTCTGGTGTCAGGAATTGCCTTGTCTATAAAGGTCAAAAACAAATAAGTGATGCCATTGTCAGTGCTACTGAACTTGTTCTCAAATATTCAAGCAACTTCCAATGGTACCTAGATTTCACAAAAGATCCATAAGAAAGAGGAGAGAAAACATAAGTGAGAGGTTCATGATAAAATTCCAGCCGGCAAGATTGTAACAAAAGCTTTTCCTGAGGGAAAATAATGAACCAAAAACCAAGAGGGAACTATCAACACAATCAACAAATGAAGCGGTGGAGTAATCAAACATGCAAAATTAAGTCAGAAACAAAATGGTTAATATTCCTCAACTGATTTTGACAGGAGTACAATCCTAGCACATGATCAAGTAAAGGCAACAAAGCAAACGTGGGAGAATAGCAAGAAAATTACAGAAAAATCTAATACAAGGCGAATCCAATAAGGAAAGTAGTAGGCTTTAGCACCATAACACTCCCAGTTTTATTTCGTTTACATGCATGCATATTCCACTACTCACTTCTGAGCCCAACGCATCAAACAACAAAGCTCTTTAAAAATTTCCACACCTATAATTTGTCAGAATCCATCTCCAACCACCCAACATGTGCAACCATCTGTAAAGAAAGCAAGGAACCAATAAATCCTTGATTCCTGCCCAAGACCGCAACCACAACCAGTACAAGGAAGCAACAAATCACTGGAAACCTCAAATATGGATCTTATTATGAGTGAACTAAAAAACACAGCAATGAACTGATTTTTCTGGTGTCAAGTACAGAAATCAACTATGCGTATATACATACATACTCAAGGAGAATTCTAGATAAGCATAGCCCCAATAAGATAGACTACTTGGAACTATAAACAGACACAACTAGAAATATAAAATTCCAAGGCATAATAAATGATATTTTGACGGCAAAATAAAACTCCAGAAAATTAACTTTGAAAATTCAACACCATCTACCCTTACTCTCAAACATAAGTTACATAACCCGTACTCTACAAAGAAAGTAAGTTCAATAAACAAAGAAGTAGATACAAACAATCAATTCAACACCAACGATCATCAAAAAGACACTACTCCATTTTTTCAGTCTAATTTCACCAGACTAATTCAACACTACTTTTCTTTGCCAGCACGGAAGTATTTCACCCAACGATGAGAATCAAAACAAGTTTTGACACATTGCTTAGTTAATTGTTATTTTACCTAACAGAAATTAAACAAAGAGGGAATTTAGGGATTGCAAATTTCAACCTCATCAACCAAGTCTAGGGGGATTGCGGATGCTGTAGATGAACTGTAATCTCTCTGTATCATTAGAGAACTTGACAGGTGGTGCTGGGTTGGACGGTACCGCCGGTGATGCGGAAGCCGGTGATTTTGCAGTTTTACTAGAAGATGCTGTTCTTGAAGCATTCATACCGAGGTTATTAATCTCGGCGTAGTTATCTCGGATGTGATCTTGAGAACGAGATGTACCAGATACTCCGCGCCGTTTCAAACTTCAGTGTTGTGTTTCTGATTGTAATAGATATACAAATATATATAAATTATATACTTTAATACTTATAAACAAAATTAATCTTGCAACATTTAAAAATTACAAAATATTAAAATTTAAAAAACAAATTCAGATTTTTTATTTTTTATTTGCAAAATTTTAATATTTTTTTATAAATTTGACATGACGTCTAACATGGCACGCCACGTTTGCTAAAATGTTTATAATTAATGAAGTTTCTCTGTTAACGATTATTGTCAAGGCGGGGTTAAATCGGCAGACGGAGAAAACAGCTGGAACCAGATAACACCAAAAAAAATATTTAGGGTTAAAATAATTATTTTGGCAAACGTTGAGAACCAATCAATATATTAAACCGTTAAGACCCACGATAAGGAGGAGATCCGAAAATAAATATAAAGACCCACCAAACTAAGAATGACACTGGATTGGATAATAATGGATATCCACGCCAACCGTATCCATTAATTATTCATTAATAGTATCCATTAGTAAATGATATGAATATGGTTTTGTATGTTTAATTATCTACATTATTCATATATAGTATGCTTTAAACTAAAATATATAATATATAGTCTTATAATAAGTGAATTAAGAATAAGTTTGTGTTAATATTTATTTTGTTTTATAATTTAAACAAAATTTTGACTAACAAAATTTTAAAAATTGGAAAAAATAATAATTGTATACCAAATTAGCCAAACGACATAATTTTTCTATAAGTGACAAATCTCAATCCTAAGTAAATAGTAAAAGTAGGCAACTAGTCAAGCTTTAGCCGCGCCGCATCTGTGTAAGCAGTCTGTTCTTCTCACACAATCGTTAAGTACGTGCGATCTGGAGAATGATGCGAAAGCAAGCGTAGTAACTCAAGCATGATTTTTTGCAATTTGGACTTGTCTTAGTTGTTTATTTGATAATGAGTTTGAGAATTTGTAATTTGATAAATTATAGTATATTTTTGGATATTTTTCAATTTAATTCATGTGGATTTCGGTTATGTATTTAATTTTTTTTTTTGAAATTCTTCATGTACTTTTAGAAGTATTTTTTTTAATGGTGTAATACATGAATTGATTTACGATCCCATGAATACAAACGGATGCTTTTTAGACTTTTTTTTTTTTACATTAAGTATGAATAGTTAGTGATATGGATAAAGTTGGATAATAGTATGGATACGAATATGATAAAAAATACTCCCTCCGGATCATAATAATTGTCATTTTTCTACGGAATGTTACTATACATTTTATTTGGGTAGCGTTTAGTTCACGGAATGTTACTTTCTCCTTTGAAATCACTCTCCCGGGAGAATGATACCCGGGAGAGTGATTGAGAGGAATGTTAATTTTTTGTGTTTGGTTGAGATTTAAGATTCTCAGGAAAGTAATATTATTGTGTTTGTTTTGTACTTGGAAATGGAAAGTAAAAAAAAAAACTACTTTATCCTTTTCTATATTTGTGTTTTTGTTATCTTCTTATGTGTCTTTTGTTATCTTGTTAAGTGTATAATTATTCTTTTATATATATACTGTGTTACACAGTTTCTTCTAAACAGGTTAGACTTTATCAATTATAAGGAAACATAACAAAAGCTTCAAAAATAAATTTACTCCTTTAAAGAATCCTTATAAAAAACACAATATCACTCTATGTTTCAAAAAATATCTGGAGTATAAAATAAGTAATTTTTATTAAAAGACAAATTAAAATATATTTTAGAAAATAAGTAATTTTTATATATATAGCAAAATAAAAACTAAATTAAAATAAAATATTTTACATCTCATTAGTTTTTAATATTCGGAACAAATGGGGAAGAATTGGAGTAAATGAGATCATGAAGGTTGCTGATAAAAAAAAAAAAACTTAGCAGTAAAATAAGAGATGCTTTTACGGTTGCGTGATCGTTTTGACACCCCTGACAGACATATAGGAAATGGAAAAAGAAAAAGAAAACTAGGTAGGGTGGTGGTAGACCGGTAGCGTCTGCAAGTGACTCAATTAAAGACATAATTTTTTTTGTGAAGGCTTCTCCCACACCCTTATTTAATTAGCATAATTCTAATAATTATTTTTTTGGTGTAAATCCTGATAAATCCTAATCTTAATGGTTAAGATCTTAAAAGGGGTCTTTAGCGTGGTCGGTTAGAAAGCCAAGTCCTACATTAGAGTGTTTGACCGACGCTAATAGTAAAGGACTTGTTAAAAAAGAATTAATTGATTAAATAGCTGAGTTGGATGACACGCGTCCATAAATAGATGGTTCATGGGAAAAATACTGACACGTTTGACAGCGCAGTCCATGTCAATGTAACGACCACCGCTTATAAAAAAGAAAAATAGGTGTCTTGTTCAACTTGGGCTGGATATGTTCCGTTGTTATGGGCTTAACGTATGTTTGTGTTTGCCCAGTGTTTCTCTTGGGCTTCTTATGGGCTTGTATCGAGGCTCTCTTTGTAATTCTCCATTTCTAATTGTAATTGGTTTTGTTAATCAATGAGAAAAAAAGTTTGAATTAAAACATTTAAAGTTGTTGATGCTTTAAATAGATTCAGAAAAGAACCAATTGTGGCTCTCTCATTCTTTAATCAATGAAAACAAAGTGGCTTTTCTCATGATGCTTGTACGTAAGCAGCAATTGTTAGGATCTTGTGGTACTGGGGTTTGCACTCAGAGTTGGATTCTTTATTGTTGGAGTTTATTAGAGACGAGAGACGACCCGGATTTGGTTTTTGTTCCATGGATTTGTTTGGAGCTCTTGCACAGGGGCTTCAGAGTGATCCTCACCCCAACCCTGATGTACTTACTCAATTATCCCATGCATTACTTAAGGTTTATGTTAATGCTGGAATGCTTGATGCAGCTATTGATGTTCTTCTCCAAACTAAGAGTTGTGGGTTTGTTCCATGTATATTTTCATGTAATTTTCTCTTGAACTTCTTGGTCGGATGTGGTAAAGTGGAATTGGCAGTTGCTATTTATAGGCAATTGAAGCACATAGGGTTGAGTGCTAATGATTATACGTATACTATTATGATTAAGGCATTCTGTGTAAAAGGCAGTTTGGAAGAAGGGCTCGATGTGCTCCGAGAAATGGAGGAAGCTGGGGTCACTCCAAATGCTTTTGCTTACTCAACCTACATTGAAGGACTTTGCAAGAATGGGAGAACAAGTATAGGCTTTGATGTTCTTCAATCATGCATAACAGCAAAGGTACCACTGGATGTTTTTGCTTATACTGTTGTTATTCGTGGGTTCTGTAATGAGGGGAAATTTGAAGAGGTTAAGTGCGTCTTGCTTTACATGGAAAAGGAAGGTCTCGCCCCAGATGTGTATATATATGGCGCTTTGATTTGTGGATTCTGCAGAGCAGGGGATCCATATAAAGCATTGGATCTTCATCATGAAATGTTGTTGAGAGGTATCAAAACAAATTGTGTAATAGCAACTTCTATTCTTCAAGGCTTGTATCAGAGGGGCATACCATCTCATGTTGTATATCAATTTAAGGCATTCAAGGAGACGGGCATTTTACTTGATAATGGTTGCTACAATGTAGTGATAAATGCGTTGTGCAAGATGGGGGAAGTTGAAGAGGCTATTGCATTACTCATTGTGATGAAGGGTAAGCAGATGGTTCCTGACATTGTTAACTATACAACTCTGATTGGTGGTTTCTGTCTTAAAGGCAGATTGAGTGATGCCATAAGCCATAGATTTATTTGTGGAAATGAAAGAGAATTTCCATAAGCTTGATATTGTTACTTACAATGTACTTGTGGGTGGTTTTGCTAGGAATGGCCTTGCACGAGAGGCATTTGGCATTTTAAATGAGATGAAAGCCCAGGGATTTAAACCTAACTTTGTCACACATAATATGATCATCCAAGGCTTATGTATTGGTGGAAAGGTCAAGGAGTCTGAAGCTTTCTTTAATAATCTTGAAGAAAAATGCTTGGAGAATTATAGTGCCATGATCAACGGTTACTGTAAAGCCAACTGTACAAATAAGGCCTTTGATTTTTTTATTAGAATATCAAACCAGGGATTTATAGTGAAGAAAGGTTCCTGCTTAAAACTACTCCATAAACTCTGTACGGAGGACAATTATGAGGAACCTTTGTTGCTTCTTAGAACAATGTTGTCCCTTGGTGTGAATACTACTCCCTCCTTCCCCAATTAAATGTCGTTTTAGCTTTTGCTTTTACTGTTTCGGAATGTATCTTAAGACGGCCGGAACAGTCACTATTTGAGACAATTTTACTCCGAATTTTTTCTCAGAAGTACGTTAAGGATTAACGTATGTTCGAAAAAAAGTACGGAATTTTTTGGGGTCAAATAGTACCTCATCCGACCTCCTCGATATGCGTTCCCTACTGAATATTGGGATGTGAGAAAGACATTTAATTGGGGAAGGAGGGAGGACTATATTTATGTTTTCTAAAATAATAGGACTGCTTTGCCGTGTTGGAAAAATGGAAAAAGCTCAGAGTGTCTTCGATTATCTGGTCTGCAGAGGGCATATTCCTGATCTAGTTATTTACACCATTATGATTAATGGTTAATTGGTTATTGCAGGATGAACCGCTTGACCCCCAATATGGCAAGTTCTCTTAAGCAATAGCTGTAGACTAGTAAAAAATTTCCTATGTTTAGTGGGTTGAGCCGAATAGCAAATGTTTTCTTAACTCTTTTTTTCTTAAATTTAAAGGTTCAAAGTTCAAACTCAATTTTTACTTTACAAAAGAGTGTCAAGTATTTTCTTCAGAGGGAGGCCTACAATCTTTTGGGAGATATGAAAAACAGAGGGATCAAACCTGATGTTATCACCTATACAGTTTTGCTGGACGGCTGCTCAAAAATAAACAGACGAGCTTCCTATTACATGGAGGATACCATGAAAAGAAAGGAGAAGAAGGTAGACCCTTTATCTGTTTGGAGTGAAATGAAGGATATGGACATCCAGCGTGATGTTTTTTGTTATACTGTTCTGATTGACAAGCATTGTAAAACAAACAACATTCAAGATGCTATGACACTTTTCAACGAAATGATTGATAGAGGACTAGAGCCTGACACTGACATATACTGCCCTTTTATCTGTACATTGCAATGTGGGCGATATTGATAAGGCTGAGGTCCTTTTCAATGAAATGCTAGATAAGGGGATGCAACCAGATGACCGTGCCATTTCAAAATTCCATAGGGGAATTTTGAAAGCCAGGAAACTGCAGTTCCATCAGTAAGCATGGTGCAACCACTGGTCAACAGTTTGAGCCATAATCCTTATCTAATCATCTGTTTGAGGTACAAGGAATGTTATGCTAATTGATGATTAAAACTTTGTTAGATGTGAAAACATGGATTTTGCCTTACTGTTACACTGAATGAAACTCTGTTGCCGCAGGTTGGAAGAAGGGATGAGTTGTGTAATGCCAAGACATGTATCTCCACTTCTTACTCCAAGAACCTCATTGCACTCCAAAACGGCACTGACATCTACAATTTTAGACAAATGTCAACTTGTCAGAAAAAATCCATAAAAAAAATGCTTACCAGCAATGCGGAGGAAAAGAGAGACGATCAAAATTGAGGTAAGAAGCAAGGTTGATTTCTGGTTAGCCTGAGCCATTTTTGTTGTTTTCTTTTGCTAGTGGATTAATATGTAATTTTATGGACATGGTTTTACATAAAATCATGTACTACTTATATAGTGAAAGTCGAGGGATTCAACCGACAATTGCCAGGTTTAAATCTATTGGTTAGTGCATAATTTAATAATTACTTCTCTTAAAATAAGTTACTGCTACAAAGATGGCCGTCGCCAGCGAGAATTAATTAATCAAATGACTGCTTTGTAAGTATCAGACCTGATTTTAATTGAGGTGGTAATATTTAGTTTTGTTTTTGACGGCTCATATTTTCATATTAATTTGAGCTTTTTAATTAATACATAAATGTTAAATTTAATGACGTAATATTATTTAATACTCCCTCCGTTTCTAATTAAATGACGTTTTGAAATAGTAAAAATTCGTAAGACAATGATCTTTGATCTTATTTTATTCCACATTATTTGATTTTTACTCCTACTTTTCGCTCAAATTACCACACCATCATCAAATTGGGTTGATGCATAAAAAAAATTATCATTTGCACAAAATATATGGTTCGGAAAAAATAAAATGACAAGTATTATGAACAGTAAGAATCCGTAGGAAAGTGACAGTTAATTGGAAACAGAGGGAGTATTATTTAACTAACGTAACAATTCAGATCAGATAACACGGGAGATATTTTTTAAAATTGAATTTTAAACTCAAGATGGACAGCCTTCAGAAAATCGAAGGAATTAAGCGAGAAGGATTGGATTAACAATGTGTATAAGACAAAATGGTTGGCATGTTCTATAGTGGGAGCAGTAGCTGGAACTGGAAAAGTCAAGATCGGCTACTTGTTCCTTCCAAGAAGATACGGTGACGCGGCAGATCCGTTCGTAATTTCCTCCTATCCTTTTTCTTCCTCTTCATCACTCTGTCTGTTGATCTGATCTGTTCATAAAGTACCATTATTTAATTAATTAATTAACAAATATATATCCACATTATCGATTATTCCAACCCATCTAAGTAATTACTACTAGTTCAACTAATATATACTCCGATCGAGAATGAAGATTTCCGGCCGGAACGTGGTCAAGATACTGCTCCTCCTAATTGTCATCGCTTTGGTGATCACATCAGTCGCAGCCAAAGGCGGTGGAGGCGGCAGAGGTGGTGGAGGCGGCAGGGGCGGTGGAGGCGGTAAAGGAAGCAAGGGCCGTGGTGGTGGTGGGTTTAAACCAGTGGTGGTGCCGACGAGGCCTTTTCAACAGGGAGGCGGCGGAAGATCAGATCACAGAAGTTCGGCCGCTGCATCTTCTTCCACTTCCCATCTGCTTATCTTTATAACAATCATGTTTAATGTTTTCCTTCTAACTTCGTAGTTTTGATCTCTTTTTTCGTTTGTTTTTTTGCATTAGAGACCAAAGATAATTAAGGATAATTCTTGTATTTATTTATTCATTTGGTTAATTAGCGTGGATAATTTTTATTTCAATTAAATTCATAAAATGCTAATAATTTTAATTATTAACTAATCACGCATCGGTTACTGTGAATAATTTTTATTTTAATCAAATTCATATAATTACTGGGAATCGATTTGCTAGTATATATAAAAAAAATGTAAATTAAATTAGTCACACATATTATATTATATATAATATTATTTTATTAGTTGTTTGTCGGTGACATATGTACTAATAGGAATTCTTGTAGATATATACTTGGAATTACAAAAGGAGTCAAAAGCCGACACTTTTCTATTTGACCTTTCTTTCCGTTTTGGTCGACTTTTCAAAATATGACCACTTTCTCTTATTTGTCATAACTTTACATGTGCATTCATGGGGATGTCAAAAAAATTTGAAATCTTGTACCACCGTGTACAAATAAAAGGAGTGGTATTTAAAAAAATATAAAAGAGGTATTTAACAATTAAAATTAGTGTTGATTGTGCGTATTAATTAATAAAATTACTGAGGGTAATTAACTAAAACCGCAACAAAGTAAAATATTTTTTTTGACACATTTATTAGAGAAGCGGCAAACTTGATTTTTATGAGGCAATTCTTCATACTTTTGTTTATTGCAATTAGGGTTGTTCATAGGAAGAAAATTCTGAAATTTCAATTTTTTTAACCAAAATTTTGCTTGTTTGGATAGTAATTTTCCGTATTTTTTTTTCTAAAGAATAATTTTTGATGTGGTGTGGCAGCATGATCCCTTTTGTGAGGAAAAAATAAAAAAAGTTCAAATTTAATATAAATTGAGATTTAAATGAACATATATAATACAGTATTCGACACCGATAAAAACAAAAGAAGAAAGATTTAGCAAATTAAAATAAAACGACAAACGTTAGGGACCGTGAGGTATATTAATCAACAATTTTGTTACCTATATTATCACGTGTCTATTAACTGTTGACGTCGATAGTATATCTTTAATTTTTTCTGACGAAAAAGATGATAGTGTTTCTTAATTGTCAATTTAATGGTTTACATTAGCAATAGCTGGCACGTGACACGTACCAAAATTGTTAGTTTTAGCAAATATAAGTACCAAAAAAATATATATTAGTATTAAGATGAGAAGGATGCAAATGCTGTTACGGCACTCGCCTTTGACTCTTTCTTAATGAAAAGAAAAATCTCTCTTGACGCGGCACTCTAAATTAATTGGTTTGATCCCTTCTTAATTTCCTGTATATATACAAATCCATTCCATTGCATTGAGATCATCATATACTATTGTTATTACTAATCTCCTGGTTGATTATTATTCTCCAGCACAATATTCAAGAGATACGCCGCATATTATTCCAATTACACATTAATTTGCATATAATCTATACGATCAGAGTATGAAGAACTCCGGGATTAACGTGGTCAAGATACTCCTCCTCCTAATTGCCATTGCTTTGGTGATCACATCAGTGGCAGCCAAAGGCGGTGGAGGCGGCAGGGGCGGTGGAGGCGGTGGAAGCAAAGGCAGCAGCGGAGGCGGAGGTGGAGGTGGTGGCTCCGCTGCGAGAGGTCGTTATGTACCAGTGGTGACGACGACGCCTGTTCATCGTGGCACAACTTCTGCTGCCCCTTCTTCCACTTTCCATCCTCTTATCCTTATAATATTAATGCTATTTAATGTTCTCCTTCTTAGCTAGTTTTAATTAATTTATTAATTTCTGGATTAAAGAAGACCAAAGATATTTTTATTGTATTTTTATGTATATAATTTGATAGGAACTCAAATTAAATACAGTGTGAAATGGATAAGTTGTAATTACTAGTTTCTGTAAATTGTTTTGACATATAGCTTTTCTTTCATTTCTTTAATTCTTTTATTAATCAGTACTCTCTCTTCCTTTAGAAATAGTAGAAACATTTGTTTGAAATTAGTCCAATTAGTAGTTGTCATTGAAATGTTAAATTCTCATATTCAACCTTAACTTGTAGTCAATATGTTTACACCAATTTCCACCTACGTGAGAACGACTCATGGGCAAATTATTAATACTTAGGTTGGATCGTGCTACGTAGGAGTGCTTATCAACCGTATGACTTGCCCAATTAATATACAACCAACCCTGTATTTATTGGTTGGTATAATGTTCCATCCTACCTACGTGCTACGCCATTTTACGTCTTAAGCCAATCTCAAATTTTGAAATCGCACCTAAATCGCTTACGACGAAACCAACTATATACAAATAAAATGAGCATAGTTGCGCAACTAAAATGAACAAAGCTTCCGCCCAAACAAGCAACAAAACGCTATACATTGCAACAATCACTATAGAAAAACTGTCATTTAGCGACAACAATTAGTAAGGCTGTGTTTGGGAGTCTAGATTGGGTACTTAACCCAGTATTCCCAAACTGAAATGAGTTGAATAACAAATGAAAATGACCATTTTTGGGTGGCCAACCCAGCAAAACTTCAGTTTAAGGAATGGGCCGAATTGGTCCATTCTGGAGATGAGCATTTTGGCCATTTTGCCGGATAGAGGTCTTAAATTATTTGAACAAAAATAACCTTAGGGTTATTTGATAATTACGATCCATACCACATATATAATGTTGTTTATTTTCCTCATTTCCCTCGTTCTCTCCCTCTCTCTCAAATTCTATTATTCTAGGGTTTGAGAACGCAAGCCGCTCAACAAACAGCACCCTCTCTTCTTCTTCCTCACGGCGGGCTCCCTTTCTCCTGACGGTCCGTTTCTTCAAGTCTTCTTCTTCTCCATCGCGCACGCTCTCCTTCCCTTGAAAGGTACACCCTCGTCCAGAATCTTAGCTTGATTTCTGTGTCATCTCCTTCTTCCCTTGGTACAGTTTCTTGCTGCTATGGCTTAGCAATTGAAAGTGACACTATTGCCCAGTAAAGCTTTCGGAGTATCGGGGTTACAGGGCATTTTACTTCCATTTTACTTTACGGTTTCCATGTGGAAATTTCTTTCACGGTATTGGTTGTCTTTATATTCTCCAGCAATGCTATGGCTCTTCTGCTCAATTGTTGTCGCTGACATTTTCTGTGTTATTTGAATTGGTGTTTTTGCTCACCTCAATCTTTGACTGACTGACTGATCTACTATGGTAACTGGTAGGTTCTTATGGTTCCACCCTGCGATACAAAAGTGTGGAGCGAGTGAAGCCAATTGGGAAGCACTCTCTTCTTGGTGCCAGTGGTGAACTAAGTGATTTTCAGGAACTTTTGCGCAATCTTGATGAACTTGTGTAAGTGGCTAGAGACAGATATAGAAGATTCGCTGTTGTTTGGATGGTATGTGTATTGTTTTTGCTTGACACTTCTTAATATTGTTGGCTCATGTTTCTTTGGTTGTCATAGCCTCTATGACAATACGTGGGATGATGGAAACTCATTGGGTCCTAAAGAGGTGCACAGCTATTTGACAAGTGTTATGTATAATAGGCGTAACAAGTTTGACCCATTTTGGAATTCACTTGTTCTCGGAGGGGTGAAAAATGGGCAGAAGTATCTTGGCATGGTTGGTATTAATTTCCTGTCTAAATTCTGAACTCAGCTATCTTCTTTCGTTGTTTTCTTCAAATGTAGGAGGATTGAAAATAGTGTCTGTAGTGGGTTAATTTGTGTTATTGATTGTGGATTTCCCAGGTCACTATGTTAGGTGTAAATTTTGAGGACGATCATGTGGCAACTGGATTCGGGAATCACCTTGCACGGCCAATACTCCGTTCTGAGTGGCATGAAAACTTAAGTTTTGAGGATGGCGTTAAGTTGCTGGAGAAGTGCATGCGTGTGCTTCTGTATCGTGATACTGCTGCTGTCAACAAGCTTCAGGTTTGTTTTCTTTCGTTTTTTTGTGTGATAGTTAATTTGATGATGAAATAATTTGTTGTATGTTTTATCAATCTCTGGATATGTGGTTAAAACTGTTTTGATAAATGTTCTGTCTTGTTGAATTGAGTCAAAGTCAATGGCTTGTGACAGGCTACTACATTGCTCACTTTTTATTTTGTTGATATAATGCGTGGTTATATTTGTTTGCACTTACTCTTGTCCTGAAAAGTCTTTAGTGATGAAAGACTGTACCGGGTTAGGTTGAGCCATGGAAGCTAATTGATTTATAACTCTTGCTTGTCAATTTTTATACATGAGTATTCAGGATCAAAATTTGTGGCGTAAGGCTTAAGCCAGAGTACTATTTTGACTAGTAACATACTACATGTTCCTTAGTTTGCTTGAATTCGAAGTTTCTTTTTTTCTGTCCCCTGGATCCTCTCTATCCCATCTTGGGTAGGGGACTGTTCCTGTTGGAGCATTGTCGAGCCCCAAAAGTGGATGGCTGCGCCAATGTGATTTTCTCCATTTTTCATGCTCGGGCTTGACCTGTAGTAAATTTTGGTTCTTTCATTGTGCAATCAGGAAAGCATGGATGAGGGTGAGGATGATTGGTGGATAGCTGTGGAAAGGATTGCATCCCATAACGAAGAGTTAACTCCGGTTAAATTACAGATGGATACACAATCCATATTGTAACTGTTTAGGATTAGACCAAAATTGAAGGTGGAAACTGGAAACACCTTGTCATTGATGAATTGTAACATCTTAGGGAAAACTATATTGATATTGATATCTACGAAAGACTTGTATAAACTTACCTTTTCTAAGTTATGAATTTTATATTCCAAATCTTGTTCTTGAATATCTACAGTTCTATACGCTGGCCTCCAAGTACTGTATTTTTGTTATTTTTGTTGAACATGATCAATCTCTAAACAAAGCAAGAGCCCCATTTGGGTTAAAGACGATTTTTTTAGTCTTTTTCCTCTTTTTTTCTAAACAATCATTCACTATTTGAGTTTGTCCTTATATTCTTAGAATTTTTATTAGTGGATCCGATTAATTTAAAATATTTATTAATTATTTTTAAAATATTTTCAATCAAATTTCCCCATTTATGAATTTATTTATGAATTTAATCATTTCTAATTATTTTTATATAATTTACAATGAATGATTAATCAAAAAATTGCATCATTTATCTTACTTCTATTATTTAATGATTAATTTAATCTCGTGTTCTAAAAAAACAGTCAATCAAACTCATGCACTCATGGAATTTCATATTTATTCGTGTGTTTATAAATTTGGTCCAACTAAAACCTATATAGTTACTTCTAATAATTTTTATAGAATTTATGGAAGATGCAATGCATATGGGTGAAGGAAGTATGCAAAGTGAAGCGAATAATAGTCAAATGTTGCCGATGAGTGATGTTCGTAACTCAATTGCTAACAGCTTAATGATTAATACATAATTTTATTTTATTTTAATTTAGTTTTTAAGCAATGCAAAGTGTAAGGCACGATGTCTTATTTATGGTATATAGATCAATTTTAGTATTAGATGTTAGATTATAGATAAATTGATTAAAAATATATATAAAGATAAAAAAATAAAAAAAAATTAAACACTTAAAATGAATTATGCCCTTTATGGTCATTTTACATCCAAACCATAATTTTGGAAAACTGGACTACCAAACAACACCCTCCGTTTCCCAGATATCATTTTTCCACTGAATTTTTACAATTATTTTACCAAACAGCACCCTCTGTTTTCCAGATATTGTTTTCCCACTGAACATTTCCCCACTAAATTGGACTGCCAAACAGACCCTTAAAAAAACTTCGAAATGGCAAATTTCTGTCGTAACTAGGCTTTTGTGACGAAATTAATTTTCCCGTAAAATATTTAATACTCCCTCCTTCCCCAATTAAACGTCGTTTTAGCTTTTGCTTTTACTGTTTCGGAACGTACCTTAAGACGGCCGGAACAATCACTATTTGAGACAATTTTGCTCCGAATTTTTTCTCGGAAGTACGTTAAGGATTAACGTACGTTCGAAAAAAAGTACGGAATTTTTTGGGGTCAAATAGGGCCTCATCCGGCCTCCTCGATATGCGTTCCCTACTGAATATTGGGATGTGAGAAAGACATTTAATTGGGGAAGGAGGGAGTAGTTTGAATGTGGACCCCACCCCACTGCACAACCATCACGCGCACCAGTTCGGCCAAGCGCGAAGCCCGGCACGCGTAACATCCAAATTCCCCTCGCGCGCATGGATGCTCTTCTTCGAATTCGAACCTGATATGCTTGGTGCAGGCGTTTCTCGCGCGCAATTAATATCACAGTGTAAAGTTATGACAAATTATTTAAGTTGATGCTTGTAAATGTTTGTATTCACTTTCCTATAAATAAGTGAATAAAGTGTGAAAAAAAGTAGAGTTTTCCTTCATTTTGTCCTGTTAATAACTGGTGTTCCAACACACTATTCACTAGCATGAAATTGGAATGACCCATTAAATACGCCTCACTTGACTCCCGAGTAAAATTATAGTGCTCAGTAGTCACTTTCACTTATAATGGAGCGGGTGCTTTGGTGTTTCAATCTGGCAAGAAAGGACAGAACTTTTGCATCTTTGTTGGACGTGAAAGGAGCGAGATACACTAGAATTCAGAAGAAGACTTCCAGTGGTTAGCTACTTTCAGCAGAAACACATCATTTGGGTTTCCATTTCTGGGTATTTTTTTCTGTTCTTCCTCTAATGGACTTACGTTTGATATGCTTCAAGTGGGTTTTATTTCTGGGCTTATTGTTCTTCCTGTAATGATTTACGTTTGATATGCTTCAAGTGGGTTTTTTGTTTCTGGGTTTACTGTGCTATATCTGGTTCAGGTTATACTGATATGATATGAACTGCAGCTTTCTTTTTTACATTACTCATAGAAAGAATTTCTGTAATTTTGTTTCAATTTTACGTTTGACCTCCGCCTGCAAAACTTATCACTCATCTTTGTCCAGTTTCCAGTAGCTAATTTTGGTTTTTTTGGTTTTGAAAACAAAAGTTTTATTAATTTAGTTTTAAAAATAATTAATAAAAAATATTATTTTGAGATTTTTTGGGATAAGATGTAAGATTTTTTGATACGTGGGATCGGGTTCAGAAGTTTAATATTAAAAAATTAAAAGTTAACGTCCGTTTGTTTCCGTTATGACAGATATAACGTTAGAGATTAAATTGAACAAATGTCGCTATTAGGAACCAACTAAAATGAAAATAATAACGTTAGAGACTCTATGGTGTCATAAACCCTTAACCAAATATAAGTAGTATATTTATCACCTTGTTTGATGAAAATGCCAAAATCGTCACTTTTCATAAAAATGTATTCCCAAAATTATTAATTTCCAAAAATATATATATTATTAAGGTGAGAAGGATGCAAATGGTGTTACGGTACACGCCTTTGATCTTTCTAATGAAAAGAAAAAGTCTCTCTTGACGCGGCACTCTAAATTAGTTGGTTTGATCCCTTCTTAATTTCCTGTATATATACAAATCCATTCCATTGCATTGAGATCATCATATATTATTGTTATTACTAATCTCCTGATTGATTATTATTTTCCAGCACAATATTCAAGAGATACACCACATATTATTCCAATTACACATTAATTTGCATATAATCTATACGATCAGAGGATGAAGAACTCCGGGATTAACGTGGTCAAGATACTCCTCCTCCTAATTGCCATTGCTTTGGTGATCACATTAGTGGCAGCCAAAGGCGGTGGAGGCGGCGGTGGAGGCGGCAGCGGAGGCGGAGGAGGTGGTGGAAGCAAAGGCAGCAGCGGAGGCGGAGGAGGTGGTGGAAGCAAAGGCAGCAGCGGAGGTGGTGGAAGCAAAGGCAGCAGCGGAGGCGGTGGAAGCAAAGGCAGCAGCGGAAAAGGCGGCAGGGGAGGCGGAGGTGGTGGAAGCGAAGACGGAGATGGTGGAAGCGAAGGCAGCAGCGGAGGCAGCGTAGGCGGCAGCGGAGGCAGCGTAGGCGGAGGTGGTTATGTGCCAGTGGCGACGACGAGGCCTGTTCATCGTTACCCAACTTCTGCTGCGTCTTCTTCCACTTTCCATCTGCTTATCCTTATAATATTAATGCTATTTAATGTTCTCCTTCTTAGCTAGTTTTAATTAATTTATTAATTTCTGGATTAAAGAAGACCAAAGATATTTTTATTTTATTTTTATGTATATAATTTGATAGGAACTCAAATTAAATACAGTGTGAAATGGATAAGTTGTAATTACTAGTTTCTGTATATTGTTTTGACATATAGCTTTTCTTTCATTCCTTTAATTTTTTTATTAATCAGTACTCTCTCTTCCTTTAGAAATAGTAGTTGTCATTGAAATGTTAAATTCTCACATTCAACCATAACTTGTAGTAACTCAAGGCCTATAGTTTTACACCAATTTCACCAAGTGAGAACGACTCATGGGTAAATTATTACTACTTAAGTTAGGTTGGATTGTGCTACGTAGAAGTGTTTATCAACCCGTATAACTTGCCTAATTATTACACAACCAACCCTAGCCCTGTATTTATTGGTTGGTATAATGCTCCGGCCTACCTATGTGCTACGTCATCTTACATCTCAAACCAACCTCAAATTTTGAAATCGCACCAAAATCGCTTACAACGAAACCAACCAGATACAAAATAAAATGAGCATAGTTGCGCAACTAAAATGAACAAAGCTTCCGCCCAAACAAGCAACAAAACGCTATACATTGCAACAATTACTATAAAAAAACTGTCATTTAGCGACAACAATTACTAATGCTTAGTATGGGGCGTAACGTAGCTAAGGGAAATCAAGAGAAAACAAGGAAAATTTAATAGGAAAAGGAAAAGGAAAGAAACGGAAAAAAATGTAAATAATTTTTTTATTTCGGGTGTCATTTTAGGAAGACAGGAAATGATAGGAAAAATGATGAGTGAATTTATTTTTATATCTAATTTATTAATATCAAAAAGATGAAATCTAAAAAGTTAAAATAGGAACACATAAGTTAAAATTTTAATTTCTTTTTATTTCCTTCCTAGAAGGAAATATTTTTTAAGTTATAAGGGAAATTAATACATAAAGGAATTAATTTATGTCGTAAAGGAAACTTCCAAATGCCAAATTTATGTCGTAACTAGGCTTTTGTGACGAAATTAATTTTCCGGTAAAAATTTTAATAGTTTGAACATGGACCCCACCCCACTGCACAACCATCACGCGCACCAGTTCGGCCACGCGCAAAGCCCGGCACGCGTAACACGCAAATTCCCCTCGCGCTCATGGATGCTCCTCCTCGAATTCGAACCTGATATGCTTGGTGCAGGCGTTTCTCGCGCGCAATTAAAATCACAGTGTAAAGTTATACTCCTATTAATTGTAACAAATAAGAAGACAAAGTGGTCATATATTGTACTGCCTCTGTTGTTTTTTATTGACTTTTAATTTTATGACACTTATATTAAAAATACCAGATGATTTATTATTTAATTCTAAAAAATTTCGTACTATTTTTTTCAAACGTAGTAAAAAAAAGTACGAAATTTTTTGGGTCAAATAGTGAGTCATTTAGTCTCTTTAAAATGCGTACATAAATAATAAATCATATAAAAAATCCTGGAGGGAGTACAATTAAAAGGGTCAAATAGAAAAAGAAAGAAAAGGTCAAATAGAAAAGTCAACATCACGTTTTTCAAATCAGCTTCTTGTATTTTAAAAAAATAAATATAGACAATTGAGACGACTATCGGTCAAATTTGGTATGATGCTAAATTGTTTAAAAAAGAAATATAAATAACGTGTCTAATAATTAAAATTAATTTATGTGCATGTAAAAAAAATAGATAATCAAGGACAAAAACAGTACAATTTTTTTTGTATATCTTTAGGCCGATTTGTAGTTTTTTAAAATCCATCTTAAATTTACGTTTTTATTAGCTACCAGATGTATTAAGAAAAGGTCAGTCAAGATTGTAGGCGACAGTGCGGCGACCGACGGTGACATGATCGATCAAATTAATTTGTCCATCCAAGTTGCTTCCTTCCGTTCTCTAACTATAAATATGTAACAACTGCTAATTAACTTCATCAACCATCTATCTACAAATCCTAAATCCTCTCTACAACTGGAAAACAATATCCATACACATTTTTAATTAATTACTTAATTGAAGTACGATCGAGAGGATGAATAACTCCGGAAACAACAAGGTCAAGATACTCCTAATCCTCCTAACTGTCATAGCGTTGATGATCATGTCAGTGGCGGCGAAAGGCGGCAAAGGCGCCATCGTGGGAGGAGGTGGGAATAGACCGGTGGGGACGACGACGAGGATTATTAAAAACAAAAATACCACAAGTTCTGATGCTGCATCACATCTTGCATTTGCTGCTTCTTCTTCCACTTTCCATCTGCTTATTCTTTTTGTGCTCTCTAACGTTTTCCTAATCCATTATTAGTTTTAATTTATTTTTGGTGTTCTGTAAATTGTTTTGAACCTACTCGAGATATTTGTTTGTAATTATTTTCATGGTTAAATGATAAAATCCGTTGTATTTTAATTTATTTTTATTAGATCATTATTGTATTTTTTTTTAATTGACGAAAGTGAGATTCGAGTTTAAATTCGAGTCCACCATTATTGTAATTATTATTTACTTAATGAAATTTGTTTCTTTGTGTGGATAAATCTACAAAATTAACTGCATATGCTTGAATGTAAATACTACTGTAAAAAATTTAGGTCTAATAACCTTGAGGTCCCTATGTTTGTTAAACTATACGCAAAGGTCCTTACATATTCAATTGTATATCATGGGTCCCATGTCTGTTCAAGTTGACTAAGTAAATCACTAGGTCAAAATTATAATTTTTTATTTTCCAAAAAATGCTTAGTAAAACTGAAAATTACTAGGAAAGAAAAAGAAAAACCATCTCAATTTTGAGATATTAAGCATATAATTTTGTCCATCTTTTAAACTCAACTAATAGAAAAATACATTTAGTAAGAAGTTTTAAATAATTTTTTCATTCAATAAAACTTATAAAAGAACATATTAGTAATTTACTAATTATAATTAGGAAAAATATTAAATAAAAATAAAAATTATAAAAAAGTAAATTAAATATAAAAAAATACAAAATTCTATAATACATATACTTACAGATTATTAGGGTAATAATAAATAATTTTATATTTTTTTATAATTAAAAAATCCTAAAAAATACTTTATCTATCGTACAAAAAAAATTACTCTCAATTCATTTTCACAACGATTAAAATAATAATTAATTATTATTATTTTTAGTCAATTCATGAAAAAAGGGGAATGATCGGTAAAAAGAAGAAGAGAGGAGCTAAAGTGGGACATGTCACGTCAGCAAAACCCTTGCTATCAGACCAAAACCCTTGAGCCGAACTTTAGGCGGCAGCGAATCGTTCCCCTTCCGCTTCCGCTTCAAGCTACAGAACGGAAGGAGAGCAACAGATAAGAAAAATTGGCTTCAAGCAATCAAACTATGGCTTTCTGGGGTTAGTTCGCTTCCTTTTGCTGATTTCTTCAAAATTAATTCATTCTAATGTCTTTTGTATTCTTGTTCTCGCCGGAATTGAATTGATGTTGTGTGTTTTTGTGGGTATGTCGCATCACAGGAGTGGAAGTGAAACCAGGGAAACCCTTCCATCATCCGCCTTCCGATGACCATGGGAAACGGCTTCATATTTCACAAGTACAGTATTGTTCCTATTTCCTACTCTATATATGCACTTGTTCTTTCTGTGACTGTAATTGTTAATTTGTTGAAAAATTTCCCCAGGCTACTCTTGGGATTGGGACTGCCACAACTAGGAGTGTGGTTCAGTGTAATGTTGGGGAAAACACCCCCGTTCTCCTTTGCGCTTTGCGTCCTGATACAGCCGAATCTTCCCAACTCAACTTGGAATTCCAGGAGTCTGATGAGGTTGTGTTCTCTGTTCTTGGCCCTCTTAGTGTCCACCTCACTGGATACTATGTGCAACCTCTGTATCCTTTTTATCCGTGTTGGGTTTCTTTCATCGTTACATTATTTTTCTTCACTTTGATTAACATCTCCCGTTCAAGTTTTCTTTTCACTGTTTCTGCCTTAATATCTTACTCAGAGAGCCTCCTGGAGAAGATATTGCAAGTACAGATGATGAACGCTCTGCCAATTCCAGTAATGAAGAAGATGAGTATGAGGATAGTTTTATTAATGACAGCGATCCAGGGATAGTTCCATCCTCACCTGATTCTGGCGATGAAGGTTATTTCTTAGTGCTTTTTGTGCTGAATTCCTTGTAATCTAATTACCGAAGATGTTTTGTTCTTGTTTTTTCTGTAACTTGACAACCCAGGTTATCAAGATTATGTGGGTTGCAGTTCTAAGTTCTAACAAAGGAGTAGAGTACATTATAGGCAGCTCTCTGCATTCTTTTGTTAATTTCTTGCACTTCTGCTCTATTTTTTTCTTCATATTATGTCTGTATATTTTTCATATATTGAAACTAATTGGATTTCTGCCAATGATAAAGCAATAATCTCAGCCTTCTTTATCAAATACGCTATTATTTTTTATATTATATCTGTGTTGTTCTTTTATGAAGATCTCAATTTTTGTTTTGATTTTAGCTGCTGAGAAAGATTTTGATAGAAAGGAAACAAAGGAAGTCAAAACTGGCCGTAGATGCCTTAAAAAGAAGTACCAGTTGATTGATTCTCCCTCTAAGGAACAAAGGATTGCCAAAGCTTTGCAACCTTTAGACCACAACAGTGAGGACGACCTGCCTATTTCCTCTCTTCGTAAGCATAAGCATGAGGAGGAAGGGACAGTAATTGAAAGTGAAACAAACAAGATGAAGCAAAGAGAGATTGGTGATAACCTTACACCAAAACAAGATGTGCCTGCTATGGAAGATGCTGAGCCCAAAAGGTAGAGGGTGTCTGTATAATGATATTTGGGCCTCTGTCATGTATGAATTTTCATTTGTTTTTTGTTAACCAGAACTACAAATTGCAATTGGTGTTTTTAATGATGTTATTCACTTCTCCTTTGTTTGAGCTTATTTTTGCTGATTTGTTGATTCTGTTATTTGGTGTTAGTTCTCCACCATACTCTAATGAAGTGGCATCTGAAAGTGAGGCAAAGCCAAAGGAAGAGGAAATGGTGCCCAAAGTGGTGAAACCTCTCGAAATGGTAATGGGGCTGCCAGTTCCTAAGAGTGAACCAAAAAATGCAAATGAACGGTGAGTTTATTCATTCGTGGTCTTTTTCATGTTTTTCGTATAAAACTAATCGATTCTAGCTTACCTTTCCTTGTAGTAAAGGTGTTGACTTTGTATATTAGTTAGGGTGTTTATAATGCACGTCAGATTTACCTAATTTGGCCCATCCTTGTGTCTTTTTTCGTTCAGTTAGTCTGCCTTTATGTTATTCTTCTTTACATCGAAATTCATTGGATAAGTATTGGTCAATATTTTATTTTTGCGGCTAGCCTCTCATGTCCCATCTCTCTCTATGACTTTGTTTTTGCATCTTTTTTACGTTTTATGTGAAAGTTTAAACTGTACAATAACTGTTGGTATGCATCACTGGTTTGGTGACTAGAAAGAAGACAAGGAGTACAATCAGAAAGAATACAGACCCACAATGCGGTACTAAAGCAGGAAATTTAGAGAAAGATGTACCTTTGCCTCTGCCAATTGAGGAAAATCAGAAGCAAGAAAAAAGTGACGGGTGATTGCCTCTCTATGTTCATTTGTTTATTTCCATTGGCAGAAAGTTAATTCTATGGAACTAATTGATTTTAAATATTTCCCCTTCTCACATAGAGTATTCTGTTTTTTTTTCCTAGCATGTCTCAAAAGTTTGCTATTAATTTCAGGGCTGAAAATGTCAAGAGGTCCAAAAAGAAGAGGAAAAAGCATTCTGGAGAGGACAAAGTTCTTGAAGCTGAGGGTCTTACAATTGAGAGTGAAAATGTGAAGAATTTGTTGCTCGAGACAAATCAAGGAAATTCAAAGACAGAAAATGATGAGTTAGTATTAATTATTTATTTCTCTCCCAAAGATATATTGATCTTGATATATAAGTATGGCTCTTCTTTTTTCCTAACTTTATTTTTTTATAATTATTCAGAGAACATAAACAAGATGAAGCGAAGAATAACAATTTAGAGGATAATGAGTTAGTATCTAATCTCTTGATATCCTTTTAGTTTTTATTATTTGTTCTGCCTTCTCTACTCAACTGATTTTTGTTTTAGTTAAAGGTTGTTTCCTTTCTGCTTTTCCTTAACTGAGATGGGGTTGGCTTCTCATTTGTTTGTGTACTTTCTGAGATTTCATTTATAGGGAACAAAAAAAATGCAAACGAACAGTTTGCTTGTTGTCAACTTGAGTTCCATCAGACTTTTCAACCATGCAGGTTTTGTAAATGTTTTTAAAGTTCGGTATATCCCATGGTCCTGGGTTTGTAAATAAATTTTGAGGCTGCTGCAGAATTAAAATGTGGCTGATAATTGCAAATTGAGGCTTTTTTTAGTCCTTTCTAGTGGGCACACTTTTCCTAGAAAACTAATTTATTCTTACTAGCTTTTCCATCTGATAATTTTTGTGTGTGTTAGACTTTGTATGTAAGTGACGGTGTTTATAATGCGTGTCAAACTGACCTAATCTGGTTCTTCCTTCTATTCATTCAGTTAGTCTGTCTTCTGTTTTTTTTTCCAGTATATATTTTGCCCTATGTCAAAGTTTGCTATTTGTTGCAGGAATGAAAATGTTAGAAAGTCCAAAAAGAAGAGGAAAAAGCTTTCTGGAGAGACTGACGGTCCTACTATTGAGGGTGAAAATGTGAAGAATCTGTTGCTCAAGACAACAAATGAAGGAGATTCAAAGACACAAAATGATGAGTTAGTATTATGATTCTCCCCTTTTCCCTAACTTTGTTTCTTCATAATTAATCAGAGAGCGTAAACAAGATGAAGCAAAAACTGACAATTTAGTCATGATATCTTTTTATCTTTCCATGAACTTTGAAAAACAATCCCTTATTGACTGAAGCTGTCTTTTTCTAGGAAATACAAGGGTGAATCTGTTGACGGTAAATTTGAGAAAAAAAAGAAAAGGAAGAAGCTTAAATCTAAGGAAAAGGTGGAGGCTGTCCCTGACGGGAAGGAGAATTTTGTCAATACGAAGGCCGTTTTATCATGTTTTGTTTGATAAGGTGTGAAGAAACTTAATTAACTGTGGCAAATTGAATGGCAATTTTTGGGAGCAGAATGCTGTGAACTTACTGTCCTGGTTTTTATTGTTTGAGGAGAACTTTGGCAACTCATACCATTGGAGGGAAAGAAGCACCAATTGATTGATCATTTTCTCGCGATCTTTGCTGTCTTGTTGGACCATTTTGTGAACTAAAAGTTAATGAAGTGATTACTTCTAGTTTTTGAGATGAAATCTCCTTTACCTTATCTTTTCATGGGCTCTAGAGTTATTACTTCTAGTTTATGACATTTGTTGTTTGATGGTAGTTTTTGGCCAAAGTTTATGGCTTGAATGGCAAATATATATTTTGGGTTTGGTGGCTTTGTGCTCTAATATATAATGGTTTTTGCAAGTGCTGAGTTATTTGAGTACTGTTCATAATTTCTTGAATGTTGAAAGTTGAATCTCTGTTTGTTTTTCATTGTCCCTTTGATAAGCAAGAATATGCTTACGCAGTGTTTGTTTTTTTATTGTCCCTTTGATAAGCAAGAATATACTTAGGCAGTACCGAAAGCGAGCTGAAAAAGAATCTAATTTCGATCTTAAAAATGCAAATGCTAGAAAGATCACAGATCAATAACATTTATGACTATTAATTAGAATTGGAAAAAGAATACTAATTACGACTCTCATTATTTCGGACTCGCGCATGCCAATTATTAATAGCCCCCTACTTAAATTGTAAATATATATATATTCCACTACATGTTTCTTTCATTCCTGTGGTAATAACTAATAAGATACACATCGGCGCCGGTGAAGATGAAGTCCAAGACATCAACCGGCAAAGTGGTCGTCATCAAAACACTTATAATGCTAATATTATCGGTCACTGCTTTCTTGGTGGCAACAGTGGCAGCCAAAAGCCGAGGTAGGAGTGGCGGCGGTGGTGGCCGTGGTGTCGTGATAATTATTAATTCAGGGGCTGCATCTGTTGCATGGTGTGCGCCATCCAAGTTGCTCAGATTTCTAGTCATGATTTTCATTCATTTCTGTGTATTTTAGTCTTGCCTTTATTTAGTGTGTCCACAATGCGCGGACATTGTAATTCTAATTTTAATTTTTTAATTAAGAATAGTATTAATTACTATTTATAATTTTCATTAGTATTTATAATTCTAATTTTTAAATTAAGAATAGTATTAAAATTTGATGATTCTCGTATACGTCATTGATACTAACATTAGAATTGCTAATTGAGTAGGAAATTGAGGACATAATTACTACATTAGCATCTCCGATTCCGATTAATCCGAGTAGCAAATTACAATTTTAGTTAATTAATTGAATAATAAAATTACAAAATAAAACTTAAAAAACTACACAAAATCATGATTACATTCACAGGCATTTGCCACGTGGAAGCAATGGATGCAGATGCAGAAGTTGAATTTCGTCCATCATAATGATAAGAAGAACTTGTGATTCGCCCAGATACAACACCTCCGCCACCAACGATGCCAGCAACTCGCCCGCCTTTGCCCACACCGGTGTTGCCGCCGCGGCGACCGCAGCTCTTTTTTAGCTCTTTTTATGAGTACTAATGGTGTTGCCGCCCCATCACCATTAGTACTGTTCATAATTCTCATAATAATTATGAGAATGTTGAAGTGGAAAATGTTAAAAATTATAGCTCTTTTTATATACCTTACCCTCAAAATTATTAGTGTTGTTTATATTATAAGTATACGTGTCATTTTTACATTTCGTTGAATTATTTATTTAAATAAAAATAATAATATAACATAATTAGGAAATAATAAATCTCAATTATATCTTAATGCATAAATTTGTCTGTACCTCAACCATTAGGAAATCGCAGCAGCTAGATATTATACCTATTTTTTTATTTTTTTTTCTTTTGCAAAAAGATATCCAATTTACTGACTCGCCGGGGACATGAAGACATTGTGGCAAGCAAACAGGTACTAATGGTGATGTTGGTTGTTGCTGTGATGATAATATCAGTGACTGCAAAGGGCGCCGACAGCGCCGGAAGAGGCGGTGGTGGCGAAGGAAGAGGCCGTGGAGGCGGCGGTTACATGGGGTGGGGTCATAGTCAGGGACACTCTGGTTCTACGTCTCTTGCAAGTGTTTCTGCCTATACGCTTCTCCTTTTCCACTTTGTTTAGTTTTTCTTCAATTTTAGGTAATTAGATTAGAACTAATAATTATTTTTGAACGCCTTCTTTGGAAATTGTTACTGTGAATTCGGTTTCAATAATTCTATACACTTTTTTTAATGGATTGATTGAATGATTTGGATTCAACATCGCATGTTTGATCTTTTTAAATTTTTTTGTACTTCCCGATTCAATCAATAGTTCAACTGAAATTCACCGCTAGTTCAATAGAATATAAAAATGCACGCATGTCATTAACATTTAAGATACTGATAATTATGATGATATACAATCAACTTGTATCCCAACGTCCACTCAAGTCAAATTTATTTAAGATAACTTGTTTCGAGTCTGCAACTATAAATAACATGTCTTGATCTGATCTCACACCTTTATCTTTACAATGTCGATGGCTACCTTACCTTTCTGGTATGCCTCATAGTTGATGAAACCATAATTCTTCACATTTTTATACATTCTGGGCCTTTTCTCGTCCACCAACCCTTCAACAGGACCGATCTCTTTCTCCGGATCTGGTTCGTTGAGCAGGGCCACAGAGATCCTCAACCTGTCCGAGTTCGTCACCACTCGGTGGAGTGGGCTTCTGAACACTCCATTACTCATTATCTGCAATGTATTGTTCAGTATTGAGTATCGTATTTTAAACGAAGTAACAATTAGGTAAGCCTAGCCAAGTTTGAGCCTAATTTGTTTAAGCCCGAGACTCATTGGTTAAACCCAGTTCAACTTGACTTAACCATTAATCTATCCATTGAAATGCATAAAAGAACTATTGTAAGTTACCTCCATTTGATCACCAAGATTAACAACAAGAGCATGAGGGAGAAGAGGAGCTTTGACCCATTTGCCATTGATGAGGAATTGGAGGCCTTCCACTTGCTTGTCTTGCAGCAGAACAGTCATGATTGATCTATCAGTGTGTGGTTTGAGTCCAAGAGCAAGATCAGGCCTCGAACATGGTGGATAAAAGTTGACCCTCGCTTCCAATCCTGGTTCCTCACCCAACAGCTCAAAGAAGCTGTCCTCTTCCAAGTTCAGACTTCTAGCCATGGCCTTGTACAGCACATTCATCATCGACCTCACATTCACAGCATATTCATTTAATAGGTCACTGCCACAAATCAAATCAAGCAATTCATCAATAATTAACATCCATACCACTTCGTTAATGCGTCTCATTATTGCAAGACGCATTAACTAATTGGATAAAAGTTGTTCATTCGTTGTTACTTGAGAATGGATTACGCATTACACTGTTGCGAGAAATGAAATATAGGTTACAAAAACTGTCTGTTACAACTTACTGTGAAACAAACCAGACAACGAATCATAGATTAGAACAAATAGGTCAATAATCACAGGTTACAAAAACTGACTGTTGCAACTTACTGTGAAACAAACCAGACAACGAATCATAGATTAGAACAAATAGGTCAATAATCACGCGCGTGTCACTGTAGTTTTGTGGCAAAGTGCATATCAAAGTCATGGTTTCGAGCTGGTGGAGGCTCATGGTCAACCATCAGGATCCTAATCAAGATTACAACTCATTCTTTTTTTGTTAAACCCATCATTAATTCATTGGCATCCATCACTAATAATCCAAAGTACTAGTAGTGACTAATTAGCAAATTGTTCTTTTTTTTGTGAGGAGGAGAGGGAAGAAGTACCTGAAATGAGGAGGGTTTTGGGGCCAAAGATGGGTTCTTTTTATATGTTCAGGGAAGACGGTAAGAGTGAGGCGATTGGACCAATCCAGGATTTGGGTGTCGGAAACAACCTTATCGCACCCATATCCTTCACTCTCATCCTCTGCTCTTGCGCACCTCCGCTTCTCCTCCGCCGGAAGTGCATAGAATTGCAGCGCCGCTTCACGCACCTTCTCCACAAAAGACTCCGACATCCCATGCCCCACCGCCTGAAATCAAAATCAGAATGGCAAATGGAAACCCACCATATAAATCTTTTCATAAATATGCTAAAATTTCTAGAAGATTAATTGGGTATAGAATTGAAGTACCTGGAAGCAACCTGCAGTGATGAGAGCTGATCTTAGTTTGAGGAGTGCAGCTTCTTGGTCTTGTTGGGTAATTTGTTGATTAGAGAGTGAATCAGAAGATAAGAGGCTGACATCGATGAGTGGGATTGGGAACTCTGGGCCAGCAGGAGAGGACAGATCAACAGGCGCAAAGCTGCATTCTTTCACGATGTACTCTGCCGGCGGCTCATCTCCGTCGGCAGACATCTCGGGGACGCTCTTCGCTGGGATATCGCGAGACGGAGACATTTCGGAACACACACTCTCTATCCGTTTGTCTTTCGGTTTGATGAAAAATTAACGGAGTGAGCGATTCTTTAATAACTTTTTTTTTTCAACATCATTCGATAATCTGATCACTATATTAAGTGACGATTATTCTAAATTAGTGACTCGTAACTCATTACGAGTGAATATTTAATAACTTTAATTAGTCACTAACCACTATCATTAAAAGAAAGCTTCCATGCTCTGTTTTCTTGTTATTTAAGGGAACAACTATCTGGATTGTATCGTAGGCGGTCGGTGACGTATTAGGATTGTATCACTATCGTGTGCTTTGAATAGAGATATAGTAGTTGTCAAGAAACTCTTTTGTCTCTCTTAAAAAATCAATTTTCCCACCAAAATTTCTTCTCGCTCTCAATATACCACCAATATTTTCTTTTTTTACAACTTTGCCACCAACATCATTTTTGGTCCATCAAATATGTCACCACTCACCAACATCATTTACTTTTTTTTTTATTGACATTTTAATCCTTAAACATTTTTATATATTTTTAAGGTTTAATATCGTTTATTTTTATCTCAATTATTTTCTTACCTATTATCGGTACAAAATACCCTTTTAATTCTTTAATTTCTTCATTAAGTATTTTTATTTAATGATGGGAAACAAAATCTTCCCGCTACGTGTCGAGATTGTATTGGATGGATGGAAACGACCGTCGTGTCGTTCAGCCTCCGTGCTCCCACAGAAGTGTGCGGGTCCCACGACCTATCTGCAAGTGCAAATCCTCAAGTACCTGCCAAATGTTCCAATTTCGTAGCCAAGAGAATCTGATTTCCAAAGTAAATGCCATAGACAGCCACAGAAACAAGCACAACTCCTCCGTGGCGATATCTAGTCCCTGCAAAATGCAAACACATTGAATTCAACTCTCTTTTTCTTTCTTTAGTGTGCAGCGGGTTCGTGGTCGAAAAAGGAATTACTAATGGCGAAGCTCGTTCCCGTAAAAGCAGAGGGCTTTTGCTTTCTTTCTCGCAACAGAACCGCGCTAACATCACCGTTGAATCACTGCAACTTCCGTTTACGTTCCTCCAAACACAGCTTCAAGTTCAGGGTTGTATGCAGCGTCAGAGAGAAAGAGAATGTGAAAGACAGCGAGAAAAGGAAGGTCGTCCCTGATGTTCTCACCGGAGTTAATGCAGATGGGTTGGAAAAAAGGGTCTCAAGCAAGGCTTTTGAGGATCAACGCGAACTGGGTTTTCATTGGAGTTGGCCTCCATGGAAGAATATACCTCAGAGATATAAAATCATTGGCACTACCTCACTTGCTTTTGTTGTATGTAACATGGATAAGGTAAAAAGGTCCGTTTCTGTTCTATAAGTTTCTGTTCTCTTTTCTGGCAATTCAGTTATGTTGGTCGTCTTAGTAAGGCAATTATGAAGCCTGTTGGTTGTTCTTGTAACATGGAAACTTACCTATCGCATTTTATTTGGTTTAATAATCAGCAAGTGCCGTTTTCTTTTGGGTTTATGTTGTAGTTAATGAACTTTATGAAATCTTAAATTGGGCAGGTAAATTTGAGTATTGCAATAATTCCTATGTCACACCAGTTCGGGTGGAATGCATCTACGGCTGGCCTTGTGCAATCGTCTTTCTTCTGGGGTTATGCGTTGAGTCAACTGCCAGGGGGTTGGCTTGCCAAGATATTTGGTGGGAGGTTAGTTTTTCTCACACACACACACAATGTTCCGATTTATCTGTGGTATAAATGAGAAACCATCTAAGCTCAATTTATAGATATGCAACGCAACTTGAACTACGTGGGGTGTGCTTCGAGTTTGTAGTTTATCAGTCATATTACTGTTAGTTAAACATTTTCTTTATATCTATCACTTGTGCAAAAGTACTAGCCTGGTTAAAGTAGACATTTTTAGTTTAATGATGTTATGGGTATATGATTGCTAACTGGTGGCTATTTCTAGTAATACATGCTAAGGCAGTTTAATAATTTTAGGGATAAAAAAAGATGAGCATAGTCGAATATTTTAGTTTAGATTTAAATTAATTAAGCTGATTTATATTTATGAAATAATTGAATACCTCAGTTGATCAAGGATGCGCGCTGCGTAGGAAGCTTTTAGTTTTAGGAGTAGCCTTTGATTGAATTATTGGTTTGGTTAATAAACACTTTTCAGCTTAACCCAGCCCCATTTCATATGGCTTACTCCAAGCTGTTAGGACTGAGGTTAGTGATGTTGAATTGAACTGACTACTATCTTTATCTGTCTGACCTTAAATACCCCAGGAAAGAGGGATAGGTTCTCAAAACAATTAGTCAACTTCTGTACCCTAGCAACTTTTTGCCTCTTTGTTTCAGCCATTCTTTTATATTTGCGGAAGTACTCCTCATTCAGCCACTGTTCTTACTTTTGCACAGTAAAACAGATGTTGCACAATAGTTCTCTGTCACTTATAATGTGTATATACGTCACTTCTACTAAAGTTCTATTCTTGTAGCAGTAATTGTTTATTTTCTGACTCTCAATTGCCCAAGTGCGCAAGTTTGTAAATTTTCTGTTTTCTGTAGAGTCTGTTGATTCAACTTGGTATCTAAAATCTGAACACACGACTAAGGTGGTGCATTAAAGCCTTCAATCCATAGTCCTAGAGATAGATGGCGTATTCCACTTGGCCATGGATTTTGTTTACGCGGTGTATTTTAGAGCTTTCAAGCACCACAAGTCCTTTTTGTGATAGCATAATGCGTGCATCATAACCACCTTCTTTTCGTTTTGCTCCTCGTGCAGGAAAGTCCTTGAGTTTGGAGTATTAATTTGGTCAGTTGCTACAGCTTTTCTTCCTTTTATTGCTGGATATATGCCTGGACTTGTCTTGTCAAGGATCTTGGTACGTAGGTCCTCTTCTGGCCTCCTTTTCTTTAATTCATGTGTATGCCTGTTCAACCTGCATGCACTGTTTTGTGAAGTTGCAAATTTATGTAGTTTGTCTTTTGCGTGCATAAACTTTGATGTGTTTACTGAGCGGTGTGAGGTGTTAACGTATTCTTGTTCATTTTTATACATAAATGATAGTTTGATTATCTGTGTTCCATAGATTTTATTGAGCATCCCATTTTTCAACTCTAGGTTGGGATCGGAGAAGGCGTATCCCCATCAGCTGCAACGGACCTCATTGCCAGGCATGTATAATATCTGCAGCTCTGTAGGAGCTTGCTTTGATGAACCTTGCAAAGGCTATATATTATTTATGTTCTTATGTGGGGTATTTGGCCAAATATGTTCTTCCTTTGTGTCTCATTTCAAGTAGATATCTTCGTTTCATAGAGCTGTGATGCTACCTATCTAACCTAACCTCTCAAATCCTCACTACACATCAGCTTTGGCGAGGTGAACCTGCTATCATTACCTCACATGCATTTTGTAAGTGCGAGGTGAACCATTTGGCTAAGCTGTCACGGTGCCTGGCATAAATGCATAAAGAATATCATGATCGAAGCCAGCCCCATAGCTAACATTAACTTCAAGATCATATCCTCCGTACTTTTGAGGATATTTTGCCAGCGAATGTTAACACTAGAACCTTACTTGTTTTTAAGCAAAGTAAAAAAAAACATTGGAAAAAAAACTGTTACTGTTTGTTATTCAATTTTGAGGGATACAAGAGAAAGAAAAGAAAAGAATAATAATAATAATAATAATAATAATAATAAAGTTATTTAGGTAGATATATGGTGGTTCCTAAGTGGGGAGAATTTGTAATTGAGAAGGAATTCCTTTTCAGACCTTCACTTAGCTATAGCATGGTGTTTCTTGAGGACTTAACCCACCGATTTCTTGGACTATTTCTATCGCCCTCTACCTGCGCAACTGATTTTTTTATAGTATCTTGGTCTCTTTTTGGAGTTCAGCTCAATGGGCATTTAGGGCAGATCCTGTTCAGGATTAAGCAGGTTGTTCAGTGGATTGACAAGCCCTGAGACTGATTATAACATGTTTTGTTTCTTTTAGGGTACTTGTTTTTATTATTGTTGGATGCCTTTCCGGATTTTGTTTTCATAGATTTTGTTTTATGAAAAGAAAAGAAGTCCATCGTCTGGTTTTGCCATTTCATAAAAACATTATTTCGCTAACATTCTTATCTCTGCGATGTTGACTTTTGTCAAATGGAAATGGAGCTCCCTAACCATCTTTTACACACATGTGAATTCTTAAATGATGGTGCAAAACATGACCTCAACTATCTTATCTTTCTATCTCCTGATGTCAACTATCTTATCATTCTACCTCCTGATGTTCTTTGTTTTTTTTCTGTTGCATGTGTCATCTACTTTAGAATTTGATTGAGCCTTATCTGCACTGGAAAACTCATGTTTCATTCATTCTCGACTAATGGACTTTTTAGTCTTTTAGTCCTTGACCATTAACAACTGAACATCCAACTTAAAATTTTTGAATTCCATTTTTTTTTTTGGGTGTACTTGCTCTTCTATTTTCTTGGATGAGTATAGCTTACTGTAAAATACGGTTATTTGTGTCTGAGATGTTGCCTAATTGGCATGTATGACCATGTGCAGGACAATACCACTAAAAGAGCGGTCACGTGCTGTAGCATTCGTCTTTGGTGGACTAAGTGTAGGAAGTGTTACAGGGTAAGTTTTGTTAAACATGCTGTTTCATAAGATCTGTTTATTATGAAGACCATACTTCTTAATTGCTTTCTTACATGTCAATATTTTGACCATAAATGTTGACCACAGTGATACCCAGTTCACTGTGTAGCAATCTTTTTA
This sequence comes from Viola odorata, assembly GCA_963691705.1. Taxonomy (NCBI): domain Eukaryota; kingdom Viridiplantae; phylum Streptophyta; class Magnoliopsida; order Malpighiales; family Violaceae; genus Viola; species Viola odorata. Next base: position 57,643,874 of record OY829542.1, read on the forward strand.
GTGAGGGAAAGAATCATTGTGATGTTATCTTATTGTTGCACTGAAAATAAAAAAATATTGTTTGCTGAGGATCCCGTTCATAACACCTATCCTAGTGTTACTTGTTCATTCTTAACACTTATTGGGGTGGGTTTCTCTTATGCAAGTGTACAGAGGCAACACCCATGCTTTTTCTTGTGGCTAAAAAAAAAATTCACTGGAAATCCTGCTCAGACCTTTTCTGTCTCCAAACCAAAACCAGCATGCACAAGCCATGATTTTTTTTCCAGGTCTTCTAGGTGTATTTTACTGATAAAAAGTCAAGATATGCTTATTTGTATTAAGCTAAATGAGTCCTCCGTTTTTACTGGCTAATTTTTTTCTAAAAATGACTAATTTTGTGCAGGCTTCTGTTAGCTCCTCCTCTAATTCAGAATTTTGGCTGGGAATCTGTGTTTTACTTATTTGGCTTTCTTGGGGTAGCCTGGTATGTAATTGTCATTATGTTCGTTAATGTTTGTGCTTATCGTTAACGTTTGTGCTTATCTCTTTCTGTCCCGAAAGTAAATGAGTTTTATGCAATATGCGAAAGTATTTAATTTAAGAAATAAAATGATATAGCTCCCCATGACTCTGTCACCATTATATGCTTGAAACTAATTGCCGTGTACTCTTCTTAGCTGGTGTATTTTAGCAAGTTTCCTTAAGTTCGTTTTTAGGGATTGGTGAATGTTTGACTTTTTGAGTTTATATTCATGCATCTCTCACAATTTTGAAGGTATTTGGGATTTCGGTTGCTTGAAGAGGAACAATCTTCAGAAGTTGCTATGCCTACATCATGTTAGCACTTAACTTATTCTATTTTCCTCCTTTTTTTATGATCTACTTTTCCTCTCTTTTTTTCTTCTGTCATACAATGATAAAACAATTGACTGGTTAATTAGTTTCATGTTCTTATGTAGCATGCTGACCTTATCTATTGTTTGATGTTGCATCGTGCCATCAATAGCGGAGTTATAACTACTACCTACTACCTTGCAATTGTAGTTCTGTATATATGTAGCACATCTTTGCTTGAGCTACCAACACTCCACTTCTTTTTTGGTGCACTTGGTTCACATCTTGATGCACTAGATTTCTGTTTCATGGATAATTCTTTTTGTGGTTATTATTTGATAAAATAAAATTCCTTGGACTTTATAGTGCCTAAAACAAAACAAAAAAATTTCCCTAGATATATCTTGCCTAGAATATCCAGCAGGGTATTTAATTATCCAATCTTTTCCTTTTTGGTGGAAAAAGAAACAATGGTTAATCTCTAGGTAACTTGTGAAAAAAGTGACATCATTCTGACAGATTGTCTTTCAGGGTGACAATAGCATTTCTCATCCCGATATAGCAACCATACCAAATCCTCAAATATCTTAGAATCTAATAACTAGATTGTATAGCCTGCATATTATTTTTGGTACATGAACATGACTAAGAGGTCTCCAGAAGGTCATTCACTCATTGGTCAGTTCCTTTGATGTGGTTTGTAGGGTCCCCATCTGCACATGAGGGAAAATTGCGGAATGGTTCCCTTTCTGAGTTGGGTGGCTCGCTGAAGGTATGACATTCCTTTTTCTTGTCCTGAACTTCAAAAAATTCCATGCTAATAGTGGTTTATTTATTACCTTGTATCTGAGACATGAATCACTTCTCTAAGCCCTAGCCTTTTTCTGGTTGTCATATTTCGGACAGATATGAACTGATTTGAGTGTCATTGGTTGGGATGTGAATCACGTACATGTGTGAATTTGTGGAGTCAACATAGTTACAGACATATTTGTTTGAAAAAAGACACTACCTTTCCAAGTGATAACAGTTACTGATGTATGGTTTTTTTATTTTATTATCCACCCACACTGAAGTGCCAATAACTCTCTGTATTATGATTGTGTAGTGTGTTTCTTAGATTATAATGAGTGGCATTCGAGGGTTTAAGATAGCTACTGCAGTATCTAGGCACACATTTGCCTGGACTCAAGATGAAACTCTTTCTTCATTCCTTTTCTCCAACCTCTATGGATACTCTATATTTGTCTTGGTGTGCTATTTTTGTTGCTCCCTTCAGCAAAGGAAATCTTTCCCATGATACTACTAACTACTAAGAATACCGACAGCCTCCCCATGTTATGTTTATAATTTTATTTAGTTCCACTTGGAAAGTTGGTAGTAACTCACATTTGTGTTAAACTAAACTTAGATTTTCCATATTTTTTCTGCATATTTCGTGAAAAGGTGGATATTCTTATGACGCCATTAACTATTGCTGGACGCTGTAGCAACATTGATTAGGAGAAGCAAAACAAGCTTATAAATATTGTACAGAGCTTCCACGTGGTTTTGAATAAAGTTCTGAGTCAATTTGTGATTGTTTATGGTTTATTGGAATGATGTATTTATGCTCAAGTTTCATCGTCTTGACAAGTTAAAATATCCTGGAATGTTATGATAACTACCACTATTGTTTTTGAGAAGTTCTTTGTAGTTTTATTCTTAATATATTCTCCTTGATTTTTCTGTTGCAGGATGTACCATGGAAGGCATTTTTTAAAAGCCAAGCTGTATGGGCAATGATATATGCTCATTTTTGTGGAAGTTGGGGTCATTATACTTGTTTATCATGGCTTCCATCTTATTTTAGGTACTTTGTTTCCAATTTCATGAAGTTTATGTAATGGGCTTTTTACAGTTGGTATTTGCAATTTCCAGTTGTAAGTCTCTAGGACTCATTATTGGCATGATTAGGTTGTAACCGCCAGTGTTTTTCCTATTTTGAATTCTAACCAAATCAGTCTATAAAAGAAAATGAAGTAAACATTCAGCATCTGCTGTCTGCACAAATTGAAGTTCCTTTTCATGATTTTTAGTTGCAAAGAAACTAAGTTTTCAGTTACGTGCTGTGCAGTGAGGAGCTGAACCTAAACTTGACGGAAGCAGCTTGGGTAAGAAAGCAACGTATTACTGCCCTTCTAATTTTATCTAACATTATGATACATGCGATGCCTCATAATCTGGCATGTATCAAATTTACTGAAGCAGTACCTAAAGATGCTAACTTTTACTAATGTTTTGTCAAATCAACATGTAGCAACCATTTAATCACTTGGCAATTGTTTTAATTACATGCATAGCACCTGCTGTGGCAGACAGCCACAGTAATTAGTAAACTAGTGCTTCTAAAAAAGAATTCTTAATGTCCGTCATAAACTTTAAACCAACTAAGGATTAAGGAAGTAAGCGTACATTTTTGTACAATAACTTTTGTGTTTCTGTTATAATCCTAGATGCCATAGTGTGTTTTAAATCCCATTCCAGTGCTTGCATCATTTGATGCCAATTAGAAGGATGAATTGTGCCATGCTTTTGTGGTTAAAGTATGCACTCTGTGTTAGAAGCCAATAGTATGCAATTTCGCTTACAAAGATGCCACCTTCTTGTGAGAGAAGTATTTCTCCCTTTCTTCTGAGTTCAGTAGATTTTATAGCTGGATAATTCTATAGAGTAATTGAAAGCCCTGTTATGAATCTGGCCTGTTGTCATGATTGTCTTTTTATGAGTTCCATTCCATATTTTACACGATTTGAATTTTCTGGAAAACATTGCTGTACTGTCACAATTTGACAAACTTCGGAATTTCGTATCTTTCCTATGTGTTTGAACATCACATGCCACATGGTCAGTCTTACTTTTTTGCAGTTGAAGCATTTTCAGTGTTCTTATGTTCCTTTAAAACATGTGATGCATTTCAGGTTTCCATCCTTCCTCCCCTGGCTTCAATATTTGTGACTACCATCGCTTCACAGTGTGCTGACAGCTTAATTGCCAATGGAGTTGAAACCACCACTGTATGTAAAGACATTGAATAATTTCTCTTATGTTCTTACAGTCATGATCTTTTAGAAAATGGGCAATACGTTGAAATCTATCATGCAAGTTTTTGGGGTGTGGAATTATCATCAACTTTATTTTTGTTACTGCATTTTGTTTGATTTTCATTGACCCTTCCATTTAGGTGAGAAAGATATGTCAGACAATTGGCTTCGTGTCCCCCGCCATATGCATGATCCTGTCTTCTGTGGATCTGGGATTGCCACCCTGGGAGATCGTGGGAATCCTTACTGGTGGTTTGGCCCTCTCAAGCTTTGCATTGTCTGGTAGTGATCTATTAACTCTTGAATCTACTATCACTTGAAATTTGAATGAATGGATCCATCGTATTTCTGGTTCTGGTTGACAACTAATTCGAATTTTGTCTTTCTCCTCCAGGGCTTTACTGTACCCATCAAGATATCTCTCCTGAATATGCAAGTATACTATTGGTACGTAATTGTATGGAATTTGATTTTGTATAGAATTGCAGTAGATTTCTAATCAGCAGTTTATAAGTATTTATCTCAATGTGTTAAAATGTTTGACATAGTTATTGTTGTGCTGAATGTGTGAGTATATTATTGGTATTTAAGTTTATACAAGCTAATTCTCTGTAGCACTGCTGTGATTTTCTATTAAGCAGTTTATTAAGTATTTTATCTTGATGTGTTCAAAAGTGTTTGGCATGGTTATTGTTGTGCTGATGTGGTAAAAGCATGAATCATTGATAATTTTCGCTTCAGCATCATTAACCTCAAATCAGTGATCTGCAAAGTATGACATGATGTTCTGGACTTTGCTTCTTAGCATGATGTTTGTCGAGGTGGAGTTAGTTTTCTTTTTTTCTCTTTTTTGAGTGGAGTTGAAGTTAGTCAAAGTTCTTTAATGTTTTTTTCTTTTTATTTAGGCAAGAACCCTTCTTTTTATAACAGGGGCTATAGTGAACTGTTGATACTCTGCTCTTTCCTATATATTTTCATTCAACATTGCTGTCTCGTTGTCTCTAGTTTTTGTTCCTTATGAATCACGCTATACTCGTTGAAATCGGTTGACTGCAAAGCTGTCCCTTTTAAGATTTCTGCTTCAAAACTTGAGAAAGCTGACTTCTAAGAGATTGAAGTTTAGATCATTTTTCTTGAAATATATCACGCAGGGTATCACCAACACTGTTGGAGCAATACCTGGAATCGTGGGTGTTGCCTTGACGGGTTATCTTCTAGATACAACTCATTCATGGAGTGTAAGTTCCTGCTATGTCATTGTCTACCTTACATTTTATTAGCACTCTCATTTTTTGCCTTTGTGCAATAGTAAAGTTTATTTCCTAACTTATGCTTTGTGTTTTGCAGATTTCGTTATTTGCACCATCTATCTTTTTCTACTTGACTGGTACAATTGTATGGCTGGCGTTTGCAAGCAGTAAACCGCAGAACTTTTCCAACTGAGACTCCAATTTTGCTATTAGTATTCTTGCATGGAGCATCCAAGTATTGTGTTGCTTATTTGATTTTCTGCCACGGCTTTTAGTCAAAATTGATAAGTCATCTGCCACTAGTTAGGCTCTTTAGTTGTTGTATTTCTATACATAAAATTATTACAGGTACATGATTCAAAGTGTAATATAGTAGATAACATATTGCATAGTGTTATCAATGAATAGAAAGGTAGTGATGTAGTAGTTCTCTCCCAATGTAATCAAATTCTTTTGTCAATAACAGAGGAGAAAAGGAAATGACTGCTTTACCAAAAGAATTTGCTTTGTATTTCCTTATCAAGAATAATAGTGTAAAATTTTCTTGTATTCTACCTCTTATTTGATCAATTACTATATGGAACTAATTTTAGTTCCAGTTGTGGCTCTACCTAGCTGCAAGCAGGGAGAATAAATGGCAGTTGAGCAAATACAATAGAGAACGGGGCAACCACTATCGGGAGTGATGAGTTGACATATACAGGCTCCAATACAGGTATGTTCCCTGATGAATTTACACTTAAAATCTTCCCATTAAGTAGCATAGTTTGGCTGTGCAAATCTCCATCTTTAGCTGTTAAATGATATTCCTCTCTAGTTGAGTCTCCTAATAAACCAGAAGGCAGCCTAGTGAGATATGGTTTATGAGGTTTATGAGGCTTGTGAGGTCTGTGAGGCTTGTGAAGCTTGCGAGGCTTGTGAGAGTTGTTGTGTTTACGTGGCAATGCCGAACTGCTATTAAATGCTACATTGATTCGAACAGTTGTGCTATTGTCCAGATTAATGAGCAGTAGTGTGACCCCTTTCTGCAAAAGGATTAACCTAATTAGACAACACAACACATGACTTTCTTTTTGTATGATAGTTGAGTTGAGGAATGGAAACAACTTACAGATTGCTTTGAGCAGTGACTGTAAGCTCGTATCTTTTTGGTCCCAGAAAAGCTTGTTGACAGAGCATTTCTTCCCATTAGTCGGTGCCAAAGAAGCGCACTGCGAATGAAGCAAGAAAAGTATCTAACGGTGAGGTTCTTCCGAGTAAGTAAAGTCTGCAGATTGATGTGTGGGATTAAAGATGCATTTCAGCACAATTAACTCACTGAAATTTATACATTACCTGTAATAGTCTGGATTTGGCACAAAGGTAGTAGTGTTGAGTAAACCGTAATTTCCACCAATCAATGACTGTCTGCAGTATGTTTTTGTGTCATAACTTGCTGCCATGCCAAGCTCATCCAAGTACCTGTTTTTACGTCATTCTTCACTTAGAAATCCTCCATTGGAAGATGAAATACATTGTTTACCGAATTCATCCAACTCACCAGAAGCTAAATACGAAAGCATTGGTAACGAGATTGTGGCCGCTGTTGTACGCTCCTCCTGCCTCCCCAACCCATGCAACTGCTGAAGTTGGAGAGCTCTTGATGGTGCTTTGAAGGTTACTAAATGTGCTAGCTTCACCATCAAGTGCAGATGGATCGAGTATCTTCTCAATAAGATGTGTGTCAACTCCTGTAAGAAAAAGAACCATTTATGAAAATGTAGAAGAACTATAGAAACCTCATTCTTGGAGGTATAAAAACTACAGAAAAGTTTGTCTGGTGTGTTGAATTGAAAAAATACCTGGACCAAGATTGTATATATGGTGCGTAATCACATTTAAAGAATTGGATGTTTTATCAAGAAACTCTTTGAACCAGTTTGCATCAAAGAATCCTCCAGGTGCTATGACCAGCGGCTTTGGCTCGATACCCATGTAAATATCTTTCACCATGTTGAACAGGGAGATGGTGTCAAGAGCATACTGAGCTGCTGCTACTCTGGTTCCAACTCCACTTCCACTCAATTCATTTCCTACGAAAACATTTCGTCAATCCTTGAAAACGGAAACTTACCAGAACCATTTCCATCCATCTACTGCTAAACAAACGATAAGATTGTTCTTACCTAGCTCCCAACCATGGATAGAGTAGTTCTTTTTTACAGTATAACTTATGAAAGATGCAGCATTGGTGTAATTCCAAGCTCCAACTGCAGATCCATCGGGTCGAATAGAACGTCCGGAAAGTGCATTCAATCCAAAAATGATTCTAGCCCTGTATTATTAACACAGAATCGTTAAGAAGAGATGGATTCAATGGCCTAAATGTAAAGAGGAGACGACGAGAATAATGGATTCCTGACCCTGATTTCTTGAAAAACTCATTCAGTTGATCCCATCTTTTCATGGTTAAGCAGCCTTGAGAGAAACCAAACAACTCAGATGCATTTTTAACAAATTGGAGACATGGTTGCTCATTATCTTCTGTGTCATATATCACTTTATCTTGCAAAGTGCCTCCCAATCTTATCTTCAATGGTGAAAAAGCTGCATCATTGTAGAAAGAAACCATAATTAGGATTTCCAAACAAAAGTAAAAAGCTGTGGAGGAGGATGGATGAATTGATGCTGAAATTTAAAAGCTCTCACCTTTTACAGCATTTAGAAAGATGGTGTTGTTAAGATCCTGCAGAACAGGAAAAGATAAGATAAAATTGGAGAAAACGATTACAAAACCCAAAAACCCAAAAACCAAAATGGCAATGTGTAATCTTGAGAGAAGGAAAGGACAAGACCAAATTCATGAAAACAAACAACTCAACGTCCTAATAAACATCCAAATTACACTTCACCAAAAAAAACCAGAAGACAGAAATCTCCATGGAAAACCAGGAGTTAATGCATAAACAGAAGCAAATCAGTGAAATTACCAAATTAATGAGGGAAGCATGGCCCCAGCTACAAGTCCCATAATCACATTTCTCAGGGGACCACCAATCTAGAGTTGCGCAAATGAAATCCTCATCTATCTTTCCAATCTCAGCTCTCCCATCAATAAAAATAGTGCCTTCTACAGTACTGTCACTCCCATTTTTAGGAGCAGCTGCAGCAGCTGGAAGAAAACTCAAAGAAATGCTGGCGTGATAGGTAAAGAAGCACACCAGAAGAAAACACAACCTCATCTCCCTAACCCGAGTACTACCCATCTGAGGGAAAGATGCAATTACAATGCCCAAGATCTGATATTTTTCTTAATCTCTGCTATGTCTTATATATAAAAAGGAAAAGGGTAAGGTAGCCATGAAAAGATGCAAGCAGTGGTGGAAGAGGTTTGCTGCTGTTATGGTAATGGTATACTCCTGGGGAAGGAGTATATGCTACAACAACCTACCTGCCTACAAAGAACATAATAATAATGTAGTAATAATAAAAATGTACTCCAGTTGTGGAGTACTATTGATAAGAAGAAAAGGGAAAATATATATATATATATATATATATTAAATTTGGGTTTTGCTGGTGCATTTATATATGATTTATCATATAGTAGTATTATAATATAAAATAAAAGTTGTAAATATATACCTTTCCCAAGAGCTCACATCGACGAGAAGGTTTGACACATCGATAGTATAATATTAATAACGGTAACAGAAAATGTGGTTGATAGTGTGAAACAACAGTTAAAATCGTGACTACAAATATAAAATACCTAATAAATCTTTTAAATTTACTAATTTACATAATTTTTAAAATAAATAAATATTTTAGTATATCTCCATATTTGAAAGGATTAATTTTATATTGGAAGGGTAGAAAAGATAACAGTGAATGCATAAAAAAAAACCTTATATAGGTGTAGGCTGTAGCGTGACTAACATCAAATACTGATTGTAACGATAACGGTAACTATGTATAACGGTCTTTGTAACCGAAATAACAGGGATAAGACAATAAATAAGACATTGTATTGTCCACCTAATTTTCCTTTATAACTCGGCATACACGTGCCACCTATATGAGAAAAACCCAAATGGAAAATTAAAAATAAAAATAATAATAAAAAAGGTTTGACAGGCTTCATGGTTCATCAAAGTAAGAATAAAGTAAGAATAATGACTAATGAGAGGTTTGTTGGATAGTTGGAGGGTGGGGTCGGTGGGGCCCGTGGGCTTTGCCTTCATGCTTCATCAAAGTAGCAGCAGGTCGACTATCAGACAATCAAGTAAAGTATGGAGGTGGGTCCTACTTGGTACGACCCGAATTCCAAAAATGGGTCAATATACCCGCCAAGAAAATACCCATTTTCGGTGTGAGTTTTGGCTTTCGTTTCGTAGATCTTTTTCTAGTCCATGAGAATGAGACGTAATGTCAAATTCTAATTTCTGTTCTGCTGTACTTCCTCAACGTTTTGTATTAATTGTGCAACCCTCTTGATATTTATTTATGGTACAACACACGATATGATAATGATTGACACAACTTTTTTTTATTCCTCATTTTTTAACTGAGATTAATTACATTCGATTTCTATCAATTTTTTTTAAAATTATCTATTTTCAATACTCGAATTTGAAACTTTGATTACGAGTAGATAGTATGAGCAAAGACCCCCTTTTTTATTCCCCCGAACTCTTAACTGAGACAAATCACTTTCGAATTCCATCGAACTCTCAAAAACTCTATTTTCAAAACTTTAGATTTTATTTTAATCCTTTACATTTGTTCTTGAAAAAAAAAAATTAGCCCCCCAAAATACTTCACGCATACTACGCCACAATTGAATAATTTTTACCATTTTATTTTTACCACAACCAATATTGCTACACGCATAAATCTTAAGTTTCGAAAAATGTTTTGTTTATTTATTTAATTATATAAAATGGCTTGATTTAAAAAATAAGCAGGAAAAGCCCATAAAAGCCATTGTTGACCTTCCTTGCCCTAATTTCAGTAGTAGGTTGAAAAATAATATAGACTCTACCATTGTCAAGTCAACAACATCCAAAATAATTCATTCCAATAAATTTGATCAGAAAAGTTTGGGTATAGGTGAAGAGTAGTTATGTATAATAACAATAATATTTTTTTTAAATCAAACCAGAAATTATATTTATTGATCGAATAAGTATAAATAAAACGATAAATATATTCGGATTTCGTGAGGGGACAAGGGTGATGGTTTTGGTGCATGATGAAGAAAATCAGCAAGACCTAATCCATTGTCCTTATATATTCAAAACGATTTATGGTTTGGTGGGAATTTAAAGTTTAGTCATTGTCCCCAAAAAAAATTAAATTAACCTAAATCCCATTTTTTTGTTATTGAATGATTCCTTCAACACCTACCAAGCTGCTACCCACTAATCAAATCAGCCTCTGGCCTGAAAAAAAATTGCAGTTTATGGAACCAAGATCTCTCCTGTCCTCGAGGGCACACTACAACTTCCACTTTTGACCAAAATGGGGAAAGCACTAAGTAAAATAATCTTCGTATTGAAATACATGAAGTTGTAATGTGACTGTGTAGCACAACTGGTAAGTAAAATAAGAGAGTTATACAGCTTTGAATCATCATATATCTTCATGGCATAGGCTCGTAAGTGGTAGCTATCAAGTGTATGAGGAATTATGTATCGAGTAATCCATCCACTGGAAAGTTCAATTTCATACCATTTCTAACCCAAAACCAATACAGTACAAGAAAAGCTAGCTATGGTTGTGTTAGAACCATGTAGAAAATCCTTCTGTTTTGTTGTGCATATATGGTGAGTAGTTGACAGCTGCATTCAAAGATGTAGCTCCTAATTAATTAATTCCAACATTTTCCAGGAATGGATTCAAAAAGTTTTCTTATAATTAGGTGATATAATTAAGGAGATACGATATGGAGAAGCAACAAAAGAAAAGCAGACAAAAAAATGGATGCCCAATTGAAATTTAATTGATTTTATGAGTCTCATTGTTTAACTCTTTGCTTGCTGGCATAAAAATATTCCTCCAATTCCATTTCATTCATATATTACTAGCACTTTTGCGGATCTGGATTTGATTGTAAATCTTTTACGAATATGAGTATTAAATTAATTGTTAATGAATTTGATAGGAATTTTTTTAAGAACACGGGACAAAGATTTGATTGATTTTTTTTTACCAACATGACGATTAAAATAATTATTTAAGGGTATGATTGAAATATTTTTACGGACACGGAAAATAAATTAAGTTTTTAGAGGTTTAATCGGAATTGTTTTACAAATACGGTGACTAATGCAGGAGTGTGATTTAATTTTTTTGACGCGTGCTATAACATTATTTGCAGAACTGATGAAGCAAATGTAAGATAGGAAGAATTGTTATTGATTTGCTTAATTTGATTTACAAGATGATGAATCTAATATCTAGAAATATCTAGATATAATATTTAGATATTTAAAATATCTAATATCTAGATATTCAACATAGTGCTATATTGGATATTGGTGGCAGCAGCCATCATACAAGACAATATTAGAAACTTTTTTTCATTTTTTAACCACATGATTGGGTGATAATGACTATCGTTGTGTTGGCAACTTAGTATTCTACTAATATGGATGGATAAGAAGCACAGGTAAATGTCCAATCACAAATCTAACATTATTTGCTGAGACAAGACAAAACGGGGCAATTGATCTTGAAGAAGACATGAATGGATATTACCATGTAATATTATTAAAATACCTAGCGAACCTAAAGAAGAAATGAAATAAAAATTTGCTGGGACTTGGATCAAGCAGTAGTAGCAGCAGGAGGAGGAGCAGAAGCGGCTGCGGTGCGGATACAAATGTCTTTGAGCAGTGAAGGAAAAACTGGGTTGAGAGGGAACATTCTTGGCCCACAAGTATCGCTGATGGTAACAAATGCACTGCAACAAGCAGGCCCAACCGAGCCCAATTGAGCATAGAACAACGACCCATAAATCTCCAGGACACATCCTGGTATCTTGCTCAGGCTCGACCAGCACTTCGCTATGTCTTGTGGGCCTCCAGGAAGTTGCCAGGGCAGGCCTGGAAGTGGACCTAGTTCAGGGATTGGGCCTAGGCCGGGAATATTGGGTAGGCCTGGTATCTGGGGTAATGGTGGCAGTTGGGCTAGCCCAGGCCCAGCCAACATGGTGACACAGATTGCCACAACTAGCAGTAGGGAAGTTGCTGCCTCAACTTGCTTTGACATGGTTGCAGTGATTTTAATTTTGGGCTAAGAAGAGAGGATGAGTTCTTGGGTTGATGTAGTGGGGAGGTGAAAGTGAGTATTTATAGAGAAAATTTTGTCTTTAAACGTTTTTGTAACAGTCACTACATTTAATTACAGAATTTTAATTTAGAAAAAATAAATAAACAGTCAACAATTAATTAATGACTAAGGTAAGGTTACGAGTTTTTTAATTTATTTACATTTTACAATTAATGTGTTCACAATGGTTATAATTTTATTTTATTTTATTTAGAATAAATAACCTTTGGGTCACTTAATCTTTAGAAAGAAAACAGTTTTAGTACCTATAATCTTTAGAATAAAATAGTACTCCCTCCGGGGTAAAATAAACGTCGTTACGCATAACGAGGTGACCCGAATGATTCACTATTTGACCTCAAAAAATTCTGAATTTTTTTTCGAACGTACGTGGATTAGCGTACGTTTGAAAAAAAGTTCGGAATTTTTTGAGGTCAAATAGTGAGTCATTCGGGTCACCTCGTTATGCGTAACGACGTTTATTTTAGCCCGGAAGGAATAGTTTTTTCTATTTTCTTTTTAAAATTTTCTGGTATAAAACAAATATGGTAATATTACTTTTTTAAGAATTTTAATTGTCAATCAAATGCAAAAAAAATTAACTTTTCTTATAATTACTATCCCAGAAATTACTCTCGGATATGGATTCTTACCAAAAAAATAATATTTTATAAACCAAACATTACCTAAATTATTTATTTATTTATCTATTTGTCCTATTAGTAGGGCCACACCAAAAAAGAAAACGTACGTTGAAGTCATCTGAGAAAAAACACGAAGCTATAAGGACAAACATTGTCAGGACCCAACTCATGAAGAGAAAATAAAGCCCATGCCCATGCAGGCAAGCCCGAAAGGAACAAACCAAAAAAACCCAAACTCGGTACAATGACCCGACCCATGAGAGACCCTTAGCCCTAAAAGACACGAGTTGGACAAACAACGCCGCCGTTGAAGCTTTTCCTCTCTCACCCAAAACCAAAATGCTAAGACGAAAACCTACCAAAATCGAACTCAAAATTGAAGACAGAGAAGAACTCGAGGAAGCCCGTAAACGCGCCGCCACCAACACCACGTCCACCACCTCCCTCCTCCACCTCCTCGACCGCACAAGCCAATCCTCCACCAATCCTACCTCCAAGTCTCACCGCATCGGCCTCTCACCATAAACCCTCCTCCCCCAGAAATATTGAATAAAATACCCCCTCAATGGAAGTGGAAGTGAAACTCCGCCTCCCGAACGAATCCAACCACAGCCATTTGAAAACCCTCCTTACCCCTTTTCACATCAAAATCTTGACCCAGCAAAACATCTTCTTTGATTCCGCCGACGCCTCTCTCTCCTCCCACCATGCAGTCCTTCGCTTCCGTTTCTTCGAAGATGCAGGAGTTTCACGGTGTATCGTCGCCCTCAAAGCCAGGCCAACGCTAATTAACGGTGTTAGTCGTGTAGAGGAAGACGAGGAAGAGATAGGCGCTGATGTTGGTCGTCAATGTGTGGCTGACTTGTCCAGGTTGAGCTTGATTGGATCCAGGCTTGTGAAGAGGTGCAGGGAGGAGTTTGGGATTGGTGATGAAATGGGTTTTGTTTGTTTAGGTGGGTTTGGAAATGTTAGAGAGGTTTTTGAGTGGAGAGGGTTGAAGCTGGAAGTGGATGAGACCAAGTATGAGTTTGGGGTTTGCTATGAGGTTGAGTGTGAGAGTGATGATCCTGAGAGGGTTAAAAGAGAGCTGGAAGAGTTGTTGAATGAGAATGGGATTGAGTACAAGTATTCGGAAATGTCAAAGTTTGCGGTTTTTCGGTCTGGCAAACTGCCTTAGTAAGTTGAACTCTCTGATTGGAACTTTGGATTGTTTGTATTACTCTTGGCCTGAAATTTGCTTGCGATTATCAGGGCATTTGATATCTGCGTGCATTAATCAGTTGGTTATCATTTTTCTTTTTCTCTCGTTCTTAGTTTCTCTTTATTTTGTTCTATTTTATTTGGCAAAAACGGCACTGGTGTTTGCATAGTAGTGTGTTGTCAATGTTGTCTAGCATTCCTGCTTATTTGTTTACTGTAACTCGATTTTTTTTTGGAATAATTCAATTGTTCATTTGATTTTTTTTTCTATCTTTGTTGGTGTCGAAATCAATTTTTTGCAAAATGACAGTCTTTAAATTTTATATTGGTGGGAAATTTCTTAGGACGGAGTGAGTAGTTGTATGTTGGGGAACTATTATTCAAGATATAATTGATGCTGATGAGGTTTCGTTTTTTATCATATTAGACAAGTGTGCTGAATTTAGATATAAAAATATTCGTAAATTATGGTATGATGAACAGTGTGTTGGTTTGGTTTTAAGATAAACATTAAAAGTTTTTTATGGTGACGATACTTTTTGTCGGTTCTTTAATTATGTACTCGAGAAAAATTCAATCAATATATAGAGCATGTGATTTAATGCATCCATATTTTGATGTCCAAAATCTTAAGAGAGTTATTATTTAAATAAGGAAGTAGAGGGATTGAATAGTAGATTAGGTTGTGGGGCTAGTGAGGGCAAAAGTGTAGTTGATGATGAGTATAATGATAGTGAATTTGATTGTAATGATAGTGAGGACAGTGAAAATGACCCTACTGGGAATGAATATCGGATGGATTGTCCATATTTGTCGGTTGATGAGTTATTGATTGCTAGGGACAATAAAAAAAGATTCAAAAAAATGGGAGAAAAAAAAAAAGGGGTGAGAAAAAAAAGAGAGGAGGGAAATCAAAATATGGATGCATTAAATCACCATGCTCAACATATATATTGACTGAATTTTTGTTGAGCACATAATTAAAGAATCGACCAAAAGTATTGTCATTAGAAAAAACTTTTAATGTTTCTCTTAACCCCAAACTAGTACACTGTTCATCATATTATAATTTATAGATATTTTTATATCCAAATTCAGCACACTTGTCTAATATGGTAAAAAACGAAACCTTATCAACCTCAATTATATCTTGAATAATAGTTCCCCCAACATACACCCATTGTCCTAGGAAATTTCTCACCAATATAAAATTTCAAGACTGTCATTTTGCAAAAAAAAAAAAATTCCATGGGCACACCAATAAAGATAAAAAAAAAAGTCAAATGAACAATTGACTTATTCCAAGAAAACTACTATAAACAATAGAGTAAATCGAGTGGAAGTGTCATTTAAAAACAACAATTGGTTTAAAGTTGCTGGTCCACTAACCCTAATTACAGTAAACAATTGAAAGTGTAAGAGAAAGAGCAGACAAGGAATCGAATATATTACATACCAGTGTCTTCGCTTTACACCAACCAAACCTACAGAACTTGACCCATCATCATTCAATCCATGTTCGAATTGCAACAACACAATCGCCTCCTCCAATGAAAGTCAACACACACGCCTTTCAGTCGATTGGAGCGTCAAATTAGATGCATTCGATATACACGCACGTGACGCAATCAACAATTTTCGGTCTTAACCCTAAACAGCACACTGTTCATCATATTATAATTTATGGATATTTTTATATCCAAATTCAGCACACTTGTCTAATATGGTAAAAAACGAAACCTTATCAACTTCAATTATATCTTGAATAATAGTTCCCCCAACATACACCCATTGTCCTAAGAAATTTCCCACCAATATAAAATTTCAAGACTGTCATTTTGCAAAAAAAAATAATTTCCATGGGCACACCAATAAAGATAAAAAAAAAAAAGTCAAATGAACAATTGACTTATTCCAAGAAAACTATTATAAACAATAGAGTAAATCGAGTGGAAGTGTCATTTAAAAACAACAATTGGTTTAAAGTTGCTGGTCCACTAACCCTAATTACAGTAAACAATTGAAAGTGTAAGAGAAAGAGCAGACAAGGAATCGAATATATTACATACCACTGTCTTCGCTTTACACCAACCAAACCTGCTGAACCTGACCCATCATCATTCAATCCATGTTCGAATTGCAACAACACAATCGCCTCCTCCAATGAAAGTCAACACACACGCCTTTCAGTCGATTGGAGCGTCAAATCAGATGCATTCGATATACACGCACGTGACGGAATCAACAATTTTCGGGAGTGAGAGGTGAGGTAACATATTGGATCGTAATGCTGAGGAAAATACAGACAGTGAGAGGTAAAATGGATTGTCAAGACGACGTCGCACAATACATCTGCTCAAGCTTCCCAAAACGGCGTCGCACAAAGCATCATCTACTCTAGTTTGCCTAAATGGCGTCGTTTCACGCATCTGATCCAACCAGCCAAAGTTCATTTACCAAACCTGTTGATCCGACCCATTTTGGTAAAGTTTAGGTCAACTTTGCTGATGTGGCATGACACGTCAGTAACTACACACATGGCATCTGACGTGGCATGCTACGTTGGACACTTGACGGAAAGTGTCCGACGACGTCAGTGTAAGGTACCAAATATAAATAACGTTTTGAGTACGAGTACTTTTTAAAAAAAAATTGAAGTACCAAATTAGGTACTTTTTTTTGGCATTAACCCTTCCGGGAACAAGAGTTATTGCACTAGCCATGCAATATACTGTGCTTTTTCTGTGCTTTGCGCGTTTGAAAAAAACTAGAGACCGAATCATTTTATCTGTTGTTCGTTACTAAATTGTCGAAATAATTTTCTTGCGGTATATGATAATAACGGACTCCCGAACTCAATTTTCTTCATCTCTAATGTTTCCTAACCAAATTAATCCATCTTCAATTCAATTCTCAAACCAGAAACTCTAATTGTGTAACTCGGTTTTGCCGGCAATTTGAACACCCAAACCCTAATCGATCACATGATTAATTCATCGAATTAATTAATAGACTATCAACACAGTATTGTTCAATAATCTCTCTCTTGGACAAACAATTTGGTAACTATACATAGTAGTTAATTCTAATATTAATTAATTAGAAGAACAAATCATGGCAGTAAGTCTCCTATTAATTAATCCCGTCTTGTGCTTTACAGTGGAAGCAAGCCGATCGCGATCTTACGAGTTCCGACTCCCAAAGAACACTGTAAGCCATCCGCTCCCCCACCTCCCTTTTGAAAAACCCACTTCTTTGTTTGATTTTATTTGTTCATGTGTAGCAACCCATATGTGATGGGCACATCTGTTGTCGCTTTGAAGTATAAAGACGGGATTTTGATGGCTGCTGATGTAGGAGGTTAGTCGCCTGAACCCTACTTGAAAAATTGGGGGTTTTTTTTTTTTTTTCCATTAAGTTCGGGAGAGTGAGTTTCTAGTTGGTTTTGCTTTCCTTGTTATAAAATTTAGGTGGCTGTGCTGTAGAATTTGGACTTCATAGCTGACTTAATAAGGCGTGACCATTTACATGATTTCAGCTGTTAATTCATATGCCAATTTAGCATTTTATTAAGATAAGCATATATGTGATTGATCCATCAAATATATTTTTTCCTTGTATTTTGAAATCCTTTTCTAAAGGATATGGGCTGTGCATTTAAAATGGATAGTTCCATTTTCTGTTAATGCGATTTTCTTGCTGCTATGGCTCAGTAATTGAAAGTGACACTATTGCCCAGTAAAGCTTTATGGGTATCGGGGTTACAGGGCATTTTACTTCCATTTTACTTTATGGTTTCCATGTGGAAATTTCTTTCACGGTATTGGTTGTCTTTATATTCCCCAGCAATGCTATGGCTCTTCTGCTCTATTATTGTCGCTGACATTTTCTGTGTTATTTGAATTGGTCTTTGACTCTTTTTGCTCACCTCAATCTTTTACTGGCTGACTGATCTACTATGGTAACTGGTAGGTTCTTATGGTTCCACCCTGCGATACAAAAGTGTGGAGCGAGTGAAGCCAATTGGGAAGCACTCTCTTCTTGGAGCCAGTGGACAACTCGCAAAACTAGGACTTGCGCCTTTTCTTTGGTGTACGATCTTACTTCTGTTGGTGACATATATTCATTCTGTCGTCATAGGTACCACTTTTTTTTTCTAGTTTTGAAGTATTTCGTCTCCTACTAACAAGGTTACATTTATCAGGCCATCTTTTTAATTTTTTAATTTGAAATAATTGCTTGCAGCATCAAATCTACCAAGGGTTACAGCTCGCTTTGGCCTTCTTGCTTGGTTGGGAGTTTTCCTTGCAATCTCTGGACTTGTTATGTTTTATAGGCGTAGCAGGTATGCTGTACAGAAAATTGATCTGGTTGTTAACAGTAATGCTTGAACATTTATGGCCTAAAATATTGTCTGGTTGAAGACTTACTTTGGTTTGATTATTTGCAGGAAGAATCCTGGTTGCATTATGATGAATGGAAGTGATCTGCAAAATATAAAAGATGATGTACGTTTCATCCTACTTATTTAACACATGTTTCATATTTTATTTGCCACCCCAACTCTGCCATTAGTCTCACTACCTTTTTAGTCTAGCAGTTACTTGGTCTATAAATGATAGATTTGTTGTTATCAGTAGGGGTTTTTCTTTTGTCCTTAATTTGTTATTTACTGATTATTTGTGGTCTGTTTGTTGATTATACTGGGAACCTCTTTTGAAGATTGAAACGAATAATCCTGCTTTGCTTGCTGGGAATTGGTCTCAATTATGTGCAACATGCAAGGTATCATGCTTTGGACTTCATTGCATATTTAAACTAATTTGTTGAGCAATTATTATTCTTGTTCCAAGTTGGTGGTTGGTTTCTGTCTTTATAGTGCAACCTTCTCTGGTGCTTTGATCAAATTGTTAGGGCTCTTCGAGCGAAGCACTGTTCTACATGTGATCGTTGTGTTGAACAATTTGACCATCATTGTCTTTATGCAGGCTGCTTCTTCTGTGACCAATAATGGAAAGCTGAGTGGAAGATCAATGGATTATGATGGAGAGAACAGTGACGACCCTCATGCAGATGAACAACACTTCAATGAGGAAGTTCAAACTGATTATGGCCAAGAGAATGTTGGAGAAGTAGATGATCTTTCACAAGATGAAGCTGCTGCTGAAGCATCTTGGGAGAAGGAAGGAAAAAGTGAGAACCACCAGTACTCCTCGAAACAGGATTCTTTAGTTGAGTCTGTTCTTACACTCCAGTCGGTGCAGAGGGCCCTTCAAAGTGGTTAGCATACCTCTCTTTTCTAAATTTTATTATTATGTTTTTGATGTGAAATTCTACCAATACTTAGAACATTTATTAATATTGATGAGTTCATGTTGAAACTATACATGTTATGGTTCTTTGATGTTACCTTGGTCTTATGGGCTTTTCTGCACATGTTCCCATAAATACTTGTTGCAATTATCCATGTACTGGATGACATTTGTAATTGAGCCAAATAAGCCACTACATTTGTCTACTTGGTCAACATAGACCACTATTACAAAAAATAGTTATACTTTATTTGGCAACTTGATGAATTTATCTACAGTCGGACGCCATTATACATTTAAAATAAAAATTATCGCGGCTATTTCTTCTAGTATAAAAAAATTAAATTGAAATACTGTAATCCTCTTTTTTTCCTAGTAGAAAAAAGAATTGAACATCTCCCTACGTTTACAAGGTGCGAAACAAGGCATTTCTATTTTTAGATAGTAATGGTGGATAAATGTAATGACTTATTTGGCTCAACTATAACTGTAATGAATTATTCTGACTTGTGCTACAAATACAAGGGTGAATTTTACGTTTTTTCCTCGAAATAATCATTATTTTCGTACGAGAAGCCACACTTGCAGACGAATATAAAGACGAGGGCTTTAGGAGAGTCAACACAGCTCTGGGCCTGGGTCTGTGCGTTCTTGACCATACTACCATGTCTGAGCATGAATCCTCTGCTACAGTTTCTCCTCCGTTTGATCCATCACAGCCATCCATTCCCATCTCCTACCCGATCAAATCCCTCAAAGAATTGGCCGCTCGCTCTTACTTCAACTCCTTCCACTACCCATTTAACAAATCCTCTGTTCCTCTACAGCAACAGGAACAGGAGAAGAAGAGGCCTAGGATTCTTGTGTGTCATGACTTCCAAGGTGGCTATTCGGATGACAAGTGGGTCCAAGGAGGGAAGAACCCTGATGCCTACGCTATTTGGCATTGGTATTTGATTGATGTTTTTGTTTACTTCTCACATAGTCTGATCACTCTTCCTCCTCCTTGCTGGACCAATACTGCTCACTTACATGGCGTTAAGGTCCCTTATCTTTATTTATTCATTTTTCAGACTTCTCATTCATTAAAATGGATTGCTGTTCTTTGTTTTTTTCCCCTGAGTTCATATTTTAATTCAATTCAATTCAATGTGAGATCAAAATCAGGGTAATCATTTTTTGGGGTTCTAAGAAGCCAGTGTTTGATTGATTTTTTTTGCATCTTCTGCCATAGTTCAGACTATATGTTATTGAGATGTATGGGGGCTAAAAACAATTTATACAGGAATTTGATTGTCTCCGATATGTTCTTAATCTTTTGTTTGTCTCTGTGAAATCTAGGTGTTGGGGACTTTCATCACAGAATGGGATGAAGGTAAAGCAATTTGCAACGACTTGCTTTCAACAATGGAGTCAGCTCATATGTATGCTGAGCTGTTGGCAGAGCTTGCTGTTGCTTTGGGCTTTGATGGATGGCTGGTACGAAGCTTTTCGTAGCTTTCAATTGTTATTTTCTTTCAATAGTATGATAATATAATTGCCACCAAAATCTTAGTGTTTTAGGAGAAGCGAAGGTTGTGTGAAGTTATGCCACATCAAAAAGTCTTGTAACAGCATTGCGATAGTTGATCTTATTGTTCTTCTTATCTGCTAAATGAGTCATGCTGCATTTCATCATGAATGCCTTTGTTAAGCCTTTCCATTGTACTTATCACATATCGCTGTGATTCATTTATCAAACATTTCTACACATGAGCTCGGACTAATTGCTTGAATATGTTAGATGTGCCTGTCATGAAGTTTCATAAGCTTATCTGCTGCTCCTTTCATGATTTATGATGGATGAAATTTGATATAGGAGTCAAATTATTACTAGTCAGAACCTGTGGTTGTATTTTGTACATTTCTTGTTCTTTACTTCTAAAGTCATTAAGTTCGGATAAACATATGTAAAGTACTGTAATATAGAGAACCACCTACGTTTCTTTCCAACAAGGAATGGAAGTGAATTAATGTAAGATTAAACATCCTTTTAATCTGTGGCAGTGGCACTGTATTAATTGCAATTGAATTCTATATACTTTTACTTGCAGCTGAATTTCGAGGTTGTATTGGATGTGGGGCAGATCCCCAATTTGATCGAGTTTGTCAGCCACCTAACTCAGACTATGCACTCCTTGTTACCTGGATCTTTAGTGATATGGTGAGTGTTAGATAGTACCTCTTCTTATCATATGCATATGCATATGGACAGGAGAACAAGTTCTTTCACTTCAAAAATTTATGCTTACAGATATTTCTAATATGCAGGTATGATAGCGTCACAACTGATGGAGAACTTAAATGGCAAGATCAATTGAATGAAAAAAATAAGCCTTTCTTTGACATTTGTGATGGCATATTTGTGAACTATACATGGAAGGTATTGTCTTTTCTTTTCCATACATCCAAAAGTTGATTTTACTGTTTCACTTTCTCGGGTTATAATTATTGTTTTCCCTTCAGGAAGATTATCCAAAAAGTTCAGCAGCAGTTGCAGGTGATAGAAAGTTTGATGTTTACATGGGAATTGATGTGTTTGGAAGGAACACTTATGGTGGCGGACAATGGGATGTGCGTAAGCAGTTTATTCTGTGTAACCTCTCCATGCTCCATAATTTTCAATTTTAAGCTTGTTACATGACTTTAAAGTTTCAATTTTTTCTATATTCAACCTGGAAGATATTCCCGAAAATGAATTTTTTGTTTGAATTTGTGACTTTCTCATTGCATATAAATTGCATAACCACTTAATATTTCTCTCTGGGTTTTGTGAGTCTATGTTTGTTTGTATTCTCAGCAGTAGTTTCAGTTGTCTAGAACTGTTGTACACAGGTAAGCGATAGGGAGGTGCCAAAATGTATTGATCTGTATGGAAAATAAGTAGTCAAATATCACTGCTCACAGTTTATCTACATACATAAAGATTCTTTGGAGCCTACTGATATACTAGTAGGTTCTTGTAGTTTGTGCAAAATGTGAGTGCTTAATTAACCTTTATTTTTTGTCTTGGAAAGACCTTTGTCACTAAATTATAATAAAATTTTCCACATCAGACCAATGTAGCACTTGATGTGTTGAAGAAGGATAATGTGTCAGCTGCTATATTTGCTCCTGGATGGATTTATGAGACTAAGCAACCACCTGATTTTCAAACTGCTCAAAATCGGTAACATACTTTCTGCAACAATTCATGAATCCAATTTGTATTGCTCATTCGGGGCTGTATTGTTTTTCACATGAGCTTTGAGTCTTTCCTGTTGTATAAAAAGCATAAATAATTAGCAGAAGTTATTAGTTTGAGTGCAGAACATAAATGGCTGCTTCTTCAGCTAATTTAAACTCGCATTACCATCAATTTCAGTTATTCCTATTCTGCAATACATGGCACATTATTGTTGGATAGTTAATCACGAAAAAGTTATTTGAATTACTTCAACTAATTTTGTGTATCTGACTTGACTAGATGCATTTCAAGTTGCCGTCGTTGTATTTTCCTGTAAATTTTAGATCAATGTGTAATCTGAAGCCTCATTGTGCATGTTTCACAGCTGGTGGGCCCTTGTTGAAAAATCATGGGGAACAGTAAATCTTTATCCAAAAAGACTACCATTCTACTCAAACTTTGATCAGGTACCTAGTGTTTCAACTCTGTACTTTTCTTGCACAACTTTGAAATATTGGGTGTCTTGGCGTCTAAAACATCAAACAAGTTTTCCCGCATCTTTGAATATGGGGTCATCTTGAAGATACAAGTGACGAGCAAGAGCTCAGCAGGGATGCAGTATTTACTGGTTTTCTGTTATATGCTGTTGCTATCTCTCAGGGCCACGGGCATCATATTTCTGTTGAAGGAGGAGAGGTATCAAATGCTCCTTGGAATAACATATCATCCCAAGGCCTTCAGGTGGCAACCAGGCTTATTCAGCTTTGTGCGATATTTCAATTGAATGCTTATTATTGTTATTGTCATTCTTACTTCTCATGCACAACTTTTACCTTTGATAAACCGATCATATTATTAAGAAATAACCAAATCTTACTATCACATTCATTAGAAAAGAAACAAACACCAAAAAGAAACTACAAGCTCTTGATTTTAAGATTCTGCTGATATGCATCCTCTGCTAATTGATGTTACTAAGGACTCAAGTCAACTATAATCTTCCCCTGGCTAGTTCAGCTTAGTTAAAGGGATTGTCCTTCTTGTCAATGAAATAGAATGATGCCTTGGTTAACCCATACAGGGGGTTGCATAATTTGGTTACAAGCTTTCATTACAGCACTTAGGGTGAACTGACCATACGGGTTTTCTAACATGCTTCAATTCACAATATTCACCTAGTTGAATGATCCTACATCTGTAGAATTAACCTACTATAAGATGCTGAAGTCAAGGCTTGCATTAATTTAACATTCCAATCTGACTGATTTTTTTATACGGATCTGATGTCATTCTCTTTGTTCTCTGTTTTTGGCAGCCTTTGCTGGAGTTCAAGGGTGACCCAACTTCAGAGACAATTGAAGTTCTTGTAGAGTAAGTTTCAGGGTGACATGTCTTCTGTTCACTTACATATGACTACGAGAATTATAGGAGTTAGCAAAAAATTCACCTTGGATGTGTTATGCCTGAATTCTTATATTTTTTACCTGAGTCAAGTGTGGCATTAAGACGACAGTAACGCTGATGCATTAGTGTCCTACTGCTAGATTTAGGTGTGGTGGGGTGAGTGGATCTTGGTGGTTTTTGCATGACCTGGATATTGAAGTTCTGTTTTGCATCTCAGCTTTATTCTTGACTAGAATATAAGTCTTTTCTAATTAACATTTTCATGCAAATGGTAGGTTCGGAAAGACATCTTACAGTGGAGGAGGAAACATCACATTTAAAGGAACTCTTAAAGACAATGCTGAGTTTACGGCAAGAATCTTTCAGGGAGAAATTCTTTTGGGTGAAATGCCTCTCTACTTCACATACTCGGTAAGATAGACCTCAACACCCTTACAGTCGTAGAAAATTAAGCTTTTGAATCTTTTCAGGCATCTAAAATTCTAAACTTATGTAGGTAAAATCAGAGGGTGATTCTTTAGTGGGCCTTTCACTTCAGTTCTCTTCGACCATGAATGATAGAAGAATGGTGCTTCTAGCACCAGGGAAGACAAACCAATTCTTTAAAGAATCCAATAAAGTGATAATGCCGCGACAAGTTAATGATCCAGAAATGGCTGGAGGGTGGGCCATTATGGAAAGCAGCATAATGATGAACGGATTCTCATTAACAGAGATCCACGCTGTATGCTACAGGCGGAAGCAGGCAGAAAATAGTGAGCCGAGAACAGAATCTGAATCTGATAAACAACATAGTGGCAACTCTAATGAGTATTTTGCAGCTCTTGGTCATATCTCAATTAAAAGTTCCAAGGAGAGCCCATATTTTCCTCCCTCTAGTTCATGGGTAGTAGAGGGTCATTTTATCAAGTGGGGTTCAAGCTCACCGGATTTGAAGACCCTTAGTCTAAAGATCGCATGGAAGTTGAAAGATGGAAAGGATTCTTCATTCCCGAAGTACAACATTTATGTCAAAAAGCTGGCAAAACAAACTGCTGAAAACACCGATGGAGTCGGAGGGATTCAAGAGTATCTTGGAGTTGCAAATGTAGAGGCTTTCTACATTTCTGAACTTTCTGTTCCTTCAAGTGCTTCTGGTCTTAAATTCATTATTCAAGCGTGCGCCATTGATGGCTCATGCCAGAGGCTGGATGGTTCTCCATATTTTCTGCTGGATGTTGAAGGTTCGTAAATCGTACCGGTTCATAAGCCTTCTCCATTCTTCCCTTAGATTGAAGGGACATAGTCTTGCTAGCTCGTATCTGATCGATGGGTGACAATGATAATTCTGGTTATTGTGTTGTACAATTGCAACAGTTAAAGTTTGATGGCACATTAGATATCAAAGTAGCCAATGCGTATGTAGCTTGAAATTATGGTTAATAATATGAGTGATTTAATATCTTTATATAGATTATTGGTTTACTATTTGACACAAATATGATTAGTTTGATAAAAAATGTAAACTTAAAAGCTTTCTTTTAGAAAGCATGCACTTAATTTATCATGTGAGAGGATTCTAGAATATGGAATTTTAGTCCTTCCTTTAATCCTTTTATTGAAATAGTCAAAGATGTTCTGCTGACAACAGAGGAAAAACTTGAAATGTTTTTTTTATTGATATTTATTCTGTATTATATGAATAAATAGCTATCAATTATTAGAAAATGGTATGCACTAAATGTTTACCCCTCTACCATTATCACTTATTATTACTCATAATTACTCCATTGCTTTATGATAGGAAAAGGAAAATGGGGAATTGAAAGAAATGCCAAAAATAGAGGGCATGGTAGCCATATATTTCCGTAGAAGTAAATGTAATTGAATATAAATTTAATTGCAAGCTGTGTTCGAGTAATAAAGATATTTACTCTTTTATAATTAAGAAAATAATATTTTGAATTCAACAATACTCGAATACAATTAATCTCGTGTCAAAATAATAAAAGAGAGAGCATAAGATATACAAAAAGACAATTGGCATGATTCATACCTTTACATGAACAGGTATAGTAATACTATACTTGAAAAATCACTCAACGATATGTACCATATCGAACAGTTCGGTCAGTATTCGCTATATCATAATAGAAAAAATAAAAAAAAATTACCGACTAAGTGGAGCAAACTTCGATTTGGTATTTCGGTAATTAGGATTGCACAGCCGTACTACATATGCACGCACAAATGGGCCGATTTTTACTATAAAAAAGGGCCGATTCCTTCTTTCAGACAAAGTTAAGACACAGTTGGGCCCAGCTCACCACCCCATATCAGTCCTCTTTCTTTCTCCGAGCAGAGATTTCTTGCCCTGAAATTAATGTCCTACAAAAGCGAGGTGCGAACTTTCATTATACAGTAAACTCTTTCGCATTCCATTCCTCAGAGAAGAAAAACTTGGAGTAGAAGAACAAATCATGGCAGTAAGTCTCCTATCCGGGTATTTAGTCCCCAATTGAGTTTCTGATTTTAATTTGTTAACTCTTTGTCTTGTGCTTTACAGTGGAAGCAAGCCGATCTCGATCTTACGAGTTCCGACTCCCAAAGAACACTGTAAGCCATCCGCTCCCCCACCTCCCTTTTGAAAAACCTACTTCTTTGTTTGATTTTATTTGTTCATGTGTAGCAACCCATATGTGATGGGCACATCTGTTGTCGCTTTGAAGTATAAAGACGGGATTTTGATGGCTGCTGATATGGGAGGTTAGTCGCCTGAACCCTACTTGAAAATTTGGGGTTTTTCCATTCAGTTTCTAGTTGGTTTTGCTTTCCTTGTTATAAAATTTAGGGGGCTGTGCTGTAGAATTTGGACTTCTTAGCTGACCTAATAAGGCGTGACCATTTACATGATTTCAGCTGTTAATTCATATGCCAATTTAGCATTTTATTAAGATAAACATATATGTGATTGATCCATCAAATATATATTTTCCTTGTATTTTGAAATCCTTTTCTAAAGGATATGGGCTGTGGATTTAAAATGGATAGTTCCATTTTCTGTTAATGCGATTTTCTTTCTGCTATGGCTCAGTAATTGAAAGTGACACTATTGCCCAGTAAAGCTTTCTGAGTATCGGGGTTACAGGGCATTTTACTTCCATTTTACTATACGGTTTCCATGTGGAAATTTATTTCACGGTATTGGTTGTCTTTATATTCCCCAGCAATGCTATGGCTCTTCTGCTATATTGTTGTCGCTGACATTTTCTGTGTTATTTGAATTGGTGTTTTTGCTCACCTCAATTTTTTACTGACTGACTGATCTACTATGGTAACTGGTAGGTTCTTATGGTTCCACCCTGCGATACAAAAGTGTGGAGCGAGTGAAGCCAATTGGGAAGCACTCTCTTCTTGGTGCCAGTGGTGAACTAAGTGATTTTCAGGAACTTTTGCGCAATCTTGATGAACTTGTGTAAGTGGCTAGAGACAGATATAGGAGATTCGCTGTTGTTTGGATGGTCTGTGTTTTTTTTTTGCTTGACACTTCTTAATATTGTTGGCTCATGTTTCTTTGATTTTCACAGCCTCTATGACAATATGTGGGATGATGGAAACTCATTGGGTCCTAAAGAGGTGCACAGCTATTTGACAAGGGTTATGTATAATAGGCGTAACAAGTTTGACCCATTTTGGAATTCACTTGTTCTTGGAGGGGTGAAAAATGGGCAGAAGTATCTTGGCATGGTTGGTATTAATTTCCTTTAGACAGAAATGTAGGAGGATTGAAAATAGTGTCTGTAGTGGGTTAATTTGTGTTATTGATTGTGGATTTCCCAGGTCACTATGTTAGGTGTAAATTTTGAGGACGATCATGTGGCAACTGGATTCGGGAATCACCTTGCACGGCCAATACTCCGTTCTGAGTGGCATGAAAACTTAAGTTTTGAGGATGGCGTTAAGTTGCTGGAGAAGTGCATGCGTGTGCTTCTGTATCGTGATACTGCTGCTGTCAACAAGCTTCAGGTTTGTTTTCTTTCGTTTTTTTGTGTGATAGTTAATTTGATGATGAAAAATTTGCTGTATGTTTTATCAATCTCTGGATATGTGGTTTGAAACTGTTTTGATTAATGTTCTGTCTTGTTGAATTGAGTCAATGGCTTGTGACAGGCTACTACATTGCTCACTTTTTATTTGTTGATATAATGCGTGGTTATATTTGTTTGCACTTACTCTTGTCCTGAAAAGTCTTTAGTTATGAAAGACTGTACCGGGTTAGGTTGAGCCATGGAAGCTAATTGATTTATAACTATTGCTTGTCAATTTTTATACATGAGTGTTCAGGATCAAAATTTGTGGTGTAAGGCTTAAGCCAGAGTACTATTTTGACTAGTAACATACTACATGTTCCTTAGTTTGCTTGAATTCGAAGTTTCTTTTTTTCTGTCCCCTGGATCCTCTCTATCCCATCTTGGGTAGGGGACTGTTCCTGTTGGAGCATTGTCGAGCCCCAAAAGTGGATGGCTGCGCCAATGTGGTTTTCTCCATTTTTCATGCTCGGGCTTGACTTGTTGAACAAGTCACTTACCACTTAACCATAACCAACATTGGTAATTTTAAGTTTTCTTTTGAAGCACAAGTTGTCAAGAACTAGATTTGTAGTTACCCGATTAACAGGAACCAACACATAAGTGTTACTGCTTCTTAAATGGGCAGGAAAATGAAATAACGAGTAGTTGGTTGACAGCAATCTTGATTTTGTATATTCTTTATACTTGTTTGCATTTGCCTCGAGGTACATGTGCAGCATAGATGTGATCTTAGGGATGCTTGGTATCTGTATAAAGTCGTTAGTCAATTGATGCGGCTGAATTGTATTAGTTGTTTCTATTACCAAACGATCCTATAGTAATATTTTATCTCAGATTGATGCATGACAGTTTTATAATTTTGGGGATTGCAGATAGCAAAAATCACTGAAGAAGGTGTGACAATTTCACAGCCTTATGCATTGAAGACTTTCTGGGGGTTTTCGGCTTTCAAGAACCCAACAGCCGGTGCTGAAGGATCTTGGTAGATTGGTAGAAAAACGATTGGTGGAATTGTGTGATTGGCACTGTCCAACTGCTATGATTCCATTAGAACAGTGGCTATCTTATGGATCGTTATCATTTTCAGTTTATCCCTGCTATGATTCCATTAGAAGAGATTGTGTAATTTGGTCTTGAACATGTCTTTCCCATCATTAAGTTGGTGTTTATTTCAGCAAGTGATTCAGTATTGTCCTCCTGCTTTTTCTTCCAAGTTCCAACATCAATCATCTGTATCTTACAGTTTCTATGGGGACATTTTTAATAGGAATGTTTGGAAAAAAATGTCAGCGTTTACGTCAGTGAAATAATTAAAAAAATAAACGAGAAAAATAGAAAAAATAAGAAATTTAAACTATTTTTTTAATTGTTGGAGACAATATATCGATGCATTTTGTGTCCAATTTTCATAACTTCTTCTATTTGGATGAAAGTAAAGATTTTGAAAACTAGAGAATTTTTTAGATACTCTACCCAAATTTTAAAATACTTGTTTTATTGTTTTTTTAGGCTGAATTGCTTAGAATACCTAATACGGTATTCCATTTTCTACCGTTTTAGACCATCTCTTGTAAAAAAATCGAAAAAATTGGTAAAAAGTTGCAAAATATCATTAAAATTAGAGAGAAAAAAATATGGGAAACGCATGTTCAACAACAAATGCCAGTATTAATTACAAGGAAAAACTGAAAGTGATACATAAGATAGCCAAGGTTCTAATTGCATCACAGCAGTTGGACAGTCATAATGCTGCCACAATATTCCACCAAATTGTTTTTCTACCAAAATCTACCAAGATCCTTCGGCACTGACTGTTGGGTTCTTGAAAGCTGAGAAACCCCAGAAGGTCTTCAATGCATAAGGTTGCGAAATCGTTACACCTTCTTCAGTAATGTTAGCTATCTGCAATCCCCAAAATTATAAATCTGTCATGTCTATAAACAACTAATACAATTCAACCACATCAATTGAATGATGATGTCATACAGCTACCCGGAAACCCTAAGATCACATCTACACTGCACTTTGTGCCTGGAGGCAAATGCAAACATGTATGGAGATTATACAAAATCAAGATTGCTGTCAACTAACTACTCTTGTTTTCCTGCTCATTTAAGGAGCAGTAACTCTTCTATATAGATTTCTGTTAATTGGGCAACATGAGGGTTTGTGTTTCTTTAAGAGAGAGTCCAGATAAGGTGACTGCAAATCTAGTACTTGACTACTTCTGCTTCATAAGAAAACTTCAAATTACCAATGTTGATTGTGGCCAACTGGTAAAGGACTTGTCCATGCGGTCAAGCTCGAGCCTAGGCAAAAGGAGAAAACCACGTTGGGACAACCATCCACCTTTGGGGCCCAACAATGCTCCAATGGGAATAGTTTTATGTCCGGAAGGGATAGAGAGGATCCCATGGAGACCAAAAAAGAAAAAGAAAACTTCGAATTCAAGCAAACTAAGAAACATTTTAGTACATGACTAGTGAAAAGCCTAAGCTTTACACCACAAATTGTGATCATGAACAGGTCTCTTATGTGTGACAAACAAGAGTCACCAAGGAAATTAGTTTCCATGGTTAACCAGGTTCAGTCTTTCATCATAGAAGAGTTCTCATCACAAGAGTAAGTACAAACAAATATAACTGCAAGCGGAGCAAGTACGAACAAATATAACCGCACGCGGAGCAAGTGCAGTCAAATATAACAGCACAGGCACATATCAATCATCAACAAAATAAAAAGTGAGTAATTGGGTTAAATAAACTTGTTGATTTGGAAAGAATCCAACATAATCGAAGAAGAAAACCTCAAGCCATCAACTCAATTCAAAAAAGCCAACTGTAACCACAGTTTTACAAATACACCAAAAAATTAAACAACACAATCCTATATGAGCAAACTGAACATATAGAAGCATGTCACCAGCCATTGACTCAACTCAACAAGGCAGAACAGTAATCAACAACCACATATGCTGATCTTGTTTCAAGAACATGGCATCCAGAGATTGAGAAAATTATTTCCTCATAGAATTAACTACCACACATAAAATAGAAAGGAAACAAACCTGAAGCTTGTTGACAGCAGCAGTATCACGATACAGAAGCACACGCATGCACTTCTCCAGCAGCTTAACGCCATCCTCAAAGCTTAAGTTTTCATGCCACTCAGAGCGAAGTATTGGCCGTGCAAGGTGATTCCCGAATCCAGTTGCCACATGATCGTCCTCAAAATTTACACCTAACAGAGTGACCTGGGAAATCAACAATCAATAACACAAATTAACCCACTGCAAGAACTATTTTCAATCCTCCTACATTTGAAGAAAACAGCGAAAGAAGATAGCTTTGAGTTCGGGAATTTAGACAAACGAAATTAACACCAACCATGCCAAGATACTTCTGCCCATTTTTCACCCCTCCGAGCACAAGTGAATTCCAAAATGGGTCAAACTTGTTAGACCACCCACAGCAATGTATCATTGTGGGTGTTAAGTGGGTGTTGTGTGCTGCAGCAGGGGATCAAGTGAGTGTCATTGGTCCACAAGGAAAGAGAGGGTGTCATCTGATGATACCGGAACCCACTGTCAGTTCGTTTTAAAATAAAAAAAAATTGAGGTGGCCTAATGACAGTCCGCCACACGTGCGAGTCCCCCTTGTAATGAGTTTTTTTATAATAAATACTTAAAAAAAAATTAAAAAAAATATACCATTATTTTTAATTTTTTGAGATCTATAAATAAATACTAGGTTTATATTATTTGGACACTAAAAAAAATTCGAGTTTTTTACATTTTTTTTCTTTTTTAAATGCTTCTTTTCATAATAATTACTCAAAATAATTTTATAAAAAATATACCATTATTTTTAATTTTTTGAGATCTATAAATTGAGACTAGGTTTTGTATTAACGACTAGTTTTGACTCTGACAAGCCATAACGGCTAGTTTTTCAAAAAGTATAACGGCTAGTTTTACTTGATCGAGCAGATATTCGACTCAAAAAGTATAACGGCTAGTTTTAAGATATTCGACTTAAAAGTATAACGGCTAGTTTTACTTGATCGAGCAGATATTCGACTCAAAAAGTATAACGGCTAGTTTTACTTGATCGAGCAGATATTCGACTCAAAAAGTATAACGGCTAGTTTTAAGATATTCGACTTAAAAGTATAACGGCTAGTTTTTACTTGAGATCTATAAATAGAGATTGTGTTTGTGTCATTTGGACACCAAAAAAAAAATCTGAGCTTTTTACAATCTTCAAGCTCTTTCATGGATCCTTCACAAAATTATCATTTTTTTCCAAATTACTACTTCTCTAACCAAGCTCAAAATCCAAATATGCAACCTCCGAACCCAAACATTCAATGCCCAGAAAATCCTCAGAATACGGGGATGCAGCCTAATTTTGGATCGCATTATGTGATGCCCCCAAATTTTGGCATGCAATACCCGTATAATCATCCTTATATGCCCTATGACTATCAACCTATTCCTGCAAACAACTATGTTCCCGCTCCTATGAACTATCCAAACAGTGAACAAACTCATCAGCCAAACACACCCCGTTTCAGTAGTGGATCAAGTGATTTCCCAAGTAGTGGATCGAAGAGAAAAAGTGGTGGCGATGACGTTGAATCCTCAGCTCCTTCTATTGTACGTCTAGAAGGTAGGGATGCAACAAAGAAGAAAGCTAGAGCTTCATCGAGCAGATATTCGACTTCTAGAAAATCAAATGTTGATATTGAGGAGGAGTTATCTAATTTAACCCGTGCTCGTGAAAACATTGAACAATCCAAAGCTAGTACTGCATCAGCTATGTTGGAGTATGCACGTGTTAAGAAGATGGAGATGTTGATGTCCTTGAAGGCCAAAGAAAATCGTGATGCTGTAGATGAAAATATGTATAAGATGCTACTGAAGGAGTTGTTTGAGAACTAGTTTGTTATTGTGTGTTTTACTTTCAAATTGTGTGTTTTATTTTCGAATTATATGTTATTTTGAATAATTTGTGGGTTGTGAAAGTGTATGTTAATTTCAATAATTCCATTTGAATAAGAGAGTTTAATCTCAAGTTTACCAATATTTAGTGTATATTTTCTTGTTCGTTTCCAATAATCTATATATGTTTAATTTACTGAGTGATAAATAATATCGTATGTTATTTTTAAAAAATATCATATTATTTATTGTATTAAAAAAGTATAGATTTTTTGGGAACTAAATTTTTTTTATGAAATTTAATTAATTTATATTAAAAATATATTATTTATTATTTATTATATTATAAAAAATAAATTATAGTAATTATAAATGTTAATAAGAAAAAGAAATGAAATTTAGTGGGAAGTGATGTGGAAGAGAGAGAAAGTGAATGACACCCTGAAAAGTACCCTGAATGATGGGTGTTAAGTGATGATTTGATTGGGTGTTAAGCTGATGTGGCGGGTGTCAAGTATGACACTTGACACCCACTGCTGTGGATGGTCTTACGCCTATTATACATAACCCTTGTCAAGTAGCTGTGCACCTCTTTAGGACCCAATGAGTTTCCATCATCCCACATATTGTCATAGAGGCTGTGAAAATCAAAGAAAGATCAACATTATTAAGAAGTGTCAAGCAACAAAAATAAACAGACAGGCAAAGAACAGTCAATCTCCTATATGTCTCTGGTCGACACCTTACACTTACACGAGTTCATCAAGATTGCGTAAGAGTTCCTAAAAATCACTTAGTTCACCGCTGGCACCAAGGAGAGAGTGCTTCCCAATTGGCTTCACTCGCTCCACACTTTTATATCGCAGGGTGGAACCATAAGAACCTACGAATTTACCGTAATAGCCGAGAATTTACCATCAGCCACCCAGTAAAAAGTTGAGGGGGAGAAAAACACCAATCACTAAAATGCTTATCTTAATAGTAAAAAACTAAATTGGCGAATAAATCAACAGGTGAAAATCATGTAAATGGTCAAGCCTAATTAAGTCAGCTAATCTCATCCTATGAAGTGCAAAATCTATAGCACAGCAACCTAAATATTAGGACATGGAAAGCAAAACCAACTAGAAACTCACTGTCACACCATTTTGAAAAAGAAAAAGAAAAACCCAAATTGCAAGTAGGGTTCAGGAGACTACCCTCCCATATCAGCAGCCATCAAAATCCCGTCTTTATACTTCAAAGCGACAACAGATGTGCCCATCACATATGGGTTGCTACACATAAATAAACAAAATCAAATAAAGAAGTGGGATTTTTGTCAAGGAGGTCGGGGGAGCGGATGGCTTACAGTGTTCTTTCGGAATCGGAACATGTACGATCGCAATCGGCTTGCTTCCACTGTAAACCACAAGACAGAAGGGAGTTAACAAATTAAAATCAGAAACTCAATAAGGATTAAAGAACCTGGATACGACACTTACTGCCACGATTCTGTTCTCCTAGTCCAATACTTTTTCTGAGGAATGCGAAAGAGTTTTATTATATAGTAAGGAGAAGGCCGCTCCTGGCTTTTGTATGACGTTTAATTTCAGGGCAAGAAATCTGATAACAACTATTGCTCAGAGCAAGAGTAGGAAGAAGACTGATATGATATGGGCAGGTGGGCTGGGGCAATTCTGCATTTTCTTTTATGGGAGGTTAGTCTCCTGAACACTACTTGCAATTTGGGTTTTTCTTTTTCTTTTTCAAAATGTCGACACTGAGTTTTTCTGTCACAACAAGAACATGACAAGAAAATGTGTATTAGAAAAGAAGTTTGTACAAGCAGGTCTAAAGTAGTTAAATCAAGAATTTAACTACTTGAATATGTTAGTTTATGTGAAATGTGATGCATACATTAATTAGCTTTATATTAAACCGGACGAGACTCTTCTAAAGTTATTTTGTTACCAAAAATTCAAGAATGACAATCAAGAAATCACTTTCGTTTCTTATTCTCCTTCTAATTTCTCTTACTTTCTCCATACAAACACTAGCCTCAAATTACAATGATAGAAATGGTGATATCGTTGAAAAAGCTCAAGATAATAGCGGATCGATAAACGGTAAAGATCAAGCATCCTTCACTCCATCATCATCACGACCAGCTATACCACACTGGCGGCCGTGGTTCTCAAAACCCTCGCCGGTGCTTCGGCCTAATTACCCGTTAATACCAACGAGGCCTAGTTATCATCATCCCTATCCTCCACGAAAATGGGCACCACCACCACCACTTGTACAAGTACAAAGATGTTTTTCATCTTTCCATGCCGAAGAAACTTGTGTGCGTGAAATCTTTGCAGCCTTTTGGACAACGCATGTCTCTCTTGGCTCGAATTGTTGCAGCAGAATTCAAGAAATCAGTGAGGATTGCACTCCAATCCTTTTTGCTCACTTCAATAATCCTTTCTTTGGTCTCTTACTCAAGGAACATTGTGCTCATCATCAACCTGCTCCTCCTAACACCTAAATCATACTAGTTTTTTTATTATATTATTATTATTATTATATAATTAATTGATTAAATAAATCTCACGAATAAGATGTTTGTTATTTAATTACTACTATATAGTAGTATGAGTTACGAGCTCTTTCTTGTAAGGAAAAAAAGTGCTAGTAAGCCAAAAAAGAAGAAGAAGTATGGTAGTTACTATTTTCTTTTACGTTTTTTTAGTAATAAAAATTATGGTTGAAAAGTGGCTGACCCAATGGTAAAATTGTTTAACGGTTATGGGTGGATTATCTAACGGCGTAAATACTGATAGTAATTTTAAACAAAATGAAAAAATTCAAATTGAAATCAAGAAACCACTCGTACTTTAATATACGAAACATAATAATCCTATGAAAAAGTAAAAAAATAAAAATATGTAGTATTGTCATCTGGGAAAAGGCACCCGGGAGTCCCCACCGTTATTATTTTCATTTTAGTTGGTCCCCAAAACGGTTTTGGGCTCTCGGGGGTCCTTGGCGTTACGGCCGTTAGTCACCACAGGTCCCCGCCGTCAAATTCGACCCTAACGGACACTAACGGCCGTTAACTCTGAATTTTTTATTATTATTTCTGACACTGGGCCCCATTTGCCAAATTTTCCAGATTTTTTATTTTCTTAATATCTAAAAAAATTAGTTTTATTAATTAATATAAAAATTCCAAAAAAATGTAAGAAATGCAAAAAAAATTATAAAAAATCCAAAAAAAATAAACAATTCTGAAAAATGTAAAAATAACCAAAAAAAAAGTTAATTAATCTTAAAATCCAGAAAAATTGTAAAAATTCCCAAAAGAATAATTTATTTAAAATTCAGATAAATTTTAAAAATTCCAAAAAATATAAATAATTCTGAAAAATATAAAAATAACCAAAAAAAGTTAATCAATCTAAAAATTCCAAAAAAAATTTAAAATCCAAAAAAATGATAAAAATCAAAAACAAAATTAATTAATCTAAAAATATTTAAAAAATTGTAAAAATTCCAAAAACAATAATTAATCTAAAAATCCAGAAAAAAAATGTAAAAATTCCAAAAAAAATAAACAATTCTGAAAAATGTAAAAATAACCAAAAAAATAATAATTAATCTAACAATCCAGAAAAAAGGAAAAAATTCCAAAAAAAATCCAAAAGGAATTTTTACTGTTTTTATTGGATTTTTTGCATTTTTTTTGGAATGTTTACATTTTTTTCTGTATTTTTAGATTAATTAATTTTATTTTAATTTTTTATATTTTTTCTGGATTTTTAGATTAATTAACTTTTTGGGTTATTTTTACATTTTTTGAATTGTTTATTTTTTTCTAATTTTTACATTTTTTTCTTGATTTTTAGATTAATTAATTTTATTTTGGTTTTTTATCAATTTTTTTTGATTTTTTTACATTTCTTTTTGAATTTTTACTATTTTTTCTAGATTTTTAGAGTTTTTACTTTTTTTTTTATAAAATAAATTAACTAATTAATAAAACTATTTTTTTAGATATTAAGAAAATAATAAATCTGAAAAATCTGACGTGTGGGCCCCAGTGTCATGTGCTTTTTCAGAAATAATAATAAAAAATTCAGAGTTAACGACCGTTAGTGTCCGTTAGAGTCGAATTTGACGGCGGGGACCTATGGTGACTAACGGCCTTAACGCCAGGGACCCCCGGGAGCCCAAAACCGTTTTGGGGACCAACTAAAATGAAAATAATAACGGTGGGGACTCCCGGGTGCCTTTTCCCATTGTCATCTGCTATTTAATTCATTAATTATCTAAATGTAAAAAAAAGAAACATAACAAATATTATAAGTAAAAGACATTAAAATTTTCAGCAAAATTATCATTAAAGAAAAAAGAAAAAGGGAAATAAAAAACACCCAACCGGCCAACCCTTTCGGATATTCATAGGCAGAGCTATATAGCCTTCTCGTCTCGTATTTCAGAGCCTCTCACCGGTCATCATGGACGGCTAATGGAAGTATCGAACCAATCTCTCCCTTTCCAAGAAAAACCCTCAAACCCATCCTCGTTTCCCTTCAAAACCCAATTCTCCAAATCACCTATTTCTTCAATCCGAACTCGTCTCCGTGAACGTTGGTTCAGATCAAAATGTCATCGGAGATCGAGGTGGTGGAAGAAGGGGCGGAGGTTCAGGAAGTCAGCGGTCTCCAGGAAACCTCGTCTTCTGCTAATGGCGTTGATGAGGAGAACTTGAAGAACGCTGTGTACACTGCGGCGGCTTATGGCGATTTGGAGAAGCTTCAGAGATTGGTAGAAAGTGAAGGTGCCTCCGTCTCCGAGCCTGATGGGCTTGGCTATTATGCCTTACAGTGGGCTGCTTTGAATAATCGAGCTGCCGCTGCTCAGTATATTATTGAGGTTGGCCTCATAATTTGTTTCTTATTTTGGTTCAATGGTGATCTTTTCGTTTCCCTTCTTTTTTCTTTCAGAAAATAAACACTAAAGTATAGTCTTTTTTTTCCTTTGGTTTTGTTGTTGCTGTTAATGTTTGCTCGGCATGGAATTTGAGTTGTTTCATATTTCTTTTGTTTTGGAGAGCCTTGAATTTGAAATGAAATATAGAAGGAGGTTTTTAAAATGTGTGGTCGCGTTGGTTTGCTGATTGACGCTTTTGAATGCTCTTCTACATTTAGATAGTCAGATTAGGCTACATAAGTTTTCTAATTTGAACTTCAGATACTTTATTATGGTTGTTTTGCTGCTGAGGAAGTGTAGGTCAAGAAATGAATGAGATAGTTGGTGTGTAAGGCAACTAGTTACTTTGTTGATCAAGTGGGTAAATATTTTTTCTCATTGTTGTATTCATAATTACCAGCATGGGGGAGATGTAAATGCTGTAGATCATACTGGGCAGACAGCACTGCACTGGAGTGCAGTTCGAGGTGCTATCCAAGTAGCAGAGCTTTTACTTCAAGAGGGTGGTCGCATAAATGCTACTGATATACATGGTTATCAGGTCAGTGCAACTTCAAATGGGAATGATTTGTAAAAGTTTTTTTTTAAAGAAAAAAACTGGGAGCTCTATGCTTACTGGTCATAAGTGCATTGGCTTCAATCACATAGTAATTAAGGCGATTTTCTGTTGCATGATGTATCTCTGTGTTTGTACATTTTAGCATTTGGCATGGGCTCACTTGGTGGAGTATTATATTTTTATCATCTTTAATGTATATTTTAAAGACTAAATGTGATTTGAATGTAGGAGATTGTTAATTTGACATAATTTTGTTACATGAAAAACTATGAATACCTGCTGTAGTGTGAAAATGGAGGAGATGCTCATAACTGCTTTGCTATACTTTATGTTGAAATATTAGACTATCAAAATGAGGTCTACATCTCTATAGTGCATCCTTGCTGCAAAGTTTTGATGTGATATAAGATTCGTGCGATGTTCTGTCCAAATGTAGTCAACAATGTTCCCAGAAGACGCTAAAAATGATGTAGGATAGACTAGCAGCAGTCCTTAACATGTCAGTTTAGGTTGAATTTTTTATGTGTTTAGGTTGAATTTAGGAGTGGGTCTGTTAGGAGTAGATTTAGGGTTTATTCTGAGGTTTTACTCTAATGATCCAGATAATGTTTGGAGGGATGATTGTTGGCTGAAACAGTAATCCAGGTTATTATACCAATAGGGTCTTTACAAACAGGATAAGAGAATACAAATAAGAAGACCTTAGCATATATCTGGAGGTCCTAGAAGTCACACGTTAGGTAGACTTGCACCACACAACTCCAAAGGACAAAGTTATTTTTTTTAATATACTGAATTGAATTTCCATTTTTATGTAGAGGCTTCTCTAAATCCCAATAAGACTAAAATGAGGACTCTTAACATGGAACTAAAAGGACTTGGGATTTGGACATAAAGAAAGGTCTCTTGTTAAAGGACTCGAAATAGAAACTTGATACCATTGATTGACCCAACAAAGTCCAGATGTAGAAATCACAAAGCTGACCCTAAACTCAACATAACTGACGACTCACCATTTACCTCTTTTTTTGAACAATCACCATTTACTTCAAAACTCATAAAATTAGTTCTTGTTTTACATCAGGAAATGGAGGGAACTCATAAAATACAAAAGTAGAGAGAAAATGATCAATTGGAGGGAGGGTTCGAGGGATAAGAAAAGGGTAGTGACTAGGCACTGGCTTGTGGAGAGGGAGAGAGGAGACTAAGGCGCTGAAGCCCTATTGGACAATTTCCTAGTTTCAGTTATTTTGTGACTCTTATTTTTTTGCTCGCACCAACTTAAAACATGTAGTCAAGTAAGCGTGACTAGATGGCCATTGAAGTATTTGTGTGCATGTGTAGGTCAGCATATCCTTTAAATTATATGCGTACCTCTTTTTGCAATTTAGTAGCGATTGAAAATTGTTAACAATGCATCAAATTTCTCTTATCAATTTTCAAAAGATTATATCATGTACAGCTTTTGTGCTATGAAAGGATAGGTAAATTTGCTTTTCTTGTGCCTTTCTTTTTGGTCTTCAGATTGTCCTTCAGATTACCACTGAACAATTTGAACCGTTTTACTATAAGCTAGTAATGCTTCATATCTATTATAGAATTTATTTGTGCTTAATTGAGTTTGGAGTTTTATTGATTGTTAATTTGGCATTTATTTAGACCACACATGTTGCGGCTCAATATGGTCAGACAGCTTTCCTCTATCTCATTGTCTCTAAATGGAATGCTGACCCTGATGTCCCTGATTTTGATGGAAGAAGCCCCTTACACTGGTACATGAGAGCTCGCACTTCCCTCACTTATTATTGCCAATGTGATTATTGGTGGATACATTACATATTTTGTGTGTAAACAGCCTTTTGTTATTATTTGTGGGTTTATCGGTTATAGTATTAATATGTAGTATGTGCTTAAAATCGAAACCTTAGCTTCCTCGGTATCTATTGTATTAAGTTTCAATCTCACATGACATGTTTTGTCATTGGTTTGGTTGCTGAATAGTTCTTTAGATTCCAAATCCTGCTTTTCTTAATCAGCGATTGAGATAATGACTTTTTCTTGTTCATCTGTTTCTATTTTGGAGAATTTAGGGCTGCTTATAAAGGGTTTGCCGATTGTATACGCCTTCTATTGTTTCTGGATGCTTTCAGGGGGCGCCAGGATAAAGAGGGTGAGTTCTCATACCTGATACTCTTATTTACCATATGCCTGAGTTTCATTTTTATCAATAATATGGAACACATGAAATGTCCCTGAAAAGTTGACACATTCCTAGTTCTTGATTACTTTTCATATCTATACATCAGGTTGCACTCCTCTCCATTGGGCTGCTATTAGGGGTAATTTGGAGGCATGCACAGTGTTGGTACAGGCTGGCAAGAAAGAGGACTTGGTCGTGACTGATAATACTGGCCTTACACCAGCTCAGCTTGCTTCTGATAAAAATCACAGACAAGTTGCTTTTTTCCTTGTAGGTGTTCCATAACCAAAATACTTTAAATTGGCCAGTAATGTTACTTCAGCAACTAGTTTCTTTGTGCTTACTCTTTTAATGAGTTTAAGGCATTTTAATGTTCTGAATTTGGTCTTTGAGTTGATGAAGGCGTCACACTTCTTTTTGGACTTTATGGAAAGAACATTGCTTGTCATATTGATGAAGATCTAATTGCATTGTGAGAGCCACATAACTTGTGTCTCTTGACATACTTGAGTTTGAGTCTTTTTTCTCCCTTTCTGCCTGTTGAACCTTCTTTCAGTGTGCTATTTCTCTGCTCTTCTCTGAGGTTTCATGTTTTGTTTCTTGTCGAAAGTAACTCAAAGTATTGTTATAAAACTTGCTTAAGTCTTTCCTCTTAAGTTTTGTGTGTCACTTGTTGATATTGTTCAGGGAAATGCTAGAAGGTTGCTCGATAAACGTTGGGATCCAAATAGCCGCCTTGGACGACTCGCAAAACTAGGACTTGCGCCTTTTCTTTGGTGTACGATCTTACTTCTATTGGTGACATATATTCATTCTGTCGTCATAGGTACCACTCTTTTTTTTCTAGTTTTGAAGTATTTCGTCTCCTACTAACAAGGTATTTATCAGGCCATCTTGTTAATTTTTTAATTTGAAATAATTGCTTGCAGCATCAAATCTGCCAAGGGTTACAGCTCGCTTTGGCCTTCTTGCTTGGTTGGGAGCTTTCCTTGCAACCTCTGGACTTGTTATGTTCT
The DNA here is from genome assembly GCA_963691705.1 of Viola odorata. NCBI lineage: Eukaryota > Viridiplantae > Streptophyta > Magnoliopsida > Malpighiales > Violaceae > Viola > Viola odorata. The sequence goes on from OY829542.1 coordinate 57,685,851, forward strand.
ATAGGTGTAGCAGGTATGCTGTATAGAAAATTGATCTGGTTGTTAACAGTAATGCTTGAACATTTATGGCCTAAAATATTGTCTGGTTGAAGACTTACTTTGGTTTGATTATTTGCAGGAAGGATCCTGGTTACATTATGATGAATGGAAGTGATCTGCAAAATATAAAAGATGATGTACATTTCATGCTACTTATTTAACACGTTTCATATTTTATTTGCCACCCCAACTCTGCCATTAGTCTCACTACCTTTTTAGTCTCCCAGTTACTTGGTCTATAAATGATAGATTTGTTGTTATCAGTAGGTGTTTTTCTTTTGTCCTTAATTTGTTATTTACTGATTATTTGTGGTCCGTTTGTTGATTATACTAGGAACCTCTTTTGAAGATTGAAATGAATAATCCTGCTTTGCTTGCTGGGAATTGGTCTCAATTATGTGCAACATGCAAGGTATCGTGCTTTGGACTTCATTGCATATTTAAACTAATTTGTTGAGCAATTATTATTCTTGTTCCAACTTGGTGGTTGGTTTCTGTCTTTATAATGCAACCTTCTCTGGTGCTTTGATCAGATTGTTAGGCCTCTTCGAGCGAAGCACTGTTCTACATGTGATCGTTGTGTTGAACAATTTGACCATCATTGTCCATGGGTATCTAATTGCATTGGCAAGGTAATATTTTTTAAGAAGTATCTAGATGTTGTATGATGAATCATTCTGTTTGAGCTCCTTGCCTCTTGCTTCATAATGAGAAAAAAATACGCAGAACTATAAGGAGTCACGGGTGTAATTAAGTTGATTGGTTAGTGGTTATTTGGATAATGTTGTCCAGATAAATTGATTTCGACTGTTTAATTGCCTGCTTTATGCATGCGCTGGCTTGACTAAAGAAAGATGGGATGACTACTTTAGCTCATTGAATTAATTTTTAAGATTCATGCGTGTTACTACATTGTTTCACTTGTTTATGAGGCTTAGTTCTGGGGGCTTAAATGCATCTTCTCACAGTTCTTGTGTTTTCAACCAGTGTGGATTCTCCTTTTAATCATATAGCGTGTTTTGTGTGTGCAGAAAAATAAATGGGACTTCATGATGTTCCTTTTTCTAGAAGTTGCTGCCATGTCAATAACGGGTGCAGTGACGCTTACGAGTATGTGGCTTGTTATCTTTTCAGGGCATTACACTTTTTTTTTCATTCATGTGTTGCCTTCTAATTTTGGGATGACGGACAGAGCACTGTTGTGTTACATTTTGCTGATGGGGTGTAATTTGCTGCATGCAGGAGTTTTGACTGATCCATTGGCACCCTCTTCGTTCAGAGCATGGACGAGTCATGTTGTTACTCATCATATTGGTGCTATATCATTTCTGGTTGTAGATTTTTTCCTTTTCTTCGGAGTGGCTACATTAACTTTCATACAAGCTTCTCAGGCAAGTTTACTAGTCCTGGCTTTCACAATAAGTGTTGTGACAATTTTTATACTGTCAAATTCATCATTGTGCTGCATCCCCAGGATACCTTCTGTGATGTGACGTGCATGCTCTATAACCACATGACATGTGCAAGTTCTTGGTCTGCATGTTTACTGCTTACTGCGCCGCAGAAAAGAGTAGTTTGTTTTCATGAGTTGGCTAGTGGAGATATTCTATAACCACAGTGTCGATCATGTGCATAGAATATGAAAACGTCAATGCTATTAAGTGTTGTTGCATTAGGCACCTGGCAATTTAACTTTATTTTGTTGTGGAGCTGGCATGAGTCTTGTCTGGAAGGTGTGCATCATTATTCAATTCCCACTTTTTAAACTCTGGCACAGTCCTAACTCTCAATTTTCTCTTTCCACAGATTTCTCGCAATATAACAACAAATGAAGTGGCAAACGTGCTACGGTACAGTTACCTAAGAGGGGCAGGCAGTCGCTTCAGAAACCCATTTGATCATGGTTTCAAGACAAATTGTTCAGATTTCTTGATCAAAGGGTACAATGAAGACGTGGAGTATATTGATGATTCAACAGATACTGAGGGGATTGGAATGATGCAGATGGCAAGGGATTCAAACGTGCAAAATGGGGATTCTCATTCTCATCACCTCAACGGCAATGGCCATCTTGCCATCAATGTAAATTCAAACAACCAATCTCATCAGGGCCATGTGCATTCTTCTCATTGCAGTCATAGTGACCAGGCGAAGTCCAAAACCGATAATGTTCCCAAGGGGCTAGGTCTCGGTCTTGGAAGGAATGCTGCTCGGACTGTTTCAGGGTCATAATGTTGTACGGTACCTATGTCTGGGACAAAGCTGTACTTGATATGTTGTATCATAAACCCATATGATTTTTAGGCATTCTAATTTAATTGGTTTTTGTTTTGCCTCTGACGTGCACGATTGTGCAAATTTTCTGCCGAATGGTTGGTTAGCCATGTGATTCGTTGCTTACAGTGCTCTTTGCTTGTTAGTGGTTTTACATACACAACCGCCGTTGTAGGTGTGTTTGATCATTGTCTCCTGGTGAAATGGTTGTCAAAAACAGGTGGTGTTTGAACCAGCGTTATCAATCTCGCATCGTTTCGATTGGTATGGCGATATTTTGATTTTTTTAGCTAAAATGTCGATTTTTTTCCTTCTTTTTTTCTCTTTTTGGGGTCCTCCAATGTCACTTGTCAAGGCTTACGGTTGATTATACATTCTTAATTAACAATTAATATATTATTTGCACATGAATGGATATATATATATAAGTTGAAAGTTAGAGTGTCTCGAGTAATGTCATGTCAGCAATTAAAGTTACATTGTAATGCCAATTTAACAAATAGAATGATGCCACATCAGCAAACAAAAAAAGTAAATATATACGAGAAGTTCCAAGGTTTTCATTATTTCATAATGACTTAATTACTAATTGTGAGCTCTAAGATTGGAAATACATATGGTAGTCCTAAGGTTTCAATTATTTCATAATCGCTTAATTACAGTAATAGAGAACTCTAACGTTGAAAATGTATATATATATATTTTGGTGCCAACAGGCAACAACTATATCAAACAATCTTTCAAAATGAGAAACCTTATCAAATGCATTCTAACAAAGGAAAGGACGCAAGATTTTGTGAGCATCTAATCCTAAGGAATAAGAAAAAAGAGAGTTGCCAATATCATTAGTCTCATCCAAATTTAGATGTCTCACAAAGTCTAATAATTATATCGAAGCATGCGCGACTGTTGATTGATGGTGATGAAGGAAAAGAGAGAGAAAAAATAAAAAAAAATAGAGGTAAATATACATAAATTCTTATGAAATAACACTAATGCTGAAGGATATCATTGTTGGATGAAGCCAACAATTATTCATAAGAAAAAGAGTATGGAACCTACAACAACAACTAATCATTCTATATCAGGTTTTTTTTACTAAAATTTAAAATTCAGGTTTTGCCGAAGACGATTTCAAATTCTAACTAAGTTTTTCTTATAATTAATAATGAATATGAATGATACTCACCTTGATGGCGATGCAGGGCTAACACCTCGAAACCATTATACAACAAGACCTACAAGTACGAGTCTACAACTTTTAAATGAGCTTACCATTTTATGTATTTCAAAATATATATTTAATTAAATATTATTTTTAATACACTTTAGCTATATGGATAAAAAATATATGTAAGTAATTTCTTTTTATAAACCAACGTTGATCTTAAAATATTTACATAATTAAACTTCCCGAGGTAATTAAATATTTTTTTAATACCCCTAAGCTAAATGGATAAAAAATATATGTAAATAAAAATATTTTTTTTGAAAAAGAAACATAAAAAAATAGAAAATATAGAAGAGGGGATAAAATGATATTAAATTGAAGTTGTTAAATATAACTTAATTATATTTACAAGTAGTAAGTCAACGAAACCCAAAATAGAAAAAAAATGGTCCGAAAATAATTTGTCTTAAAAACGAGTACAAAATAATATTAGTGGTAAAGTCATTTGCAAAAATAATCTTAATTATAAAAAGTTAGAAAATGGTTACTAACATTAAAATTGTTAGATAATTAAATTTTCTAATTGAATTAAATCGAAGTAGTTAAAAGAGAAAATAAACCCAACTAAATATAAGTTATTTATCATTATTACATTATGTATGTATATTATTTTCATAAAATAACAAGTCAAGTATACCAAATTGAATATATTATGAATGATTAGTGATTTTTATAAATGAATAATTATGTTAATAGAATTACACGATTAACCTTTAAAATGAGGCAACAATGACCCAACCATTAGCTCATTTCAAATGTAAATAATTTTTTAAGGCCTTTTTGTAGTCATGAATCTGTTTGATGGACAATCTAATGACAAAGAAAATCAACAACTTGTCTCTAAATCATATTGCAGGTAAACCAATCAATTTAGTAAAATTTTCAACCATTATCGTGCTAGTTGATTAGAATTACGTAATAAAGGGTCTTCTTAGATAGTTTGAAGTAGGAGTGTAGTAGGAGTCGTAAAGTACTTGTTTTTTTAGCAACTTTGTAATTCAGAAACAAACACTTTTACATAAATGATCGAACAACATGAATCATACCTTGCTAAATTAAATTCTTTTGTGTTCATTAATTTATGTATTTTCAATTCATAGTTTTAAACAAAACCCCTCATTCTACTTAAGTATTGAAATCTAGTCTTGTTTTAAATCTACTCATTCTACTTAAGTATTAAAATCTAGTTTTTATTTTGTTTTAAATCTATTCATTCTTTGTGGATCCAAATTCTTATCATTATTTGTAAATTTTTTTGTAATTAATGTTAAATTGTATTTATTTTTTATGATTTCAACAATCAGTAATTTTTAAATTTATCCTTAAATTTTTTAATTTAAAGTTAGGTAATAAAGAAAATTCCTACTTTCATTTCGGTGGATGTCTGACTTAGGCTGTGTTTGGGGTTCTGGTTTCGGTACCGAAACCAGCATTCCCAAACTGAAATTGAAAAAAAGTGTTTGGTAAACACCAGTTGCCAAAATGAAATTGGAAATGCTGGAGTCCCAATCCAGCATTTTCTCCAATTTGGGAATGGCCCAAATTGGACCAGTGGAAAAATAGAGATTGCGGGATGGAGGGTTGTCCAAATTTTTGGACAAAAATGCCCTTTCTATTCTTGTTTAATTACAATGGTACCAAGTATATAATTTTGAAAAAATATCACATCCTCCTCATTCTCGTTCTCTTCTACCATTTTTTAGGGTTTTCTCCCAAACACAGCCGTTCTCCTCCGACCGGACGACATCCTCCAACAGCACCTCTCCTTCTCCTCAATTGGCTCCGTCCGACTCCTCTCTCGTCTCCGGCCTTCTTCTCCATCGCGATTCACGGCATCTTTCTCATCGTCCATCGTTCTTCGGCCCGTGGTAGTTATTTCAAGGATTTGTCCCAGCTAAGGTACATTGGGTTTTTGTTTGAGCAGAGAATATACGCATTTGCTTCCTGTTTTGTGTCTGGTTTTGCTTTCATGTTTCTGGTAAGACCATTGAATTGTGTTTTGGCAATCTCTGATAGAATCTTGACATGGGAATCTACTGATTCTTTCAATATTTCAGAAGTTTACTACAATACTGTAGGGAGTTGTCAATCTGTTCATCATAAGAGTTAGAATTTTAGCTGGGCCAAGTGGTGTCTTGTGTATTGGATTTGATGTATGGTATGGTGTGTGCTTGTTGGAGGTACTTGATTGGAATTCATATTTTGAAGATTTTTGTGGTTCTAAATGCAAAATTCCACATCCCTAAAGATACTGATTTTATGGTAGTTTATTCCTTTCAGCTCTCAGCTTACATGTTTCACGTTATATGCTGATACATTACAGTGTAAAAGTCGAATAAAAGTGATGAGTTAGGGCTTGTGAGGAAAGAAGAGTAATTCAGCGGCCTTCTGTTCTTGATTTTTAAGAAAAAGTACTTTTGGGTGGTTTGGCTGTGAAGTTTTATGTGCTTCATTATTATGGCTGGTCAATGTATGCTTAATGTGGCTGTTTTTGGATCTTAATTTGGGGTTGTTTCTTGGTCAATTTCGTAGCTAAAGCATGCAAGTTTGTAGTTGTCTGCATGCTTGTTTTTCTGCCAGTTTTATGCCTATTCTTGGCTGGATTTTTCTGCAATTCTGTACCTGTTTGTACGCTTGCTTTTCTGCCATTTTTATGCTTGTTCTTGGCTGGATTTTTCTGCTTGTTTTGGCTGTCCGTATGGCCATTTTGCTGCCAATTTTTCTGCGTGTTTTGGCTGGATTTTTCTGCTTGTTCTTGGCTGGATTTTTCTGCTTGTTATGGTGTTTCAAAGAAGTCTTCTTTTTCATTTTGAAAGTTGTTCTTGTTGCATTGTCTTTGTTTTAGATGACAAGTCAAGGAACTGGTAGTAGACCACCCAAGGCCATTTGGCACAAGAGTACAGTGCACACATTTTGTGATGTGTGCATTGTTGCCATTGAAAAAATGTTTAGACCACACACGCATTTCAACAAACAGGGGTGGGACTTTATCTCGAGTGAGTTCCGGACTAAAACTGGACTGTGTTACGAGCAAAAACAACTTAAGAGCAAATGGGATGCTCTAAAGAAGGAGTACAAATTGTGGAAAGACTTGATGCGTAGTGAGACGGGGTTAGGATGGGATCCGCATAAAATGACTGTTGGTGCAGATGATGCTTGGTGGGAAGAAAAGATAAAGGTCAGTTTTTGCCTTTCGAAACTTGTTTGCTCTACTTTCATAATATTTTGTTAGATCTTCGCATGAGGGATGTCTGATATGTCTTTTTAATGTCTAGATTAACCCGAGTTTTGCAAACTTGAGGATATCTGGAATTGAACCAGAACTCGAACAGAAACTAGAAGTCATGTTTAGCACCATAATAGCTACGGGCGAGTTTGCTATGGCACCCGGCTGCCATGTGCAACCTGCGCCACAGGAGCCCGCTGCTGATGTTGAAGGTTGTGGTGATTCAGATGAAGGAATTCACCTTGATCAAACTCTGGATGATTTGTTTGAGTCTGAAAATTGTCAAGCGGACTTACCAAATAATCGGAAGAGAAATCTGGAGAGTAGGGGGTGTGGCAATTCAAACCTTCGAGTGAAGAGAAAAAATAGGCAAACAGGGGGCCAAGCAATGCTGGCTAGACATCTGGATACGTTGGTCGGTGCGGTAGCCTCTAGGAGTTCAACTGTGAACTCTAATGTTACTGAACCTCAAGTGCCTACCTTAAGAGCTGTTGTGGCAGACATGAAAACTCTACCAGGGCTGGACATCAACGGAGAAATCTTCATGTGGGCCACTCAATTTGTCGAAGACAAAATGAAGAGGGAGGTCTATTTCGAGCTCGATTCACCGGCACACAAGATCAACTGGTTGACCTATCATTTTACTCGATCGGGGGCAATGTAGTTTGTGAACTTTGTATTTGCGGGATTGAATGATAATATTAGTACTTAGCTTTGTTATTATATTTGTGGTATTGCGGGATTGTATGATAATATTAGTACTTAGCTTTGAGATATTTGTTGTATTGCGGGATTGTATGACAATATTAGTACTTAGCTTTGAGATATTTGTTGTATTGCGGGTTTGTATGACAATATTAGTACTTAGCAAATAGATATTTGTTGTCTTGCGGGATTGTATAACATTCCATTTGTATGAATTTGCAACAAACAAATTGGTGTACAATAGCTGTTAGAGCTTGTCTGGTGCTTATCGTGATCACGGTTAGAGCTTACCGTGTTTACGTTAAGAGAAAAATGCTTAGCGTGGTCACGGTAATCCCTTACCGTGATTCACGGTAGCCACTGGAAAGATTTGGCCACTGTCAAGGTCCTTAGCGTGATCACGGTAAGAGCTTACCGTGTTCACGCTAAGAGAAAAATGCTTAGCGTGGTCACGGTAATCCCTTACCGTGATTCACGGTAAGCACTGGTTCAAAATTCCATTCTCTTTTCAATATACATTATTTCAAAACTCGTTTTTGCGTAAAACCTTTGACACATTTTCTTGAGGTATAATTGAACATAAATCAAATGTTAATTAGAATCATACTTACATGTTTATAGCCCTAATGTACACTTGAAATGAATGTAAAAAAATGCAGCTATTTTTAATATAATTATTTTTTTCTTTTTCTCTTTTATTATCTAAATAATTTTAAAAAAATCGGTTTTACTATCTAATTAATCTTAAAAATTCAGAAAATAATATAATTATTTTACAAAATTCAGAAAAACAATGTAATTAATTTACAAATTCAGAAAAATATATAATTAATTAAAAAAATGAGAAAAAAATATAATTAATTTATAAAAAGCAATGTAATTAATTTAAAATTTCATAAAATAATATAATTAGGATATAAATTCACAAAAACAATGTAATTAATTTAAGAATTCAGAAAAATAATATAATTAATTTAAAAAATTCAGAAAATAATTTTAAAAATTTAATAACAAATGTAATTAATTTAGAAACTCATAAAACAAATATAATTAATTAAATAAACTCAATGTAATTAATTTATAACCCATGGGTGCCTTTTCCCTTATTAAAACTACCTACTTCCATCAACCATAAATAACCCATGTCCTCTTTCAAACTACCACCCTATGTAATTACTATCAAGTAAACATAATCAAATTTTTATGGAGTCAACTCTTTCACCCATTACAACCTAAAAATATGGAAAGCTCCGCAGGAAGTGAAGAGGAGAGTACAGGTAATCTCATCCTTCTCCTTTTACTTTCATGTAATTGTTATTTTGCCTTTCTCATCCTTCTCCATTTGCTCCCACGTATAAAAATTATGTTTGAAAAGCCATATTGCCATACTGCCTTGCATATTGCCTGGCCAACCAACCAACCCATTTTTTTTTATTGTTGGGATGATTATACTTGTATTGTTGGGAATTTAATCAATTTTGATTTTTGAATAGTGGACTCTACGCATCATTTATGTTATTTTTTAAAATTAATAATAATAATTAAGTTTTAGAAAATTCATAAAATTAAACTAATATTTAAAAATAATCATTATCAATGTACATGTAATTAACGGAAAAAAATTTACTTTTGTTTTTCAGATTTTAACGATAGAAAATAGGGATTTATTTTAATTTTGTTTTTATTTTGGGTAAGGAAAACAACGATTAATGAAACATATACACGTATTAAAACAAAAAAAAAATATACTTTTGTATTGATGCTTGCATCAAGTTTCTATTAACGTGTTTTAAAATACTACATCTGATACGTATAGATTGTAATTTTAATATTCGTAACTTTAATCTGTTGAAGGTAATGATTTGCACGTGGAGGATGACGAAGAGTTTTGGAGTTTAATAACGGCTTCGACTGCAACCTTGAGTACGTATTTCTACACTTACATATATAAAGAACCGTGTATGACCTCGTACCAAACGGGGATGAATTGGTTGACTGAGATATTATCTGGTAGAGTTTCACGGTCTATTAACATGTTCCGGATGGATAAGGACACAATACTAGAACTAGTGCGCACATTACAAGAGTCTTGCAATTTGCAGTCGTCACGAAGAATGTCAGTTCTTGAGAAAGTGTGTATGTTTTTATATACAATCGCCTTAGGTGCGTCAAACAGACACGTATGCGAACGTTTTCAACACTCTACTGAAACTACTAGTAGAGTATTTAATGAGGTTTTAGACGCTTTATGGTCATTGTCAGAGGACATTATTCGTCCAGGAGATTTCAATACGGTCCCGAAGGAAATTTTTTATGATCCAAGATATATGCCACATTTCAAGGTATTTGCCACATTATTCGTAATTCATTTTATTTTGGGTTTATAATTATTTTTATGTTATGCATCTAAATAAATTGAGTCCCAATTTCTGGTAGGATTGTATTGGAGCTATAGACGGAACACATGTCCATGCTTGTGTCAACGCAGAAGATCAAATTCGATACATTGGCAGAAAAGGTATGCCGACTCAAAATATTATGGCAGCATGTAGTTTTGACATGCAATTCATCTACGCTTGCGCCGGATGGGAAGGCACTACCCATGATACCCGTATTTTCTATTCCGTAGTGAACAATCCAGAATGGAAATTTCCTCAACCACCTGCAGGTTAAATTGTTATTTTTATAACGTTTACTTATTTAAGCTAGTAGTTATTGTTGTATTAATAACCTTAACTTCTTCGTGATATTAGGTAAGTATTATGTAGTAGATGCTGGCTATCCTGATGTTATTGGGTACCTGAAACCTTACAAGAGTACAAGGTATCATTTGCCGGAGTTTCAACGAGGCCAACCACCCAGTGGTCGTAAAGAAATCTTCAATCGGGCTCATTCTTCATTAAGAAGTTGTATAGAACGAGCATTTGGAATATGGAAAAGAAGATGGAAAATACTACGTGACATGCCATCGTATCCATTCCGCACGCAAGTTAAAATTGTAATCTCTTCTATGGTTTTGCACAATTTTATACGACGAAAATCGTTAGAGGATCCTGCTTTCAAAAGTATGGATGAGAATCCATATTTTATACCAGAAGATATCTTCGCAGATCCAGAGGGTATTTCGCATGATCCAATGCATATGGGTGCAGGAAGTACGCAAAGTGGAGGGAATAATAGTCAATTCTTGCCGATGAATGAAGTTCGTAACTCAATAGCTAATAGTTTAATGCTTAATTAGTAATTGTAGTTTTAAATATGTGATAACGGGTTTGATTTCATATGTCTCAATTACTTATAATAAACCATCTTCAACTTTTTGTCCTTCACTTTGATGAAGGGAATCATGTTGTGTTATGTGTGTTCGATAATATTTTTCGTATTTTTCGTCACAACATTCGGGTTCGGTAGCAAAATTAGGAAATTAGGCGTTTGGAGGCAGTGCCTACCGTGATTCACGCTAAGGGCTTAGCGTGATCACGCTAAGCAGAATTTCGTTACCGTAATCACGGTTAGCTTTACCGTTATCACGCTAAGGAAGGGTATATATTTACTGTTCATGTCTTCTTCCTCACTTTCCAGACTTTTTCTCTCTCCTCTAGCCCGACCATTTTCCCTCTCCTTCTCCAAAATTCGACTTCTTCCATTTCTTGCTCAAATCATGACGAAATCCAGCCAAAATTTAGCTAAACACTCCTCATTCAATCCTAAACAAAACTCATGTGTCAATTTTAGGGATTAATTGCTCAATCTCCATAACCCATAAAATCCCCATTTTGGAACCCTAACTCCCAAAAATCGTTTTTCACTCCAAAATCCTCTTTATCTCCACTCAATATGGCCAAAGGATCCTCTTCTAAGCGTGCTAGGACTAATACATCAAAGAAACCGTCTTCAAAGAGTCGGAAAAGTGATGCCGCTTCTTCTTCCTCCGTGGAACCCGATTTTAAAGCTTTGGCCGCGGGTAATCCTTACTTCTATTTTCCTCCGGCTGATTTTGATGCCAAGTTCTTTGTTCATACTGATGCCTGTGAGAATTTTCATGAATCTCTTAAGTCGGCTCGTATGATTAGGCCACAAGTCTTTAATTTCAAGAATTTTATTCCTTGTGATTTGCCTAAGCTTGTGAATGCTCAAGGATGGACTAAGGCTGTTGGTTTGACTAGGTTTTATAGTCCTGTGCTTGTGAGAACATTTTATGCGAACTTAGAATTCTCTAAGAACATTAGGAATCCTGAGCATTGTGTTATTACCTCTCGCATTTTTGGCAAAACCATTCGTGTTCATCTAGAGATGATTTGTAGAATTCTGGGTGTGGCTAATGAGGGTTTGTGCTCATTTGTATCTAGAGGACCTGTTCGTAATCTTGAATTTAATGCGTCTGCACAATGGAATCTTGTTGCTCCTTGTCAACCCCCTCTAAAACCTATCCCTATCACTTCATTGGATCCACTGTGTTTCTTGCTTTACTGCCTAGTGTCTAGGGTCATTCTTCCTAGGGTGAGTGATTTAAGTACTATTCCTGGTATTGAAGTTTGGGTGTTATCTTGTTTGTTGAGAAAAGAGAAACTCAATCTAGGATATTTAGTGCTAAATCACATGGCTAAGGATCGCATCACTCATTTGGGAACCACTGTCCATCTTCCCTATCCTCATCTTGTCATGGACATTTTGGAAGCTCATGGCATACACATTCCTTGGTGTGATGAGTTTACCGATGATTGTGTATTGTTTGATTTGAATCATATCACTTCCCGGTTGAAGCTTCGCATTGATGTTAAGGGAAGGCTTGCGTATAACTATCATAAGTCCTTGGGAAAACAATATGAGGTTGCTAGAGTTCTTCCCGATGAGGGTGGTGATGGGGTTGATCAGCCACCTGCAGAGAATATGTCTTCTCAAGCTGGTACAAGTGCACCTATGGATGATGAAGCTGATTTGGATGAAGAGGAATTTGATGAAGATGATGGTGATGCTGAAGAAGATGAAGATTATGTGGATATTACTGTTTTGAGGGAGCAAATGGTAGACATCTCCTCTGATGTTGCTGATCTTCAGACATCTATGCAACAACTTGGTATTCGGCTTGGTCAAAGTGATGCAAGACAGGCTGCAAGAGATGCCAGCATCGACGCCAAGTTACAGGCCATTTTGGATCGACTTCCTCCTCCTCCTCCACCTCAGTGATATGTTTATATGTCAGCTTTCATAGTATTTAGTATTTTAAGTCTTTTGATATGCCATGTAGTCTGACTTGACTTTGATAGTTTTTGGATCTTTGATATTTATGATATGTAGTATGTTTTATGATCAAATTGGTATTTCCTCAAATATTTGTGATGTGCAGTATGATGTTTGATTCTCGTTTTGCTAATGTACTTGTGATGTTTTTCCTTTCTGCTTGCTGTTGTGCTGTCCTTGCTGCTTGCTGCTTTGTTGTTCTTGCTGCTTGCTGCTGTGTAAGCCTTGTTCTTGCTGATGTGCTGTCTTACCCCTTCCATTCGTGTCTTTTTGTTGAGATGGATCAGCCTTGTTATTATTGGTATTCATTCTTGGGACGGCTGGGTTCTCTGTGCAGACCTGGGTTCCTGTCTCGGCTGTGAGTTGCTGCCTGTTTGGAGTGGTGTTAGGTGGGGAAGTTTTAGGTCGTGTGTGTGTTCTGGTTTGGTTTGAGGTTGGGAGCTAAGGCATCTGTTGTTTTTCTTGTTCTTTTTTCTTTTCTGTTGAGCAGCTCCAGGCTTGATTAATAGTGCTGCTGTCCTCTGTATCTTTTGTTCTTTTCCTTGAGCCATTTTCTCTATGGCTTATTAATATATCCTGCTTATTTTTTTAAAAAAATTATTGCCATTTTATGATTGTTTGTGTGTATGATGCCCTCTCTTTTCTTTTATGACAAAGGGGGAGATAATTGTGAACTCTGATTAGCAAAGAGGGAGATAATTTTAGGAGAAATGCTTAATATTAAGGGGGAGTTTAATATTAAGGGGGAGGTTAATATCAAGGGAAGAAATGTTAGAAATGTTTGACAAAGGGGAGATTGATAATGCTTTAATTGGTAGCATTTGAAATGGCTAATTGTGAGCAATTTATTTTCATTAGTTCTTGATGCTAGAACTCATATGATCTATTATTACGATTGAATATTTTTTTATCAACTTTTTTTATCAGAATTATTTGGCATCAATTAATGAACTAATGTTTACAAAAATTAAGAGTAGTCAACTATGCAATTTCAAAGTACACAAATTTTTAATTTTAAGGATTTAATAAAATCTACTTTATTTATGATTTAAATAAGTTTAATTTATTTATGGTATATAGGTAAATATTATTAGATGTTAGATTATAAATAAAATGATTAAAAACATATATAAAGATAATAAAAAAGTTAATTATAACACTTTAAATGAATTATACCCTTTATGGTCATTTTACATCCAAACCATAGTTTTGGAAAACTGTTTTACCAAACACTTCAGGTATCCCACTGAACATTTACAATTTTGTTACCAAACAGCACACTCCGTTTCCCAGATGTCGTTTCCCCACTGAACATTTCCCCACTGACCATTTCCAGCCTGAACTGGAACGCCAAACAGAGCCTTAGTATGGGATGGGGAAAGGAAAGGAAAGGATAGTATGGGATGGGGAAAGGAAAGGAAAGGAAAGGAAAGGAATTTAGTACAGAATAAAAGTGAACAGTAGAAAAAGAGAGAAATGAATGGAAAGGAAATAAATTAAAATTTTGTGTTGCTATTTTAATCTTTTAGTTTTCAACTTTTTAATGTTAAAGAATTAGATATAAAAGTAAATTTACTTTCTTTTTTTTCTTTGATTTCCTCCCTTCTTAAAATGACACATACAAAGGACATACTAAGCAGACAAGAACAACAGCTCTTCTAAAATTTGATCATACTTGAATCGAATTGGTGTAGCTTCGAATGAGAAAACTATGGAAGGAGAACGCCCCAATCGTACCCTAGAAATGGCGGCGTGCGCTTTCCTTTACACTGCATTTACATCAGCGCAGGCGCTCACTTCTCATCTCTTCGTAGCAGAGAGAGACCCAAAGAGCACAGAGGAAGAGGGCAGAGATGGTGTCGCTTAAGCTCCATAAGAGACTCGCCGGCAGCGTCCTCAAGTGCGGGAAAGGAAAGGTCTGGCTTGACCCAAATGAAGGCAATGAATTTTCCATGGCCAATTCAAGTACGTTCTTCTTTTCTCCTTACCCTTCTCGCTTTACTTTGTAACGTGGTTTTACATATGGAAATGAGCCTCGTAGGTTAAGGTGATTAGGTAACCATATGTTTTTTAATGTTCTAGTAATTCGGAAATCAAGATTTTTCGATTTGTGTAGTGTTTTGCTGATTGGGTTTTGTTGGGTTGTTATACAATACGAAAAGTGAAATACTTTTGTGTTCATATTGTTGTGGTTTGAGTTTTAAGGTGTGATCTTATGTTTGGAGTTGTTTCTGACTCCTGGTTTAAAATATAGGGCATAACATCAGGAAGCTGGTTAAGCTGGTTAACCTCAAAAGAATCCGAACATTTGATCTCAAGCTTTCATCCCCAGTATCAACCTCATTCGATCTTCTCTATTCAACAACACAAACACCCTTAAACCCTAGCAGCAGCAGCAGCAGTATTTCCCAAACCCCTCAAGGTCAAAACCCTACAACAGAACTTCTAACTAAAACCCAGCTCAAAACCCTTGTACTTTCCCAATTCTCCCATGGAAAATTCTCCAATCTCATCCAAAATGTTGTTTCTTTGCCCTCTGTTCTTCTCTCTGCCTCCCAAAACCTCATTCCCCACCACAGCGGCAGTAGTGATTCCAGCTGCACTGCCCCAACTCCGTTGCAATTGCCTCTTCACCAGACGGTCTCCAACCGCTTCTCAATTGAAGAAATGGGTCGAGAGATTTTCGATAATCGGTTCGATATCGAGGGTCACTGCGTCAAATTGAGTGCTAAAGGTGTGCCCTTGGTTTTACCCAATTTGAAACTCAAAGTTTTGATTGAAGCTATAAGGACTGTGTTGGAAATTATATATGATGATCGCTTTGTGACGTTTTCTTATGGTGGGCGTGTCAATATGGGGCGCCACACTGCTATAAGGTACTTAAAGAACTCAGTAGAGAATCCAAGCTGGTGGTTTACTGTGTGTTTTAATCGTGCGAAGTTTGCTGATAAAAATGTAGATAAGTTGTGCTCAATTGTAGAAAACAAAATTAAGGATGAGATTTTGATTGATATGATAAAGAGGTTGTTTCAGTGTGCAGTATTGAGGATTGACTTTGGTGGGTGTTATTTGGGGAGGGGATTTCCTGAAGAATGTGGATTGTGTTCAATTTTGATTAATGTTTATCTCAACGGGTTTGATCGAGAAATTCAAGAATTACGTCTTAGAATGAGTAAAGAGAACCCTAAGTTCGAAACCTACGAGATGGGTGAGGGGTCTAGTTCCTTTTATAAACCAGCTAAGATGTATGCAGTCAGGTATTTGGATGAAATATTAGTGATTACATCAGGGTCTAAGAAGCTGATAATGGATTTAAAGAGTAGGGTTTTGGAAATTTTAGAAGGGGATTTGGAACTGGAGGTGGACAGAGTAAAGACAGCCATTCATAGTACAGTTTCAGAAAAGATTGACTTTTTAGGGATGGAATTACAGGCTGTTCCACCTTCTGTTTTGCGTCCTCCTTTGTCTGAAAAGGCTATTAGAGCAAGGAAGAAATATCGCAGACAGAAGGAAGTCAGGTTAATGGAATTGAGAAATGCACGGGAGAGGAATAGAAGGAAGCTGGGTTTGAAACTTTTGGGTCATGTTTATAAGAAGTTCAAGCAGGGCAATGGGTTTAAATTCGATATTCAAATTGAGAATGAAGTGCGAGAAATCTTTGCTACATGGGCTGATGAAGTGGTTCAAGAGTTTTTGGGGTCCTTGGATGAACGTTGGAATTGGCATCGAATGCTCACTTCTGGGGATTTTCTCTCTTTAAAGCGTATTAGAGATCAGTTGCCACAAGAGCTTGTTGATTCTTATGAAAAGTTCCAACAGCAGGTAGATAAGCATTTATCACCGGTAAAGGCCAGAAAGGCATTGGAGGAAAAGGAAAGGCATGTTCTCGAAGAAGAAGAAAGGAAGTATGCTGAGAGAACAGTAAAGGATCTGGCAGAGCTGTGCATGAAAGTTGATGCACCCATAGAACTCGTAAGGAAAGCTGTTAGGCTAGTTGGATTTACGAACAGTATGGGTCGTCCAAGACCAATTAGCTTACTTTGCGCTCTTGAAGATGCTGATATAATCAAGTGGTATGCAGGGGTTGGAAAACGATGGCTTGAACTTTTTTGCTGCTGTCACAACTTCAAGATGGTGAAAACCGTAGTGAATTATCACCTGAGGTTCTCTTGTATTTTGACTTTAGCAGAAAAGCACGAAGCAACAAAACTTGAAACCATTAAGCATTACAGTAAAGATTTGAAACTCTTGGATACGGACGGAAATGAAGAAGTGCACTTCCCAACAGAAAAGGAGGTGAGGATGATGGGGGATAAAGATCTTGTGGATCCGAAACCTATAGACGGGACTATTTCTTTGACATTGATCAGACTGGCTTCTGATGAGCCAACACATTATTGTGTTGCTCATTTTTGCAACAGAACGGATACTATCACATATCGAGTTCGGTTGCTGCAAAATATTTTAAATATTAACCCCTCAGATCATGGGAAGTGGGTTCCTGGGATGGCTGCAATTCATGAAAGTCTGAATCAGATATGCCTCCCACTCTGTTCTGATCACATAAGTGATATATATACTGGAAAAATTACCCTTCAGGACATTGATTGCAGTTCATTTGTACATGTGGACTGAGCATATCTTTTTGAGATGGATCCTCATGTATTATTGTAACTACTGTAACGCCTGAGCACAAACAACACTGAAATAATAAAAATGATTGCTTTGTGCCAAGTCATTATTTTTTTTCTCATTCTTTTGTCTGATTTTTACTATAAAAGTACTGCAAAAAGTCTTGTTCTCAAGTACTGTGACATCGTTCTAGTATTAGGCCGAAGATTTTACAGTGAAGATCATCTCTCTTCTCCCCACTATTTCCCGCAACTTTCATGCCTTCCTACGTTTCCATTTCCCTTCTCTTGGATCCAAATTGCCTTTACTACTCCATTCCCATCACCTGAAAACTACGCGCCAACTGTTTTCTTCTTCTTCTTCTTCTTCACTTCTGCATTCATGCAAAGACCTCAAAACTCTCAGAAAAATCCATTCCCTTCTCAATGTTCTTATTGTCTCAGGTGGTTTCAATCATGGTTCCCTTGCTTCAAAGCTCCTCTCTTTATATTCGCACCTTCATGACCCTGAAACTCTCATTTCAGTATTCAACAGTTTGAAAGAACCACCAGGCGACATTCTAGCATGGAATCTAATCATGAAAACCCATGTTGATTCTGGCCTCCTTATTGAAACTTTGTCTCTGTATAAAGAGAGGAGGAAGTTGGGCATTAAGGCTGACAGCTTTACGTTCCCAATAATAAACAAACTATTACGTAATGTTCATAATTTATTAGATGACATTTTGTTATCGGATTTTTTTTAAAAAAAAAATATAACCTAATTATGTGTATAAAGAATACGTAAAAGAGAGAGAGAAAAATGCAAAGAAAAATTTGGGAAAAACTATTATGAAAATGGACATTAGTGTTGAAATAGTTGAAAAATAAATTTTTTAATTCAGGTAATTGAATAATTTTAATTTAACTTATATTTGTAAAAATAATAGGTGAAAGAAAAAATAAAAAGTTACTCCCTCCGTTTACTTTTAAATGACTTTCTGGAATAGTAGAAAAGCGTAAACCGTTGATTTACGGACTTATTTTATTTCTCATTGTTTTATTTTTTCTTCTAATTTCCACTCAAATTACCACACCATCATCAAATTGGGTTGATTCAACAACAAAAAATTATCATTTGAACAAAATATATGCTTCGAAAAAGATAAAATGACAAGTACTCCAAATAATAGAAAAACGTAGGAAAGTGACAATTAAAAGTAAACGGAGGGAGTAATAAGTAAGGAGATAAAAAAAAATTAAATGAAAAAATGAAAAAATAAATTAATATAACATGGGAAAATAAATAGAAGGAAAAGATCGCACCACGTAATAGAAAAAATTTAATTTAATAAATTAAAAATTTATACTACTACTGTATTTTTATTGCAAGAATAATTTGTAAAAAAACTATTAAATTAATTCTCAAATGGTATTTGAAAGAACTAGATAACAAATTTATTTTAAATAAAATGATTGATTTTTTGTTAATATAACTTAGCTATATGTACACATAACATGTCAAAGAGAAACATAAAGTGAAAAACCTACTAAACTCGGGTGGTAAGATCAATTTTAATAGGAATGCAATTAGAGTACAAATGACTATAATTTAAAAAATTAAAACATTAAAACATGAGGTATGATGAGTTAGAATGTAAAACATTCAACTAAAAATTAAAATTAAAATGCAGAGAAAAATAACAATTAAAAAAATAGAAACAAAAACAAAAAAATAAATTATTAAATAATTATAAATATGGGAGAAAACACATGCATTACTGATGATGCAAAAGTAATTTTTTTCTTTTAAAAAATAAAGAATCATACAAATGGTTCAAGATATTTAAAGGGTTAGATATAACTATTTTTTTATAATTGAGGTAATTAAATATTTTTTGTTACAGTATAACTATGTGTATAAATAATAGATAAAGAGAAAGTAAAAAATTGAAAGAAATTGAAAAAAAATAAGAGAAGAGAAATGATAAAGGAATGAAAAATATTAGAGAATAAACAACGGGAAGTGGCTCATTCTATATTGGGAGGAATGACTAATATTAACCACCAAAATGTATATTAACCTAAAATCATGTTGAAAAAAATGTAAGAACAAAAATACTTATATAAATAGACAGTGTTGTTTAAGGAGTTAGAAAAAATTTAACGATTGAGAAATATAAAGTAATGGTAAATTCATGTTGAAAGAAAAAATTGTACATTTTTTTAAGAAATAAAGAGTTAGATAAATGATTTTTAATATATAAAGGGTTAGATATCATTTAATTGATCCATGAAGTCTACACGTGCAAAGGAAATAAAGTTAATGAGGAGGATATTGCCTCGGAAATGGAAAGTTTTCAGACGAGAGATTTGTTTCAGGTGCCGAATCCCACAATTTTCTCCTCACACATGCATAAAATACGCTCTATCAACTGAGTTCTAGGGTTTAGGGTTGGAGAGCAAAACGAGTTGGAGGAAGAGACAAGGGTGAAGAGAGATTGATATTTTTTGATGAGTTGGGTTTCAAAAAATTGGTTTGAATTTCAAACACGCAAAAACTAACCCGCGGGGGAAGCAGAAGGTTGGTTTGGCCCACACGTTCAGCAACCAGTTTTAATAACTGCGTTTGTGAGTCTAGCGTCTATTAAAAAAAGAAGGAAGGAGTAAGTAGGGTTTTTTTTTAATATACATTTTGTGAGCCGGATCCGGAGTAAGTAGGGTTTTTTTTTTCTATAAAAAAGAAGAAGTTAGGGATGGCAATTGGGCGGGTATGGGTATGTTAAAGCGGGTATGGGCGGGTGTGGGTAAATATCCAACTCATACCCGCAATTAAATATTCATTATTATCCATACCCAATATGCCCAATACCCAATTGGGTATGTAATGGATATCCAATTATACTTACTTATTTATTATTTAATTTAATAAAATTATTTCACCAAATTTTTATTTTTTTATAATTAAGTAAAAGTTTACTAGTCCCTCTGTTTTTTTAAACGTCATTACGCAAAACGGGGTGGTCCGAATGACTCACTATTTGACCTCAAAAAATTTTGTTCTTTTTTTTGAACGTACATTTAAGATTTAGGTATGTTCAAAAAAAAGAACGAAATTTTTTGAGGTCAAATAGTGAGTCATTCGGACCACCCCGTTTTGCGTAATGACGTTTAAAAAAAACGGAGGGCGTATAATTTTATTTTTTTTATATTATTTTTTTATAGCATCATATTCCGTAAAACCCATTTGTAAAAAAATTAAGAAAAATATGAAAAGATAAAAATTATGTTTTTATAATTTTTAATTTATTTTGTTCAAAGTATTTTAAGAAAGAAAAATTAAAATGATGAGAGAGAGGAAAGAGGAGAGAGACAAAATCAAGAAATTTTTTTTCAGGGAAGTTGAAAAAAATGCAGGTATTGTGCGGGTACCATACTCAATTATACCCGCAATTATAAATACGGGTATTATCCATACCCAAATCATACCCGCAATTACCCGCTTGAGTGGAAAATTGCGGGTATAATTATGGGCGGGTACGCGGGAATGGGTACCCATTGCCATCCCTAGAAGAAGCCATTATTAATTTAATTTAATAGGAAACAACCATAAAATGAACGAGCGGACGGTGGATATTGAATGAGAAACAAACAACAAGTGGTCTTTAAGTTTTTAACCCATCTGTTCACCACTAATCTTCTCACGTAACGGAGCTCCTCTGTCCACCGCCGTCGATACATCTTCTGCCTGGAAGCACGGCGAGGAACGGTACTTGAGCTCGCTTGCTTGCTTGCTTGCTTCTGCGCTGGCACTCGACGGAGGTATTTTGCTTTGGGTTCTTTTCTTTCATTCATCTGTGTATGAATCCGAATACGATTCAATATCTATTGTATTAAGTTTCAATCTCACATGACGTGTTTTGTGGTTGGTTTGGTTGCTGAATAGTTCTTTAGATTGCAAATCCTGCTTTTCTTAATCAGCGATTGAGATAATGACTTTTTCTTGTTCATCTGTTTCTAGTTTGGAGAATTTAGTGTTCAAAAAGTTAAGGTTGCAGTTGTTTTTCACACACTTCCATTAGAAGATTGGAACCGCTTGGCAGTCACTCTCCTGAAATTAAAACTCTTACTGTAGACGTCTCTGTGACCTTGGCTAACTATTTACTAGCTTGAGAATGGATGTTCTCACCTCCTGGTGAATTGCAAGGTTTCTGGGTTGGCTGAAGTTTCTAAAATATCTTGTTCTCAAGAAAATACAAAAAAAAATTAAAAAAATGAGTTGGGAGGTCACAAAAACAAGCAAAAATTGTTAGAACCACAAATAGATCTAAATTGAGAGTTATGACTTCTGGAGGAGTGCCTTTAAATCAGGAGAACAAGATTACTTAGCATGTAATATTAGGATAGCTCATAGAAGGAAATGACAAAAAACACTTCATAATGAACATTATTAGAGGGGTGAGAACTAATGCATAAATGGCAAGCTTGATATCATGAAAACACAAGAGAGAAGTAGCATAGTTGCTGCTTCTGGTCGAAAATGTGTTGAGAGTTTTCCATTCTTCATTGGAGTTCGTTACAGGAGGGTTATTTATTGTTCTGTTGTGAGCCTAAGGATTTAACGTTTAAAGACAACTCTTTTTTTTGTCCTTGGATCTAGTTTCTATAGTTTCACACTCCATCATTAGTTACTGTACTTCACCAACAGCTAATCCTCTATCAGAATTGTTAAAAGTTTTTACTTCTCAGAGATGGAAGAAGGCAGATTTGCGAAACGGCTTTACTACTCAGAAACTCATGAGGCACCGCCGTACTTAACAGAGTACGCCTCCACCAAAATATCCAATGGTATGCAAGAATAGCTGATTCTTTCCATCACACCTTGTCTACTTGTCTCATATTGGTCTTGCTTCATATACGATTTAGGTGAGCTGCGTTGCAGTGATGGCAATGGCGATGGCGATGGCGATGACAATGGCAACATCGATGATGATTGGTTGGATGGTGGGTCTTGTGAGGATGAACCCTCCAAGGATCGGGAGCTGCTGAAGATGTGTGATCAGTTTCACACGGTACATGCTGTCAATTCCACTTTGTGTTCTTGGTTTAACATTGTGTTGCACAGGTTTTTTGACTTGCTAATGGAGATTTGATGGTGATGACACAGATGGGATATCGCGATGGGGTTATTGCTGGGAAAGAAGCAGCTGCACAGGAAGGGTTCAATATTGGGTTTAGGGAATCTGTGCTTGAGGGATACAATTGGGGTCTTGTTAGAGGCATTACCAGGTAATTGATACAGATGGTTGCACTGTTTTGTGTGAATTTTAGCAATGATTAGGAATTAGGATATAGGTGATGATGGTACTATGCATTTTGTGCTTGTATTATTCGCACATTCATTCTGTATGTTGCTAATACTTGTTGAATCTATGCATGGTGAGCCTCCACGATAATCTAGTTTAGGAATGGATACTTGTGTCGCACATGTAGCATCTCATATACTTTGTTTTAAAAGGATTTCCTTTTTCTTACCTCTATGAAGTGCGGTTGCTTGCCTACCGGATGGGTTGAAGAAGAGGCTGATTGCAACACAAGAAAGGAGAAACGAATTCCAGGACTTGTATGAATCAGTACATTCTGTTTCAACAACAGATGCTCTGAAGTTGTTCCATGATGACAAATTGAACAAGAGAGGAGTGGATCAATGTGAGCAAGATAAGGCCAGTTCAAGTACAGCATCGGTGCATTCAGTACATCCTGTTTCGACAATAGATACTCTGAAGTTGTTCCATGATGACATATTGAAGAGAGAAGTGGATCAATGTGAGCAAGATAAAGCTAGGTCAAGTATGACAGGTTTGTATGGATCGGTGCATTGTGTTTCAACAGCAGATGCACTTAAGTTGTTTCATGAGGAAATATTGAACAAGAAGGAAGAGGATCAATGTGAGCAAGATAAAGCCAGCTCAAATACAGCAGCTTTGCTGGAGGAGAACTCAAGCTGCAGTCATCTGGGAAAATACGTTGGAGAGCTTCAATCACTACTTGTTGAATGCCCCGCTATCCAGTCACATCTAGCAATAAACTGACTTCTGTACATAGCCTCTAACCAAGAAAAGAAAAAAACTTGTGTGCGTAAGTGAATCATCTTTGGGTTTTTGTGTCTCAATATCGAAAGACACCACTGTGTTGTGGCAGTGATTTTGATGTGATTGAGTTAGATACCAATGCAGGTTCATTGTTTTTGTTCCTCCGCTTGCAAAACTGTAATGGTTGTTTTCTTCCGATATCATTAGATTCCAATGCTGAACATATTGTTTCGATGTAGCTCGAAACAACTTCAATGTCAACGATTGTATGGATGTGATATGGATATGGATATGGATATGGATATGGTCTTCTTTACTTGAAGTCATATATCATTTATGTCAATACTTGCGAGTTGTCTGTATGGATGTAGATTGACTAGTATGAAACCTCATTTATCAGAGGAGGAGAAAAAAAGGAACAAAAAGATGAAGTAACAACTGTGATTTCATTCTATTTGGTACAACAACATTCTTCTTTCCTACTGTAACTAGACATAACTAATGAGCAGCAAACAAAAAATACATTATTGGTGGGTGCTTCTTCTTGATCAATAATGAATACAATGCTCTGCTAACTGTTAGACTTAGATTAAAAGTGGAATAAGAGGCAGAAGGCAGAAACTGACCAAAAACTACTTTCCTGCTACTTCTTCCTTCTCCCGTGTAAAGAAGAAACTGACCAAAAACCTATCTTCTGACAACATTTGCACACGACACGACCAGCGCTATAACTGCTTCTTTCCTCGTAAAATACAAAGCTGAACTGAACCTGTACAACATTCATACCAGTCACCAACAGATACATATGCATTGCAAAATGGAAGACAATAATGCAAGTTATACAGATGCATATTGTGAAGTACAGTAACCAATGGAGTGTGAAACTATAGAAACTAGATCCAAGGACAAAGAAAAGAGTTGTCTTTAAACGTTAAATCCTTAGGCTCACAACAGAACAATAAATAGCCCTCCTGTAACGAACTCCAATGAAGAATGGAAAACTCTCAACACATTTTCGACCAGAAGCAGCAACTATGCCACTTCTCTCTTGTGTTTTCATGATATCAAGCTTGTCATTTATGCATTAGTTCTCACCCCTCTAATAGTGTTCATTATGAAGTGTTTTTTATTTGTCATTTCCTTCTGTGAGCTATCCTAATACCACATGCTAGTAATCTTGTTCTCCTGATTTAAAGGCACTCCTCCAGAAGTCATAACTCTCAATTTAGATCTATTTGTGGTTCTAACAATTTTTGCTTGTTTTTGTGACCTCCCAACTCATTTTTTAATTTTTTTTTGTATTTTCTTGAGAACAAAATATTTTAGAAACTTCAGGCGACCCAGAAACCTTGCAATTCACCAGGACATCCATTTTCAAGCTAGTAAATAGTTAGCCAAGGTCACAGAGACGTCTACCGTAAGAGTTTTAATTTCAGGAGTGACTGCCAAGCAGTTCCAATCTTCTAGTGGAAGTGTGTGAAAAACAACTGCAACCTTAACTTTTTTCTATCATGGTAGATGGTAGAATATCTCATGCATCCTTTCCGAAACTATGCAAAAGAGAACAATTAAAAGAGTAACAGGAAAGTTTTAGCCAAGGGTTTACTTACCTCACTAAAAAGTCTTTATCAACTCATAAAAGCTCAAAGGCATGATAAAGATTAGAAACTCGTCGTCGAAGCAATGGTTCTAGCCGGAATGATGGAATCCCGATAAGTAACTTTTTAGCTTCATACATTTCATTCCATGCCTGCACTATTTCATCAATTGTAAATCCAAAACCTGCAAAGACAACAAGGGGCACATATGTTTCTTAGTACCTTAGAGATGACTTGGTTCAGAAGTAAAATTCCTGGTTAGTAGCATACCTTCCACGGCATTGCCACTAGAGACATGGTTCTTCGTCATGACGGCTATATCTGTAGGGGAAGCTCCAGCAAGCTCAAACTTCTCGATTGCAACTTCAAAACATTCTCCCCAGACAGGTAGCCCTAGTCTGAACTCCATAACTGATCTCTCATATAGTATGGTAGCCCATATGAGGTTCATCTGGGACCTCATGTTCCTAATCTGTTCATTAGCTTCTTCAACAGATATATCTTGGAATAGACTGTCCAACCCCTTTTGCATTGATGATCTGATCTTTGTCGAATTGGCAAGGGAGCTCAAGCGCTCTGCTGCCATCTCTTCCCACATCTCCATGCCTCTTTCCATGCTGTCCTCGGCCTTATTGTAAAGTTGTACAACATCTTCAGAAGGCCACTTTTCCAAATTGGCATGGTTGCTAACTGCATAATACCAAGAAAGTTTTGCCTGCTCAAACTGTTGTTGCCCCAAAGCTAGATGTGCTTCGTATAAATCAGGTTTAATTCTCAGCGCTTCTTCATATCTCTGTCCTGCTTTTATATATTCTTTTAGTGCCTGATCATATGCAGTTGCAATCTGCTGAAGTATTGATTCTCTTGAAGCATCTTCTGTGAAATAAATCCTCTTCCTTGCCCTAGACATGTAAACATTTCCCCAGTAAAATAATGCCAAAGCCGCCATCTCTTGGAATTTTCCTGCTGCTGTATCAAAAAAGCCTTGTGCTTCTTCGCTGGTAACTGTCTCCTCCAAAGCTTCAGAATATATCTTCAAACCAACTTCACGAAGACCCAGGTATGCATTAGAATCAAACCCCACATGGTCCTTGAACAGCTTAGCAAACTCTACAATCCATTCATCAATGTAATACCCTCCATTTGCAGGCTGCTTTTCATTCTCTATGTTCCCGTTCCCATTATCAAGCTTTTGCTTTATATGCAGTGTGTCCACCTCCTCTTCTTCCTCCCCCTCAGGTGCATCAAAGAATAGTTCCTGAAGAGAATTGCCTCTAACTAGATGCAGCCTGACAGAATTCTGGGCCTTTGCCGAGGCTTCAGCCCACCTCACTTCTTCATCACATGTTATTGTAACCAAATCACCTTCCTTGTCTCTGTATTTGATAAGAACATCTCCTGTGCCTGGAAAACGATCGCATACGACTTCCCTTAGTTTCATGAGACTGCAATTAAGAGGCAACTGAGCGCATCTTATGTCCTCCCCTAACACCAATTTGACAGTCTGCTTGGGTTCCTCCTTCACGCTGCTAATCTTTTCCTCTACAACTACCTTGTCTTCAGCCTTACTCTCTTCTCTATCAACTTTCTTCTCCTCAATTTCATCTCCGGTAGTTTTCTCCTCAGTTTCATCTCCAGGAGTCATCTCCTCAGTCTCATCCCTAGTAGTCTTCTCCACGACTTTTTTGCTCTTCTTGCTCTTCTTCTTTCTTGACTTCTTGTTACCTAGTTTAGGCATAGAAAAAAGGCAAGGAGGTTCAACATAATCAGGAGGCAGTTCAATAACTGTATCATTCACTTGCAGCCCTTTCCGTTCAAGGGCATATCTAACCCTTTCTTCAATCTCCAATGCCATGATGTTATTCACCTCCCCTTTCAAAACCGTACTAACATCTC
Organism: Viola odorata; assembly: GCA_963691705.1. Taxonomy (NCBI): domain Eukaryota; kingdom Viridiplantae; phylum Streptophyta; class Magnoliopsida; order Malpighiales; family Violaceae; genus Viola; species Viola odorata. The sequence continues at coordinate 57,712,763 of OY829542.1, forward strand.
TCAACGCCAAATCCAACCTATTCAAAGCCTCATAGCACTTTGCCCTTTTTATCAGTGCTTTACTATACTTTGGTGTGACCTCTAATGCCAGATTACACTCATGTATTGCCCTGGGATATTCACTAATACCCATCTGCATGTAACACGCTGCCATGTTACTCCTCAGGTAGGAAATGTCGATATGATTCCTTGGAAGCAACTTAATGGCTCTCTCATACTTTAACATTGCTCCCTCATGATCTCTCTTCTGAAACAGCCTATTTCCTTCCTCCTTCAATTCTTGAGACATTGAGACGAAAACTGCTGTATCGCTATCATTTGCTTTAGGGCTATTAATGCCGCCTTTAATTTTCTTCACACTACCATCACTTGATTGCCCATCTTCCTGTTTCTTGCTCTTACCACCATGCTTCCCCATTCTCAGTGCACAAGAACCGTAACCCAATACAAAATCCAATCTAATCACACGATTCGGAAACTAATAATATCCAATGGCCATCAAGTTGCAGAAACCCCAAAATGCTGAGGATTAAACGGGAGAGAACTTGAAAACAATGCTACCAAGCAAGGAGTAATTCAATTCTCTATAAATGCTTTCTCAGAGTTTTACCCTAAAGAACAGATCCCCACAAGCCAGTACAACAATACAAAACAACAAGCTTGCAAACAACAGATTGCACAAATAAGAACCAGCTTCAGCCTCCAAATTGGGACCAGTTTCCGCAAAATAACTTCAAAAACCAAACCTTTTCCCTAAAATCTCAAATGGGTTCTTCCCTTGTAAGCACACAAGGACTATAATAAACCCAACAAAGCCAGAGAAACAAAATGATGACAAATTCGTATACCTCCCCAAATCAGGATTTATTAATGCTAGTTCGGGAAAACACAAATCCCAATTCGGAGAGAACAAACAAACAATATAGCTTTTGTTTGACCAAAGATTGCAAACAAGAAATGCTGCTTGCGAAAGAAAAAAGGAAAAGAAAAGGCAAGATTTTTTTGCAGGGGAGAAAAACTTATCTGGGAAAAATGAGAGCTTGGAGATTTTCCAGGAAAATTGCGGCGAGAAAGAGAGGGAAGAGCTTGCAAGGAACAAAAATTAGATATAGGAAGAAAGGAAAACCGGCCAATGCCAATTTCAATTTGTATTATTAATTAGCTATTTGTACTTTTGTAATGTATAAGATTTTTGATTTCCTCAAGCTTCACGTAAACGCCACATCAAAAAAGCTGATAAACCAAAGTTCTTGTTTTTCTGTCACCTTATATTCTTAATTTTCTTTCTCACCACAATTCTTTTGTTACTTTTTATGTTGTTTTTTTTTAAAGAATTCTACTAGAGAAAATAGAATTTGGCTAGTCAGTGGACCCCATATCTCCGTGGATTCCAATTATCTTGGGGGAACTAGTACGGTTGGTTGATAGAACCATGAATTGACGCCACCAAAAGCCAAACGTGTGAATATTTTGATTCGCTATTTAACTTTCATATTTTTTCTTTGGAAAAAAAACTAATATTTCTAATTTAATAATTTGTTCAAATAATAATTATATTTTACTATTTTGTGTCATTTAGGCCTAACTCTCAACATAAGTAATTAAAAAAATATCTTACTAATTGGTAAAATATTACTCCTTCCGGTTTTCTTTAAACGACTTTTACTGCATATTAAGGATACCGGATGACTCACTATTTGAGACAATTTTGCTCCGAATTTTTTTTCGGACGTACGTTAATCCTTAACGTACATTTGTAAAAAAAGTACGAATTTTTTTTGAGTCAAATAGTGAGTCATTTAGCTTCTTCGATATGCGTACTTAAATAATAAGAGTCATTTAAAGAAAACCAGAGGGGGTATATTTTAATTACCAAAAAAACAAAAGAAGATTAATTGCAATTGAAAAAAACAATCTTGGAATAGAAAAAAGATCATTCAAGAAGCTCTTACATGATGAAGCTCACAAGATACTGAGGAAAAAATACTTTCTTTTTCACCCGCGTGAATATCACATCCAAGCTTATAAAATCAGCCCGAACATTAACCCGATTAGCAAAAAAAAATTAAGAGTTAGAAATTCAATTAGAGATCAAACCAAATTAATTCGTAATTTTATTATTTAGTAAGTAAAATTTAATATTTATGCAGAGGATAATAAATGTAAAAAATAAATGAAAGATGTCTCTTATATTTTTACTATATGTTCTAATTTAATATCGCTGATTAGTATAGTGTTGATATATTGGTTAAAATTTTGTTGGTTAGCAAGTTGAACATGAGTTTGAATCTCATGTGCTAGCACTTCTTTGGAATTATTTTATTTATAACCAATCTGGTTAAATTCGGATCGGATCAATCGATTTAACCGATAACATATAGAATTTTTTTTTTTAGCGTCTCAAATATAAAATCAAATAGAAAAGTGGTCAATATTTTTTTTAGGATGAAAAGAGTATCTTTTTTTTTTTTTTAATATTTTAATTACTTTACTTATACGGTACCGGTTGTGCTTTAGTGGCCAGCAATGAGCAATGACCTTCCTTTTGTCCTCTTCAAGGTAAGCAAGGAAGCAAGAAGAGAGTGGCGATCCATTACTTTGTTGTTGTGGAGATTTGGATGGAGAGGAGTGGAGTGAGAGGAAAGAATAAACCAATGAGACAAGCTCGGTGGGTGCATGGTGGATGGGACCCATTCAAACATGTCCCCTGCTAAGGGCATATGCCCATCTTACATCGTCCTCCATTCCCAACACTTAGGTCACCTCACCTACCTGCCTGCCCTTGCCTGAGGCATGTGAGCAACAAGCTAAACCTAAGGCGCAAGAACGAACAAACTAACCAACCGTTTACCGTGGGACCCAATCTCGTATTTGTTCCAATCACACGAATTCATTTTAAAATAAACTCAAATCAAATCTATTTGATGAATTGAATTTTATTCTATAAATAGAATTTAAAATCTATCCAAACGAGATGTATAGAATTTGTATGGATTTTTGTTACGCAGTAACTATGCATTAGATAATCCAATTAATTTAGCATTTATACTCATTTTTAGCTTAATTATGGCCATATACTTGTGAAATTAAGCAATGAGGTCCTGAAATATAAACTAAGTTGTCTAACCTACTAAGCATGTCACACTAGATTTTGATGACGTGGCATGTCACAGCTTGTCACATTAATATTTATTTTAAGAATTTAACGGTTAATCCACCAATTTTTGTTTCTTTAGATAATTTATCACCAATTTTTAACCTTCTCTAAATTTATAATTAGTATTTTTACTGATGGATAATTCATCCACTAATTTTTTATTTATTAGACAATTTCACCACTGTCACCCACTTACCAACAAACGTTTTGCAGGCCCACAAATATATATGCATAAGCCATTTCAAAAAATATATTTTACTCCATGAATAAAAAGAATTATAGAAAAATTTATTATATTATTAATTATCATTATAATACTTTATAAAAATAATATACACTAACTAATCTGCTGTTTAAAAGATACTTGGGCGTGCCAGGCCTTTATAGATCACTTTTTTTCTCGTCGGGTAAATTTTCTAGTTCACTTTATTTGTCCAAAGTCATATTTTCACAACGAGTTGGCGCAATCTCATTGGCTCGTCGACGTGAGGTCGTGTCACCCTTGGTAAACACCGGAAAACAGACTCCCCAGTCTCAGATTAGCATCCCACTTTTCCCGTCCGCCTCAATCATTCTGATCAAAACCCAGATTCTGCCTAGGGAAAGGGTTCTTGGTATATTTAGATTATTGTAGCCTTAGGTAGAAACCACACCCGCGACAGAAAGAATGAGACTTCTATGGGTAATTCTTGTGCTACACACGCTGTGCGGCGTTGCTTTAGCTAATCAGATCTTCACAGCTCATATAGGTAAATACAATACATCCGCTTGAATTTTATGTTTTCTTATTAATTTGACGGAGCATTTAATTAGCTGAGCCCTCTTTCTTTCTCTGCTCTGTGTAATCAATGTTTAAAAGCAGCCCTTCTATATTTGGTTTACTGGGTGTTGCTTTCTGGGGTCAGCTAGGATATGTTTGGTGGAATAATGCCTGTGTTCATCTTTCAATATATTGTCTGAAGCTCGTATTGTGTTTGAATTTATTGGTTAGGAGGCATTGAAAATAAAATTTAGGTGGTGGGAAGTTAATTCTCAATTCGTGTATGGCTTTGGACAAATGGTATTACGCTTAGTGGTACTTGTAGTTAATTTCAAACATTAATGTATCATGTGGGATTTTCAAGGAATCCATCTTACCTCTTTTGCATGTTTATGTATTCAGTGGACTGACTTCTGACAAATTGACAGGTGTTTTCGGCCGCAACTCTCGTGACCCAAAGTATAAGATTGAATTGCATCCAGAAGACTCACCCTTTCATCCTGTAAGTAACATTTTTTTCTATTGTAAACCATGAAGAAGACTCACCCAATGTGTATGTGTATGCGTATGCAAAGAATCTAACCTCATGTCAGTATTACCGCAGTTTGCAAATCCTGCCTTTGTATCTTTGTTTGGATTGCAGTGTTTTGATCACTGAAATGACAACAATATGTTTATAACATGGGGATTTGGGATAGTGTTAAAGGGTACATAATGCTTGGAGGAACTCTGGCATATGATGAGGCATGGTTTGAGAAAAGATATTCATGCTATTTTTGAGTAGTCAATGGGAGTTTCTTACACTTCTTTGTAGTAAGTTGTTCTTAGGGGATTGAACACTTGATAGCATCACGTAGGTTCTCTCCTGCTATAGTTGTTAATGGCACTTCCTTCAAACTTCCAGGAAGATTTATGGGTGCCTTTTATGGACATTGTATCACTTCTGTAAGACCTGAGCTCCTTTGATGAAAAAATCAGCTACCACCAAATGCCATAGTGTACTTCTTGTTTCTATGTTCCCATGATGTGAATGGCCTACACTTGGTTTGTTTCCTTGTCCTATGCACGTGGAGTACTTGTGTACAGAAGAAATAGCTATGGTTCTGTTTTAATCTAATGCATGAAGCCAACAACATTGCAGGACGATGACCAGGAATCAATAATTATGCCCAGTAAAGATGGACAGAATTATTTATGTTTCTTGCCTAAGGTGGAGAAAGCCAAGAGTGGAAAGCCAGTTAGTCAGGTAAACACAAGCAGCATGATTGTAGAAACTGAGAAACGGGTTAAGGTGAAGACACCAGATGAGCTGCTTGAAGTATTGGAGGTCTCATGCTTTGTCAGGGTGAGTATAACATCTTTCCTGGGCATCTCCTAAGTATTGATTTTTTTGTATGCTGATATACTAAAAATTACAAAAAGCCATTCTAAGAATTTTATGACTTATGCTATGAGTTTTTGAATGAGTTGCATCTGATTAAATCTTTCATGCAGCAAGAGGGTTGGTGGTCTTATGAGTTCTGCTATCAGAAGAAGATACGGCAGTTTCATATGGAAGATGATAAGGTAGGATATCACCGTGTATGAGTTGCTGCTACTCAAGTCATGTTGTTTTCACCCTTCATCTGTGATGTTCGCCTTTGTTTTCACATAAAAGAACCATGCTGATTTTCTTGGAATGTGTTTTGTGAGCTTCTGACTAGTTTGACATATGTCGGACATTTTGTTCTGGTAAAATAGCTATAGCGCCATCCGGTTAGCAATTATCATTATCATTTAACCAAAAAAAGTATGCAATTATCATTTAATTATGGATAATTTAGTTCTTTTCAAGCCATCCAAAATGATAGAGGCAATGATACATGCTGTAACAGAGTGCTATTTGTAGCTTTATTTAGGCATACTCGAGGAATCTTAAAGGCTGATTGTACCGACAAGCATATAATGAGATGCTATTCGCTTATTGCAGGTTGTTCAGGAATTTACCTTGGGTGTTTATGATGATGAGGCAACAGCTGCATTCAACCAGAATCTTTCTGACATCGCTACACTGAAAGATCCTCGTGCAAAAGATGCATCCCAAAGGTAATATAGTGATGAATTAGAGTTTTGAGAATTTACTTATCTTGCAAACAAGAAGCAAAAGGAACTGCAAAAGGTAGCTCTTGACATATTTTAAATGGTTGTGTAGGTATCACGCTCATCAGTTCACAAATGGAACTGCCTGTGATCTCACAAATCAGCCCCGAGAAACTGAGGTAAGAACCAAAGGTCAACATAGTTATGTTTTGTGGGCTCTGAATTCCTCCTTTTCCTTCATCTTTTGCATCTTTCTTTTGTAGGTGAGATTTGTCTGCTCAGAGCCTAGAGCTATGATTAGTTCCGTCACTGAAATATCAACTTGCAAATATGCACTTACAGTACAATGTCCAATGCTTTGCAAGCATCCGTAAGTGTCCCCAGCACCTGATAAACTCATAAAATTGTTATCTGAAATGACCAAGCTGTGTTAGACAATTTTTTTATGCCTTTGTTATTCATACATCATATTGCATGGAATTATTCATTTCAGAAACTCAAATCTTTGTGCATAACATTTTAGGGAAAAAATATTCAAAATTTGCAAAGCTTGAGAAATAAGCATCGTGGTATGAAAAGCATCCCTTCATCCAGCATCATAATTGGCTGAAACTGAGAGCATATGGGCATTCATTTTATTGCTCAACGATGCACTCATTGTTGGAGATATTTTGTGAAAATGTGGACTCATTCCTGCATTTCTTCCTGTTAAGCTGTGTTTTGAGACTTCCCTCTAGCCGTTTCCTTTAAAGCATGAAGCAAGTAAAAGAGGGTGTGTATAATATGGAACTATGGCTGTTGAACCCACTTGAGTCTAGGTCCTGTTGCTTAATATGTGAATTCGTTTATATGATAAGTTGATGCATCTGTTCTTGTCTCTTCAGACTGTTTCAAGAAGAGAGACCAGTCTGGCACACCATCAACTGTAATGCGCATCCAAAGGATTACAAGGAAACCAAGGTGGAGAAGGACAAAACTGAGGATAAGCAGATTATTATGGTGACTGACGCGGAATATCCTTCCAGCAATGATTCGGAAGAATGAGGGGGTTGCTGCTTTACTTACAGACCCTTCGCCAATAGAAATGAAGTTAATGAGGCCTCCACGGTTGTTGTAAACACCTCACCATCTCTTACTGCAATCAGTTCCCAACAGCTTAGAAATCTTCTTTCCAACGCAGTATACTGACAAGTTCCCAACAGCTTAGAAATCTTCTTTCCAACGCAGTATACTGACAAGTTCTATAACTTAGAGATCTTCAAGGTAGGTCTTGAACCTGTAAATCTACGAAACAATACATTTTTCTAATAAAACAATTTGTTATTTATTATCATGACTTGTAAGTTTCATTTATTTTACTCAAAGAACTTGCTTTCACTGTAACTAGCCCAATGGAGCATTTCAGTTTCCTAATAGTATGACATACACCGGTCTTTGGTCTCATATCTCGGTTTTGTTGGCATTTTATAGTATCCTATATTCGTATAATTATGCGCACAACATCGATGGAGAAAGAAGTTACTTTTTGTTGTGGTGGTGGGAATACGAAATTGAAAACATGTTAACGATGACAAATTCGAAATGACAATGTTGCCAAGAAAAGTGCAAAATTAAATAAGTGTTATTTCTTGAAATATGAAAAAAGGAAATGAAAACGTGGTTGGCGCATAACCCACGATATGTAAATAATATATTAATATAAAATATTAACCTATGAATAATTTTAACAACGAAATACCTATAAAAATTATAAAAAATGGAAATAACCTCAGTCTAATACTGGTAATATCTATGAACACCAACACCGTCTCTAGCATTTTATTCAAATATTCATCTACACAATAATATTTGTATATATTGATTTGTGTGACTTTTTTCATAAAAAAGAAGGAAAGAAATAGAAAAGAATTGTTCTATCCCTAAAATAAATAAATATAAATAAAAATTGAGAAAGGGGACGAGGAAAGATAATTAAAAGAAGAGAGTTCAAAAGAAGGGAAAATATGAATATAAAAGTTCCATTATGCTCGACGTGCAATTTTTGTTATATATATACTGCAATTGCTCTGCCAATTGTCTAATGCAGGTTTGTAGAACTAAGCTAACTACTTTTAAGCCTCACTCTATCGGTAAGAGAGAGCATATAACTTATTTATGATGCAATAAGTTAGGTACTGCTGTTTACATAGAACTTATACTTGCTTGATAGACAAAACCTGTGTGCTGCTGCTACTGCCTGCCTGCTGAATCCAACATTGCCAGGTACTCGCTTATTGCTTCCCCTTCTTTTGCAACTTCAATATCATAGTCAGACATGGCATCCCCATTTGCAAGCTCTTCTGTGATTTCATCCTCCATCTCCACATCTCGCTGATCCATTTCGCTAGTAGATGCACCACCAACATCATCATCTTCCGCAACATCTGGGATCAGATTCTCCGAGACATCATTGGCAAGTGCGATATCAGAGGCACTTGCATGGACGTTAGCTGCATCGTTGCTACCAGGTAAGTCAGTGGTGCTTGTGTTGTCATTAATAGGAAGCCTGGGTTGTGCGAGCAGTTCGCGAATCGCTTGGTCCATAGAACAACCAGCTGAGAGAGCTGCAACCACTGAAGAAGGGAAAACGAGAAAAGTTCTTAGTTACATATTAGATGAGCCAACCAGCTAAACCAGTTTTGGCCTAAAAATTTGTGACACCACAGTGAATAATTGGTTGATTTGTACCTCTTGATCTTTCGAAGCCCATGGATACAAGCCTTGCTATTGCATTATCTACCCTTTTCCGCTTCCTTGATTCTATACTCCGCTGCAAGTTAAACAAAGTTAGCAGTTCAAAGATGGTATATTCCTTTGAAATCATTCAGAAGGAAATTCAACCCAAAACATCGGAAGAAAAAAATTAAGCAACCTGAATGGTAGTATTAGTTTCTGGATTTGTCAAGTCATCCAATGCCTTCTCACTGTCATTTTCATTTCTTCGAAGAGCTTCAGCAGCAAGCTCCTTCTCGAACCTGCCAAGTTAAGGTGGATATTAGCTTAAGTAGGAATCTATAACACTGGTAACGTTATCCACATCCAGAGACCCATATAGTTTGACTTCATTGGTGAAGTTTCCATTCATGTTACTGACCGATATCAAACTATATACAAATAATGCATGCCAAAACATTGGGGAAGTCAACATAGAGTTTAAGTACATCAAAATACCACAAGGAGTCATCCATCATGTGAAATTCAAGCCATATAAATTCCAGGTTGGTCTCCCTAGAGGCTCAGGTATGTTGCATAACTAGGCAACTAATGTTCAACCCTAATAGTTTTTTAACAGATTTAAGTTTTCATGAATTACCAACAAGCTTGTAGTGCAGTAGTATTTCCTACAAAGTAGGAAGGCATGTTCTTGGGTTTGAGTCTCTTTGTTTACATTCCTATCTATGACAAAAAGAAAAAAAGTTTTCATGGAAAACCATAAACATAGTGTAACAGTGCATGCTTACCCTATGGACACCAACTCCTTCAATCTTTGGAGATCCACGGCTTTCTTTAACGGTGTCACTCCATATCGCTTTTGTTCCCTGGAAATTCAGAAAAGCTTGGTATAAGGCTATAAGCACTAGGAAAGGACAATACCATAAAACAGGAGCTTATGACTGACATGATTTCTGCTTGTCGATGAATGTCATCCTCCCGTTTCTTTGCTTTCTTTGCCTTTTCCTCCACAAGGAAATCAACAGCACTCTCAACATCCTGATTACTCATTCTTAATGCTCTTTTTGCATCTTGTGCCCTAAAGCCCATGCCCATGACAATAGATAAGGCTTCATCTGGCACTTGTAGCTGGCACAAACAACGGGACATTGTAGTCAGGACAATAAATAATGTGAAGGAGCTATCCCACTCAAATCATAAAATCATCAGACGAATTTAATTCTAAATTATCATACATCAATCTAGTCTAGTTATTATCACAAAATCTACAAGTGAGGTCAGCCAATTTCATGAGAATGAGAGAGGAGGATATGTCTAGCCTGCAAAAATTTTGCTTGTGCTGAGTTCAAAAACCTCCTGGATTTATCCAACTGACCACTGTGATATGCCACAACTCCTTCCAACAGTTCCAATCTTAAGTACCTAGAGAGAGGAAACAGAAAGTAATTAACTTCAGAATGCCAATCCTAACAGGAAGTAATTAAACTTCAGATGCAAATCTAAGACAGACTATTACTTCAGGCCATTGATAAGCATGGCAAAGACATCCACATTAAAGTACTTACAGTGCAAGGTCCACAGAGCGGCCAGCTTGAAGGAGCCTCAAACGCGAAGCGTCCTTGCCGTGAGCACGTTCGAGTCCTTCTCTAGCCTTCTCCAGGCGTACTCCTGCCACAGAGAGCCAAGCAATGTCTTGGAGCATGAAATAGCACCACACCATGTCGATTTGCAGGATTGGAATATTGTCAACAAGCTGGAAGCAACAAAAACAAAACAGCCAAAATGCGATCAATTATAAATACAAAAAAAAAGAATAAAAAACTGAGTCATCTGACTAAAACTATTTTATTCAAAGCAAAAGAACAAATCACTCACTTCAATGGACTTTGGATCGCAGAGAGAGAAAGCCTCCTGAATGAAAACATGAAACATGATGTTAATCCCCGAGAAAAAAGAGAAGGAATAAAGCTTTGAAGAATTAATATAACAGAAAAAAACTACCATGACAAACAAGCAGCTAAAATAGGATTTTTTTTGTAATAAAAAACTTCAAACATAGAGAAGTTTAATTTTAATGATTACATGTGATAAATGGAATGCCTGCCATAACTGCATTTTTTTATAAAAAAAAAAACAGCTTCATGGAAATAACAAGTACCATAAATTACTTCCTCTAGACACTAAGAACCAGAGTCAAACATATCTTATATCACACCAGATAAGGTACAATGACAAAAGAAACCATTTAAACAACTGCATAAGGAACCAACCTCTCCCGTTGTGAGCACTTCTAGTGCATCTTTAAACATCTTCTTCTCAATTAGTCGCTTACCATCTTTATGGAGCATGAGACCCATCATAATTGCTCTGCAAAATAACAAGTTCAAGTCACATTACCAGGAATTGAATGATGCGCGCCCTGAAACTCATAAGAACAGAAATTTGTACACTTGTAAACATTATCCAGTAAAGTATCATACTGTCGATCAGTCTCAGAGAAGTGCACTTTTTGGCCGTTTTGATCTTGAAGTTCTATATCGAAGTTTTCAAGTGGTAATGAACCATCTGCATGCCTCTTAGACAATGCAGTGGCAGCTGCCCTGTCAAGTTAACAGAGAAACCAACATGTTAATATGAAACAATCATCGCAACAAGTAAAATAGTAAAAGAAGTGATGTCATTGAGGAGATAGACAAGCAGCAATTCTTTTTCCAGATTCAAAGCTTTTAGTCAGAGTTTTACGTTTGTATTGTATAACACAAGGTATTGAGGAGTCATCTATTTCCAACATATTTAGCAACTAGGTTAAGCTCTTTGGCAGTTTGAGTTCCTGAAACTTCATATAGGTCTCTTAGACAAATACCAACTCTTAGGTCTACATGAATAACAAACCCCATGAAATTCATGAGCCACAAGACAATATGCTTAACACGACACAGCATCCAGATGACAACTTAACAGAACCCTAGGAACTCGATAGTCGATAGTACCCAATAAGCGAAAAGAACTGCAAAATCCCACAAAGCAAGCAACAAGGAAACACATAATTCAATATATAATCACAAAATTTGACATTTTTTTAGAAAAGAAAAGGTTAAAAACCGATAAACCCATCATAACCAGAAACTCAATAAACAATAAAAAACAATCCATCGTAAAAACAAATGCAAAATTAATCATAATGCACATGAAGGAAAGTAGAGAGACTAAGCAGAGAGGGGAAAATGGACTAACTTGACTCGAGAGAGTCTACGGCTGCGTTCTTCATCAGCCATCAACTCCTGCTTCAAAGCCTTACCCTCATCGACAGAGATACGGCTGGAAAGAATCTTGGAGTTGTTCTTAACACCCAATTGGGCGAGCTTTTCAGTGCCATCGCCATCCTTCAAGACTTTCCCAGCGCAAATCAATTTGATAGAATCGGCCCCCATGTTCGATCGCTTACTAACCTCTTCCTTCAACATGGGTACAGTCCAATTCTCCAATTCAACCTCCAACGAACCGACCCATGTCCCTGCTATCTTCAGTTTCGCCATTGAAGACATTGGCTCCTTGTTTTGTTTTTTCGTGAGTAAGAGAGAACTATCGGAAGTAGAGTCAATCTGGGTTTTTCTATGATATATTAGTATTTATATAAGGTAAGGGTTTTCTTTTAAGGACTCCTTTCTTTTATGTTCTTCTTTTTTCCTTGTCTACCTTGTCTATCACGCACGTCTGTTCTTCTTTTTTACTTTTCTGAGTTGGATTTGCATTTGGATTTATAATGGGACTGGGCCCTACTCATACCCAAATTAAAAGGAGTAGACTCGAATCCGCACCCTTACCCACACCCGTATTCATATAATGCGAGTAAAAAAATACTTGTTATATTCCGAAATAGCTTACTACAAAGTGAAAAGAGAACACATGAGAATTTAATTTTGTAAAAAATTAAATTCTAATGGACAAATGACTTGGTATATAGTAATATTTAATAGTAAGTTCACATTAATATGAAAGACTATAAGTATCACTAAAACAACAGTAGAATGACTCAATGTATCGAGAAGTAAATAAAAAAACTTTACTTGGTTGTGTTTTGCGGACAATTTTTTACCAAAAAGTAATCCGTTATCAACAAGAATTATTTTCACATGAAACTACAAAGACCTTCTAAATTTAAAATGTTTTATTTTCAAATTATTATTTATTTGTATTGAATCAGATAAATTTTATTTAAATAAAGAGAATTGTAATGAGTTGTTTTTCATTGGTTTTTAATTAATTGATGCTTTAATTTTTTTTCAGTCGAGTGGGATAAAAAACACTCCCTCCGGTCCGAAACAAACGTCGTTTTAGCATTTGTTTTTATTGTTTCGGCACGTATCTTAAAACGGCCAGTAGACTCACTATTTGAGACAATTTTGCCACAAATTTTTTCTGGGAAGCACGTTAAGGATTAACGTACGTTCACAAAAAAAATTTGGATTTTTTTGGGGTCAAATAGTACCTCATCCGGCCTCCTCGATATGCGTTACCTACTGAATATTGGAATGCGAGGAAGTCATTTAAAGTAAACCGGAGGGAGTATGAATTTGTCTACGCACGCAGAAATGAAATGTATACGTGTCCTGTTGGCGCCTGCGTTCTCTTTCGTCAGTCAACACCTTCGAATATACTCCCAACTCGTGATCCCACCCTCCACTCCATTACAGCCATGACCGCCACCGGTGATTCCTCCGTCCCGGCCACCTCCAAACCTCTCAAAACCCAAAAAATCCAAGCCTCAAACCAAGCCCACCGTCAACCACCTCCTTTACCTCCTCTCCACCGACGCAGGCGCTGCTCATTCTTTCCTCTCCCAAAATGACCTTCACCTTCTCCCCTCTCAATCCATCCACCTTGAATCCCTCCTCGCTTCCCTTCCATTCTTTCCTCTCCCAAAATGGGTATTTTCTTGTTCAGGCATTGGTGGATTCTGAAGGGATATTCTTGGATATCTCTGCCGGATGGCCTAGTACCATGAAACCCCATTCCATTTTAACTCAGACTAAGCTTTACTCGGGTGCGGAGGACTGGAGAGATTTCTTGAATGGGCCATGTTATGAGCTTAGTGATGGGAATTCAATCCCTCAATACATAATGGGGCAGTCATGTTTCCCTCTCTTGCCTTCGCTACTGACTCCTTACAATACAGAGGAAAATTTTGGTTTGGCTGTGAAGGAGTTTAATGCCGGCCATTCTACGGCAATAGAGTTGGTTAGGATGGCATTTCGGAGGGTTAAAGCGCGGTGACAACTGTTGGCTTGTAGGTGGAAAGAAGAGTGTGTTGAGTTTCTGCCTCTTGTTATTGTTATGGTTGTCTGCTGCATAATTTCTTGATCAAGTGTGGCGAGCCACTGCCAGTAGAGCGGGTTGGGTGTTTGAATCAGGAGGAGGAGGAGCTGCCGGCTTTTGAAGGAGAGGTGGATGAGACTGGAAGGAAGATTAGGGATTCACTGGCCAAGGACTTAAGTCGGGTAAGTATGAGAAGATGAATTAATTGTCAGTAGTTATGCTTGTTGGTGTAGATTGTCTTGCTTTTTGGTAACTGAATCACCTTATTTTGTTAAACCTGATGTGGTAATGGTGATTGCGAATGGTTATGCTTTTTGGTGTACATTGTCTCACTTCTCCGGTAACTAAATCACCTTATCTTGTTAATACTGTTGCGGTAATGGTGATTGTGAATGGTAATGCCTTTTGGTGTACATTGTCTCACTTTTCATAATTGAATCGCCTTATCTTGTTAGAATTGTTGTGATAATAGATGATTTTCTCTACATTGGCTGCTGCATTATATACTTTGTCTTGTTTGATCCGCATTGCATTAGTCCTATTGGAAAGTTGGATGAGTTTTAAAAGAAATGAGAAGTGAAATTTATTTATCAAAACAAGATGTATGTACATGTATCAACCATAATGGACCCTTCAGCTTTAGTAAATCTGTTGCCAGGCAATTGGTAATTGTGCCTAAACTTGGTTGGTGTCCTGCATTTGGTGAATAAGTTATAGGAATAGCTTTGCAGAAGAGCAATTTTTGGCACAACTCATACAACAAGATAACAATCCCTTGAGACCTGCCTCCCTAGGTGCTGAGTTATCATTTTCCCGTCGTTGTAGAACTCTTATAAACTCATTCGAGCTTAAAGTTCCATCACGATTGGCATCGAACACATGGAATATTATGTCAACCAAATCATCCGTTATGGAGACACCGCAAACCTGGTCAAATTTATGTAAGTTGCTATTGTTAATACCATAGGATACTGTAGATGCAATTAGAAGTAAAGATGTTAGGATTGGATTTTGGATTACATCTTATTAGTACCATACCTGAGATGCAGCTCTTTGGAAATCTTTTTTCGTTAGCTCTCCATTCACTTTTCCGTAACTGAAAATGGCCATAGACAGATACTGTAACTGTTTACGTAGCTCTGTGAAAGCCTTAAATTCCTGGAATGTAATGCGTATGTCTCTGAGATGTAGATCATCGCTTAGTTCGTCTACCCGATCTAGTAGTTTGTTTACTTCACTAATATCAGCAGATGCAACTAAAGAAGAGGCAAAATCTTTAGCTGGTATGCTACCACATGATTTGTGGTCGTAATGCGCAAACTCCAGCTTCAACATCTGTAAAATCAACATCTTTTAGAATCTGCAATCTGTAAAATAGATATAAAACCATTATCTGGGTATCAGAAATAGAAACATATACTTCATTGTGCAAGTCCCGTAAGAACTGGACAAATCGTTCATGTAGCAGACAGGTCTTGCCATCCTTGCCGAAGAAGTATTCTAAAAGGCCACCATTGTCTACCGGCTCTGCAACATTGAGACCGGCACGCCTTCCATCCCGGTGGCGAGCCCCCTGCTGGTTTTGAGTTCTCATTAAACCCATCACTTTCTTGAATTCCGTCATGTCTATTTTCCTGTTAATTATAAGTGGCTTAATCATTTAACTTAGACCTAACAAGAACATTTATTTCTGTTGCATAGTAGTTTTGGTAAAACATTACCCGTTATTGTCAAGATCAAACATCTTAAATGCCACAGAAAAGCTTGATTCTGGGATGCTGAGTAGGGTGACAAAAAAGATGTACCTGATATCACCATTGAAAAGTTTTATCAAGAACAATAACATTTTGTTGCTACAAGAATGCTTTTGAAAAGTTTTATCAAGAACAATAACATTTTGTTGCTACAAGAATGCTTGATCTGGGGAATTCTGTTAATACTTACTCTGGAAAAGAGATGAGCCCATCGTTGTTGGTATCGAAAAGCATGAAGAATTGTGAAGGAGCACACTGCAACTCGCTCGGAACTCGTTCCCCTCTCAGGAATCCTTCTCTGACTCGGTTAGATTCTGATGGAGGAAACACAGGAACAACTGCTCGCATCAGGTCTGCTGGCGTCATTAGAACTTCCCCATCAGGACTCCGAAAAGATGCGAAGTACTCAAAAACCTGAAACAGCCAAAGAGTTGAGTTTGGTTCAGGATTCATGTGTTAGATAACTCTCTTCTTGAAAACAGGGTTAGATTTTTCCTTGGAAGCTTACATACCTTTTCTGGTAGACTTTGCAGTCTGATGCGCTTCTCGTAGTTAAAGAAAACTCTTCTCCTGTATGCATCTGATGCAGCAGACGACAGTAATTAGAGGGCTATAATACAATTAAATCCAGTTGAATCATTGATCTACTCACATAAGAGCAATATACACGAACAAATAGAAATAAACATCAAAAACGGGGGGGAGCATAAAGAAGAGAGGTACGTACCTCCAAATAGGAACCGATGCGGCTTTTTATCTGAAATCCAAGCTGTATCATTCGTGCTATCATCGGCGAAGCACACAAAAGAACTACTTTCACAGTCCGAGGAGAGCTCCCAATAAGCAATGCCTAAGATGGAACCGAAAATCACTGCTCCTGAACAGACTGATCTCAAAAACAATTCACTGCTACTTCTCCTGTGCTCATCATAGCTTGATCTGGAAGAAGATACCGACGATGAGGTGGAATGTTCCGATTGGTTGAACAATGTACGCGCGCGGGTGCAGAAGCATCGATTTGTAAGAACAACTTGTGTCAATTTGGTGGATTTGTTCCTAAGGGATGCCCAACAAAACATAGTATAATTAAACAGACAACAACGTTCTTACCAACAACAGGAAAAACCTGAAGAAAGGAATGATGGAATACAGAAATAAATGATGACATGTTTTAGGGGGGAAGAGGAGTGATCGGTGTTTTTGTGTTTGACCGGGAAAGATGGGGTTTGTTAAGGTTTTGAGTTGAAAACTAATAACGGTTTTTTGCATAAGTTAGTTAGGTGGTTATTTATAGTTAGAGAGGGGCCTTCAGTTTTTACCTTGTTGTCTGTCTGTTTCTATTTTTCTCATAAATTATGCAGAAGAAAAGTGTGAATAGTTACAAATGTTTGGTATACTAGAGATTAAAAGTAGTTGGTTGGATCCAACTCTTTTTTTTCTTCTGATCCATTCATTTCATTAAAAATTGTTGGTTGAAATTTAAGTGATTTTCATTAAACCCAAGAATTAAAGTTTATGTACAATTAGGTTTTCTTTTAAGTTGTATTTTGTATGACTTTTTTATTTATTTGATAGATAGAAATGGAATTCGAATCTAAATTGATTTTCTACGGGTACTTTTACCACTAGTAAGACAATCAATGTACTTATAAGAGTTTAGATTTAAAATAAAGTGAAACTTTCGAGAAGAGAAATGACACCTTAAAACTTGAGATAAAATTTAACCGATCTGAACGAACCATGAAAGTACGAGTAGCTTGGGCAATTGAAGTTCCAATTGACTAGCCAAGTACCACAACTAATGAGTTCGGTCACTACCTCAACTTCCAAAATATAATTGTAATTAGTGAAACTTTCGAGAAGAGAAATGACACCTTAAAACTTGAGATAAAATTTAACCGATCTGAACGAACAATGAAAGTACGAGTAGCTTGGGCAATTGAAGTTCCAATTGACTAGCCAAGTACCACAACTAATGAGTTCGGTCACTACCTCAACTTCCAAAATATAATTGTAATTAGTGAAACTTTCGAGAAGAGAAATGACACCTTAAAACTTGAGATAAAATTTAACCGATCTGAATGAACCATGAAAGTACGAGTAGCTTGGGCAATTGAAGTTCCAATTGACTAGCCAAGTACCACAACTAATGAGTTCGGTCACTACCTCAACTTCCAAAATATAATTGTAATTAAGCCATTCTCAACCTCCACAACCATCCAAATTACTTACCCAACCAATATTCTTATCTTTTCCTTGCACACATCTATTAATAAGAACCTTAAAATAAAAAATAAAAAAATAAAAATCTTGGTAAGGACCACTTCCAATATCAATTCACATGCACCCTTTCCTATAAATATAAGCAATTTGTATCATACAACACAGCCAAAACCAGAGAATTAATAATAATATGGACTGGTTTTCTTGGCTATCCAAAACTAGTCTTGAGCCTTCAATTGCTTATGAGTATGGCCTCTTGTTCGGCCGCAACGAGCTTGAAGCAGAGGATTTAGGTCACTTCAACCATGAGTTTCTGCAGAGCATGGGGATTTCAGTAGCAAAGCACAGGTTAGAGATACTGAAGCTGGTCAGGAAGGAAGTTGGGCCGGCAGGCCCATTAAGCATTTCTAAGCTTGTTCTGGCATTCAAGGCAACAAGAAACAACATCAAGAAGTGTGTTACTAGGTGGGTTTTCTTTCATGAGCAGAAGATCAAGAATGAGGAGCAACATCAAGAAGTACTGAAGAAACAGAGTACCAGGAAGGCAAAATCTGGGCCGTTGGATAGGAGGGTGAAGGAGAATTGGATGGTTGGTGGTGATGGCCCAAGGCTGAAGCTATCTGGGCCTTTAGATAGGAAGGCCCATGAGAGGTTAGTGTCTGCTTACAAAAGCCCAAACAAGTTCATTTCAAGTTGTAGTAGTAGCAGTAACAAAACACAAGAAGTATCTAAGCCCTTAGTTGAAGGATGCGAAACTAGCACAAAAAAGGTGAAAGAAAGAGTAGAGAATGGTGGATTTATTAGTAAGAAGGATTCAATTCCAACACTATGGGCTACTCTCTTTCAAGGCATGGAACCCACTTGAAATCATCGATGTGCATTTTGTCTATGTAGATCTCTAGAATTGAATCGAATTTAAATATCATAATATATCATTAAAGACTTTTCTTACGTACTTAATGTGTGTGTTTCACCGTCAAGTTAATTACATAGCGCGTCACGTTAATTACATAGCGACGTCAAGTATAGTCATTGAACTATTTCACTTTCAAACGATTTATATATAAACTTACATCAAACCATATATATTAAGCTGATCTTGAATTATCTACCGGCAAGAAAGTTTGTATCTTAACTTATCTGTGATGGGAAGATTGTCTACAAGAAAATAGTAGCAATTGGCGATCCTGATTTCAATGAAATAGAACCAAACTCGTCGCCAATGTGGGTTTATGTACAGAACAGCAGCAATTCCAAGCAGCACCATTATGTAAGCTACAGAAAAGGTGACATAGAAAGCATCCATATCAATTCCCCAGTCATCATCATCTTCGCGATTTGCAGAAGATGTAGGCGATGGTGATGCGATTTCATCACTGCAACTTTTTGGCAGCGGCGGTCCACAAAGGAAAGGGTTTTCCTCATAGCTACTGGCGTTAAATGTTGCAAATTGCGAAACCGTGTTAGGAAGCTTCCCTGACAAATTGTTGTGTGCTACATTGAACACGGCCAAGAAGGTTAATCCAACAAGTTCTGGAGGAATTTTTCCATTCAACCTGTTGTGGGAAAGGTCCAAACTCTCAATAGCCTTTAGGTTAGAGAAGGATATAGGGATTGGTCCGATCAAATTGTTGCGAGAAAGGTTGAGCACTTGGATCATTTCAAGGTATCCAATCAAGGGAGGGATCTCACCTGTCAAATTGTTGGAGGAGAGATCAATTCCAGAGATATAGGTGAGAATGGTCCCATGGTAAGGGTAAGAATTACCCTTCGTGGTAAACTCGAACTGTTGAAAAGCTAGACCTATAGGAGTCATAACATCGGAAACAAGATTAGGATCTGAAGCTGCTGTTCTTTGCCTGGAGGAGCTGCTACTAGCTTTAAGACAAGAAGGAACTTCACCAGAAAGTTTGTTGTCAGAAAGATCAATCAAACATAACTCATCCAGATTGCATAACTGCAATGGGATTTCACCTTTCAGATTGTTGTGACTCAAGAGAAGAAAGTTGAGCCCTGAAAACTTGTTATACCATTTCGGAATTGTACCAGTCAGACCATTATGGCTCAGGTCTAAAATGAAAAGATTTCTGCACCCGTAGAATGCATATCCCAGCGATCCTTCCAGCTTGTTTCTAGACAAGTAAACTTGCCTTAGAGTTGAAGCACGACTAAATGACGTAGAAGACAAATTTCCTGAAAGAAGGTTATTATTGAGATCTAGGACTCTCAAATCAGTGAGGTTAAACAGGATCTCAGGTACACTCCCACTGAATCGATTGCAATCCAGGTGCAACCTATATAAATTTGTCAAGTTAAATTTTTCAGAGAAGATTTGGCCCTCAAGACTGTTGTTCGAAAGCATGAGAGAGGATAACCGGGAGCAACCCGTGGCCAAGTGTTCAGGAATTCCGCCGGACAATAGATTGTGAGACAAGTCTAGGGAACTCAAGGAGTTCATGTCACCCAATGAAGGTGGAATTCTGCCGTTAAACCCACTTCTGGGCATGTTTAAAAACATCAAATTGGGCAGCTTTCCCCCGATTTGTGTGGGAATATGGCCATCAAAGTAGTTCCCGGAGACATCTAACCTTGAGATACTGGTGTGAGATTGATTTGGCAAAAGAAAAGGTCCTGAGAGAGAAGCGTCGGACAAAGTCAGCCCGGTTAATCTGGTATTGTTCTCCAACAACCAATTAGGAAACCCTCCCTTCAATTTCAGGTTCGAGAAGAAAACTTCCCGCAAGTCAACCTGATGGAACAGAAATTTGGGGAATGGCCCGTCGTATTCTTTGCCAGATAAATAAAGCATATTTAATTGGAATTTCGGACTAAAATCATCATCCAAATGAGACTCTGATTGTGCCATGAATTGGTTGTTTCTTGCCTCCAAATACACGAGGTTTGAATGGTTGTAAAATGGGAGGAGTGATATTGGGATTTTGAACAGATTGTTGGAAAGGTATAGAGATCGGATGGATGTGAGAGGCTTAAGAGGAGATGCGGAGATATCTCCACTGAAGTGGTTGTAACTGAGATCTAATTGTTGAAGGGAAGTCATATTTGCCAGACACCAAGGCAAGGTACCACTAAGATCATTACCGCTCATATCTAGGCTTTGGAGATTCCTTAGCTCACACAAACCTGAAAGTATACTGCTGTTAAAATCAATAAGGAGTTGAAATACGAGTTTTACTACATTGGAGATAGACAAGCTTTTTGCAAAATATTCCTGCTGTCTTTGTTTCAAATATTTGAGTTGATAAGAAGTTGTATGTCAATTTCATGCTCGTGAATTACCTTGGCGTGAAGGAATTCTGCCACTCATTCCACAGTACCAAATGTCTAAATTCTTGAGAGAAGTCAGGCTTCCAATGGTTTCTAAGAAGTTGCTGCTGCCACTCTGAGATTGCAACTGCAGACTCTCCAAACTCTTCATTTCACTCTCATCTACGGTACAATTGACCAGGCAACAAATACTTTGGTTATACATTGTAAAATCATAGACTTTTACAATAACTTGAAAAACGCAGATAAATATCCATGTGTACATGCTGAGATGGAAAGTCGGCACAAGAGAGAACAAACCCTAAAAAAGAAAGAACATGCAAATTGCAAATTCCATATAGAGACCAACCTTGAGGAAATATAATTGCGTCCAAATTATTCACATTTAGACTGAGGTCCTTGACGTATCCTAGCGATTCTATTTTAATGCCGGTGCTGTTGCTGTTGTTGCATGTGAAGAAATAGTCACCTAGGACAATGGTGCTCAAGTTTTGCAGACTCATAGTATCTGCAACAAAATAAGTAAGAAGGGAAATTTTATTAATGGTGCAACAAACATGCTGTATATGAGATATACCTTTTGAGAAGGCAAATCTGTCAATATTTCCGCCGAGACAAAGGTACTCTAAGTTGTTCAAACCATCCAGTTCTGGCATATACATGGATTCAAAACAAGAAAGAACACAAATATTT
The DNA here is from genome assembly GCA_963691705.1 of Viola odorata. Lineage (NCBI taxonomy): Eukaryota > Viridiplantae > Streptophyta > Magnoliopsida > Malpighiales > Violaceae > Viola > Viola odorata. The sequence goes on from OY829542.1 coordinate 57,734,742, forward strand.
AAAGATAAGCAACCAATTTGAACAAAGGAAAGGAAATAAATGGAAATGAAATTTAGTACCTACCTTTCATATCTATTGATCCATTGAGTAATGGGTTGCCACATAAATCCAGATATTTGAGAGATGAAAGTCCTTTAAGGGATGATAGGATATTGTTGTTTTCATCACCTGTAATATAAAAGGAATTAGTCAAGGAGTTCCTTTTTTCTTGGGGACAAAAACAGAGATCAATTAGTTGAAGTACTCACCTACAATATCATAAGATCCATTTAGTCTATTGTACGAGAGATCTAATGATTTTATAGATGAAAGACCAGCCAAAGATGCTAGGATGCTAACATTAAAGTCGTTATAGCTCAAGTCAAGAACCTCCAAGTTAGCAAGTCCAGACAGTTTCTCAAAACCTGCACATACAAAAAAGAAGAACAAATTATGTTTTACATTTGGCATATAAGTATAGAGAGTTAGTATCTTTAGGGGTGTAAGAAACCGGACCGAACCGGAACCGAAAAAAATTGGTCCGAACCGTAATTTTTCGATTCTTTCGGAAAATTTCTAGTTCAGTTCGGGTCTGTCGAATATAAAACCGGTAAACCAAATATATAAATATATATATATATATATATATATATATATATATATATATATATATTAATTATCAAAAGTTCTGTTTTGCTTCGATAGTTAAACCTTTCACTTCCTCAAATTTCTTTATTTTTTTCCTTCATTGGTTGGACGGGCTAGGCTGGCCGGGCCAATTTCTTTAATTATTTTTTTGAAAAATCAACTTTTTTAATTTAGGAATAAATTTTCCTAATTGTTTTAAAATATCCAATCATGATAACAAAGAAATATGTTTTTTGAATAAATAAATAGTAGTTTTTTTAATTGTTTTAAAAAAAAATTGAAAAAAGGAACTCCTTGACTAATTCCTTTTATATTACAGGTGGTGAAAACAACAATATCCTATCATGCAAAAAAACACAGATCAATTAGTTGAAGTACTCACCTACAATATCAAAAGATCGATTTAGTCTATTGTTAGAGAGATCTAATGATTTTATAGATGAAAGACCAGCCAAAGATGCTAGGATGCTAGCATTAAAGGCGTTATAGCTCAAGTCAAGAACCTCCAAGTTAGCAAGTCCAGACAGTTTCTCAAAACCTGCACAGACAAAAAGAAGAAGAACAAATTATGTTTTACATTTGGCATATAAGTATAGAAAGTTAGTATCTTGAGAGGTGTAAGAAACCGGACCGAACCGGAACCGGAAAATTTTGACGCGAACCGTAATTTTCCGGTTCTTTTGGAATAGAATCGGAAAATTTCCGGTTCAGTTCGGGTCTGTCGAATATAAAACCGGTAAACCAAACTGTAAAACAATTTGAACCAGAAATTTATATATATATATATATATATGCATTAATTATCAAAAGTTTTGTTTTACTTCGATAATTAAACCTTTCACTTCCTCAAATTTCTTTATTTTTTTCCTACATTGGCTGGGCCGGCCCAGCTGGGCCGGCCAATTTCTTTAATTATTTTTTTGAAAAATCAACTTTTTTAATTTAGGAATAAATTTTCCTAATTGTTTTAAAATATCCAATCATGATAACAAAGAAATATATTTTTTGAATGAATAAATAGTAGTTTTCTTAATTGTTTTAAAAAAAAATTGAAAAAAGGAACTCCTTGACTAATTCCTTTTATATTACAGGTGGTGAAAACAACAATATCCTATCATGCAAAAAAAGACAGATCAATTAGTTGAAGTACTCACCTACAATATCAAAAGATCGATTTAGTCTATTGTTAGAGAGATCTAATGATTTTATAGATGAAAGACCAGCCAAAGATGCTAGGATGCTAGCATTAAAGGCGTTATAGCTCAAGTCAAGAACCTCCAAGTTAGCAAGTCCTGACAGTTTCTCAAAACCTGCACAGACAAAAAGAAGAAGAACAAATTATGTTTTACATTTGACATATAAGTATAGAAAGTTAATATCTTTACCATTATTATTCTTCTCATATTAATTGTTGATGTGGCTTTGAATTATTTCCAAGGGTTTGAGTGTTGGTATGGCCCAAGAAGTGGTCATGCGACTAAAACCTGATATCTGAGTGTTAGGGCTAATCGTATGATTGTATGCTCTCTCATTTCGTTAAAGCGTGGGATAAACATCCTTTGTCGCCAAACTACATAACAGATGTGTTCTTTGTTTTTGTTTCTGTATGTAAAACGTTAACCTAATGGACATGTTGTCATACTAGAAAGTTGCAGGGATAGTTTAGGTACATACCTTCATTCTTTAAGCATCCAACTATGCTATTTCCTTGTAAATTGAGCGTGTTGAGATTTTGAAAAGGAAGAAACAGAGAGGCATTTAGGTAGAAGTGTGGTGGGGAGATGGGGAGAACGGAATCGGATGCGGAGTCCCAATTGACGTAGGGAAGGTTAATAGCCGCAACATGCCCTGTTGTGGTGTCGCAATCAATTCCGTACCAACTGCAACAATCTGCAGTTCTGCCCCAATTTGACAGAGGTTCAGATGAAGTTTCCGTGGCAGTAGTAGGGAAGTAGAAGGAATTCTTGATGCGCAACAGAGCAGTACTCTCCTCTTTCAAACAACCCTCACACCACCATCCTAATTCTAATAGTACAATAATAACTAGCAATATTAGACTAGCTTTTTCCATTTGTAGGAGACGCAGAGCAAGACTAAGAAAGATTGTGATTAATAATTTCGGTGATATATGTTTGATAAATAATATAGAATACTAGTGGACCCAGATAACGGAAAAAACACGGCATATAGTACTCCCTTTATCTTTAAAAAAATAATAAAGTCCGTCGTGTCGTGCCCTTGACTTAGATGTTTTGGCGTGACTTGACTTGCTAACACAATGCTCCTCCCATCAGATTAAGCAAGACCAAACTATTTTCTAAAGAAGATCTTATATGCATGAATTTTACCACAATCTGTCTATTTATTTGCTTGTTTTCTTTAATCAACTTGGTTGAAACGCATGAATGCTATGCCCCCATCCAAATCTGTTCTGGTTACAACTTACAAGATAATAACTCTCTCACGTATTTTGTCGAACGTCTTATATGCATGATATACACACAGACATGTAAAACACTCTCAAGAGGTTTATCCAAATTCAATTAAACCGGTGGATCCAGTCAAGCTTGAAAAAACATTGCATAATTTTCCACAGTCAAAGTCGTCGGGCGGGGCTAACCAATAAAAAGGTTTGTATAAGAAGTAAATAAATACATATTGCAGAATACTTTTACAGACGATTAGTCAACATTTTTAGTCAACATTTTTCGTGCATTGACTAACCTGGTGTGACTCATGGTCCCATGCACATCTCCATAATCATGGGCCTCCCAGACAAATCCCACTTTTTAGGTAAATAAAATGTAAATTGTATGTTTCCAACTTTCACAAGGTATTAGCCTTACTATCTACAACAAGTATTATAATGTTCACAAGCCACTAGGTGCATTCATCAAAATCCTAAAACATTGAATCACTGTACCTTATAGCTTACCACCAGCAAAACCTTCGATACAATGGCTTTCCAAATTCCATGAACTCGAACTTCCGCTCTTTAAGAGGGCAGCTGTTCCTTTGCTTGTCTCTGCCATGGCCTTCATGGCTTCTCTTTAATATACTTCTGCTTATTTAAAAAAAAAAAAAAACTTCCGCTCTTTAAAGCAAGCATCTTAATGATCCGAAGCTTGAGGCAGTAGTGTAAAAGAACCTCCCGCATAAAGCATCTGGTAAACAGGCTTAATCCATATAGTTAGAATAATGCTCAAAAGGGAGCCTACACCACAGACTCCAGCTAGGACTAGGAAGGTGAGCCTGAAGCAATTTGGACCGGAGCAGGAGATGCTTGAATTCGACAACATATTCAGTCCGCCCTGCTTCGCTGCCTCGCTATCATATACATACCCTGCTAGGAGACCTGCTATCAAGCTAGGGACTCTAATGTGGGAGACCCTACGATCCAGGTTGAGCAGGAGGCTGTTTTGCGAACTGATGCAGTAGAGGGAAATCTTGAGAAGGATATCCTTGAGATAGCAGTCTCAATCCCGGAGGAGAATAAGACCTGGCTGGAGAAAAGCGCTATAGGCATTTTACGTAATATTGAGGACGTTTCAGAGGTGCAAGAATTAGTAATGGAATTGGGATGGGATTGCGAAACCAAGATTATGGGGAGAGGTTTGGTTTGGCTAGAGTTTGAATCTTAAGCAGATAGAGAGCGGGTAGAGAAGGAGGTGCAAGAGAGTAGTGGGGTGCTCTCTAAGGTTTTTCCCTGGTCTAGTGATGTGGCTAGTAGGGGACGGTTGTGTTGGGTTCAATGTGTGGGAACTCCAGTACAAGTTTGGGGGGACTGCCTTTTTTGAAAAAATAGGGTCATGCCTAGGCGAACTTGTCGCAATAGATGAGTTTACAGTAGCCCGCAAGAGGTTGGATATAGCTCGCTTGTTAATTTCAACGGACAAGTTATGTGTCCAGGAGACACTCAGAATTAACGTGGGGGGAGGGGTCTATTTCAATCTTAGTTGCCATGAAGAGCCTATGCAAGGGGCAATTATTGATTGGAAGGTGGGGGGGTAAAGATGATGTGGGCTATTCGGAGGGAAGCTCCGAGGAGGAGATGGATGAAGAGGTGGAATCGGGAGGTAAGGTTGGGACTCCTATTCCGGGTCATCTTGAAGATGGGTTGCAGTCACAAGGTAGTGTAGCAGGAGAATACTGGGATTGTCCGTTTGTAGAAGATCGGAAACGTAGGGGAATAGTAAAGAGATTGGTAGGCACAAAGGGAAGTCTACAAACTATGCTCATAGACAGTAGATCTCAGGTAGACGTCCTAAGGGTTGAGGACTCAGATATTATCAGAGTGAACAGGTTGGCTGAGGCAACACTGTTAGAACCAAATTCCTGGAATATTGGAAGGTTGTTGGATATTACTAATCAAGTCAACGAGGAAGCTTTTAAGGATTTCGATAAAGTTCGCTTTGCGGCGGAACTTGGTATCTTTAAAGGTTAGTTTCTGTGATCGATTAGCAAGCTTTACTCTGTTTTTCATGGTGAATTTAATGTCATGGAATAGTCGTGGGTTGCTTTCGATGCATAAGAGGAAGTTTATAAAAAAGAAATTTTGTAGAGAGGGGCTACAGTTTTGTTTACTGCAGGAAACAAAAAGAATTGAGGTTGACGATTTCTTCATGTTTACCTTGTGGGGTAGTAGGGACATGCGTTGGGTGATCTCCCCTGCTGTTGGGCGTTCTGGGGGGTTAATTACCATGTGGGACAGCAAGGTTTTTCATTGTAGTCGTTCAGTTGTAGGAGATAGATTTTTATGGGTTGAGGGAGAGATGGTAGAGGGTAATTTCAAGTGCGCTATCTTGAATGTTTATGTGTATTCTGAGGCAGGGCAGAGAGACAATTTATGGGAAGAGCTAGCGGGTTTAATTAGTAGTAGCGAGGTCCCTGTCCTGATGGGAGGGGATTTTAATGAAACCTTGTCTCCTACAGATTGGCTGCATGGGAGGGGATATACGCAGGGAATGCGTGCCTTCCAGACTTGGGTGGACGGATGTAGGCTAGTTGATATTGGGCTAATGGGGAGGAGGTTCACATGGGCAAATACGGTTAGCAGGAGTAGGATTGACAGGGTTCTAATTCAAGAGGAATGGATGCATCCATAGTTTTCAGAACCGGACCGGACAACGAACCGTTTTCGCCAATTTGGTGGTTCAACCGGGTTGAACCGGGTTCGACCGGATTGTAGATGTTGGTCCGTCCGGAACCGTTTACACATTAAACCGGTAAATTTTAGACGAAAAAACTGGATTAAACCGGATTGAACCGGCTGGTTTTTACTGTAGCATTTTATAATATATCAAAAAATATTATTAAAAATGAAAAAGTCCAAAAACGGCGTCGTTTTGGTTGCCTCTCTGATGGGTTGGGCCATGCCTGTAATGGGCCTGCCCATCAATTTTTTTTTTTTTTTAAAAAAAAAAACCAAACCAAAACGGCGTCGTTTTGGTTTGGCTCATCAAACCGGCCGGTTCAATCCGGTTAAGTAAAAATCGGCCGGTTCGTCCGCTCCGACCCGGGTCAGAAGGCAATCCGGTCCGAAAGGTGAATCGGACCGGTTGAACCGGACGGACCGGCCGGTCCGGTCCGGTTCTGAAAACATGGGATGCATCATCTCTAAGACGTAAGGCTGACAGCGCTTAGCAGAACTTGGTCGGATCACACCCCATTACTCCTTTGTCAAGAAGTTGTGGACTAGGGTCCGAAGCCATTTCGGGACTTACAGACGTGGTTGGAGGTTAAGAGTTTTAAGGATCTTGTTTCAGGGTGGTGGAGGGAAGCAGGTCTGGAGATTCAGGGGGATTTCAAATTAATTCAGAAGATGAAACTCTTGAGGAAGAAAGTCCGGGTGTGGAATAAGGAAATGTATGGCAGCCTGGAGGGTCGTCTCAGAGAGACTCTGGACAGAGCAGAATATCTAGAGAAAATAGCTGATGATCGACCGATATCCGTTCAGGAGCAGATGGAGAGGGTGGAGATTGGGAATACAGTCTGGGAACATCAAGGAAAAGTTGATAGGTTGTGGCAACAAAAGAATCAGAGGAATCGGAACACCAAAGGCGACAGGAACACTGGTTACTTCCATCGGATGGCTAAAATTCAAACATCGTGGAAGAGCATCAAGGAGATATTGACGGTGGATGGCAGGAAGTCGGAGCCTAGTGAGATCAAGCGGGCCGTTGTTCAGTATTACGCTGGGTTCTTTAAAACCTCTCACTGGAATAGACCACGCATTCCGGATATTGGTTTCTCTAAACTGAGTGTAGTGGAAGCAAGCTGGCTGGAGAGAGATGTGACGTTAGAGGAGATTAAGGAGGCTGTTTGGGCTTGTGATGGGAGGAAGACACCAGGTCCAGATGGTTTCTCAATGAATTTCATTCAAAAGGCGTGGGAAGTGGTGGGAAGTGAATTCAGTAGTATGATTCAGGGTTTTTTCATATCATCCAGGTTCCCGTTAGGAGCTAATACAACTTTTTTAACTCTAATACCGAAATCTGCTTCAGCTAGAAGATTTGAGGATTTTCGACCTATTAGCCTGGTTAGTTGTTATTATAAGATAATCTCGAAGATCTTAGCAGGGAGGTTAAGAGAGGTGATAGGAAGCGTCATTAGTGATGTTCAACATGGGTTTATGAAAGGGAAACAGACGCTAGACTGTGTTATGGCGGCCAATAAAGTAGTTCATTTTCTGAAACAATCGAAACAGCAAGGGTTGTTATTTAAGCTTGATTTCGAAAAGGCCTATGATATGATGCCTTTTTATGCATGTTTTTCCCTCTCTTTTAGGTCTAATTTCACACTTGATACTACTAATTTGGCTTGTTTTCCAACCACTTTGTAGATTTGGACTAAAGGGAGAAACTTGCTGAAAAGCGCGACATTTGGATGCATTTTTGCTGATCTTTCATCATCGAGCCCTAGATGCAGTTTTGTCGTCGAGACCTACCGTCGAGACCTAGACGAGATCTTATGTCTAGGCCTAGACGAAGCACGTGAATGTTTCTTTTCGGATGACGCTTGGCCGAAGATGCTAAAAAGATTCTAGCGGGATTCCATGTGCAAATCATCCAGCTCATCAGAGAATATTCCTCTATACCATTTTGTCCCCTAGTGGGGTTGTTAGGCTATATATAGAACCTTAACTTTAGGTTAAGGGGGGCTACTCCTTAGTATATTTTTCATCTTTTTAGGGTTTTCAATCATTGTAGCCACCTCTCTAACATTGGGATTTGTTCTTCCCTTATTTTTCCAGAAATTGGAGCCCAAAGCTCCAATTAGTTTTTAATCCAGATTTTCGTTTTCATCTGCACCTCTTCTCTGTTTATGTTGCTTTCTCCATCTATCTTGTGCATGATTTCCAGCATGAGTGGCTAAATCTCTTAGTCTTGGCAGGGGTGTTTTAAGGATTGCAAGAGGATAGTTGGGAGGTCAAAGTGTTCTTAAAACGTGTTCATTGTTGTATCCGCTTTCTTGCCATTTTATTGTCATTTCGTGTGAGATTTGTTGGTAGTTTGATCACCTATTTGCATGTTTCTCATGAATATTGTCATTTCCATGGTAATAACTAACGTGAGGCCATGGAATAGAGTAGGCATCTGGTCCAGAGTCATCATGTCGTTTGGTCCAATCTGGCTAGGGCAAGAAACCGGTTAGGGCAGACTTCTCAGTGTCTAGCCCTAGACGTGTCTTCTCTCCACTTCACGGGCCTGTGTGTATGACCCATAAGCGTACCTTGGGCACAGTGTCACGGCCACTCCCATAAGCGTACCTTGGGAGTGACTTCTCTTAAGAAGAGAAGTAGGGAATCTCCGTGAAAACAGGGTTCCTATAGCACGTCTATGGCGTGAACGCAGTCTATCCTTGCACCGATGACCGACTAGACCTCGACGCAATCCGCCGTCTACCCCTGCTAAGATTTCTCCTTTTATCTGATCTATTATCTTTACTTACTTTGCTATCATCTTTATTACACTTGTTAGTCTTTACCATTTTTATTGATATTCTCTTGCTTTATTTTCGTTCCCTTTTTATTTAATTATTTCGTTTGCCCTTTATTACTTGTTATTTGCATTTTGATAATCTGTCCCAACATCAACTGCCATCGTTGGTTAGATTCGTCTAGACCAACCAAACCCCCCCTTGTGTTACTTTTATGTCTGTTGCATTTTCATCCTCATCATACATTTAGGGCAAGATTAAATTTAGTCCTTCATTTTCCCTGTGGTTCGACCCTGACTTGCTGCTATTTACCTTAATTTGTGCATCTAGCCTATTATCAGGAAATATTTTATACTATATTTGATGCGCGTTTCGACGGCGCGTCAAATTTTGGCGCCGTTGCCGGGGATAGTGTTTACGGACTAATTTTCTTTCTTTTACTTGTATGACCAGGAGATCTGCACCAGACCTTCTACCCCTCGACCACGAACTCACGAAGACAGAGAGAGAATTTCGGAGACAGGCCGGAGCAACCTCTAGAAGAGTAATTCCCCGTCCTGCCCTCGACAGTCAAACCTCTAGTCAGACCGGTCCCGACAATCATCTTCATCCCGACCTCGACAACCCAGTAGTTGTCTACCCCGAGATACTCAATATGGCAGACCGTCCTAATATCGACAATCCTCCGCAGACCATTGAGGACCTCAATGGTGCCCCTGAAACACCAAACACTTGTATCGTTTGGCCCACTGTTCCTCATGATTGGACGCTCAAGTCTGCAGTCATGCACCATCTACCCCTCTTCCGTGGTGTTCCAAAGGAAAATCCTCACCGCCATCTTCAGCAATTGCACTCTATTTGCGACGCCATGAAGCCGGCCAATGTCAGTATTGAGCACGCCAAACTCCGAGCCTTCATGTGGTCTCTGAAAGATGATGCCCTAGACTGGTTCTATGATCTACCCCCAAACTCCATCAATTCTTGGGCTGAAATGTCAAAATCCTTCACCGAAAAATATTACCCATCAGAAATGGCTAATGTGACTCGCAAGCAATTGGTGTCTATAGTCCAGAGGAAAGAAGAAGATTTTGGCCAGTACCATGAGCGCTACAAAAAGATGCAAGCTATGTGCCCCTCACACAACCTTACCGAGCACGCCCTCATCCAATATTTTTGTGAAGGTCTCAAAGCTCGTGACAAGGCATTGCTCAACGCCGCTGCTGGTGGTGCTATCACCAGACTCACCCCTGCCGCCGCGAAGGCCACCATAGAGTTAATGGCAAGAAATTGCATACCCGAGGAAAGCAATCATCCAGGGCAAGATGCCCAAGTGGCCGCGATGCAGACCCAATTGACCACTATAATGGGCATGCTTCAGAACATGGCCCCCGGATAGTCAGTTCAGGTCAAGACCTGTCAAATTTGCAACATGCCTGATCATCCGACGGATGCGTGCCCTCATATCCCTGATGAGATCCAGAGTATCAACGCCATTGGCAATTACAATCAGGCCCCATACGGACAGAATTACAATCAGGTGTGGAGACCACCAAACTCCGGCTGGGTCAGCCATCAACAAGCGTCTGGACCAGGGCAACCAATGCAGCACAATCAGTACATGAATCAGGCCCAGCCACCTTTCAACGCCCAAAACTTCAAGCCTAGACCTACCCATCCCAACAACCAACAACCTTTCTATCAGACCGATCAGGGCCAGACCTCCAATTCTTCTGCCCCGCCAGTTGATGAGGTAGCTCACTGTAGGAACGCCATCACTGATCTACAAAAACAAATGAGCATCATGTCTGATCTACAAAAACAAATGAGCATAATGGCCGCGGACATGAAAGAATTGAAAAACCAGGGCAGATTGCCGCCCCAGACTGAGGCCAACCCAAAGCACAATGTGTGTGCTATGACTCTTCGCAGTGGCTACGTCTTGCCCCGTCCAGAGCATCTAGGCCTCGACGTCGAAAAGTCTCCTGAATCTGAAATCTTGCCCAAGAAAATACCCAAAGCCAAGTTTATTGGGCCTAAACTTCCAGAAGTGATGGAGGACCGCATTAGATCTCCACGAGGGATGGCTCTACGAGGTGACACGAGCCCACAAGAATTTACCCAAGATTATATACACAAGATCCTCGAGCCGCCCTTTCCTCAAAGGCTCGTCAAGACCAAGAAGAAGGAAGAGTATCAAGAAATCCTTGATATGTTCAGCAAAGTCCTCGTCAATATCCCACTTCTCCAGGCCATCAAAAATGTGCCCCGCTATGCCAAGTTCCTGAAAACGCTTTGCACTAACAAATGCAACTTGGCCGGGGTAAACAAGATAAGTGTGGGGGCGAATTTCTCTGCCATTATCCAACAGAAGATCCCTCCAAAGTGCGAAGACCAGGGCATGTTTGTCCTCCCCTGCACGATAGGGACAGTCAGTATTGGCAAGGCCATGTGTGATCTAGGGGCTGGCATTAATGTCATACCCTTGACGATTTTCAACCGTCTTGGCCTAGGACCCCTCGAGCCAACCCCGCTTGTCATCCAATTGGCCGATCGTTCCGTAATTCGCCCCGAAGGTGTAATTAAGGACGTCTTGGTCCAAGTAGGCGACTTCCTATTTCCCGCAGACTTCTATGTCATTGCCATGGAGAATGAAGAATCCGCTAAAGCCACAGATGTTCTTCTAGGGCGACCGTTTTTGGCTACAGCCAGGGCCAAGATAGACGTTCATGACGCATCTATCTCTCTTGAGTTTGATGGAGAAATCATTAAGTTCACCATGATGGAAGCCGTGCAATATCCTTCTAATCTTGCTTGTGTTAATTTTGCTGATACGATCGATCCTTTGGTTGATAAAGTTACTGACTTGAATTCTATTGAACCTTTTCAGTCTGCCCTCGACAGAAGCGTCACGCCAGCAAGATTGGAAGTCTTGGCCACGACAAGTAAGACTCCACCAGAATTACATGAAGTCAATGCCGCGTTAGAAGAGCATTCAAATGTTGACATTGTAGACCTTATTGCTACACAAGTTTCCAATCTTGACGCGGACGACTCTATCCAGCTTGCCCTAGACAGAACTATTTCACCCGTCGCACTAGACCCTTTGGTCTTGACACTTGTGACTTCAGAGCACTCAATTGTTGATAGTGTTGACCCTATAGATACACAAGTCTTCGATCTTAACGCTGACAACTTTTCCCATCTTGCCCTCGACAAGAACATCACTACAAACTCAATGTTTACCCCTTCTTTTCTACAGGACCCTAAGTTGGAATTGAAGAGCTTGCCCTCGCACCTCAAGTACGCCTACCTTGGCGAACATGACACACTCCCGGTGATCATCTCTAGCAAGCTTGATCCAGATGCGGAGCGCGAGCTGGTGTCGACACTCAAAGGATACCACAAGGCCCTTGGATGGACGGTCGTCGACGTCAAGACACTTGACCCAGCCCTTTGCACTCCTCAACTAGCCATTACTCCAGCTGTCGACATGACCACTTTTGAAAAGGAAACCCCCGCCTCAACTGCTACTGCTACTTCCTTGACCATCGAGGGCAAGACGCTCAATGATAACCCAACTCCGCAACCTGCCCAAGACACAGACAAGATTAACACTCACCACGATAAGTTGCTCTCTTCTAAAACCTTCGATACTGGACAAAAGGTTTTACTTTACAATTCTTGTCTGAGGCTCTTTTCTAGAAAGTTGAAGCAAAAGTGGACCGGCCCTTATCTTGTCAAGAAGACGAATGATCATGGTGTGGTTGCGATCCAGAATATGGACACGGGCCTCATTTCCAAAGTGTATGACCACAGATTGGAGCTATTCCATGAAGGTTTCCACCCCCTGGTGGCAGACCCACCAGTCTTGCCCTAGACGCCTTACAACGTCCGGGCCGGGACGAAAAAGATGGCCGGTCAAGGAGGCATTTCATCGCGCCTCATTTATTTTTTTCCTCGTATCCCTCTCGTTTAAATAACTATTTCCGTTATTCCTTTCTTTATTTAGTTTTTATTATTATTTCCTGTTTTATTTGGTTTATTTAGGCACCCCTTCCGTTTTTCCTTGTTCCATTTAGTTTTTATTTCATTAAACTTCATTTATTTTCCCTCCCTTTGTTTTATTATTCCCGCCTCTCCCTCATCCTTTTAAATTTTGAAACAAACGCTCCCTTTTCTTTTGTTTTGCAGGTCGCGTCCATTCACGGTGCGCCACGCGTCTCCAACGGTCATCTTATCCACAGCCTGCCTCGTCCTCTCACGCGGCGACACGCGTCCCGCAATCCGCGAAGACCAATCCGCGCTCGCCACGCGTCTTCAACGCCCCATCCAGCCAGTCAACGCGTTATCCTCCCGCAATCCACCTCAGCCAATGATGCGTTGACATGTGTCGCGCAATCCACCGCTCCAGCCAGCGTGCGACACGCGTCCTTCCCTATCCTCATCCGCAATCCGTGTCCCCCAATCACGGTGTGCCACGTGTCGCGCAATCCGCTCTCCGAATCCCTCAGCGCCACGTGTCCCGCGTCATCCATATCCGGTGCAGCCAACACAACGCGCCACGTCATCCACGATCCGCGTCTCACTCCCTCACCCTACAGCGTCGCGCCACGTGGTTGAGAGACGCGGAGCTAACCAGGTCGCGACACGCGTCACGCGGAGCCAACCAGGTCGCGACACGCGTCCTCCACAATCCGACCGTTATCCACATCCTCGCCCAACCGCGTCGTGCCACGTGGCACGTAATCTGCCATCCAGCCAACGCGCGACACGCGCCTTATCCACGATCCAGCTCTCGCCAATCAGCGCGCGCCACGTGGCGGCGCCTTATCCGCAATCCCCGCGCCCAATGCCTGCGCGCCACGTGGCAGATCCCTCATCCAAAGCGTCTTATCCGCAATCCAGGTACGGCTAATCAGCGCGCGACACGTGTCACGCAATCCGTATGGCGAATCCCCGCACGCCACGTGTCCCGCGTCGACCTCAACGGTCATCGACCCAGTCAACGCGTCTTATCCGCAATCCAGCTCGCGTCCAACCAGGGCGTGCCACGTGTCCCCCAATCTGCTTCGCTCAACCCCGTCGCGCCACGTGTCCCGGCGTCATCAAGATCCGGAACACCCAACCACAACGCGGCACGTCATCCTGAATCCGCGTCCCACCTCACCGGCCACTCACGTCGCGCCACGTGTCATGGAGCTCTCCTTCTCCTCACTTACCCATTTTTTCATTTTTATTTTTATTTTTCTTTTCCCTCCCTCTCTTCCAACGTCCATCTTCCTCCCTTGAAACCCTAGCCACACACTAACCATTCACCATATCCCTCAAAAAAAAATCCACAAAAATTAAAATGGTGGCCCACATAAAACACATCACCCACCAGCTCATCACCCCCCCAGTCGTCAACTCCCGATTCCGGCCACTCTCACTCTCGCCACACCGACCTAGGGCCGAAAAATGAGAAAGCTACCGACGCCGGTGAGCCCTCCAACTCCCAGCCGCCGTCCGATGAAGACCTAAAAGTCACCGGATCTAAGCCGCCGACCTCCACCATCACTAGATCCGGCCGGTCGGCAATGCACCATCGCCCTAGGGCACTCCACAACATTCTCCTATCCCTTCCCCCTTCCCTTGAACTCCTTTTATGATCTGAACTCTCTTGTCTGTTTTGTGCATCTCTCTCACATTGAGGGCAATGCGAAGCTTCAGTGTGGGGGAGGATTTATGTGTTTGTGTGACATGATTTGTATATATTTGATTGCATGCTTTGTGCAAAAATTTAAAATTTTTCGGATTTTCACTTTAAAGGATTTTGCTAATTTGGTATCACTGCCCAGTTTTAAAACCCCCTTTGTATGGACACACTTCTGACTTGTGCACATGAAATAAACTGCCTTTCATGTTGGTCTTGCCCTAGATCTTGCATGATTTGTCTGCTAGCTCTTATAACCTGCATCTGCACTAAACATCAGTAATCATTTATAGCACCTTGTGAGCATTTGAGCCTAAACAGTTATATTATTCATGTGTGATTCAATGCTTAGCTAGGCACTCAACTAAGTTTGCATGAGACCCCTGGGTATGGACACCATCAGTCTTAGGAAAGCAACAAAAAGACGGAAAAAATGAAATTTGCATCTTTGTTTTCGTTTCTTTTTCTTTCTATCATTCCTCTCTTTTTCTTCATTTATCCCTCGACACCCTTTTTCGTTTAGCCCCTGACATCTCATTCCCTTCTCATTTTTCTCTCTTCTTTATCCACTTGTTCTCACTTTCCTTAATCCCTTTTCCTTGGCAGGTGAGCGGTATTTGTCAGAGGTGGCGGGCTAGATGATCAACAAAGTCTAAGTGTGGGGGAGACCGACAAGAAGGTGTAGATGCCGAAAAAAGGTCTAGGGCAAAGTCATCAAGCCCTAGCCGAAGTAAGTTGGCAAAATCCTTGAGCTAACTCAATCTTCATCAGCTGAAGTTTGTCGAATTCGTTTTCATCTTTGTCAAAAAAAAATATATATATATATATATATATATTTATATATATATATAAAAAAAAAAATTCAAAAAAAATTCAAAACCAGAAATAAAGCAAAGAAAAGAAAGTCTTATCTGGTTTCAAAAAAAAAGAGTAAAGAAAAACGAAAGAAGGCAAAGGTGCGAACAAGAAAAATGAAGTATTGTCAGAATAGCTCCCAAGAGAAGAACTCCCCCAGACGAAGAACTTCGTCTAGCCCTCGACTGTCTGCCCTTGACGGATACTGCCTCACCATTTCATCTCCATCCGGTTTTTTCGTTCCATTCTCCTTCTCTTTTCCTTCCTCTTTGTGCTCTTTGTATATAATCTATCCTTTTGCTTTTCCTATTTTCTTTCTTTCTTTCTTTCCCTTTTCTCTCCATATTCTTCATATTCTCTATACAGCTTTCCTTTCAATCCTTTTTTATGGTGCAAAGTTCATTTCTGATTGTTGATTGCCTAAGCATGTGGATTTTAACTCGGGTTGATGTGCAAACTATGTTGTGTGTCTTGTTAATTTGCATATTTGAGTGATGATACACCGAGCCTAGTTGAGTGTGAGTGTAAACACTTACCCTGGTGAGGATTGCTGATGCCAAGTCTGATGTGGTAAAGTTTCTTCATTAGGGTCGTTATCCTAATGATTTGATGCAGAGTTATCTAGGCGGAGTATGTCTTGACATGGTTAGGGCTGATTGTTTGGTTTGTTAATTCTTGTGCTATGGTTGGTTGTGCTTGTCTATGTCTTGGGGTGTGTTTTCCTTTTTGATTGCTCGAGGGCGAGCAATGGGCAGTGTGGGGGAATTTGATATGATGCCTTTTTATGCATGTTTTTCCCTCTCTTTTAGGTCTAATTTCACACTTGATACTACTAATTTGGCTTGTTTTCCAACCACTTTGTAGATTTGGACTAAAGGGAGAAACTTGCTGAAAAGCGCGACATTTGGATGCATTTTTGCTGATCTTTCATCATCGAGCCCTAGATGCAGTTTTGTCGTCGAGACCTACCGTCGAGACCTAGACGAGATCTTATGTCTAGGCCTAGACGAAGCACGTGAATGTTTCTTTTCGGATGACGCTTGGCCGAAGATGCTAAAAAGATTCTAGCGGGATTCCATGTGCAAATCATCCAGCTCATCAGAGAATATTCCTCTATACCATTTTGTCCCCTAGTGGGGTTGTTAGGCTATATATAGAACCTTAACTTTAGGTTAAGGGGGGCTACTCCTTAGTATATTTTTCATCTTTTTAGGGTTTTCAATCATTGTAGCCACCTCTCTAACATTGGGATTTGTTCTTCCCTTATTTTTCCAGAAATTGGAGCCCAAAGCTCCAATTAGTTTTTAATCCAGATTTTCGTTTTCATCTGCACCTCTTCTCTGTTTATGTTGCTTTCTCCATCTATCTTGTGCATGATTTCCAGCATGAGTGGCTAAATCTCTTAGTCTTGGCAGGGGTGTTTTAAGGATTGCAAGAGGATAGTTGGGAGGTCAAAGTGTTCTTAAAACGTGTTCATTGTTGTATCCGCTTTCTTGCCATTTTATTGTCATTTCGTGTGAGATTTGTTGGTAGTTTGATCACCTATTTGCATGTTTCTCATGAATATTGTCATTTCCATGGTAATAACTAACGTGAGGCCATGGAATAGAGTAGGCATCTGGTCCAGAGTCATCATGTCGTTTGGTCCAATCTGGCTAGGGCAAGAAACCGGTTAGGGCAGACTTCTCAGTGTCTAGCCCTAGACGTGTCTTCTCTCCACTTCACGGGCCTGTGTGTATGACCCATAAGCGTACCTTGGGCACAGTGTCACGGCCACTCCCATAAGCGTACCTTGGGAGTGACTTCTCTTAAGAAGAGAAGTAGGGAATCTCCGTGAAAACAGGGTTCCTATAGCACGTCTATGGCGTGAACGCAGTCTATCCTTGCACCGATGACCGACTAGACCTCGACGCAATCCGCCGTCTACCCCTGCTAAGATTTCTCCTTTTATCTGATCTATTATCTTTACTTACTTTGCTATCATCTTTATTACACTTGTTAGTCTTTACCATTTTTATTGATATTCTCTTGCTTTATTTTCGTTCCCTTTTTATTTAATTATTTCGTTTGCCCTTTATTACTTGTTATTTGCATTTTGATAATCTGTCCCAACATCAACTGCCATCGTTGGTTAGATTCGTCTAGACCAACCAAACCCCCCCTTGTGTTACTTTTATGTCTGTTGCATTTTCATCCTCATCATACATTTAGGGCAAGATTAAATTTAGTCCTTCATTTTCCCTGTGGTTCGACCCTGACTTGCTGCTATTTACCTTAATTTGTGCATCTAGCCTATTATCAGGAAATATTTTATACTATATTTGATGCGCGTTTCGACGGCGCGTCAAATTTTGGCGCCGTTGCCGGGGATAGTGTTTACGGACTAATTTTCTTTCTTTTACTTGTATGACCAGGAGATCTGCACCAGACCTTCTACCCCTCGACCACGAACTCACGAAGACAGAGAGAGAATTTCGGAGACAGGCCGGAGCAACCTCTAGAAGAGTAATTCCCCGTCCTGCCCTCGACAGTCAAACCTCTAGTCAGACCGGTCCCGACAATCATCTTCATCCCGACCTCGACAACCCAGTAGTTGTCTACCCCGAGATACTCAATATGGCAGACCGTCCTAATATCGACAATCCTCCGCAGACCATTGAGGACCTCAATGGTGCCCCTGAAACACCAAACACTTGTATCGTTTGGCCCACTGTTCCTCATGATTGGACGCTCAAGTCTGCAGTCATGCACCATCTACCCCTCTTCCGTGGTGTTCCAAAGGAAAATCCTCACCGCCATCTTCAGCAATTGCACTCTATTTGCGACGCCATGAAGCCGGCCAATGTCAGTATTGAGCACGCCAAACTCCGAGCCTTCATGTGGTCTCTGAAAGATGATGCCCTAGACTGGTTCTATGATCTACCCCCAAACTCCATCAATTCTTGGGCTGAAATGTCAAAATCCTTCACCGAAAAATATTACCCATCAGAAATGGCTAATGTGACTCGCAAGCAATTGGTGTCTATAGTCCAGAGGAAAGAAGAAGATTTTGGCCAGTACCATGAGCGCTACAAAAAGATGCAAGCTATGTGCCCCTCACACAACCTTACCGAGCACGCCCTCATCCAATATTTTTGTGAAGGTCTCAAAGCTCGTGACAAGGCATTGCTCAACGCCGCTGCTGGTGGTGCTATCACCAGACTCACCCCTGCCGCCGCGAAGGCCACCATAGAGTTAATGGCAAGAAATTGCATACCCGAGGAAAGCAATCATCCAGGGCAAGATGCCCAAGTGGCCGCGATGCAGACCCAATTGACCACTATAATGGGCATGCTTCAGAACATGGCCCCCGGACAGTCAGTTCAGGTCAAGACCTGTCAAATTTGCAACATGCCTGATCATCCGACGGATGCGTGCCCTCATATCCCTGATGAGATCCAGAGTATCAACGCCATTGGCAATTACAATCAGGCCCCATACGGACAGAATTACAATCAGGTGTGGAGACCACCAAACTCCGGCTGGGTCAGCCATCAACAAGCGTCTGGACCAGGGCAACCAATGCAGCACAATCAGTACATGAATCAGGCCCAGCCACCTTTCAACGCCCAAAACTTCAAGCCTAGACCTACCCATCCCAACAACCAACAACCTTTCTATCAGACCGATCAGGACCAGACCTCCAATTCTTCTGCCCCGCCAGTTGATGAGGTAGCTCACTGTAGGAACGCCATCACTGATCTACAAAAACAAATGAGCATCATGTCTGATCTACAAAAACAAATGAGCATAATGGCCGCGGACATGAAAGAATTGAAAAACCAGGGCAGATTGCCGCCCCAGACTGAGGCCAACCCAAAGCACAATGTGTGTGCTATGACTCTTCGCAGTGGCTACGTCTTGCCCCGTCCAGAGCATCTAGGCCTCGACGTCGAAAAGTCTCCTGAATCTGAAATCTTGCCCAAGAAAATACCCAAAGCCAAGTTTATTGGGCCTAAACTTCCAGAAGTGATGGAGGACCGCATTAGATCTCCACGAGGGATGGCTCTACGAGGTGACACGAGCCCACAAGAATTTACCCAAGATTATATACACAAGATCCTCGAGCCGCCCTTTCCTCAAAGGCTCGTCAAGACCAAGAAGAAGGAAGAGTATCAAGAAATCCTTGATATGTTCAGCAAAGTCCTCGTCAATATCCCACTTCTCCAGGCCATCAAAAATGTGCCCCGCTATGCCAAGTTCCTGAAAACGCTTTGCACTAACAAATGCAACTTGGCCGGGGTAAACAAGATAAGTGTGGGGGCGAATTTCTCTGCCATTATCCAACAGAAGATCCCTCCAAAGTGCGAAGACCAGGGCATGTTTGTCCTCCCCTGCACGATAGGGACAGTCAGTATTGGCAAGGCCATGTGTGATCTAGGGGCTGGCATTAATGTCATACCCTTGACGATTTTCAACCGTCTTGGCCTAGGACCCCTCGAGCCAACCCCGCTTGTCATCCAATTGGCCGATCGTTCCGTAATTCGCCCCGAAGGTGTAATTAAGGACGTCTTGGTCCAAGTAGGCGACTTCCTATTTCCCGCAGACTTCTATGTCATTGCCATGGAGAATGAAGAATCCGCTAAAGCCACAGATGTTCTTCTAGGGCGACCGTTTTTGGCTACAGCCAGGGCCAAGATAGACGTTCATGACGCATCTATCTCTCTTGAGTTTGATGGAGAAATCATTAAGTTCACCATGATGGAAGCCGTGCAATATCCTTCTAATCTTGCTTGTGTTAATTTTGCTGATACGATCGATCCTTTGGTTGATAAAGTTACTGACTTGAATTCTATTGAACCTTTTCAGTCTGCCCTCGACAGAAGCGTCACGCCAGCAAGATTGGAAGTCTTGGCCACGACAAGTAAGACTCCACCAGAATTACATGAAGTCAATGCCGCGTTAGAAGAGCATTCAAATGTTGACATTGTAGACCTTATTGCTACACAAGTTTCCAATCTTGACGCGGACGACTCTATCCAGCTTGCCCTAGACAGAACTATTTCACCCGTCGCACTAGACCCTTTGGTCTTGACACTTGTGACTTCAGAGCACTCAATTGTTGATAGTGTTGACCCTATAGATACACAAGTCTTCGATCTTAACGCTGACAACTTTTCCCATCTTGCCCTCGACAAGAACATCACTACAAACTCAATGTTTACCCCTTCTTTTCTACAGGACCCTAAGTTGGAATTGAAGAGCTTGCCCTCGCACCTCAAGTACGCCTACCTTGGCGAACATGACACACTCCCGGTGATCATCTCTAGCAAGCTTGATCCAGATGCGGAGCGCGAGCTGGTGTCGACACTCAAAGGATACCACAAGGCCCTTGGATGGACGGTCGTCGACGTCAAGACACTTGACCCAGCCCTTTGCACTCCTCAACTAGCCATTACTCCAGCTGTCGACATGACCACTTTTGAAAAGGAAACCCCCGCCTCAACTGCTACTGCTACTTCCTTGACCATCGAGGGCAAGACGCTCAATGATAACCCAACTCCGCAACCTGCCCAAGACACAGACAAGATTAACACTCACCACGATAAGTTGCTCTCTTCTAAAACCTTCGATACTGGACAAAAGGTTTTACTTTACAATTCTTGTCTGAGGCTCTTTTCTAGAAAGTTGAAGCAAAAGTGGACCGGCCCTTATCTTGTCAAGAAGACGAATGATCATGGTGTGGTTGCGATCCAGAATATGGACACGGGCCTCATTTCCAAAGTGTATGACCACAGATTGGAGCTATTCCATGAAGGTTTCCACCCCCTGGTGGCAGACCCACCAGTCTTGCCCTAGACGCCTTACAACGTCCGGGCCGGGACGAAAAAGATGGCCGGTCAAGGAGGCATTTCATCGCGCCTCATTTATTTTTTTCCTCGTATCCCTCTCGTTTAAATAACTATTTCCGTTATTCCTTTCTTTATTTAGTTTTTATTATTATTTCCTGTTTTATTTGGTTTATTTAGGCACCCCTTCCGTTTTTCCTTGTTCCATTTAGTTTTTATTTCATTAAACTTCATTTATTTTCCCTCCCTTTGTTTTATTATTCCCGCCTCTCCCTCATCCTTTTAAATTTTGAAACAAACGCTCCCTTTTCTTTTGTTTTGCAGGTCGCGTCCATTCACGGTGCGCCACGCGTCTCCAACGGTCATCTTATCCACAGCCTGCCTCGTCCTCTCACGCGGCGACACGCGTCCCGCAATCCGCGAAGACCAATCCGCGCTCGCCACGCGTCTTCAACGCCCCATCCAGCCAGTCAACGCGTTATCCTCCCGCAATCCACCTCAGCCAATGATGCGTTGACATGTGTCGCGCAATCCACCGCTCCAGCCAGCGTGCGACACGCGTCCTTCCCTATCCTCATCCGCAATCCGTGTCCCCCAATCACGGTGTGCCACGTGTCGCGCAATCCGCTCTCCGAATCCCTCAGCGCCACGTGTCCCGCGTCATCCATATCCGGTGCAGCCAACACAACGCGCCACGTCATCCACGATCCGCGTCTCACTCCCTCACCCTACAGCGTCGCGCCACGTGGTTGAGAGACGCGGAGCTAACCAGGTCGCGACACGCGTCACGCGGAGCCAACCAGGTCGCGACACGCGTCCTCCACAATCCGACCGTTATCCACATCCTCGCCCAACCGCGTCGTGCCACGTGGCACGTAATCTGCCATCCAGCCAACGCGCGACACGCGCCTTATCCACGATCCAGCTCTCGCCAATCAGCGCGCGCCACGTGGCGGCGCCTTATCCGCAATCCCCGCGCCCAATGCCTGCGCGCCACGTGGCAGATCCCTCATCCAAAGCGTCTTATCCGCAATCCAGGTACGGCTAATCAGCGCGCGACACGTGTCACGCAATCCGTATGGCGAATCCCCGCACGCCACGTGTCCCGCGTCGACCTCAACGGTCATCGACCCAGTCAACGCGTCTTATCCGCAATCCAGCTCGCGTCCAACCAGGGCGTGCCACGTGTCCCCCAATCTGCTTCGCTCAACCCCGTCGCGCCACGTGTCCCGGCGTCATCAAGATCCGGAACACCCAACCACAACGCGGCACGTCATCCTGAATCCGCGTCCCACCTCACCGGCCACTCACGTCGCGCCACGTGTCATGGAGCTCTCCTTCTCCTCACTTACCCATTTTTTCATTTTTATTTTTATTTTTCTTTTCCCTCCCTCTCTTCCAACGTCCATCTTCCTCCCTTGAAACCCTAGCCACACACTAACCATTCACCATATCCCTCAAAAAAAAATCCACAAAAATTAAAATGGTGGCCCACATAAAACACATCACCCACCAGCTCATCACCCCCCCAGTCGTCAACTCCCGATTCCGGCCACTCTCACTCTCGCCACACCGACCTAGGGCCGAAAAATGAGAAAGCTACCGACGCCGGTGAGCCCTCCAACTCCCAGCCGCCGTCCGATGAAGACCTAAAAGTCACCGGATCTAAGCCGCCGACCTCCACCATCACTAGATCCGGCCGGTCGGCAATGCACCATCGCCCTAGGGCACTCCACAACATTCTCCTATCCCTTCCCCCTTCCCTTGAACTCCTTTTATGATCTGAACTCTCTTGTCTGTTTTGTGCATCTCTCTCACATTGAGGGCAATGCGAAGCTTCAGTGTGGGGGAGGATTTATGTGTTTGTGTGACATGATTTGTATATATTTGATTGCATGCTTTGTGCAAAAATTTAAAATTTTTCGGATTTTCACTTTAAAGGATTTTGCTAATTTGGTATCACTGCCCAGTTTTAAAACCCCCTTTGTATGGACACACTTCTGACTTGTGCACATGAAATAAACTGCCTTTCATGTTGGTCTTGCCCTAGATCTTGCATGATTTGTCTGCTAGCTCTTATAACCTGCATCTGCACTAAACATCAGTAATCATTTATAGCACCTTGTGAGCATTTGAGCCTAAACAGTTATATTATTCATGTGTGATTCAATGCTTAGCTAGGCACTCAACTAAGTTTGCATGAGACCCCTGGGTATGGACACCATCAGTCTTAGGAAAGCAACAAAAAGACGGAAAAAATGAAATTTGCATCTTTGTTTTCGTTTCTTTTTCTTTCTATCATTCCTCTCTTTTTCTTCATTTATCCCTCGACACCCTTTTTCGTTTAGCCCCTGACATCTCATTCCCTTCTCATTTTTCTCTCTTCTTTATCCACTTGTTCTCACTTTCCTTAATCCCTTTTCCTTGGCAGGTGAGCGGTATTTGTCAGAGGTGGCGGGCTAGATGATCAACAAAGTCTAAGTGTGGAGGAGACCGACAAGAAGGTGTAGATGCCGAAAAAAGGTCTAGGGCAAAGTCATCAAGCCCTAGCCGAAGTAAGTTGGCAAAATCCTTGAGCTAACTCAATCTTCATCAGCTGAAGTTTGTCGAATTCGTTTTCATCTTTGTCAAAAAAAAATATATATATATATATATATATATTTATATATATATATAAAAAAAAAATTCAAAAAAAATTCAAAACCAGAAATAAAGCAAAGAAAAGAAAGTCTTATCTGGTTTCAAAAAAAAAGAGTAAAGAAAAACGAAAGAAGGCAAAGGTGCGAACAAGAAAAATGAAGTATTGTCAGCATAGCTCCCAAGAGAAGAACTCCCCCAGACGAAGAACTTCGTCTAGCCCTCGACTGTCTGCCCTTGACGGATACTGCCTCACCATTTCATCTCCATCCGGTTTTTTCGTTCCATTCTCCTTCTCTTTTCCTTCCTCTTTGTGCTCTTTGTATATAATCTATCCTTTTGCTTTTCCTATTTTCTTTCTTTCTTTCTTTCCCTTTTCTCTCCATATTCTTCATATTCTCTATACAGCTTTCCTTTCAATCCTTTTTTATGGTGCAAAGTTCATTTCTGATTGTTGATTGCCTAAGCATGTGGATTTTAACTCGGGTTGATGTGCAAACTATGTTGTGTGTCTTGTTAATTTGCATATTTGAGTGATGATACACCGAGCCTAGTTGAGTGTGAGTGTAAACACTTACCCTGGTGAGGATTGCTGATGCCAAGTCTGATGTGGTAAAGTTTCTTCATTAGGGTCGTTATCCTAATGATTTGATGCAGAGTTATCTAGGCGGAGTATGTCTTGACATGGTTAGGGCTGATTGTTTGGTTTGTTAATTCTTGTGCTATGGTTGGTTGTGCTTGTCTATGTCTTGGGGTGTGTTTTCCTTTTTGATTGCTCGAGGGCGAGCAATGGGCAGTGTGGGGGAATTTGATATGATGCCTTTTTATGCATGTTTTTCCCTCTCTTTTAGGTCTAATTTCACACTTGATACTACTAATTTGGCTTGTTTTCCAACCACTTTGTAGATTTGGACTAAAGGGAGAAACTTGCTGAAAAGCGCGACATTTGGATGCATTTTTGCTGATCTTTCATCATCGAGCCCTAGATGCAGTTTTGTCGTCGAGACCTACCGTCGAGACCTAGACGAGATCTTATGTCTAGGCCTAGACGAAGCACGTGAATGTTTCTTTTCGGATGACGCTTGGCCGAAGATGCTAAAAAGATTCTAGCGGGATTCCATGTGCAAATCATCCAGCTCATCAGAGAATATTCCTCTATACCATTTTGTCCCCTAGTGGGGTTGTTAGGCTATATATAGAACCTTAACTTTAGGTTAAGGGGGGCTACTCCTTAGTATATTTTTCATCTTTTTAGGGTTTTCAATCATTGTAGCCACCTCTCTAACATTGGGATTTGTTCTTCCCTTATTTTTCCAGAAATTGGAGCCCAAAGCTCCAATTAGTTTTTAATCCAGATTTTCGTTTTCATCTGCACCTCTTCTCTGTTTATGTTGCTTTCTCCATCTATCTTGTGCATGATTTCCAGCATGAGTGGCTAAATCTCTTAGTCTTGGCAGGGGTGTTTTAAGGATTGCAAGAGGATAGTTGGGAGGTCAAAGTGTTCTTAAAACGTGTTCATTGTTGTATCCGCTTTCTTGCCATTTTATTGTCATTTCGTGTGAGATTTGTTGGTAGTTTGATCACCTATTTGCATGTTTCTCATGAATATTGTCATTTCCATGGTAATAACTAACGTGAGGCCATGGAATAGAGTAGGCATCTGGTCCAGAGTCATCATGTCGTTTGGTCCAATCTGGCTAGGGCAAGAAACCGGTTAGGGCAGACTTCTCAGTGTCTAGCCCTAGACGTGTCTTCTCTCCACTTCACGGGCCTGTGTGTATGACCCATAAGCGTACCTTGGGCACAGTGTCACGGCCACTCCCATAAGCGTACCTTGGGAGTGACTTCTCTTAAGAAGAGAAGTAGGGAATCTCCGTGAAAACAGGGTTCCTATAGCACGTCTATGGCGTGAACGCAGTCTATCCTTGCACCGATGACCGACTAGACCTCGACGCAATCCGCCGTCTACCCCTGCTAAGATTTCTCCTTTTATCTGATCTATTATCTTTACTTACTTTGCTATCATCTTTATTACACTTGTTAGTCTTTACCATTTTTATTGATATTCTCTTGCTTTATTTTCGTTCCCTTTTTATTTAATTATTTCGTTTGCCCTTTATTACTTGTTATTTGCATTTTGATAATCTGTCCCAACATCAACTGCCATCGTTGGTTAGATTCGTCTAGACCAACCAAACCCCCCCTTGTGTTACTTTTATGTCTGTTGCATTTTCATCCTCATCATACATTTAGGGCAAGATTAAATTTAGTCCTTCATTTTCCCTGTGGTTCGACCCTGACTTGCTGCTATTTACCTTAATTTGTGCATCTAGCCTATTATCAGGAAATATTTTATACTATATTTGATGCGCGTTTCGACGGCGCGTCAGCCTACGATTCTATAGAGTGGGAGTACTTGGAGGACGTTATGGGCCATATGGGGTTTGGGATTCGATGGAGGAAATGGATTAAGGAGTGCATTAGCACTAGCAAGGTTTCAGTTCTAATAAATGGATCTCCTACGGAGCAATTTGGGGTTGAGCGGGGTCTGCGCCAAGGTTCTTCCTTATCACCATTCCTTTTTAATATCGCTGCTGAGGGATTACATCGCCTATTTGTTCGAGCCGAAGAAGTAGGAGTACTTTAAGGAGTGGGAGATCCAAGTACAGGATGGAGAGTTAGTCATTTGCAATTCGCGGATGACACTTTGGTGTTCGTTAATAATGACGAGGAGGAGATTCAGGGGGTAAAAGGTACTCTGAGATGGTTTGAGGCTTATTCGGGGCTTAAGGTTAATTTTCACAAGAGCTCTCTTGTGGGAATTAACTTGAACGAGCAAGTGGGGAGTTGTCTTGCTAGAAGGGCGGGATGTAAGTATGAATCTCTACCCTTCAAGTATTTGGGATCGTTTGTCGGATTTAATCCCCGGAGGATCTCGAATTGGGAGTTTCTAGTCCAAAGAATGCGAATCAAGCTGGCTAGCTGGAAGGGTAGTCTCCTGTCCGTTGGAGGGAGAGTCACGCTTATCAAATCAGCCCTCTCAAGTCTCCCTGTCTACAATATGTCCTTATATTGCATGCCCAAAAGTGTCATTAAGCAGTGTGAAAGGATTATGCGTAGGTTTATGTGGAGTGGAGACGATAAGAAAAGAGGCTTGGCGAAGGTGAGTTGGAAGGAAATCACAAGGAAGCCGGAATTTGGAGGATTGGGAATTGGAAACATGCGTGCTAAGAATGTAGGTTTCTTGTTTAAATGGGTATGGGACTTAGTGAAGGGAAGTGGGAAGATTTGGGCTGATTTAATTCGGAAGCAATACAACATTAGTAATCTGGGAGATTTATGGCAACCTAGGGAAGCTAACTTTTCAGTGGTTTGGAGAGATATCATGAAGCTGCTAAGCAGGGGGGGAGTACTTTGATTTTTGGACAACTAGATCAGATGTTGTAGTGGGAGATGGGAGAAGTGCTTCCTTCTGGTGGGATCCAATTGCTAACAATAAACCGTTGGCCTTGTTACACCCTCGTCTGTATAATCTTGCGTGCAATAAGCAGGGAACCGTGAGGGAGTATGGTATTCGTAGAGAGGATTCTTGGGAGTGGCAGGTGCAGTGGCGGAGAGGGTTGTTCGAATGGGAGAAGGCGGAGTGGGATAGCATGAAAGACAGGTTGCCGACGACTATCAAAGAAGGGCAGAAGGATGAGATTTGTTGGACAGCAGATACAAAAGGTTTTTCTGTATCTTCTTGGTGTGTGGGTTTAGAGAGAGCTGCTTTTGGCCTCAAGCCCGATCTCCAGTCGTGCTGGACTTCCCTCGTTCCATATAGAATTGAATTTTTCTTGTGGTTGGCATTTAAGGGCCGCTTAGTTACAAAGGAGTTCCTAACACGTAGGAACATGGTAGCGGATGATAGCTGCCCCATGTGTAACAGGAGTGCAGAAATTGTGGACCACTTGTTATTACAGTGTGACGTTGCAAGAGTGTGCTGGGATTTTTGCTTGGGGTGGTTGGGTGTCAAATGGTGCCATCCGAGGAGTTTACTTGATCTCTGGTCGATGTGGGCAGGCTGCCTCCCGGGAAGGAATGTTCAGGCGCACCGTATGTGGAAAATCCTATTCTATGTGGTGTCTTGGAGTATCAACGTAATCAAGTTGTTTTCCAGCAAGAAGTGCATCGTCAAGATAGGATTATTGATGTTATCATGGCCCTGTGGCATAGGTGGATCAAAAGTTTAGATGTCAACTTCCCATACTCCCTGGCCACAATGTCTGCTTCGTCTGTGTGGCTCACTTCATGGGGTTGATCTGCTTTTTTGTGCAGTAGTGCTTTTTTGGGCAGTAGTGTTTTTTGTGTGTTTGTGAGCTTGGTTCTCCAGTAGCTTAACTTCTTGTACATTCTTTCCCTTTTTCCAGCCATTGTCTAATGGCTTGGTAATATTATCTTCTTCCGCTTATTAAAAAAAAAAAAAAGAGACCTGAGAAAAGGAATGCACCAAGAGGGTTTCCGATTGACATGACATTGTAAAATATGCCAAAATACTTCAGCCCGAAAAGCTCAGAGACAGACAGTTGGGATCATGATGGAGAACTGAACTCCATAGCAGATCCCAAGTAATGCAGTTGCCACGTAGAGGGTACTATTCATGGAAGATGCAAATAAAAGGTATGTTATGATCATCAAAACTTGAGTGCATCATATTGTACGAGGATTGCTCTTGCCCTGCAAAGAGAGAGTCTCTTACGTAAAACTTGGGCACAGATGCTGTAAAATAGATCCTATCTGCCAATGTTGGAATGTAGGAGCTGTAGAAGAAAGTTCATTAGTGCAATTCGTGAATGATCACATGATTTACTACATCCCTTGTATGCACTTTACTCGGAAAGATTATTGGCTAAAAACATAAACTAGGTTGGCATATGTAATTTTCACGTCAAAATAAGGAAAAACCAACATGCCGAACATTTAATCAGCAAGACCCTTCAATAGAATTGCTCAGTCAGTAGCATAAGAAATGGTGAACTGACCTCACAAAATGTTCAGAAACTATGCCGCCTCCAAGACGTCCTACAAAATTGCAAAAGCTAAAGAGAGACAAGAAGATTGTAGTGTTATGCATGTCTTGTGCAATCCCAATCTGTGCCAAATTATTCAGCACTGTAACCCCAGAACCAACCCCCACAAAGTAAACGAAGAAAAGAAGCCAGAAATCAGCCTTGACAACAGCCTCACTTAATTTGAAATCCTCCCCTCGTTTGGGCCCCCTCTTCTTTTTTATTGCCCCCCTCACCCTCAGCTAGAAGCATAGCCACCTCCGATGCCTCATCACTCTCCTGAAAATTTCCAAGCATCATTTCGGATTGAGATGAATTCAGAAGCGGTTCATGTTTGTCTGCATTGCCTTCCCCCTCTAGCAAACATTCTGAAGACTCCACTAGTTGCTCATGTATCTCTGACTTTCTGGTTCTTGTGCGGAAAAAAGTCATCTTGATGGGGATTGCAAGTGGAGCCATAAGTAGGATAATCATTACTAAGAGAAAAGTATAAGATACTGGATCGCTAAAATGAAGCATGTGATCCAATACTGTGGACATCAGAACAAATATACCAAGTACAACAAGAGCAGCTTGGGTAAAAAGGAAATGGGCATGCTCTGAACAGTCTTCATCAGAAGCTGGAGTACAAGGCCTCACAAGTTACATCACAATGAAACATAGAGCAGGAATTCCAAGTGCAAGGAACAAAAGAAGATTTGAGGAAGACTTGTGGAGAAGTATGCTGTAAACTTCTGTAAATACAGCTGCACTGATACCGCTATAACCTTTAAGAATACCAGCAACAGTGCCCCGACTGAGGGGAAAGTTTCTAATGTTGGTTACAAGCACAACTGTGCTCAACCAAGCACTACTATTAGTAGCAACACATAGTGCAAACCATAGCTGCAAAAAAATGAAGTGGAAATAAAGATCAGTTCATCCGTTAAAAATGAAAAAATTGAGATCCTTTTGGAGAAATTCTGAAAATAAGTACCGCAAAAGTGCTTGCCACTCAGCTGAAGAAGCATAAGCTTAGTGTGATAAAGTTGCAGAAGATAATAAACACAAATCTTACCAATAACAGGCTTGGAAGTCATGCATTAGCAATACAAAGAGGGACACCAACATTTTATGATAAAGAACATGGAATCTGTGTAGTCAATTGTACACGTGTTGTCACTTCTGTGCTATAAAATCCAGTTATATCTAATGGCACAACTTGATTGATGAGTATACAACCCCAATGATTTGGATTTAAACTACGTAAAATAAAGAATAGATTGTTCGGATTTACCAATTTTAACTGGGTTAATTAATTGCATAAAATGGCCAGACACAAGTACTACATAAAGGGCAGAAATAGGATTATTTGGACAAACACGGAGCTTTCCTTTTTTGAATTGTCCCATTACTTCAGCATTTTCCGTAATCTTCAATAACAAGCAACCAACAAAGGAATTGAATCAAGAAAAATTGCAACCAATTGCTTAGAAGAGAAACTTGCGAAAAAATAGAATTATAATGTTATTCAACTCCTTGCAGTCGGTAACAAGAAAATTTCAAAAAAATCTAATCCGAAAAACAATATATTATACTTCATATAATTAAACATCTATAGTACCTAGATAGATAAGATCCAAAATATGACTCTGCCATCAACCTATCCTATAACCTACCACCACAAAACCAGTACGTAAAATGCCAGTGCAAAACTAAAAATAGAAGGGTCCTGACCATTATTACTAAGAAGCATTCAAAATCACAAAGATTCAAACTTTACTTACCAGCCAATAAGGCAAGGACTGGACTGTGCGAGTAACAGCAAGCCAGAGGATGCCATAACCAAAGAAAGAAGCAAGACCACCAATCATGAGAATAAGCCAAGGAGGGAACTTGTTGCAGGCGATACCAGGGAGGAGCCCAACATTTTCTCCAAGCAGCAGCAACTCCAAGCATGGTGAGCTGGTGCTGGTTATATCCAAGCACTGATTTCAAGGTATGGGAATAGAGAGGGAAATTGTAAGCATTCCCAGATGCAATCTAAACCCAAACTGCTGCTCCAAGCCCAACACATGGTGGCCTGCTCCCTGCGATTCACCATTGATGATGCCTGCAGCAACTAAAGATGGGTCCTCTAATTTTGCTCTGGTTTTTTTGTTAGAGAAGAAAACAATAAAAAAATATCAGTACCAAAATGCTTGTTTGAGAGAGAAGTGAGAGTGTGGGGGTGTAAATTGTAAATCTGGACAAAAATACATACAAAAACAATAAACATGTAATATTGTTGTATTAATGATACTTAGCTAATTCATACTCAGAATTACTTTATTGATTTGATATATGATTCTTTTATTACTTGAATAATGAGCTATTTTATTGATTTGGTTTTTTATGTGTTTTTGTAAGAATTTAATTCATCTATTATTTAAATAAGATTAATTAAACTATTTTTTTTAATCTCGTGCATACGTATCCGTAAAATCCGTATTCATGGTATCTTTTATATTAAAAGTGTTGATGTGTCATTTCACAATAGCTGCCACATTATTAGATTTTTTTATTAAAAAAAATGTAAAATAAAATTAAGAATGAAAAAATATCAAAAGCATTTAGAAAAAAACGAAAGCATTTTATAAAATACATAAAAAAAACATAAAATTACCAATATCAATGTCAAAATTAGTTAGTGGTGAAAAACATCTCATTCTTCTTTTTCGGATTACCTATTGTTTTTCATATATGACAATAATTTTAAAATTAAAAAATTGTGTTGTTCTATTAATTTTCTTCTCTTTCCACCTACTTATAAGAGGAAAATTTTTATGGGACGGAAGGAAATATTTTTAAAAGAATTTATTTTCCTTTCCATTTTATTAGTTTCCTTCATCTAACTATAAAAAATTATTAAATTTTCCTTTCTTTTGCTTTCCTTTCCATTCCCCCCTAATCCTTCCTCACATGCATAGTGTAAAAATTAGATCTAAAGCCTCTAGACCCACAACACTCCATCGTCCCACTTTCCTTTGTCAGATTCCCAAGAACCCAATCAAGAAACCATTTTTCTTCTTTGCTGCTCCTTGATGCCCCTTAACGCCCAACTTCAGCGACTCCGATTCGAACACGAACAATACAACTTTTAATTTCTTGGTGCCCAGGCCGAGCGTTAAGGTGTGTCGGGCGTGGTGGGCCAAAGTTGTAAAATTTGTGGGTAAAAAAGTTGCGGTTGATGGGAAGATTGCATTCCTTTTGATGTTTATCGGAGGGAAAGAGGAGTTTTAGGAGCTCGAGATATCTGGCTCGTCGGATTGTGAATGATTTTACGATGAACTGGCCGCCGAATCGAAGACCCTTTACTTCTGAACTTGGCTTGAATGCAAAATCTGATGTTGGTGTTGTTGTTTTTGTGGGTTTCTAGTCATTTGGGTGCTGGTGTTTTTGCTTCTTGTTTTCCTGCTTTCTTCTTCTGTTCATCTTTATCTTCCATAGATTTTTTTTCTTTTTTTCTTTTTTTCATTTTTTCATTTTTCTTTTTAGTTGGGTTGAGTGGAGGAGGTGAGTGAGTTTTGGTGTGAAGAAAAGAAGAGCGGTGGCGGTGGCGGTGGCGTAAAAGGAGAAGAGGAGAGGAGAAAAAGGAAGGAATATATTTTTTCCCCATGTTTCTAATTTTTTTCTATTTGTAAATAACATTATACGATTTTTCTTTAATTTTTATGTATTTTATAAAACGCTTTCGTTTTTTTCTAAATGTTTTTGAATTTTTAAATATTTTTTCTGTTTTAAAAATATTTTTACATTTTTTTTCTATTTTTAACCCTATTAAAAAAATAAACTAATGATTACGTCTGTAGATTTAATGGACAAGGATACACACGTTACAAATAAGAGAAAAGTACAAAAATAACACCTGCACTTCTATTAATTGATTTATTTGATACTTTTATTTTTTTGTGGTTTAAAACACACCTGTACTAAAAAAAAATGACACATTTGACACTTGTCCCTCACGTCATCGGCTTTTCACCGTTAACTGCTCATGTGGCACGTCATCACAGAAAAATAATATAATTAATTTTTAAAAATCAGAAAAATAATTTAATTAATTTTAAAAATTCAGAAAAATATTGTAATTAATTTTAAAAAAATCAGGAAAATAATATAATTAATTTTAAAAAATCAGAAAAATAATGTAATTAATTTTAAAAATTAAGAAAAATAATTTAATTAATTTTAAAAATCCATCAAAATAATATAATTAATTTTAAAAATCCAGAAAATAATATAATTAATATAAAAAAAGAGAAATAACTATATATATATATTGAAAGGAAATTAATCGAATCTCAATCCAGACATATTTTTTTCCCTCTCATTGCTCAAATTAATTAATTGTACAAATAATTTTTTCCTAAACCCTAAATCCTAATACTAACATAATTTTTTTAATTAAAATAACAAAAAATTGCATAACTAACCTAATTATATGTATATTATTATACTAAATTATACTTATGTAAAATTAAAATTATCTTCTTTTTTCTTAGAAATTATATATGTAAAATAACTACCAAATTAACTGACCCATATTTTGCACAGAAAAATCAAAATAGTCCCTAATAAGTTAATCCTAAAAATATGATCCGACTTTAAAAATAAATAATTACTATAATGATAAAAATAACAATTAATTGAAAAAAGGCTAAAGAAAACTTATATTTTTTATACATGCTTTATTTATTTTTCTAATGAAGAAATCACACATAATTTAATAATATACTAATTTTAATTGGGGATAATAATAGTAATTAAGTAAATTAAATGCATACAAATTAAAATTCCTAACTAAAACAACATAAAAGAAAAAAAATGTATTATTTCAGATATATTAACCCTATTTTTATAAGAAACAAATAAATTTTAAAATTTAACTTTTATGTAATTCTAATTTAGTATAATAATATAAATATTCTTTTATTTGGTAGATTATAGCAGTGTTATCAGAACCGGACCGGACAACGAACCGGAAATGAAAATTTGGTGGTTGAACTGAGTTCGACCGGATTGTAGATGCTGGTCCATTTTGAACCGTTCAATCTTAGATAATTGAACCGCCTGATGTTTACTATAGCATTTTATAATATATAAAAATTTATTATTAAAATTGAAACAGAAGCAAAACGGCATCGTTTTGGTCCGTGTCAAAACG
Source organism: Viola odorata (assembly GCA_963691705.1). Taxonomy (NCBI): domain Eukaryota; kingdom Viridiplantae; phylum Streptophyta; class Magnoliopsida; order Malpighiales; family Violaceae; genus Viola; species Viola odorata. The sequence continues at coordinate 57,768,552 of OY829542.1, forward strand.
GCGCCGTTTTGCTTTGGCTCTGATATGGGCCCGTGGGCCGTATCAAAACGGTGTCGTTTTGGGCCCATGGGCCGTGCCAAAACGGCGTCGTTTTAACACGTCATCAAACAAGCCGGTTTGATAGAAAATCAACCGGTCCGACCCGGGTCAGAGACAAATCCGGTCCGATAGCTGAATCGGACCGAAAAGGTGAAAATGCCAGGTTGAACCGGCCGGACCGTCCGGCCCGATTCTGATAACCAGGGATTATAGAGTTTAGTTTTCAACCCTCAATTAATTTGCTTTTAGTTAAGATGTATAAAATTAGTTATATTTTTTCATATTTAGTTAATGAGTTATCGTGTAGTTAAATACATATTCTATTAACTTTCATCCTATTCCAATATTTAATTTTTGTTTATTTTTTAAACGACGTTGTTTTGTGGAAAAAAATGTAGTAAATGGAAATTTTTTAACGGTGTTAGTGCAAACTTGAGGATACATGAGTGTATTTAACTAACGACAATTAAATTAAAGTAAACGTGAGTAACAAAGATAAAATTAGGGGGAAAATTAAAAAGGTCAAAAAGAAAAGAAAAGGTCAAAATTAAAATTGGGGGTAAAAAGGCTTCTCAAATTATAGTTAGAGAGAGGCCTTCAGTTTACCTTGTTGTCTGTCTGTTTCTATTTTTCTCATAAATTATGCAGAAGAAAAGAAGTGAGAATTTACAAGAGTGATTAATTACTTGCACTTGTAATAGTTACAAATGTTTGGTATACTAGAGATTAAAAGTAGTTGGTTGAAATTTAAGTGATTTTCTTTAAACCCAAGAATTAAAGTTTACGTACAGTTAGGTTTTCTTTTAAGTTGTATTTTGTACTCAATTTTTATCACGATAAAATATTAATTTTTTATTATTATTTGAAAGATAGAAGTGGAATTCGAATTTAAGTTGATTTTCTACCGGTATTTTTATCACCAATAAGACAAGTCAATGTACTTATAAGATTTTGATTTAAAATAAACTGAACCTTTCAAGAGAAATGACACCTTAAAACTTGAAAGTCAATTTTGAAACCATTCCGAGATAAAATTTAACCGATCTGAACAAACAGTACGATTAGCTTTGGCAATTGAAGTTCAAATTGACTAGACAAGTACCACTACTAATGAGTTCGGTCACTACCTCAACTTCCAAAATATAATTGTAATTAAGCCATTCTCAACCTCCACAACCATCCAAATTACTTACCCAACCAATATTCTTATCCTCTCCTTGCACACATCTACTAATAAGAACCCTAAAATAAAAAATAAAAATCTTGGTAAGGACCACTTCCAATAATAATTAACATTTCCTATAAATATAAGCAATTTGTATCATACTCCAACACAGCCAAAACCAGAGAATTAATAATAATATGGACTGGTTTTCTTGGCTATCCAAAACCAGTCTTGAGCCTTCAATTGCTTATGAGTATGGCCTCTTGTTCGGCCGCAACGAGCTTGAAGCAGAGGATTTAGGTCACTTCAACCATGAGTTTCTGCGGAGCATGGGGATTTCAGTAGCAAAGCACAGGTTAGAGATACTGAAGCTGGCCAGGAAGGAAGTTGGGCCGGCAGGCCCATTAAGTATTTCTAAGCTTGTTCTGGCATTCAAGGCAACAAGAAACAACATCAAGAAGTGTGTTACTAGGTGGGTTTTCTTTCATGAGCAGAAGATCAAGAATGAGGAGCAACATCAAGAAGTACTGAAGAAACAGAGTACCAGGAAGGCAAAATCTGGGCCGTTGGATAGGAGGGTGAAGGAGAATTGGATGGTTGGTGGTGATGGCACAAGGCTGAAGCTATCTGGGCCTTCCAAAGGCCCAAGAGAGGTTAGTGTTTGATTACAAAAGCCCAAACAAGTTCATGTCAAGTAGTAGTAGTAGCAGTAACAAAACACAAGTACCTAAGCCCTTAGTTGAAGGATGTGAAACTAGCATAAAAAAGGGCAAAGAAAGAGTAGAGAATGGTGGATTTATTAGTAAGAAAGATTCAATTCCAACACTATGGGCTACTCTCTTTCAAGGCATGGAACCACTTGAAATCATCGATGTGCATTTTGTCTATTAGATCTTTAGAGTTGAATCGAATTTAAATATTATAATATCTCGTTAAAAACTTTTCTTGCATACTTAATGTGTGTGTTCCACCGTCAGGTTTATTACATAGCGCATCACATTAATTACATAGCGACCTCAAATATAGTCATTGAACTATTTCACTTTCAAACGATTTATATATAAACTTACCTCAAACCATATATATTAAGCTGATCTTGAATTATCTACAGGCAAGAAAGTTTGTACCTTAACGTATCTGTGATAGGAAGATTGTGTACAAGAAAATAGTAGCAATTGGCGATCCTGACTTCAATGAAATAGAACCAAACTCGTCGCCAATGTGGGTTTATGTACAGAACAGCAGCAATTCCAAGCAGCACCATTATGTAAGCTACAGAAAAGGTGACATAGAAAGCATCCATATCAATTCCCCAGTCATCATCTTCTTCGCGATTTGCAGAAGATGTAGGCGATGGTGATGCGATTTCATCACTGCAACTTTTTGACAGCGGCGGTCCACAAAGGAAAGGGTTTTCCTCATAGCTACTGGCGTTAAATGTTGCAAATTGTGAAACCCTGTTAGGAAGCCTCCCTGACAAATTGTTGTGTGCTACATTGAACACGGCCAAGAAGGTTAATCCAACAAGTTCTGGAGGAATTTTTCCATTCAACCTGTTGTGGGAAAGGTCCAAACTCTCAATATCCTTTAGGTTAGAGAAGGATATAGGGATTGGTCCGATCAAATTGTTGCGAGAAAGGTTGAGCACTTGGATCATTTCAAGGTATCCAATCAAGGGAGGGATCTCACCTGTCAAATTGTTGGAGGAGAGATCAATTCCAGAGATATAGGTGAGAATGGTTCCATGGTAAGGGTAAGAATTACCCTTCGTGGTAAACTCGAAAGGTTGAAAACCTGAAACTGGAGCTGAAGCGCGAACAGAATTAGGATCTGAAGCTGCTGTTCTTTGCCTGTAGGAGTTGCTACTAGGTTTAAGACAAGGAGGAACTTGACCAGAAAGTTTATTGTCAGAAATATCAATCAAACTTAACTCATCCAGATTGCATAACTGCAATGGGATTTCACCTTTCAGACTGTTGTGACTCAAGAGAAGAAAGTTGAGCCTTGAAAACCTGTCATACCATTTCGGAATTGTACCAGTCAGACCATTATGGCTCAGGTCTAAAATCAAAAGATTTCTGCACCCGTAGAATGCATCTCCCAGCGATCCTTCCAGCTTGTTTCTAGACAAGTAAACTTCCTCTAGAGTTGAAGCACGACTAAATGACGTAGAAGACAAATTTCCTGAAAGAAGGTTATTACTGAGATCTAGGACTCTCAAGTCAGTGAGGTTAAACAGGATCTCAGGTACACTCCCACTGAATCGATTGCGATCCAGTTGCAACCTATATAAATTTGTCAGGTTAAATTTTTCAGAGAAGATTTGGCCCTCAAGACTGTTGTTCGAAAGCATGAGAGAGGATAACCGACCCATGGCCAAGTGTTCAGGAATTCCGCCGGACAATACATTGTGAGACAAGTCTAGGTCATACAAGGAGTTCATGTCACCCAATGAAGGTGGAATTCTGCCGTTAAACCCACTTCTGGACATGTCTAAATAATTCAAATTGGGCAGCTTTCCCCCGATTTGTGTGGGAATATGGCCATCAAAGTAGTTCCCGGAGACATCTAAGTATGAGATATTGGTGTGAGATTGATTTGGCAATAGAAAAGGTCCTGAGAGAGAAGCGTCGGACAAAGTCAGCCAAGTTAATCTGGTATTGTTCTCCAACAACCAATTAGGAAACCCTCCCTTCAATTTCAGGTTAGAGAAGTCAACTTCCCGCAGGTCAACCTGATGGTACAGGAATTTGGGGAATGGCCCGTCGTATTCTTTGCCAGATAAAGAAAGCATATTTAATTGGAATTTCGGACTAAAATCATCATCCAAATGAGACTCTGATTGTGCCATGAATTGGTTGTTTCCTGCATCCAAATACACGAGGTTTGAATGGTTGTAAAATAGGAAGAGTGAGATTGGGATTTTGAAGAGATTGTCGGAAAGGTCTAGAGATCGAATGGATGTGAGAGGCTTAAGAGGAGATGCGGAGATATCTCCAATGAAGTGGTTGTAATGGAGATCTAATTGTTGAAGGGAAGTCATATTTGCCAGACACCAAGGCAAGGTACCACTAAGATCATTATTGCTCATATATAGGCTTTGGAGATTCCTTAGCTCACACAAACCTGAAAGTTTACTGCTGTTAAAATCAATAAGGAGTTGAAATACAAGTTTTACTACATTGGAGATAGACAAGCTTTTTGCAAAAGATTCCTGCTGTCTTTGTTTCAAATATTTGAGTTGATTAGAAGTTGTATGTCAATTTCATGCTCGTGAATTACCTTGGAGTGAAGGAATTCTGCCTCGCATTCCACAGTACGAAATGGATAAAGTCTTGAGAGAAGTCAGGCTTCCAATGGTTTCTAGGAAGTGGCTGCTGCCACTCTGCGAAACCAAGTACAGACTCTCCAAACTCTTCATTTCACTCTCATCTACAGTGCAATTGACCAGGCAACAAATACTTTGGTTATACATTGTAAAATCATAGACTTTTACAATAACTTGAAAAACGCAGATAAATATCAAGGATCTGATTGAGATATCCGTGTGTACATGATGAGATAGAAAGTCGGCACAAGAGAGAATAGACCCTAAAAAAGAAAGAACATGCAAATTGCAAATTGCGTACAGAGACCAACCTTGAGGAAATATAATTGCGTCCAAATTATTCACACCTAGACTGAGGGTCTTGACGTATCCTAGCGATTCTATTTTAATGCCGGTGCCATTGCCGTTGTTGCCTCTGAAGTCACCTAGTAAAAGGGCGCTCAAATTTTGCAGACTCATAATATCTGCAACAAATTAAGTAAGAAGGGAAATTTTATTAATGGTGCAACAAACATGCTGTATATTAGATATATACCTTTTGAGAAGGCAAATCTGTCAATAGTTCCGCCAAGACAAAGGTGCTCTAAGTTGCTCAAACCATCCAGTTCTGGCATATACATGGATTCAAAACAAGAAAGAACACAAATATTTAATGATAAGCAACCAATTTGAACAAAGGAAAGGAAATAAATGGAAACGAAATTTAGTACCTACCTTTCATATCTATTGATCCATTGAGTAATGGGTTGTCACATAAATCCAGATATTTGAGAGATGAAAGTCCTTTGAGGGATGATAGGATATTGTTGTTTTCACCACCTGTAATATAAAAGGAATTAGTCAAGGAGTTCCTTTTTTCTTGGGGACAAAAACAGAGATCAATTAGTTGAAGTACTCACCTACAATATCATAAGATCCATTTAGTCTATTGTAAGAGAGATCTAATGATTTTATAGATGAAAGACCAGCCAAAGATGCTAGGATGCTAACATTAAAGGCGTTAGTGCTCAAGTCAAGAACCTCCAAGTTAGCATGTCCTGACAGTTTCTCAAAACCTGCACATACAAAAAAGAAGAAGAACAAATTATGTTTTACATTTGACATATAAGTATAGAAAGTATCTTTACCATTATTATTCTTCTAATAATAATTGTTGATGTGGCTTTGAATTATTTCCAAGGGTTTGAGTGTTGGTATGGCCCAAGAAGGTGGTCATGCGACTAAAACCTGATATCTGAGTGTTGAGTGTTAGGGCTAATCGTATGATTGTATGCTCTCTCATTTCATTAAAGTGTGGGATAAACATCCTTTGTCGCCAAACTACATAACAGATGTGTTCTTTGTTTTTTGTTTCTGTATGTAAAACGTTAACCTAATGGTCCAATGGACATGTTGTCATTCTAGAAAGTTTCAGGGATAGTTTAGGTACATACCTTCATTCTTTAAGCATCCAACTATGCCATTTCCTTTTAAATTGAGCGTGTTGAGATTTTGAAAAGGAAGAAACAGAGGCATTTAGGTAGAAGTGTGGGGAGATGTGGCGAGCGGATGCGGAGCCCCAATTGACGTAGGGAAGGTTAATAGCCGAAACATGCCCTGTTGTGGTGTCGCAACCAATTCCGCCCCAACTGCAACAATCTGCAGTTCTGCCCCAATTTGAGGTCACTGACAGAGGTGCATATGAAGTGGCAGTGGCCGTGTCAGTAGTAGGGAAGTAGAAGGAATTCTTGATGCGCAACAGAGCAATACTCTCCTCTTTCAAGCAACCCTCACACCACCATCCTAATTCTAATACAATAATAACTAGCAATATTAGACTAGCTTTTTCCATTTGTAGGAGACGCACAGCAAGACTAAGAAAGATGGTGATCAATAATTTCGGTGACATATATGTTTGATAAATAATATAGAATACTTTGATGAAGAAACTAGTGGATCCGGTCATCACCAACCCAGATGACTGAAAAAACACGGCATATACTAATCCCTTTATCCTCCAAAAAAAAAAAAAATCAATTCATTTTCACAACAATTAAGATAATAATATTTATTAATTACGCCCCATTAACACTAATTTTGATTTTTCAATACATTAAAAATTATAAAAATAAATATTTTTTTTGGACAAAAAAAAAGTGATGGAAGTTATTTATTCAAGAACGGAGGGAGTATAATTTTCTACGTGAACGAACGAGTTTTCGTTTTGACTTAATGTGATATGGTCAGTCGTATCGTGTCCTTAACTTAGATGTTTTGGCGTGGCTTGACTTGCAAACACAATGCTCCTCCCATCAGATTTTCCATCAGATTGGCTCAGGGACGCTAGAGTTTAAGCAAGACCAAACTATTTTCTAAAGAAGATCTTATATGCATGAATTTTACCACAAGCTGTCTATTTATTTTCTTGTTTTCTTTAATCAACTTGCTTGAAACGCCTGAATGCTATGCCCCCATCCAAATCTGTTATTGTTATCAAATAAAAATTATTAACGGGGGTGGGCTAGAGTGGGCCCAAACAGTGGCCCAATTTATATATACTATTAATTATTTTTATTTATTTTATTAATAATTAATTAATTAGTAATGAAAGTTAAGAGATTAAAAAATCTATAAAAATAGTGAGAAAATATTGATATATATCTTAAGAAGTTATACTTTTACTAATAAAAAATATATCCCTAAAAAGCTTTGGAGCTCAGGTAGACTATCATTAAAACAAATTATTATATATATTTATATTTGATTACATAAATAGATGTTTTAATATTTGCAGGAACTCAGGTAAACATTGCATAATTAGAAATGCAAACATTGCATAATTAGAAATGCAATTAAACATTGCATAATTTTCCACAGCCAACGAGTCCTGCTTGGAAAATTTCATATATCACGCCTCTTTTTCCAACACGGCAACTATATACGTGAATATTTAGATAAGAGAATTTAATGGGAAAATTTAGAGGTAAGTACAAAAAAGACGAGTCCTTGCTAGTTTGGGTTTGAACAAACTTACTTCTTCTTTCGTTTGATCAAAATAATTTATTCCAATCCAAATTACATTCTTATCATTCAATCAATCTTACTTCTTCTTTCCTTTGATTAATCATTTTTTTCTTTTCTTATCGGATTTTCTTCTGTTTATCTTTTTATAAGAGAATTTTGATTAATTTTATTTATTTCCTATGTTCCTAATTATATCAGAAACAATGTGCTTTAGAATAAAAAAAACTATTAGTAGTGATGGAACTGATGATGATTGCTTGACAAATGGTGGACAAAATAATAAATACATATCCGCCCAATTACCATTCCTACAGATAAGAAAGTTTGTATTTTAGGCTGCGTTTAGTAACGAAAATTTTCAGTTTTGCAAAATTTTCAATTTTTGCAAAATAACAGAAAATTTTGCAAAATTTTCAATTATGTTTCACAGCTACAGTACGTTTTCTGTTTTGCAAAATGCATTTTTCAGCCTTAGAAAACTCGAAATCGTATTCACCTAACAACTATTTCATATTTTTTTGAAAAACAAAAGCTACTACTTTTGTTAAATCAATTTTATTTTAATTAAAAAACAATGCTAATATTTTTTTGAAAAAAAAATATTAAACTAAATAATAGCCTATTTTAAGTTTGTTAAAGATCAAATATAAATATTCTAAACATATTCATGTCTAAATTCAAATGCACAAGCCATTTAGAAGAAAAAAAAATTTTGGAAAATTTTTAGACAATTTTCCAAAATCTGTTTCACAGCAACATTTTGCAAATGGAAAATTTTTAGCAAATTTTTCAGTTTTGCAATTGCAAAACAGATTTTCAGAATTAATACTACAAGTTTAGAAAATTTTGCAAACGCCATATTTGAAGTTTTGCAATTGCAAAACGATTTTTCAGAATCAACACTACAAGTTTAGAAAAAATGTATAAATTCCCAAAAAAATCGAAAAAATCTAAAAAATGTATAAATTCCCAAAAAAATCGAAAAAATCTAAAAAATGTAAAAAATCCCAAAAAAATGAAAAATATTTAAAAATTCTCAAAAAATGTAAAAAATCTAAACAAAATATAAAAATCCCCAAAAAATGTAAAAAATCCAAAAAAATAAAAAAATGTAAAAAAAATGTAAAAATTCTAAACAAAATTAATCTAAAAATCCTGAAAAAAATAGTCTTGAATTATTTGGACATGAAAAATTGTAAAATTCAAAATTGGAATTAAAAATTAAATATAAATACAATATTTTCGTTCATGAAAATAAAATACATATAAAATAGTATTGAATTATTTGTTCATGACATGAATACTACAAATTTAAACTCGATTGAACTAAAAAAAAATTTTTTTTTGTCACTATCCGATCCGGTTCTGATAACTATGGTCCAAGAATATGGACTAAAATTTGTGACTTGGATTTATATTTCTTAATTATTGGTCCGAGTTGGTAAAGGAAATCTAAGGAGAAGTGGGTTTATCATTATAAAATTCATCATTGGATGGACAAACGTGGCATAAGCAGGATCATCTAGACACAATCAACGGCCATTGACGTTGACGCCTCCGAAGCAAATAAAAGTCTCCACGCGCTCTCTTCAGTTGTCAGGAAGCATGCAATAACGCGTGAGCAAACTAATTGCTCATAGTATGATTGCAGTCGGCCGGTTGGTAATTCCAACCTCATCTATATTTTTACTGATATTTTTACTACTAATCAAATACTCCCTCCATTCACAAAAGAATGACTTTTACTATTCTTACACGTATTTCAATGTGGCAGAATGACTCACTATTTAAGATAATTTTGCTCATAATTTTTTCTCGGAAGTACGTTAAAGATTAACGTACGCTCGAAAAAAAGGACGAAATTTTTTGGGGTCATATAGTGAGTTATCCGGCCGCATTGAAATGCGCGCCGGAACAGTAAACGTCATTCTTTAAAACATGGAGGGAGTAACTCATTGACTTCTCCATTATATATTAAATGGTTCTCCCTCCATTCCCAAAAGAATGGCGTTTACTATTCTGGCACGTATCTCAAAGCGGCGCGGATGACTCACTATTTGTTAAAGATCAAATATAAATATGTTAAATATATTAATGTCTAAATTCAAAAGCACAAGCCATTTAGGGAGAAAAAAAATTTAAAAAATTTTCAGAAAATTTTCCAGAAGTTAGAAAATTTTTCAAAATCTGTTTCACAGCAACATTTTGCAAATGGAAAATTTTCAGCAAATTTTTCAGTTTTGCAATTGCAAAACAGATTTTCAGAATTAACACTACAAGTTTAGAAAATTTTGCAAACGCCATATTTGAAGTTTTGCAATTGCAAAACGGTTTTTCAGAATTAACACTAGAAGTTTAGAAAAAATGTAAAAAATCCAAAAAATGTAAAAATTCCCAAAAAAAGTAAAATTCTATAAAAAAAATTAATCTAAAAATCCAGAAAAAATGTAAAAACTCTAAAAAATTAATTAGGAGTATTTAGCATTTATTAAACTAATGTTTGTATGTAAATATTGATCTAATTTTATTCGTATGAGTTTAATTAGGAGTATTGATTAATTAAAACAATTAGAACATTGGAATCAATTTACCAGGATTAATTTTAGATAAATATAAAAAAATGTGTATCTTTAGCCATATTTATTCTTATTTGTTTAGGATGTGTGAAGTTATTTATTTTAAATTGAGTTTGTATTTATTTCATAATGTAACTTTCGATAATAACATGATAAAAAATGTTATTCATTACAATGTTAAATATTGAATTTTACTCATATGATTTTAATTAGAAGCATTAGTTAGTTAAATATCAATTATGAAATATTTTTAGCACAATTTGTATCAATTTGCATAAATTACAAGGGTAGATATGTTTAAAATAACATTATTATTTTTTTAGATTAATAATATGAATATATTGAACTAGAGTAAAAAAAAATTTTTTGAAATTTTTTGCAAAACAGAAAATTTTGCAAAATTATGGCTGTGAAACAGCTTTTGCAAAATTTTCAGAAAATTTTCCGTAACTAAACAGCCCCTTAACTTTTCAAACTTTCTTGCGATAAAAAGATTGTCTACAAGAAAATAGTAGCTGATAATACAAAAGTATATCACAAGGGCACAACGGACATTGTACCTTCACAAAGTACCGTTGACCAGTCAAAACGGCGCATGACCGGTTTGACCAAGTCAAACATATGAAACGGCATCGTGACCGATTGACCTAGTCAACGGGAATAAGTGACCAAAGGACAAGTCTAGCCCGATCGCCTCAAAACGGCACGAAGCCGATCCACTCGCTAAGCGGTGAAGAAACGGATCGACACCTCTCCAAACATTGACCAGGTCAAGGGTCTCCAAACGGCAGCATGCCGATTCCCCACAACGGCAGTGTGCCGATTTGCTATAAACGGCTTAAAGCCTGCAATAAAGGTACACTGTATGTTATTTCTATTAAATCAGTGGTCAAAGCCACACATGGGAGACAGCACTTCCTGCTCCCACTCAACCATTATAAAACTATTACCTATAGGGAATGTTTATCCTCCCAAAGGTATGGTCTCTACTTTATGTTTATTAACTCTTACTTTTGAACCACTTTGTGGAAAAAAGAGGAAAGGTGTCAGTAGATCTAACCACTCCAACCACTCTAGTCCTACATAAGGACTAGAGGGAGAGAGAGCAGTGACAGATCTGGAGCTCCCAAAAAAGAGACAGACACTGTTCCGATTTACATTCTCTGCATCCAAACACTGACTTTGGCATTGGAGATTCTCCGCCGGGGCAAGCCTCCGGTGGTTTTGCAGGTCGCTCAAGGGGCTCCGACCACACACTCCGGCCTGCCATTTGACGGAAAAGCCCCACCCCGCTCAAGGGATTATCAAATGGTGCTTTCATTGAGAGCTTTTGAAGTTTCAAGTGAGCAAGCCTTGAGATTCAAAGCTTTTTCTTCTCAATAATTTGGGGTTTTCATTTCCAAAAATGGCATCCAATCAAAATTTTCAATTAAATCAACCTGCTGGTGCTGCTGCTGATCAACGTGAAACACCACCAGCCCAAGCTTCACCTTTTCCAGCGGAAATAAGTGCTACGGCTCAACAACCTAATTTTTCAGAAATCCCATGTCCAGGCGCAACCCCAGAGGTCATTGAATCAGCCATCATGCTCGAGTTTGCTGTCCTGCACCAAAGGATGAACGTGATGATGCAAACGTTCATAGGAGGAGTTCCTCCGCCAGTCAACCAGCCAGTTGTTCCCCAGCGGATCTACAATCAACAGGCAGTAGAACCATCTTTGGAGCCACCACCAGGCCATCAAGGTGCAGATCTACCCAGAGGGGAAGACATAGAAGAATTTGTCAACCAAATAGCTCAACGCGGCGCAAGGAGGAGCCATGAACAATCATCTCGAAGTAGATCCAAGAAAAGGAGAAGCAGAGAGAGATCGGTGACTCCACATCAAACCAGGAGAGATCGTGACAGAGGTAATCCAGATCTGTTTAGACGGTCTGTTCAGCAACCAGATCGCGAAGAACAGGACGATGATCCAAGAAATCCGTTAACCCTTCGGATTCGGAAACATCAAGTGAGCAGGCATGTCAAGCTACCATCCGATCACTACCATGGGACAACAGACCCGACGGTTCATGTGAGTTTAGTAAAGAAACATGTTAAGTTTTTTACTAGAAAGGATGAGGGTTTGTGCCAAATATTTGTAATAACCCTCAAAGGGATAGCCAACACTTGGTTTGAAAAGCTACCAGCCGGATCCATTGACTGTTTCGAGCAACTAGAAAAAGCATTCAGAAGCCGATTCAGCTCATTAATACCGACGGAGAAATCTTCAGCCGTTCTGTTTGACATGGTGCGACGGTCAGGGGAATCGTTGGCTGCATACGTGGCTAGATTTAACACCGAGCTAGCAACTCTTCCTGATGTAGCACCCAGCTTTGCAGCAGAAGCGTTGAAAAGAAATTGTAAATATCGAGAATTGGAGAATGCTCTGATTGCAGACACTCCTAAAACCTTAGATCTTTTGCGGATTGAGGTGGAAAAATATGCCAGAATGGAAGAAGCAGACTACCAAAGGAGGAAACGGGAGGAACCCGATCTCCAGAGTGCATAAAAGAAGCAAACGGCAGAAAGCCAATGTGCAGATTGGTCAGCCGATTTCCCTTCAATGCCGTTGTCTAGATCAGGGGAGGAAACGGCAATATTCTCAAAACGGCCTAGTGCCGAATGACCTCAAACGGTTCAGTCAAAACGGCATCAAGCCGAATCGTCAAAACAGAGATAAGTCCAAATTGCTTTATCTTTGTGAAAATTTCTGGAATATTATGTATGACATGAGTTATCAAATATTCCCAAGCAATGAAAAATGTATATTTGCCAGTATTGTTTCTCATATGATTGCAGATCTCGAGAAAACAAAAATCAAATCAACCGCGGACGTAAGTTATCTTAGACCGAACCGCGTTATCAAAATCAAATCAATCGTGGACGTAAGTCATTTTAGGCTGAACCACGTCACCAAAATCCAAGAATTGCCAACGATACATATATTGCAAACGATACATATATTGCAAACGATACATATATTGCAAATGATACATATATTGCAAACGATACATATATTGCCAACGATACATATATCGCCATCAAGGCATATATCGTTATTGAGGCATATATCGCTATTGATGCATATATCGCTATTGATGCATATATCGCTATTGATGCATATATCGTTATTGATGCATATATCGTCATCAAGACATATATACATTGTCATCACATAAAGACCATGCTGGTCATGCTGATCAGACAGACTGCAAGACTACAAAGTCCGCTCCAAAACGGCAAAGATACAAGGTCCGTTGCAAGCGGCAAATTTTCAAAGACATCTTCTGCCTTATCAATCGGCAATATTGTCAAAACGGCCCAGTGCCAAATCGACAAAGAGGCCAAGTCAAAACGGTTGCAAAAACCAAAAACGGCAAGCGCCCGATTCTGCTAAACAAAAAGAGATAAGTTCAATTTCAATTGTTCTATCTTTGTCTTTATTTTTCTGGAGTATGATATATATATAACAGAAATCATTAAACAATAGCAATTACTAAAAATTGCAAAACTATATATATTACGAATGATAATTGTTCATTACAAAATAAGCCAAAACATTGCTAAATGTTCATGCTAACGGCCCAGATCCAGAAGCGGCGTTAGGGCCAACAGGAACATCATCATCATCTTCGTCTACATCTGAATCGGAGAAAGGTTCATACTCCTTAGCTTCGGCAATCCTTTCTCCAGCAGCAACATATCGTGAGAGATTATCAGGGTGGAAATTCTTCTCGCCATAATAGGAGACATAGCTCTCCAACATGATATTCTTCATCCTCTCTCTCCACCAACCGATCTTCTCAGGAACTTTCAGCAGCTCTGCTTCCTTAACGGCAATGTCATTTCTGGCAGCTTCCAAATCGGATCGGGCTGCGCTCAGTTCCTCAGTTAGCTTGGCAACGGAATCGGCAAGAGAAGCTTTCTCTCCCGAGAGCAAGGCGACGGAATCGGATAGAGCAGTCTTCTCCTCTAGCAGCTCACCGTTTCTCCTCTGCTCATCCCTGACCATGGCAGAAAGACCATCTCTTTCTTTTAGGCTGTCAGCCAGTCTGCTTCGAGCATCCATAACAGCTTTTTTGTCCGTCTCATGAGAGGCCTTCAAAGTCTCAGTCTCTTTCTGAAGGGAAGCGACTTCAGCGGTTGATTGCCGAAGTGCCTCTCTGCCCTTTTCAAGCTTTAACTCAACGGCCTCAGCTGCATAACGGGTAGCGCACAAGCCGCTGTAGAAAACACTTTGCATATGGGAGAAATGGCAACTCAATTCCAAACGATGATAATGTTTCCTGTCGGCATCGTTGGCAAACATCTCACCAATCAGTTGACCGGTCCTATAATCTTTGCTGCCAGGACTCTTCAATCCGAGAGATCGGCGGCAGCTTTCTCCAAAATTGTTTAAGCTAACCGTGTGAGTAATCTCCCCGTCAGGACCATGACTTGAGAGATAACCTCTATGAACGGAAGGAGGAGCGACTGCATGATCATCAGAAGTAAACGGCTCAGGCAAAGGTGGACCGGCAACCCAGTGCAGTTTAATCGGCATCGGCGATGAAGGGCCAGGCCGAACTGGATCAGGAATGCTCTCGGAAGCGACCGGTGTGCCCGCGAAAACGGGAGAGTGATGCTGCAACGGCGTCTCCAAAGGGGGAACCGAAGCACCTGAGCCATCAGTGCAAACAGAAAAAGGAATGTTTGTAGCAGGCCTTGAAACGGTTTCAGCCGTTTCGATATTCTCTGGTTCGGAAACGGCGGATGCCCGTTGTGCTTCATTGGCAGCCCGTTTTGCTTCAGTTTTCCTTCTCTTTCTGAGAATTCTTCTGGCAGCTTTCAGGACTTGGGGATCAGGATCTGCCAGATCGGAGGTCTCAACCGTCTTGCTGACCCGTCGCCGTTTGATGATAAGAGGGGAATCTTCTTCTTCTTCTTCTTCTTCAAAGGAAAGATTAACCGTTGTGTCTGGTATAGCCGATTGCTCACCTCTCTCCTCAGTGGCCTCTTCGGCCACCATTCCCTCATCAATCGGCTCATTGACCAGGGGACCTTCATCCTCAGTTCGGTCTTCAGCCGATTCATCATCAGTCTGCATTCTGTCTTCGGCAGGAGCTTTGGCCTTAGCAGAAATCAGCCGAATTGAAGAAATGGAAGCAGAAACAACCTTCTTAGCTTTCTTAGCCTTCCCTGCAAAACGGAATTTGTGTAAGAATACAACAAGGACAAAGCGGAATATGGCTGGAGTTAGTAAAAGCTCACCAAGAACGCAATCAGACAACGGCACGCCGATTGCTAGGTACCGTGTGTGGAACGGCGTGTTAACCGACAGCAACAGGTCAACTTGGGATTGAAGAGTCTCACCAAGGTTATCTGGCTTGAGCCAATGTTTCTCATTCATTTCCCGATTAAACCCAGAAGGCCATTCGGCCGAAGAAGATGTTGTAACCAAAAAGAAACGCTCCTTCCAGTCTTTGACAGAAGAGTCATACCTTTGGAAGATCTCGTTAAAATGAGAATCCCGGCGGGGGCGAATCATCATCAAGCTCCCACGGTTGGTCAGATTAAAGAAATACTTAAACAGAGTCAGTGAAGGCGATTTAATCCCATTCAATTCACAGACCCTCAAAAAAGCATAAATTCCAGCCCAGGAATTTGGAGTAATCTGGGCTGGGCTCAACAGATGCTGAGTGAACATCTGCTTGATCATAGAATCCAGGGGAAGCCTAAAACCAAAGGCAAACATCCTAGAATACAAGACCCTAGTATTATCATCAAAACTACTGTTCAACCTAACATCGGGAGAAGCAACAATGGCAGAATACTCATCAGTCAACTCAATTTCTAAAGCCTCCATCTCAGCATACAACTTGTCTTCACTATCTAACTTAGTGGGAGTTCTATCAATGATCTCATCCGTAACAAGAGGGCGTTTGGGTGCCATTCCTAAATCTCAAGCGATAAATCGAAGAGGGAAAAGGAGTGGGTAAATACCTAAAAATGCAGAGATCTTGAAGAACGGAACCCAGAAGTGCGGAAGGAAGTTGCAGAAACGAGAGAGAAAATGAGAGAAAATTTATGAGGAAGGAGAAAGTGAGAGCGGCGTTGAGAAAGAAAATGAGTTAGGGTTTCCAAGAGAAACCACTTTTGAAAGGAGAAAACTCTTCAACTCACATCCGTTCCAGCGAAACGATGACAAGTGGCAGGACCGATGGTGATCAGACTGACACACGTCACTAAAGCTGCAGAGCATTAAATGAGAAAACGGCGCATGCGTTTCTGACAAATTTTGAATTTCGAAATTCAAACCTTGTCATAGGACGAAGAGACTTTTCTCCTAGAAAGTTCAACCAGCAATCATCATTTTATGGGAAAATGCCACGTCAATAGGCATGCATTTAAATGCATTAATCCTTCTTTATTGACATTTATTATTTATTTGCAGGATTGAGAGGAAAAAACTCAATAACTGCATCGAATTAAAACAAACGGCAGCATGCCGATTGACAAGCATCAAGCCAGAAACGGCAAGCCCTTGGTAAACACTCGGGCTCGTTTGTTGTTGGGCCTCTGATAATACAAAAGTATATCACAAGGGCACAACGGACATTGTACCTTCACAAAGTACCGTTGACCAGTCAAAACGGCGCATGACCGGTTTGACCAAGTCAAACATATGAAACGGCATCGTGACCGATTGACCTAGTCAACGGGAATAAGTGACCAAAGGACAAGTCTAGCCCGATCGCCTCAAAACGGCACGAAGCCGATCCACTCGCTAAGCGGTGAAGAAACGGATCGACACCTCTCCAAACATTGACCAGGTCAAGGGTCTCCAAACGGCAGCATGCCGATTCCCCACAACGGCAGTGTGCCGATTTGCTATAAACGGCTTAAAGCCTGCAATAAAGGTACACTGTATGTTATTTCTATTAAATCAGTGGTCAAAGCCACACATGGGAGACAGCACTTCCTGCTCCCACTCAACCATTATAAAACTATTACCTATAGGGAATGTTTATCCTCCCAAAGGTATGGTCTCTACTTTATGTTTATTAACTCTTACTTTTGAACCACTTTGTGGAAAAAAGAGGAAAGGTGTCAGTAGATCTAACCACTCCAACCACTCTAGTCCTACATAAGGACTAGAGGGAGAGAGAGCAGTGACAGATCTGGAGCTCCCAAAAAAGAGACAGACACTGTTCCGATTTACATTCTCTGCATCCAAACACTGACTTTGGCATTGGAGATTCTCCGCCGGGGCAAGCCTCCGGTGGTTTTGCAGGTCGCTCAAGGGGCTCCGACCACACACTCCGGCCTGCCATTTGACGGAAAAGCCCCACCCCGCTCAAGGGATTATCAGTAGCAATTGGCGATCCTGATTTCAATGAAATAGAACCAAACTCGTCGCCAATGTGGGTTTATGCACAGAACAGCAGCAATTCCAAGCAGCACCATTATGTAAGCTACAGAAAAGGTGACATAGAAAGCATCCATATCAATTCCCCAGTCATCATCATCTTCGCGATTTGCAGAAGATGTAGGCGATGGTGATGTGATTTCATCACTGCAACTTTTTGGTAGCGGCAGTCCACAAAGGAAAGGGTTTTCCTCATAGCTACTGGCGTTAAATGTTGCAAATTGTGAAACCGTGTTAGGAAGCCTCCCTGACAAATTGTTGTGTGCGACATTGAACACGGCCAAGAAGGTTAATCCAACAAGTTCTGGAGGAATTTTTCCGTTCAACCTGTTGTGGGAAAGGTCCAAACTCTCAATAGCCTTTAGGTTAGAGAAGGATATAGGGATTGGTCCGATCAAATTGTTGCGAGAAAGGTTGAGCACTTGGATCATTTCAAGGTATCCAATCAAGGGAGGGATCTCACCTGTCAAATTGTTGGAGGAGAGATCAATTCCAGAGATATAGGTGAGAATGGTTCCATGGTAAGGGTAAGAATTACCCTTCGTGGTAAACTCGAAAGGTTGAAAACCTGAAACTGGAGCTGAAGCGCGAACAGAAGTAGGATCTGAAGCTGCTATTCTTTGCCTGTAGGAGTTGCTACTAGCTTTAAGACAAGGAGGAACTTGACCAGAAAGTTTGTTGTCAGAAAGATCAATCAAACTTAACTCATCCAGATTGCATAACTCCAATGGGATTTCACCTTTCAGACTGTTGTGACTCAAGAGAAGAAAGTTGAGCCTTGAAAACCTGTCATACCATTTCGGAATTGTACCAGTCAGACCATTATGGCTCACGTCTAAAATCAAAAGATTTCTGCACCCGTAGAATGCATCTCCCAGCGATCCTTCCAGCTTGTTTCTAGACAAGTAAACTTCCTCTAGAGTTGAAGCACGACTAAATGACGTAGAAGACAAATTTCCTAAAAGAAGGTTATTACTGAGATCTAGGATTGTCAACCCACTTAGGTTAAACAGGATCTCAGGTACACTCCCACTAAATCGATTGCGATCCAGTTGCAACCTATATAAATTTGTCAGGTTAAATTTTTCAGAGAAGATTTGGCCCTCAAGACTGTTGTTCGAAAGCATGAGAGAGGATAACCGACCCATGGCCAAGTGTTCAGGAATTCCGCCGGACAATACATTGTGAGACAAGTCTAGGTCATACAAGGAGTTCATGTCACCCAATGAAGGTGGAATTCTGCCGTTAAACCCACTTCTGGACATGTCTAAATAATTCAAATTGGGCAGCTTTCCCCCGATTTGTGTGGGAATATGGCCATCAAAGTAGTTCCCGGAGACATCTAAGTATGAGATATTGGTGTGAGATTGATTTGGCAATAGAAAAGGTCCTGAGAGAGAAGCGTCGGACAAAGTCAGCCAAGTTAATCTGGTATTGTTCTCCAACAACCAATTAGGAAACCCTCCCTTCAATTTCAGGTTAGAGAAGTCAACTTCCCGCAGGTCAACCTGATGGTACAGGAATTTGGGGAATGGCCCGTCGTATTCTTTGCCAGATAAAGAAAGCATATTTAATTGGAATTTCGGACTAAAATCATCATCCAAATGAGACTCTGATTGTGCCATGAATTGGTTGTTCCCTGCATCCAAAGACACGAGGTTTGAATGGTTGTAAAATGGGAGGAGTGAGATTGGGATTTTGAAGAGATTGTTGGAAAGGTATAGAGATCGAATGGATGTGAGAGGCTTAAGAGGAGATGCGGAGATATCTCCAATGAAGTGGTTGTAACGGAGATCTAATTGTTGAAGGGAAGTCATATTTGCCAGACACCAAGGCAAGGTACCACTAAGATCATTAGCGCTCATACATAGGCTTTGGAGATTCCTTAGCTCACACAAACCTGAAAGTATACTGCTGTTAAAATCAATAAGGAGTTGAAATACAAGTTTTACTACATTGGAGATAGACAAGCTTTTTGCAAAAGATTCCTGATGTCTTTGTTTCAAATATTTGAGTTGATTAGAAGTTGCATGTGAATTACCTTGGCGTGAAGGAATTCTGCCACGCATTCCACAGTACGAAATGTCTAAAGTCTTGAGAGAAGTCAGGCTTCCAATGGTTTCTAGGAAGTTGCTGCTGCCACTCTGAGAATTCAAGTCCAGAAACTCCAAACTCTTCATTTCACTCTCATCTACAGGAGAATTGACCAGGCAAAAAAATACTTTTGTTATACATCGTAAAATCATAGACTTTTACAATAACTTGAAAAACGCAGATAAATATCAAGGGTCTGATTGAGCGATCCGTGGAGATGGAAAGTCTGCACAAGAGAGAACAGACCCTAAAAAAGAAAGAACATGCAAATTGCAAATTGCATACAGAGACCAACCTTGAGGAAATATAATTGCGTCCAAATTATTCACACCTAGCTTGAGGGTCTTGACGTATCCTAGCGATTCTATTTTAATGCCGGTACTCTTGCTGTTGTTGCCTCTGAAGAAATACTCACCTAGGACAATGGTGCTCAAGTTTTGCAGACTCATAATATCTGCGACAAATTAAGTAAGAAGGGAAATTTTATTAATCGTGCAGCAAACATGCTGTATATGAGATATACCTTTTGAGAAGGCAAATCTGTCAATATTTCCGCCAAGACAAAGGTACTCTAAGTTGCTCAAACCATCCAGTTCTGGCATATACATGGATTCAAAACAAGAAAGAACACAAATATTTAAAGATAAGCAACCAATTTGAACAAAGGAAAGGAAATAAATGGAAATGAAATTTAGTACCTACCTTTCATATCTATTGATCCTTTGAGTAATGGGTTGCCACATAAATCCAGATATATGAGAGATGAAAGTCCTTTAAGGGATGATAAGATATTGTTGTTTTCACCACCTGTAATATAAAAGGAATTAGTCAAGGAGTTCCTTTTTTCTTGGGGACAAAAACAGAGATCAATTAGTTGAAGTACTCACCTACAACATCATAAGATCCATTTAGTCTATTGTAGGAGAGATCTAATGATTTTATAGATGAAAGACCAGCCAAAGATGCTAGGATGCTAACATTAAAGGCGTTAGTGCTCAAGTCAAGAACCTCCAAGTTAGCATGTCCTGACAGTTTCTCAAAACCTGCACATACAAAAAAGAAGAAGAACAAATTATGTTTTACATTTGACATATAAGTATAGAAAGTATCTTTACCATTATTATTCTTCTAATAATAATTGTTGATGTGGCTTTGAATTATTTCCAAGGGTTTGAGTGTTGGTATGGCCCAAGAAGGTGGTCATGCGACTAAAACCTGATATCTGAGTGTTAGGGCTAATCGTATGATTGTATGCTCTCATTTCATTAAAGTGTGGGATAAACATCCTTTGTCGCCAAACTACATAACAGATGTGTTCTTTGTTTTTTGTTTATCTGTATGTAAACGTTAACCTAACGGACATGTTGTCATTCTAGAAAGTTGCAGGGATAGTTTAGGTACATACCTTCATTCTTTAAGCATCCAACTATGCCATTTTCTTCTAAATTGAGCGTGTTGAGATTTTGAAAAGGAAGAAACAGAGAGACATTTAGGTAGAAGTGTGGGGAGATGTGGCGAGCGGATGCGGAGTCCCAATTGACGTAGGAAAGGTCAATAGCCGAAACATGCCCTGTTGTGGTGTCGCAACCAATTCCGCGCCAACTGCAACAATCTGCAGTTCTGCCCCAATTTGACAGAGGTTCAGATGAAGTTTCCGTGGCAGTAGTAGGGAAGTAGAAGGAATTCTTGATGCGCAACAGAGCAGTACTCTCCTCTTTCAAACAACCCTCACACCACCATCCTAATTCTAATAGTACAATAATAACTAGCAATATTAGACTAGCTTTTTCCATTTGTAGGAGACGCAGAGCAAGACTAAGAAAGATTGTGATTAATAATTTCGGTGACATATGTTTGATAAATAATATAGAATACTTTGATGAAGAAACTAGTGGATCCAGATAACGGAAAAAACACTGCATATAGTACTCCCTTTATCTTTAAAAAAATAATAAAGTCAGTCGTGTCGTGTCCTTGACTTAGATGTTTTGGCGTGACTTGACTTGACTTGCTAACACAATGTTTTTGGCGTGTCGTGTCCTCCCATCAGATTAAGCAAGACCAAACTATTTTCTAAAGAAGATCTTATATGCATGACTTTTACCACAATCTGTCTATTTATTTGCTTGTTTTCTTTAATCAACTTGCTTGAAACGCCTGAATGCTATGCCCCCATCCAAATCTGTTCTGGTTACAAGATAATATAACTCTCTCACGCATTTTGTCGAACGCCTTATATGTAAAATACTCTCAAGAGGTTTATCCAAATTCCAAACCCATAAAAAATCAAATCAAGTAAAATTAAATGATCCGAACAAGTAAATAGACAGATGAAAGAAACAGAAAGCTCCTCTCTCATTTTTCACCATCCATAAATCCCTAAAAAGCTTTGGAGCTCTCCCAAACCGCCTCTCTTACTTTTTCAAGAATAAACACTCTTTCAAGCTTCTTCCTATAATCATTTATTAAGAAGTGGTGGAAAGTATGTCCAAGAACATGTACATCGAAATACTAATTTATTTTTTTCAAATTTTATAACTTAAAATATAAATTACCATTAAAATAAATTATTATATATATTTATATTTAATTACATAAATGAATATAGTATTCACTCAGCGGGACATCATCCTTCATTTCCAATTTTTTTATGCCTTTGTTATTCGTACATCATATTGCATGGAATTATTCATTTCAGAAACTCAATCTTTGTGCATAACATTTTAGGGGAAAAAATATTCAAAAATTGCAAAGCTTGAGAAATAAGCATCGTGGTATGAAAAGCATCCCTTCATCCAGCATCATAATTGGCTGAAACTGAGAGCATATGGGCATTCATTTTATTGCTCAACGATGCACTCATTGTTGCAGATATTTTGTGAAAATGTGGACTCTTTCCTGCATTTCTTCCTGTTAAGCTGTGTTTTGAGACTTCCCTCTAGCCGTTTCCTTTAAAGCATGAAGCAAGTCTGTTGAACCCACCGAGTCTAGGTCCTGTTGCTTAATATGTGAATTCATTTATATGATAAGTTGATGCATCTGTTCTTGTCTCTTCAGACTGTTTCAAGAAGAGAGACCAGTCTGGCACACCATCAACTGTAATGCGCTTCCAAAGGATTACAAGGAAACCAAGGTGGAGAAGGACAAAACGGAGGATAGCAGATTATTATGGTGACTGACGCGGAATATCCATCCAGCAATGATTCGGAAGAATGAGGGGGTTGCTGCTTTACTTACAGACCCTTCGCCAATAGAAATGAAGTTAATGAGGCCTCCACGGTTGTTGTAAACACCTCACCATCTCTTACTGCAATCAGTTCCCAACAGCTTAGAAATCTTCTTTCCAACGCAGTATACTGACAAGTTCTATAACTTAGAGATCTTCAAGGTAGGTCTTGAACCTGTAAATCTACGAAACAATACATTTTTCTAATAAAACAATTTGTTATTTATTATCATGACTTATAACTTTCATTTATTTTACTCAAAGAACTTGCTTTCACTGTAACTAACCCAATGGAGCATTTCAGTTTTCCTAATAGTATGACCTCATATATCGGTTTTGTTGGCATTTTATGGTATCCTATATTCTATAATTATGCGCACAACATTGATGGAGAAAGAAGTTACTTTTGTTGTTGTTAACGATGTTAACGATGACATATTCGAAATGAGAATGTTGCCAAGAAAAGTGCAAAATTAAATAAGTGTTATTTCTTGAAATATGAAAAAAGTGCATAATATTCATCGACACAATAATATTTGTAAATAGAATAAGAGATCTTTATATATTGATTTGTGTGACTTTTTTCCTAAAAAAGAAAGAGAAAGATATAGAAAAGAATTGTTCTATCCCGTTTATTCATTAGAGTAGAAAATTTCTTTCTTTATCTTACGCGTAGAGATTTACATTAAGTAATTTTCTTTGACACTTTATTTGTTCTATTTTTTTTTTTACTTTTTTGATTTACGTATTTTTTTTATTTTTTATTTTTTAAAAAAAAAATTATATTATTTTATATTATATGAGTTGATTCAACCTAATTCCCAACATATGTAAAATCTAATTACTATTAATCTTTAAAAAAGAAGCTAAGTAAAATTTAATAAATCTTTTGCTCAATCCAACATTTTAATTAGAAATGCAATCAAACCGGTGGATCCAGTCAAGCTTGAAAAAACATTGCATAATTTTCCACAGTCAACGAGTCTTGGGTGATAAAGTCGTCGTGGTAATTTTCCACAGTCCTACTACATGAAGGTGCATGAATTAGACGTCTTAGTAAATAAAAAGGTTTGTATAAGGAGTAAATAAATACATACTGCAGAATACTTTTACAGACGTGATTAGTCAACATTTTTCATGCATTAACTAACCTGGTGTGACCCATGGTCCCATGCACATCTCCATAATCATGGGCCTCCCAGACAAATCCAACTATTTAGGTAAATAAAATGTAAATTGTATGTTTCCAACTTTCACAAGGTATAGCCTTACTATCTACACACAAGCCACTAGGTGCATTCATCAAAATCCTAAAACATTGAATCACTGTACCTTATAGCTTACCAGCAAAACCTTTGATACAATGGCTTTCCATGAACTCGAACTTCTGCTCTTTAAAGCAAGCATCTTAATGATACGAAGCTTGAGGCAGTAGTCTAAAAGAACCTCCCGCATAAAGCATCTGGTAAACAGGCTTAATCCTTATAGTTAGAATAATGCTCAAAAGGGAGCCTACACCACAGACTCCAGCCAGGACTAGGAAGGTGAGCCTGAAGCAATTTGGACCCGAGCAGGAGATGCTTGAATTCAACAACATATTCAGTCCGCCCTGCTTCGCTGCCTCGTTATCATATACATACCCTGCTAGGAGACCTGAGAAAAGGAATGCACCAAGAGGGTTTCCGATTGACATGACGTTGTAAAATATGCCAAAATACTTCAGCCCGAAAAGCTCTGAGACAGTTGGGATCATGATGGAGAACTGAACTCCATAGCAGATCCCAAGTAATGCAGTTGCCACATAGAGGGTACCATTCATGGAAGATGCAAATAAAAGGTATGTTATGATCATCAAAACTTGAGTGCATGTCATCCATATTGTACGAGGGATTGCTCTTGACCTGCAAAGAGAGAGTCTCTTACGTAAAACAACAAGGCAAGAAAAAGTAGTGCAATCAGTGTAAGGACAAGCCAGAGCCGTTTGGGCACAGATGCTGTAAAATAGATCCTATCTGCCAATGTTGGAATGTAGGAGCTGTAGAAGAAAGTTCATTTGTGCAATTCGTGAATGATCACATGATTTACTACATCCCTTGTATGCATTTTACTCGGAAAGATTATTGGCTAAAGACAAAAACTAGGTTGGCATATGTACTTTGCAAGTCAAAATAAGGAAAAACCAGCATGCCGAACATTTAGTCAGCAAGACCCATCAATAGAATTGCTCAGTCAGTAGCATAAGAAAGGATGAACTGACCTCACAAAATGTTCAGAAACTATGCCGCCTCCAAGACGTCCTACAAAATTGCAAAAGCTAAAGAGAGACAACAAGATTGTAGTGTTATGCATGTCTTGTGCAATCCCAATCTGTGCCAAATTATTTAGCACTGTAACCCCAGAACCAACCCCCACAAAGTAAACGAAGAAAAGAAGCCAGAAATCAGCCTTGACTACAGCCTCACTTAATTTGAAATCCTCCCCTCGTTTGGGCCTCCTCTTCTTTTTTATTGCCCCCTCACCCTCAGCTAGAAGCATAGCCACCTCGGATGCCTCATCACTCTCCTGAAAATTTCCAAGCATCATTTCGGATTGAGATGAATTCAGAAGCGGTTCATGTTTGTCTGCATTGCCTTCCCCCTCTAGCAAACATTCTGAAGACTCCACTGGTTGCTCATGTATCTCTGACTTTCTGGTTCTTGTGCGCAAAAAAGTCATCTTGATGGGGATTGCAAGTGGAGCCATAAGTAGGATAATCATTACTAAGAGAAAAGTATAAGATACTGGATCGCTAAAATGAAGCATGTGATCCAATACTGTGGACATCAGAACAAATATACCAAGTACAACAAGAGCAGCTTGGGTAAAAAGGAAATGGGCATGCTCTGATGAGTCTTCATCAGAAGCTGGAGTACAAGGCCTCACAAGATACATCACAATGAAACATAGAGCAGGAATTCCAAGTGCAAGGAACAAAAGAAGCTTTGAGGAAGACTTGTGGAGAAGTATGCTGTAAACTTCTGTAAATACAGCTGCACTGATACCGCTATAACCTTTAAGAATACCAGCAACAGTGCCACGACTGAGGGGAAAGTTTCTCATGTTGGTTACAAGCACAGCTGTGCTCAACCAAGCACTACTATTAGTAGCAACACATAGTGCAAGCCATAGCTGCAAAAAAATGAAGTGAAAATAAAGATCAGTTCATCCGTTAAAAATGAAAAAATTGAGATCCTTTTGGAGAAATTCTGAAAATAAGTACCGCAAAAGTGTTTGCCACTCAGCTGAAGAAGCATAAGCTTAGTGTGATAAAGTTGCAGAAGATAATAAACACAAATCTTACCAATAACAGGCTTGGAAGTCATGCATTAGCAATACAAAGAGGGACACCAACATTTTATGATAAAGAACATGGAACCTGTGTAGTCAATTGTACACGTTGTCACTTCTGTGCTATAAAATCCAGTTATATCTAATGGCGCAACTTGATGAGTATACAATCCCAATGATTTGAAGTTAAACTACTTAAAATAAAGAATAGATTGTTCGGATTTACCAATTTTAACTGGGTTAATTAATTGCATAAAATGGCCAGACACAAGTACTACATAAAGGGCAGAAATAGGATTATTTGGACAAACACAGAGCTTTCCTTTTTTGAATTGTCCCATTACTTCAGCATTTTCCGTAATCTTCAATAACAAGCAACCAACAATGGAATTGAATCAAGAAAACTTGCAACCAAATTGCTTAGAAGAGAAACTTGCGAAAAAATAGAATTATAATGTTATTGAACGCCTTGCAGTCGGTAACAAGAAAATTTCATAAAAATCTAATCCGAAAAACAATATATTAAACTTCATATAATTAAACATCTATAGTACCTAGATAAGATCCAAAATATGACTCTGCCATCAACCTATCCTATAACCTACCACCACAAAACCAGTAAGTAAAATGTCAGTGCAAAACTAAAAATAGAAGGGTCCCTGACCATTATTACTAAGAAGCATTCAAAATCACAAAGATTCCAACTTTACTTACCAGCCAATAAGGCAAGGACTGGACTGTGCGAGTAACAGCAAGCCAGAGGATGCCATAACCAAAGAAAGAAGCAAGACCACCAATCATGAGAATAAGCCAAGGAGGGAACTTGTTGCAGGCGATACCAGGGAGGAGCCCAACATTTTCTCCAATATCAGCAGCAACTCCAAGCATGGTGAGCTGGTGCTGGTTATATCCAAGCACTGATTTCAAGGTATGGGAATAGAGAGGGAAATTGTAAGCATTCCCAGATGCAATCTGAACCCAAACTGCTGCTCCAAGCCCAACCCATGGTGGCCTGCTCCCTGCTTTAAGATTCACCATTGATGATGCCTGCAGCAACTAAAGATGGGTCCTCTAATTTTGCTCTGGTTTTTTTGTTAGAGAAGAAAACAATAAAAAAATATCAGTACCAAAATGCTTGCTTGAGAGAGAGAGGAGAGTGTGGGGGGTGTGTAAAGTGGGGTGGAGGAAGGCTGAAAGTGGGGAAGGGAGAAAGTGATGAGTGGCATTTTTGTTTTTGTTTTTTTTGCAACGTACAAATTGGAATGGGATTACTTGGCATTTGGACAACTACGCAAATGTCTTTGGCTGGCAGAACTCGAATTACTTTATTAATTTGATCTTTATATGTATTTTTATTCGGATTTGATCCTTTTATTGCTTGACTAATGAGCTACAGTATTTTATTGATTTGGTTTTTGTATGTGTTTTTGTCTAAATTTGAACTCTATATTTGATCCTTATATGTATTTTTATCTGGATTTGATCGCTTGAATAATGAGTTAGTTTATTGATTTGGTTGTTGTATGTGTTTTTATCCGCGTTTGATCTCTCTATTATTTGAATAACATTAATTAAATCATTCCTTCTAATGTAGTGCATACATGTTCGTTAAATCCGTATTCGTGATATTTTTTATATTAAATGTGTTGTGATTTTATAAAAAAAATCAAAATTCAAAAACATTTAGAAAAAAAACGAAAGCATTTTATAAAACACATAAAATTACCAATACCAATGTCAAAATTAGTTAGTAGTGAAGAAAAACATCTCATTCTTCTTTTTCGGATTACATATTTCAATAGTTTTAAAATCAAGAGAAAGAAAAAGTAAATTAAAAAAATCAAAAATATACTCCCTCCAGTCAAAATTAAACGTCATTTACTATTTGGGCATGCATATTAAGGAGGCCGAATGACTCACTATTTGAGATAATTTTACCCCTTATTTTTTCTTAAACGTACGTTAATCCTAAGATAGCAAGTAATTTGGATGGGAAAAAACATTGCCTGGACAATGACAAAAGTTGGAAAGAAGAACAAGAGTGATTATGGAAATTAGGCTTCAGTTCTACTAGTATGTAATGGCATGGGTGGAAGAAGAGTAACGGGCTGCTGTTACAAAACTAAGACCATGCCCGATAACTAAGCTAAGGCCCAATAATTACATTACCATAGTTTTTATCAAATAATTCGGTTCGAATACTGTCGCCTAAAGTGAATTTTCTAGCATAGTTTTTCTCCATTCTTAGGATTCGAATACAAAATTTTAGTTAAGAGTTGACAAATCTCGTACTATTTGACAAATGTCGGTTATGAATCATTATTGACTAAGAAAAAACATCATTAAAGCATTTTAATTAAATCTAATGCAAATAATCTAAAGCATCGTATCTTTATTAAGTTAAAATTTAAAAATGTCAATCTTTTACTCAATATCTCACAATATAAATTGTCTCAGGATGATTCAACAATATCAATAGAGTTAACAACTTAGATAAGATAATAAGAATGAAAGAAATCTTATAAAAAATAAAATAAAATTCGTTGAACTTTTCAAAACAAAATTATATCGTGGATGAGAAATATGAAAAGGAAAAATAAATAAAATAGATGCAGAACTATATACTTCTAATTAGTGCCGATAAGCCCAAAACTATCGGCTTCAAACTAGCCCAGGGAGGGAGGCCCAAATGTTTCAGAATTGTTGGCCCAAAATGGGCTTCTTTTTGGTTTTTGGTTACTCGATTACGGGATCGGCGTTCCTTAAACCCTGAAATAGGCTTAACCCCCCAACTTTTGTCATTTTTTCCGCCGCCGCCACCTCCGGCTCCTCCTCTTCTCTAACCATTCCATCTGCCGAACTCACATATGTCCTCAAGTATTTATGTCAATGTCTCTTCAGCGCCTTGCCTGCGGTCGGATGATAGTTCTTTGGTTATGGCGCTTAGTCTTAGTGTTCATTATTTTTAGGTTTTTGAATTTTAATCATTCATCTTATTTTATTATGATGCGATGTTGTATAGTGAATTGGCTTTTTGGGTCCTTTGAGTTCTGGAAGAAAAACAACAATGTTGGCATTTGTTATTGCTACCCTACATATTGATCTTCAATGAGATATAATTTTGATTAAACTTTTTGCTTTTCTATTTTTTCTAATTTAAAATTAAATTCCACTGGCAGGTTTTGTGGTAGAACAATAACCGTTGTTGAATTAGGATTTTTGATGAATAACGAAGGGAGGACATAATCCATTTATCTCTGGGTGTTACTATCAGTCATGGAGGATCGTGAATGTAAGGTTTCTGTCATCTTTGGTTTAAAACTAACTCGTAAAATCATAAGAATTGATTGTAATTTTCAGTGAGATTTTATACCAATAAAAATTTATAAGAATCAATATATTTTATAAAATTAGACTCATAAAATCGTAAAATTTTAAGAGCCAAGGATTCTACTAACCAGCATGTGGCACCGCTGGAGTGCCACAAAGCCGCAGTTGTTACCCAAGGCAATATTGCGTAGCGTTTGACTTTCATGTGCTAAATCATTCCAAGCTAGTTTCCTATGTATAATCTTCCGATTTTGAACTAAAATTTGGAAAAAGCATATGCCACCGTGGCTTAGAAGTTCTAGATTGATTAAAAGACAATACTTAAAGAGAGTATTGACGAGACAACCAACCCAACCTACTTAATTTTGGTCTCTTTTTAATTAGACTCAATGGACAAGGGTTTTGGCTCGTAAATATGGCTAAAATACAAGAAGTGACGTGTCCTCCCTTCGTTAAACTTTAAACTCATAGTACGACATTGGCCATAGTCCTTAACCGATTAGGATAAATGACAACTGACTAAATCACTGTTCACATAAGATTAGTGTTAGAACCTTACATCTCTAGAATTTGTTTTTTTTCTTTTTGTTGAGATAGGTAATCCGATCACCATTATTAAATACCGATTATTACAGATTCGAACCAAACAGTACCCAAAAAAATAGTAAAATTATTTTCCAAAAAATTTAACACAACTTCATACTCATGATTTAGATCTCACGAACTATGTTGGTAAAGTTCATAGTGTGAATTAAGAGCTATTATTAATAATCCCTGGACTCATTCACAAAAATTATAGGACTCATTATTAATTTATTTTTAAAGTTGAGGGTAAATCCATATATTTAAATTTATTCTAATCAAAATGATTTCGATGCAAGCTGGATGGTGCATGGATTTTATTCGAGTAGAACTGTAGGATTCCTTTTGAAAAAAAGAAGAAAAACACGCAAATGGGCCCACTCCCCAAAACCATCTGGTTTGTTTTCGGCTAAATCACCACAACCCCCACCTGACTCGGCTATGTACAATTATGACTCGATCTTTTTTTGTTTTGTTGTGGAGAAAAGAGCTAAGGATGAGTCGGATCGGATCAAATTCAGATTAATTTAGATCTATATTGGATCGAATCTTCCTCATTTTTAATGAACTATATTTAAAATAGTTCAATTGGATTCAGATAAATTTCTTTATACTAAATCTGAAAATTTTGGTTTAGATCAGTTTAGATTTTGAATTTACACTAAAAAAAATTGTATGTTGAGTTCAAATATAAAAATAAAATATTTTTTTTGAATTTAGATCAAATATAAATAACAATAATGATAAACTAGCGGAAAAAATTGCCGGAATTCACAAACGAAATTACGCGGTGTGACAGTTTTATAAATAAAGGGTGGTAATTTTATAAATAAAACGACAAAACTGACATGTCACGTCATTCCATTTATGAATTCTAACTATTTTTTCCCCTAATTTAGCATTGCTCAATAAATAAATCTACCGACGTCCCCTTAAGATTCCCACTTGGACAGAAATGACCGTCACCGTCGTGTGTCGACTTCTAAATTCTACTATAGTTTGCGTTTCGTGGAGCATTACACATCTCCTCTCCTCTCCTCTCCTCTAATAGAGAGAGGACTTTGTTAGAATTTAAATATCTTGAACGCGCTATCAGTTACTATCAATTTAAGGCAAGATATTTGCTTCAGAGTAGATATCATTAAATGTATCCAAACGTAATATCAGGATATTATTGAGTTTTTGTAATATACGGTCCATGCATTTTAATAATCGTAATAAATTAGCCTCTCATTTTGTTTTTGTTTAAATTCGAACCATGCGCTCCTTTAATTACTACTCTCTCTGGACTTAAAAGAATGACGTTTTCCTACGGATTCTTACTGTTGATAATACTTGTCATTCTATCTTGTCAAAATCATATATTTTGTGCAAATGACAAAAAAAAATTATGCATCAATCCAATTTGATGATAGTGTGATAATTTGAGTGGAAAATAGAAGTAAAAATGAAACAATGTGGAATAAAACAAGATAAAAATCATTGTTTTATGGATTCTTATAATTTCAAAACGTCATTCTTTTAAGTCCGGAGGGAGTATAATTTTACTATTTGTAGTAATGACATTGTCGACATGAAAAAATTGAATTTTTACGTAATAGATCTTAAAATTATATTTTATGTTTTTTTCACATTTTTTCTTTCAAACTCCTCCACTATTTTGCAATTAGAATCACTATTTTTTGAATTCTTGTTTCATTTTCATGATAGAAATAGACAAATAGAATCTATATTACATGCAAAGTAGGCCCACCTTACCTTCCAAAACCGAATATTAAAGATAAGGTTCTATAGAAATGTTGTCATCGTATTAAATAAAATAAATTGAAAACCACGGTTAGGTTAGGTTGTTTTCTTTTATGATGGAAATGTGGATAAAATATGGTCCCAAGTGTTGGCACAGCTAGAGCCCATTTATATATTCTTTTTCGCTTCCATGTTGGGCTGTTCTTAGAGCCCACCACTTGGGGCCCACAACACAAGTGGACATTAAGAATCCGCTAGTCCAATAGTAATATGGGTAACTTGTTCAATGTTTTTTTTTTTAATGGATTTGAGTTTGACGAAAAATTATAATATACTCTCGCGATATTATACTATACTTTAAACCTTATTAATACAAGTTAGCAGTCTATTAATAATGAGGTTTATAACGGGTCGCCATAGGTTCTCAAGGAAAACAATTTGAAAAGAAAAGAGTTTGGTGAAACCCAAATTAGAGATTGGTCGGGGTAAATTTAACCTCTACACGATTTCATAGTTGCGATTGGGATTGCGAAGCAAAAGAATTGCGAACTTCGAATGAGTTAGATGCACATTAGCAGAGTAGATATCTTATAATGCTTGACCTCTTTCTTTCTAGTACACTGTTAGAATAGTGTATGTATTAGTATACGTATTCATAGGTATATATGTATTGGTAGAAGTATAGTATAGAGTACATACTATATATATGTGTGTATATCCTTCATTATTGTTAAGAGATCATTTTCTTCATTTGAGTTTACATGGTAGCGGAGCCAAAACTGAGCTCCCTTTTGTTGTCTCTGCTGTCTCTTGTTCGGAGCCATTTCCAGACGCCTCCCACTCTCACCGCCCCTACAGAAAGGACCGGACGGCCGAGACGAGTCGGGCGCCGCCGGAACGAAGCAATTCCGGCCACCAACGCGTCTCCACGCGCAGCCGGAACGTCCGACCCTCTCCTCCACGCGCCGGCGCGTGGGAGCGCGTCCGGCCACCAGCGGCGACGCCGCCACCTGGGTTTTGTTCGTCTCGTCGTTTTCGGCAGGTATCTGTGGTCACTTTGCTATTTTGGCTGCGTTTACTTTCTGGTCTGTTATAAGTCCGAAATTGCCCTTGGGTGTCTTGGTATTTGCTTGAACTTTTGCTCGTTTTGCTCGAACATTTGGTCGCTCTGAAGTCTGAATTTACTGCTGGTTGTACTTGGTTGGCTTGTTTGCATCTTGTCACTATATTTATTCCGAATTTGCTTGGTTGGCTACGCATTTGCTTAGTTTGAGTAATATTTACGGGTACTCTTTGCTTCGAATTTGCTGGAGTCGTTGGGGTCTATTTGCTTGGTTAACTGACTTGTGTTTAGTCACTCCGTATTTGCTTGTATTCATTGCTGAAATTGTGTCACTTGGTGTGGCCTCAAGATGAACTCTATTAATTTTGTCGGGTTACCTAGTTCCTTCTCTAGAAAGACTGTAACTATCTCTGTAGATGAGTATGTTAAATTCTCTCAGTATTTAGAATGGGTGAAAGCAAACTCGAGTACTGAATCAGCTGAGTCAAATAAATTCTGTCTTGTTTCCTCTTCTGATAAATGGACAATTGACTCTGGTACAAATGAGCATATGACAGGTAATCCTAATCTATTGACAAGCTTTAAGAAGCTCACAACATCTTCCCCTGTCACTATTGCTGATGGCACCACCTGTAATGTTGAGGGTTCTGGTACAGCTAAACCGACTTCTGCTATTACTATGTCATCTGTATTTAGTCTACCTAAGTTGACTTTTAACCTGATGTCAATAAGTAAGCTCACGAAAGACCTCAACTGCTTCATCTCCTTCTTCCCTGATCATTGTCTTATTCAGGATCTAGTGACGAAGCAAATACTTGGTAGAGGGCATGTGTCTGGTGGTCTTTATTTTCTTGATCCGTGGGTACCAAAGCCAATAACTTGTCTCAGCAGTACTTCTTTGTTTGAAACTCACTGCCATTTTTGACATCCGTGTCTACAATATCTAAAGAAATTGTGTCCTCAATTCAAGTCTGTTACTTCTCTGGATTGCGAGTCTTGTCACTTTGCGAAACATCATCGCACCTCTTTGGGCCCTCGTACTAGTAAACGTGCGGATTCTGCTTTTGTATTAGTTCATTCGGATGTGTGGGGTCCATGTTCTGTTACCTCCAAACTAGATTTTAGATACTTTATAACCTTTGTGGATGATTACTTTAGAATGACTTGGATATATTTCATGAAAAATCGTTCTGAGGTGTTTTCTCATTTTCGTGCATTTTGTACTGAAATAAAAACTCAGTTTGATGTGTTTGTTCGTATTTTGCGAAGTGATAATGCTAAGGAATATATGTCTGAGTCCTTTCATCGGTATATGACTCAGCATGGTATCTTGCATCAATCTTCTTGTGTTGACACACCAGCTCAAAACGGTGTGGCTAAAAGGAAGAATAGACACCTCTTAGAGACTGCTCGTGCTCTATTATTTCAGAACAAGGTTCCCAAGCAATTTTGGGTTGACGCTGTTTCTACAGCTTGCTTCTTAATTAATCGTATGCCTTCTGCAGTTCTTGATGATGGTATTCCAGTTACTCTACTTGCTCCTGGTAAACCATTATTTCCTATTGAGCCAAAGATTTTTGGTAGCACCTGCTATGTTCGTGATGTTCGTCCTCACATCACAAAATTGGATCCTAAGGTTTTAAAGTGTCTTCTTGGGGTATGCTAGACTTCAGAAGGGGTATCGATGCTACTCTCCTGACCTTCAAAAGTACCTTGTGCCCACTGATGTTGCTTTCTCTGAACATGTATCATTCTTCTCAGCTCATCCTACTCCCATTCAACAAGATGATGATCACGATGATGATAACTGGCTAGTCTATTCCTCCAACTCTTTGGGTGATTCTGAGCAACCCTCTAGTTTTGAGCAACCCTCTGTTACTGAGCAACACTCTATTGATATTATCTCGAGTCAGCCTTCGTCTTCGGGTACTTCTGCGGAACCTCTTAGAGAGAGTGTCACCATTCAACATCCTGATCTTCTAGTTATGAGAGACCCACCTTGTAGTGATCCTCCAGTACCATCTGCAACACCAATTGATATATGTCCTCCACTAGATTCCTCGTCATCTGATCCTCCTACTGATCTGGATTTACCAATCAGTATTCGCAAAGGTAAACGACACTGCAAATCTATCTACTCCATTGTTAACTATGTCTCTTATGATCACCTGTCTTCCTCGACATGTGCTCTGATTTCCTCTCTAGATTCAGTTGTCGTCCCTGAGACTGTCCAGGAAGCCTTGAATCATCCTGGTTAGAAGAATGCAATGCTTGAGGAGATTATTGCTCTAGAGGATAATCAGACTTGGAATTTGGTGACTTTGCCCAAAGACAAGAAGGCGGTGGGATGCAGATGGGTCTTTGCAGTAAAATTCAATCCTGATGGCTCTGTGGCACGCCTTAAGGCCAGACTTGTTGCCAAAGGATATGCCCAAACGTATGGGGTAGATTATTCAGATACTTTCTCTCCAGTGGCTAAGTTATCCTCTGCTCGACTGTTCATCTCTCTGGCTGCCTCTAGGGGCTGGCCTCTACATCAGTTGGATATCAAGAATGCTTTTCTTCATGGTGATTTACAAGAAGAAGTTTACATAGAGCAACCACCTGAGTTTGTTGCTCAGGGGAGAAAGGGAAAGTTTGTCACTTGAGGAAAGCTTTATATGGCCTGAAACAGAGTCCTCGTGCCTGGTTTGGCAAGTTCAGTGAGGTAGTTTTAGTGTTTGGCATGCAGAAGAGTCAGTGTGATCATTCAGTATTTTATAGAAGATCTGCTACTGGTATTATTCTGCTCGTGGTATATGTGGATGACATTATTATTACAGGAGATGATAATGTTGGGATCTCTTTGCTAAAATCTTTCCTGCATACCAAGTTCAATACAAAAGACTTGGACCAGCTGAAATACTTTCTTGGGATAGAAGTTTCCAGGAGTAACAAAGGTATCTTCTTATCTCAAAGGAAGTAAATTCTTGATCTTCTTGCAGAAACAGGAAAATTAGGAGTTAAGCCTTGTAGCACACCTATGACTTCCAATGTTCATCTTACTAAAGATGATGGTGACTTATTTGATGATCCTGAGAGGTATAAGAGATTAGTGGGAAAACTAAACTACCTCGCAGTGACACGTCCTGACATCACCTTCATAGTTAGTGTAATTAGTCAATTCATGTCTGCCCCAACAGATAGGCATTGGGAAACCCTGGAGCATATCTTATGTTATCTGAAAGGGGCACCTGGTCTTGGACTTCTATACAGTAACCATGGTCACAACCAGATTGAGTGCTTTGCAGATGCTGATTGGGTCGGGTCTAAGATTGATAGAAGATCAATAACCGGTTACTGTGTGTTTGTTGGTGGGAATCTGATATCTTGGAGAAGCAAGAAACAGAATGTGGTATCTCGATCTAGTGCAGAATCTGAGTATAGAGCAATGACACAATCCTCTTGTGAGATTCTATGGTTGCGCCAACTCCTAACTGAAATTGGCATAGAGCATTCCTCACCATCAAAACTCTGGTGTGATAATCAAGCTGCTTTACACATTGCTTCTAATCCTGTTTATCATGAGAGGACTAAACACATTAAAGTAGATTGTCATTTTATTCGTGAGAAAATTCAGAAAAAACTCATATCTACTCATTATGTGAAGACAGGAGAACAATTGGGTGATCTCTTCAGAAAAGCCTTCCAGGTCCTCGAGTGAACTATCTTTGTAACAAGTTGGGCATGATTAATATCTATACTCCAGCTTGAGGGGGAGTGTTAGAATAGTATATATATTAGTATACGTATTCATAGATATATGTATTGGTAGAAGTATAGTATAGAATACATACTATATATATATATGTGTGTATAAATTTTCTTCATTTGAGTTTACATACAATTCTCTCTTTGATGGCGACACGACACCATCACATAGATATCCCTTAAAAGAAGAACCGCGCACCCTTATCAAGTTATCATCATCCCACTTTCCTTTTTCTTTCTTTTTTTCAAAATCTTATCTTCTTATGATAGTAAATGTTATTTTTTTTTTGTATTTTTATATTTTATTAAACTACAAATCTAATCCAGTTGACCTAAAAAATTTAAATTTAAACAGTTTAATATTCAATTTAAAAAGCAAAACAAAAAAAATTCACTTCAATCCTATACTTTTAAAATTTGTAATTTTAGACCCTGCAATATTATGAATAATACAATTTTGACCTTGGAGAGAGAGTTAACAATTTTAGTATGATATTTGACAATGGAAAAAATGAATGTTGCATTTCCCCCCGTTTCTATAGTTATTTTTTTCGCAATATAAAACTAAGTTTTTTCAATTTTTTTAGTCCATTAAAATTGTAATATTAAAAGAAAAAATTGTAAAAATATAAAAATACATGACTGGTTCACTCCTTCAGGTACAAAAGAGTAATATTTTGTTTCTATCATTTTCATCAATTCTATATAATATATTAATTTTAAAAATACCCATTTTAGAAAGAAACAGTATTTCTAAATTCAATTTTCAATTTAACAACGTCAAAGTGTTAGGTGGCCAAACAAGATTTATGACACCACGCTTCTTAACATTATTATTTTCATTTTAGTTGGTTCCTAACGGTGACTTTTGTTCAATTTAATCCCAAATGTTTATTCCGTTAGTCGCTCGAGATTCCTATTACCATAATACTCCCTCCGTTTTCGAATAATTGTCGCTGGCTACTATTCCTATCGCTTTGTAAAACGGCTGGAATAGTAACTATATAACCTCGAAAAAGTCCGAAATTTTTTTACAACGTATATTAATCCTTCACGTATGTTGAAAAAAAAATTCAGATTTTTTTGAGATCATATAGTTACTGTTCCGGCCGTTTTGAAATGCGTACTGAAATAGTAAAGTGTCAATTATTCAGAAACAGAGGGAATAGAATATAACGACCATTATCTTTAATATTTTAATATTAAATTAAAAAAACCGACTGTTCAACTAGTAGTGTTCGTTCCTTAATGTCCAAGAAAATCAATTAACTGTTTAAAGTTTTTTCTTGATTGTTACGTTACATTCATATTTTTAATTTATGATATTAAATGTCTATCAAATGTCCAACCTTTCCATCCAAAGTATAGCACAGGTTTGTCAATGGTCTTATCACTTATGTACAGCCTTGCAAATTTAAAAATGTCCAAATCTTCGTTTTGAATAATTCCATGTATAAACCTGCAACAAATAAAAAAATAAAAACATTAATACGGAAAACACACCAAAGAGAGAAAAATAAATACGTACCTCAAATACGGATACGGGACACAGATGGATGCACACAATACGTATATGAATAGTCGAATACGTTGCAGTAGACGGAAATCGTCAAACTTGACGGAGTCAACAGACACAACGCACGGAAGAGATGGAAGATGAAAACAACTGAAGCTGAACACTAAAATAATGATCTTAATTAGCCGTTTCAAATTTATGATTATCTTTCTTAATTAGCCGTTTAGTGAGATGAATTAATTAATTAATTAATGACTTTTAAGTCCTCAGATCTCCCAAAACTTTGCTAAAATAAATTTCATCGCCGCAACGGATTCACAATCACAACTTTCTATCTACATTCCTATATACACACATGTATCAAAGTCCCCGTCGTCCGTCTTCTGGCTCACCGGATCGAACAGTTCGCTTCCACGCACCTCCTTCCGCGCGTAAGCAAGAAAATCCGGTGATCAATCAAGTAAAAAAAAGGCTGATTTGACCAACGTACCCCTGGAAAAAAAATTCATTCATGAGTCTTCTTCAGCCTTGGACATGACGGAGAGTCGGCTCGGCCTCGACTGGAAAGCTGAGCGGCGGCGCTGACTGTGTGAGGAGGGACGAATCAGCGCTGCCAAAGCCCGCTTCACCAGATCGCCTTCTACTCCGCCGATCCGCACGAGAGAGTTCGTCATCGCCGACCTACGCGCGTTCAAGCGGTTATTGTTGGTGTTCGACGAGTAACCGCCATCACCGTGATGGTTGCCGAAATTTTTGTGGAGGCTGCAACGGAAGGACCCTGGATGCGTGGTGGGGGAACACATACAGGTCCTCTTGGGAGTACTGCTACTTGGCTTCTTCATCACGTGCTGCCGCGAAGGATTGACGGTGGAGATGGAGCGGCTTGGGGAGGTCGGACGGTCGAGGGAGAACCGAACCGAAGGGGCGCCACGTGTGGAGGACTGACCATAGAGATTGACACGTGTGGGGGAAGCGGATCTGGAGGAGAAAAAACTGGAGGAGCGAGAAGCGAAGCTGGAAGTAGAAGACGCAAATGATGAAGAAGATGAACCGGCGGATAGATTGAACCGACCCGACGGCGAGCCTGATCTGAGAACCGGACCGTTGCCGGATCTTCTAGAAGACCCGGTTGCTGCTGTGGCCGCCATTTTGGAGAGAGAGAGATTGTACGCTCAGTTGATTCTAGAGAGAGAGTGAGAGTGAGAGAGAAGAGGGGAAGATTTTTTGTTTTCTTTTCTTTTCTTTTCTTGAAAGGTGTGCTTGGTTGGTTAATTCGGCAAACTTAGCTCTACTCAAGCCATGTATTTATAGGATTTTTAGAGGAGAGAAGGGAGGGCGTAGTGAAATATTTTAGCGATTTTGCAATAATAACCCTGAAATTTTGTTATTTACTTTATGCCCCAATGATGCTAATTTTTCTTAATTAGCCTCCCTAGTCGACGTAGTTGTCACCTCCCTAGTAGTGGCATTTTTTTTTTCTAAAAAAATTATGTGTCTTCACTTGTCAATTCCAAAGAAAAAAAAGAATCAAATGGATTTATTGCGTATATTTATGTGAATATATTGTATCTAATGGGTGATTAAAAATTACAATAGATGAAAATTAAGATATTTATATGCAAAGTTAAATTGTGAGGGAATTAATATAATTTTTTGTGATAAAACGACAAGAATTATTACTCAGATTTTGAGTCAGTAAAGTTGATAAGTGGAGTGAGAAATGGGTAAAAAAATATTAAATTTATTTATATGTATATGTTAAAAAATGATTGGTATGCAATGTATTTGACATATTCATTTATTTTAAGGCATTTAAAATATTTCCTAAATTTATTTATGGTTAGGTGAATTGAATTTTTTACTTAAAAGTCTATCCTCATGTGATACCTTGATATTCTTTTGCTAACTCATAAAATGTAACAATATTAATCTAGTAATAGAAATCATGAAGTTTTTAAAAAATTATAAATTAAAATCGATATATAAGAAAGTACAGGGACTTGAGTGCAAAACTAAGTTATGAGAATTAATAAATAAATAAAAACGTATCCAATACAACAAAGGTTAAAATAAAAACGATGGATGGTTTGGCTTGTGTTAGTGTTGTGTTATAGTTTATGGGAATCCAACGGTTTTAGAAAGGTAGAAAAGATAAAGCTATGGGCTTTTTCTTGCCCAAAAAAAAAGGAAAAAAGAAAAAGGAAAAAGGAAAAAGGAAAAAGGAAAAAATAAAAAATAAAAAAAGGAGAAACCTATGGGCTGTCTGTTTGACTGTTTCTAAGAAAAAGAAAGGAGAGAGAAATGAGGTCTTGACTGACTGACTCACAGCTTTTGGGAGTACTAAAAAGCCTTTGTCGTTACATATAACTGACGCACTCTCGTTACCTTCCACGTAGCACTGACGCCTATCTACTGCTGCCGCATGGCAATCCTTCTGCACCTTTCTTTTCTCTCTCCTTTCTTTTTTTACCATTATCATTTCATCTGTATTGACGTCTAACTATTATAAATTCGAACCAAATAAAATTTTCTAGAGCAATATAGTTCTGTAATTTAAAATTTTGAGTCTGAAACATTTGTTTAAGTTAAACAATTCTCTATCAGTTAATTTACGGTGTTTGTTTTTTCCTTTTTCGTTACTCCCGTTGTTCTGAAAAGAATATCGTTTAAAGTTATATATTTTTTGTTCCGAAAAGGATTATTTCACGTTATTTTTTTTAGAAGTAATATATTTTTATCTTTTCTAATAAAACAAAATGATATATTTTTTTTAAAACGATATTCATTTTAGAACCGAAGGAAGGAGTAATTAAAGAGAGAGAGTGAGCAGTGGCCTCTTGTTTTTCTGGTAAAAATTCAGTGGGCAGAGAAGGCCTGGCAGGGAAGAGAGAATAAATGTGAGGTACAACAAATTAAATAAAAAACAGTGGCCAGTATTAGATTTTGAATTTTGAAGTTATTTTTTAGAAAAAGAGAGAGAGAGGTGAGAAGGTGGGCACATGGTATGGTTGGAGCCTCATGGATACATTAGTGATTGTCACACACACTATACGTTCTTCACCCCCGGGACATAATTATTGAGTTGATGTTAGAGCTTAACCAAGAAAAAACAATTAAAAAAAAACTAAAGTACTAACTAATTTCATATTTAATTAAATAAATATACTAATACCATATGATATAATTATGATTTGGTGAAATTATATGCCAGATTTAGTCATTTGATTAATGTTTTGTCTTCTTCATTAGATATTACTCATTCTGAGACAAAATAAATAACGTTTTGGGATAGTAAAAATTCGTAAAATAATCATCTTTGATCTTTTTTTATATTCCGCATTGTTTTATTTTTATTCTTAATTTCCATTCAAATTACCACACCATCATCAAATTGGGTTGATACATAAAAAAATTTTGTCATTTGCACAAAATATATGATTCGGAAAAGATAAAATGATAAATATTATGAACAGCAAAAATCCGTAGAAAAAAGTCATTTATTGTGCATCTTTTATTAATGAATTGATGTAACTAAAAAAATACATGTATTTCAAACTTAAAAAATAACAGGATTAATAATAGTTTTGTAAAATATGATTATTCTGTTTAGAATTGATTTTTTAAATAAATTGATTTAAATCTTTAATTTTTAGAAGAATGGCATAGTACTCTTTTTGTCTCAAAATAGTAATTCCTCCGGAACTTTTTAAGTGTCATTTTATACTATTTGAAAAACTATTTTGTTCCTGTTTTTGCAATGTCATCTATTTCTACCCCATTTTCTTTTGTCTTTACATGAATGGTATGATAGTAAATTCAAAAAAAAATAAAGGGTAAAATTGTCTCAAATAGTGAGTCATTAGACCCTTCCTAATATGTGTGCCTAGAGCTAGAATGACACTTATTTAGTTCCGCAGGGAGTATAATTTTTTGTTTCACAATATTGATCATTTGTAGAGTTTCAAGAAACCTTTTTAATCAATTTTCTAATATATTTTTGTCATTAAGAAGAGAGAAAAAAGTTATAAAAAAAAAAGAAGAATACATTTTTGTATTCAATGATTAATTAATTTATGTAAGAAAATTTTAAACCACTACTTCCTCCTTACGTATTCTTTTAATCATACGTAATTAGTAAAAGAAAGAAGAAGGTAAGGTGTCTTGATCTACTAGATGGATTGGAGTGGTGGCTGTCCCCATAGCATGGACCGGAAGTATTGGACTTCTAAATTCTCTATTCTCTATTCTCTATTCTGATGCGCGTTTGCCCCCACACCATCCTCTGTTCAAACATGTCGTTCTCCATGTTGACATTTAATTCGACCTCTACCCCTACAATACAATACTATTTAATTAAACTTGCTTCACAAGATTTTGCGGGAACCTATCTTTAAAGCCAATTTTTTACCGTACCATTCTTATAGTTTTATCTCGGGTTTTTTACTTGTTAGGTTTTAGTGACATTTTACCATCTAAAAGTTTCAAACGATATATTCAATATTTTTACGGTTCTTCTAATGAGTTTTTTTTACATATGAATATAAAGAATAGAACACATATTTGGACTTAAATATGCCTCTTTTTACTTTATAATCATTAATCAGTGCTCTATTTTATCATAATAAAGCAGCGTGTGCGCGCGCGAGAGTTTTTAGTATTATGAAAATAATTAATAAGTAATGTCCTTCTAAATCTAATTAAGCTATATTTTTTAAGTATAAGGTGGTGTATATTTATATAACATTCTGGCGTAACTAATTCTTATTCTACTATTATGTAAATATTTAAAATTCTAAATTGGCTATTAATGGCTAATCAATATAATCTACTCCCTTCGTCTTTTATTAATAGACGGTTTTGCTCAATTTTTTTGTCGACAAATAATAGACATTTTGGTCATTTTAATGTCCTTTTGAACTCACTTGTAAGTAAAAAACTGTTTTGTGATGGGCCAAAATTTGAATAAAAAAATTAAAATGGATGTCATTGGCTACCATAACAACACTTCTTTCAGAAGAAAAAAAAAATCTTAAAATTTATGCTTGGAACAAAAACGTCACGAACACGAACAAAATCCTACGCAACCGTCTTAAACAACACTTCCTTCCTTGCCTAGGACAACGTTTTCAGGCGTTTACAAAGGCGATCACGAACATTACTAAATAGATCCTTCTTAGAGCGTCCAAACCCAACCAGGAGACCAAGATACTTTGAATGATGGCTCACCACCGTCACACCAAGTCTGCGTTGCATTGCGCCCCTAACATTACCACCCACGTTGGTACTG
Organism: Viola odorata; assembly: GCA_963691705.1. Classification (NCBI taxonomy): domain Eukaryota; kingdom Viridiplantae; phylum Streptophyta; class Magnoliopsida; order Malpighiales; family Violaceae; genus Viola; species Viola odorata. The sequence goes on from OY829542.1 coordinate 57,812,031, forward strand.
AACACCACTTTCGATTTATCCAGATTGATCTTTTGGCCCGACACTTCCTCATGTTTAGCCAAAATACGTGTTATAGTATCAGCTTCATTAGGAACGGCCCTCGCAAAGATCAGACTGTCATCAGCATAAAATAAATGGCTCACTGAGGGTCCTCCCGACTCACCAAAATACCATAGAGAAGTTGATGCTGATTTGCCTCATGTTTATTATGGCTAGGGTGATAAATGGAAAAATTTGAGTGGATATGAATAAGATTTAAATGAGTATAGGTGCGGATAGGTAGCATATTCATTTATTATCTGTTTCTGTCTTCTAGTCGAGCTATTAGCTGACTAGGATCTTCTCGGTCTACTTCTGAATATGGTCTAACTGTTTCGGGCTCAATATAGAAGTTTGGGCCTAATTGGGCCCTTGCTTCTTCTAAGGCCTCGGCGAAGCTGTGATAGCCCACAAAAATGGGATTTTGACACATAATATAATTTTTAACTGTGTTAAAACTGTGAAAAACTCCTGTCTTCAATCCCCTATATATCACATAATGTGAAAAAGATTTTTTCTGTATTTTGGGATTCTTTTCTGAAAAGTACATGCTTAGAGCATTCAAGCATTGTACCTTAAACTGTGTTGTTGTAGGAACTGTCTGTATGTGCCAGATGTTATCTAGCAAGCACTGTTGTTCTCTGTCAATATTCAATCCTTCAAAGGGTTTGAATTTTCTATTTCCTCCTTCAGGGAATTCTGTGAGATACATGGTACCAAATTTAATCTCCTTCTGTACTCCTCTCATAGGAGAGATTCTGTCAGTCTGTGGAATGAATTTCTGTATGTTCAAAGATGATGAACCTCTTTCTGTGACTGTAACCGGCACCGCCAAGTTGTTCTTGTAAATAATAGTTCTGTCTGTTAGAGATTCTGTTGCTCCTGGTTTTTGATCTGTTTGTCCCCGGGGTTTTATAACCCTTTTCTTCATTTTTGCCTGTATCATTTAAACAATTTTTCAATATTTCTAGACAATAAATCTGCTAAACTGTTATTTTTTCCTTTTATATGCTCAAAGCAAATCTTATATCCGTTTCCCTGTATCAGATTCTGTAGATTAACCCATCGGGTTCTGTTTATCTTTTTACTATTTTCATTTTTTAGGAATTTAACTATAGCTTCACAATCTGTTCTAACTGTAAATTCATTCTGTAGATATATCTTAAATTTATCTAACGCGTTTATTAAGGCTTGTATTTTGAAATCTAAACTGGTCCAATTTTGTCCTGTTTTAAAATTGCCACTTGCATAAGCAGCAATTCTTTCTGTATCTCTATTGCTTCTTATTAATACTGTATTTAGGTTTAAGGGTCCTACTCTATATAAAGTTCTTGGGTTCAACGCATCTAATTGTTCATTATTGTATATTTCTAAGTTTCTTTCTACATCTATTTCTTCTTCTAATTGAACTACTGTCTGTGAACTGTTACTTCCTGATCCTCTACTAAATACTCTTCCTAAAAGTGAGTTATTATTAACTTCTTCTCTGGATGACACACTTCTACGGGATTCTTGTAGTGTTCTACTAGCTCCACTGAAAGGAGTAAAATTATTCATTTTCTGGGTAGCCAATGGTTGTATTTGATTGGTTTAGTAATTATTTTATGATTATTATCTAATTTTAATTTTTCTAAGGCTTTTGTTAAACTTGAAATTTCCTGTAAATCTTCACTTGGTTTTTTATCTATTGATTTGATCTTTTTAAATTCTGTGATAATATGTTCGTTTTGATTTTTAATAAAATCTAAATTTTCAGTTATAAATTTTATAAAACGACTATTTTCTGTTACGAATTCTGTTATAATATTTATTTGTCTAATAATACCCTCTTTCTCTGCTTCTAGATGGTTGCCTAGACTTATAACTAGATCTGTTAATCCGTTTAAATGAGCGTTTTGACTATGAAGTTTATGTTCTATGTTTTTATCTAGTCGACAAACAATTTCACTTGCTTCTGTTGATACTTTATATTTATCTTTTGAAATTTCTAAATCTAAGTAATCGATTCTTTTAAATTTTTGGTTCGCAATTTTTTAATAATCAATTGAGCTTTAGTAAGATTTATCAGTTTATAAGAAAAGTTTCCAGTTTTTATAGTATTAGTTCCCTAAAAAGATTCAAGCCTAAGCATAAAATTTTTGTTTGTTTTTGTTTGTTTTTTTGGCTATAAACAATATTTATAAGTGAGACCAAAATTAAAACAATAAGATAATTAAGATAAGAACAAGAACATGTCTTTTGAACCTGACTCACCTTAGCGGGTTCGTGGCCAACGTAGGTTTTACTCCTTTTCTGGATACCCTTTCCACGCCTATCTATGTCTTTTGTCAGATTGCCAAGGAACGTCTTGCTCCGCTACCAATATAATGGAAAAAATTGTAGAAAGATGAGAGAGGGATAAGGGAGATATGTACGCGCAGAGAAGAGTATTTTTTTTTAATTTTTTTTTATATATATATGCTTATGCTTTTGTTTTAGGTATGGGGAACTAAGGGACTATTGAGAATGGAAACTAGAGAGGGATTTAGTGAGACATGGAGAGATAGAAAAATGCTCTGCTTTGATTATTTTTTCTCTTGTGTTTACAAATGAAGGGGGAGTCCCCTTTTATAGGACGAAAAAGGAAAAAAGCCAAAACCATTGGCCGACATAAAAGACACTAATCATCCTAAAGGGATATAAAAAGAAATGGTCCTAATTTAAAGTAGGTTAATCCTAAAGGAATCTAAAAAGAAATGGCCCTCATTTAAAGTGGGCTACAAGAAAAAGTATTACATAATTACATCCTGCCAAAAGGCAGGCGGCTGGAAGACAGCTGTTTATGCAATCCTCACTGCTGACATCTGTCGATGGATCTTCTAGAGGTCTCTGTGTGTTTCTGGAATGGTGACTTCATCTCTGTCTTCTTCAGCTTGTCATTTCTTTGTCTTGGAGGTCGTCTATTAGGTTGACTATATGTTCTTCATCTAAAAGTCGACCGTCTCCTGAATGTGGTAAAAACATTCTTCATTCTCTAGTACTGTAAATTTGAATGAAGTATCCCTCTCCTAAGAGATGATAACTCATCCAATTTTCTGGCGTATAGAGGACGCTGGGATTCTGAGCAGCTCTGTAAATTTCTGTGTTGTCTAGTTCTTGAAAATCATATGGAGATAGAACAACCATATTGATATCTTCAAGACTTTCTCTTTCTCTATCTGCGGAGAAAATAAAGATTCTTTTCTTGGCAGGGATGATCTCAAATCCTCTAGCTACAGGGAGTGTGGAGTCAATGTTACATATTAATTTCTTTCGAACTGCCATGTTTCCTGCAATGAGAAAAAAATTTCTCCGAATTCTTCTAGATAGCTGTCAATGTTTCCTTCTTATTCTAGTCTAAAAGTAATTTGGTCTATCATTCCCATGTGAAAGAAGGAAAGGATCTTTTGGAACGGCATATCTGTGAGGTTAAGGTCTACTTGTAGTTTAAAAAGACCTGCTGTACCTCCTTTATGTCTTGTAATCTGTCCTGCATTTATAGAATAGGGTTTCTGTATCACCTTTACTCCCTTAAATTTCCAATCTGTTTCTTCAAAATGTATACGCACTAAGTCTTTTTGTGCTTTGATCAAATCTTCTGGATGTCTGCTTTCTGTCTTCTGTTTAATTATTTCTTCTCCCTCAGACCATTGATCAAACAAAGGTTTTAGGGTTAACTGTGCTCGCATATCTAATAACCTGGCCCGAAGTTGTATGAAACTTCGATTTTTGGATTTGTTTTCTTTGATAAATTGATCTAACTTTTGTAGTTTAGTATTTAGAATACTTACTGTGGTGTTGTTCTGCTGAAATTGCCTTTTGGCTTCATTCTTTTTCTGTTCAAGGAAGGCTATCTGTTTAGATGTCTGTTGCTGGATTTGTGTCATCTGTTCCTCCAGCTTTCTGTTTCTGTCTTCTAGTCGAGCTATTAGCTGACTAGGATCTTCTCGGGCTTCTTCTGAATATGGTCTAACTGTTTCGGGCTCAATATAGAAGTTTGGGCCTAATTTGGCCCTTGCTTCTTCTAAGGCCTCGGCGAAACTGTGATAGCCCACAAAAATGGGATTTTGACACATAATATAATTTTTAACTGTGTTAAAACTGTGAAAAACTCTTGTCTTCAATCCCCTATATATCACATAATGTGAAAAAGATTTTTTCTGTATTTTGGGATTCTTTTCTGAAAAGTACATGCTTAGAGCATTCAAGCATTGTACCTTAAACTGTGTTGAGTTTGCCGATACTAGTGAAAAAAATTTAGTACCAGAGAAAAGTGTAATATACGAAGATAAAGACGGTAACTTTAGCATGAGATTTAATAATTATACAGAAAAAGAACCTGTCAAAGAGGATGACAGTGATCAAGAGGTTAGTATGATGAATGAAGAATTAGGAGAACCTATATATGATACAGATAATGAAAAAGTAATATACGACACAGATAATGAAAATATAGAAGAAACTATAGGATATGGTCTATTTGAAGAATTAGAATTAGATGAAGAATTAGAATTAGATGAAGAATTAGATGAATTAGAAGAAATAGCTGGCTTCAAAACAGAAGAAGTCCATAAAACATTTGGTCAAATAACAAATAAAAAGTTTACTGAAATCAACATACAAGAACAAGTAGATGACATGTTAATAGAATGCATGACAGAATTAGGATTAGAATATGAAGAAGCATATAATAAATTAAATGAAGTTTTTAACTTACCATTAGTAACAGATATAGTTAACGGAAAAGTATTAATTAGTGATTTCTATAAACCAGAAGTAAGCTATATGGATCAAAATATAGATCCTAGAGGAGTTAAAAGACCTAAACCTGAGTTCGTAACACCAGGAACATCAGGAACAGAAATATTAGGAAGAGAACCTTGGACGCCTGCTACTGCAGTGTACCAAGGAGAATCGAATATAAAAGGCAGAGGGGCAAGAATGCCAATAGGAAAACTTTATAGTTCAAATATGTTATTAATAGAACAACAGAGCCCTCAATTATGGCCAGATGAGATATTAGTATGGGAACAAACAGTCGTTAGAAATTGGGAAACTAATAAGCGAGAAGATATAAACATGTTTTCTTATTTAGAAACAACATTAGGACCAACAGCATTAGGGATTTGGCAAAGTAAAAAGCTAAAAGACCCAGACGGGATAAACACCATTAAGTCATTAGGAGATAATCCTTATAATTTTACGAGTCAGATTAGAATTCTACTATTAGGAGTAGATCCGGCCAAAGAAAATACGTTTATACAAGATACGGCAGTAAGAAATTTAGAACAACTTAGTATTACAGATTTTAAATACATGAAAGAATTTAGCTCAGATTTTGCTAGATTATTAGCACAGACTGGTAAAGCTATGGATGATGATCATTCATACTCGTTTAATTATTACTACTCATCCAATGATAACTCATTTTAATCAAATTTGGTAAAGTTAGATTAGAATTAAGTTCACTTCGAATGTGATTCAAATTAAAATTAGATCCACAGTGTAAAATAGGTGTTCACGTATTGTTAGGGGATTTGCTTTTTCTCTAAAACAATTACAAAAATAAACTAGTCGATGACAAGGATGAGCACCTCAAACCATTTATTTATTTTCATTGGCTTGATTCGTAATCTGTATTTGTTTAATATTAAAGATTCTCATTTGTTTCCTTCCTTTTTCTTTTTCTCCACAAAACTTTCAATTGTATTCTTCTTTTATACCGTTTAATATATACAAATGGCAGATCGCCCATATGGGTGCATCGCATTTTATAATGACTTCGATTAAAATAAAAGTTCATGTTTTGATTGACTAGTAAAATCAGTTAATTTCAGATTGTATTTTAATCCTCAAAAAATTACATTTATGATAAAAAACAAATAATTTATATTAAATTTTATTTTACAAGTTGTAAGTTGTAAGCTACTCTTTTTGTCCACAAATAACTGTTTTTTTAAATAGTAATTTTCAGTAAAAAAATGTCAATTATTCGTGGACAGAGAAAGTAATATATTTGATATTTTTTCCACCTAGTAAAATTAGTATATTCATTTTATATTGATATTTATTAAAAAAAAAAAAAGTTAAAACGTAGACAAGATCTTTTCATTAATAAATGTAACTCTTTGAAATCCATACGTGTTAGGCACACATGAAGTTTAGCCTTTGAGCGGGTGAGCCCTCGTCTCATTCGTCCACGTGGCCTGCCCTGCGTTAAGGTGGCGCTCATGGGTGATGTTTGCCAGACTGTAAAATCAATGAGGAGATGATACAAATCTTTCTAGGGAGAAATACGTTATATTATATAACAAGATCATGCATACAAATGGATGGATGTTTGGTATTGGATATGATTCTTGCTATATTTTGACCATATCTACCTAATTTAAATCATGTAGCTCTGATTTAGATTTTACTTTTACAATTTAACAATGAGTGAATTTCCCGTTTTGTTTAATAGGTACGGGTGATGTGGCACGCCGTGGGTCCCATTTAATTTGTTTTTTAACTATAAAATTTAAGCTACATATAAAAGTAATTTATTTTAAAAAATTATTTCATCTTTGAAATTAATTTTTAGTTTGTGGCTTAATTGATCGAATCTAATTTACAAATAAAGGTAAAAAAAAAAAAATTGGGACACAAAATCTAAATTGAAATTTGTGATAAATATAAGGTGCAAATCCACTGATCGTAGTCTTATATCTGTGTGTATATGGTGACGATTATTCTATCTTCTTATAATACAAATAAGCGTAATAAACAAAAAGTAAAGAGTACTAATAGTGGCTAGAGAGAAGAACAATTAATCCTAGCTAATTTCCCCGAACCTCTTATATGATTAACTCTAACTCCCTCGTCGGTCCAATTCCTCCGCTACTAAAATAGGTCTCAACGAATATTAAATTTTAATAGTATCGTGAGTTTTTAGAGTCAAGTTAATATACACAAACCTGTAAGAAAACTTCAAAATACATCGATAACAATTCAACTCAAGTTAATTTTACTAAAATGATTCACACCGTGTGTAGATCTATATCAAGAATATGGTTTGTCCTCTACGCAAATGGAAAGCAGCACTTCACATGCACCGTAGGCATTGGATGTTGGCTACCTTAAGAAATTATGAACATCAAGATTTGGCTTTAAAGATTAGTATGCGAAATATCCTTCCACCCATTACTCAAGATTCTTCCGTATGGACTTTCTAGTGTTGATTCTTTCCTCATCCAAGTTAATGAAAAGGCCCTACCTTTGGGCTCTTGCCTTTTGCCTTGCTCCTTCCACGTCAACGGTCAAATTATATCTTCTCACCAAGTCGGACTTTTGACCTCCAAGTTTCCCCACTTTCATTGTAAAAATGTAATGCATTGCTATTGATATGTATATAATTTATTGGTTGTTTAATTATGATAAAAATATTAATTAAAATTTAAATAAGGTTTAAATCTTACTCATTTATAAAAAAAGAATTTAATGCAATGTAACCTCGCTTGACAAATATATCTAATGAGATAATGACATTCATTGTCTCATTATATATATAACCTTGTACTCAACTTTTTTTATTAATTTATTATAAATATTTGTTAGTTTGTATTAACTAACCGTTATTTTTATAAATTTATAAGTGTTCGCGTTGCATACTCAATCAAATATGTCTTTTTAAAATAGGTAATGACTGTAATAAGTACTAGCGGAGTCAACATTATCATCTTTTAACTCACGTTAGATGCCTCAATACAATACGAGGTAAATTTATCTCGCATCGAGTAAGGTGTTCTTAAAAAGCTTACACACTCCACACCCATCAAACGTGCTATATATGACAACAATATATATAGTTTACTTTTATAAAAAAGAAAAGAAAAAACTCATTTTTAGAATTTTTTCAAAATATTTTCCCACTATTCTTAATTTCTTTCCCTATGAGATTCATGTAAGTAGAAAAGGCACTAAAGTTGAACATTGTGGGCAGGATGAGATTCCTCTGATTTAAGAAAATATATGAAGAACATAAGCTAGATTTGATCTATTCAGTTCTTCACTACTAAAGCCAAAACAAAAACAAAAAACATTTCGAGAATTCCGTGCACGCTTTTGTTGGATGATGACGATGATGATCCGTATAACAAATGCAAATTAAAACATTTCAAGAATTCCAAATGCATCCAACTAATTCTTTATTTTTGTACGATAATATCAATTTCCCATCCATTAATCACTAATTACAATCTCAAATAAGCAATTATTCTGTACATTAATAAACAAGAAAAGAGAGAGTCTTGAATTCATTCCATAAAAAGATTGGATTCAAGAGCGTGCAAAGCCATCTGGGATTAGCTAGGCTACGCAGAACAGAACCTGGTGGGCCTGGGCTGGAAATTCCTCCTCCTCTGAAGATCATGACTAGATGGCTTGATTATCTGCAGCAGAAACGCCCTTATCAAATTTGCTTTCGCAATCACACCCACTTCCCAGTTATTACGCGACGGGCCAACCCGAGGCATCGATCGGGTGGGCGCCCGATTGAAATTCCGGTGGAGGCTGCACCGGAACGAGCCGGGATGGGTGGTGGGCGAGCAGAGGCATGTCCGTGGCTGTGGCTGTGGCTTGGAATTAGAATTAGATTCCATTTCTTGTGAGGCAAATCAACTAAACTGAGGTTTAGAAGAGGTTGCGGCCTTGTGGGGATTTTTATAGTTTAATTAATAAATCAATCAACCATCTTTTTCTTTTTTTCGAATAAGCGAAAATGAGACTCGAACTTGATAAAAAAATCTCGACCATCTAATTAATACTGTGACAATGACAAGTAGTCAAATGGTATTAACGTTAATGACGAGATTCGTGGTGTGAAACTAAGGAAAATTAAGAAAAAGTCTTTATAAAAACTAAAAACAAAACAACAACAAAACAAAAATTAGTTAGTTTCCCTTACGTTACGCAGTCATTGGAAAATACTAACAAAGTTCCGGTCACAGAAAACTGCTTGCAGATCACTTTTTTATTTATTCAATTCTCTTTTTTTATTAATATTTTAATAGGAATGATTATAATATACACTTAAACTACATCACAAATCTCATGGTTATAAACCTCGAATTCAAATTAGTTTCACTACAGTGGATTTTTACAAAAAAAACAAACTAAATCATAAATTTTCATTAAAATTATTTAGCACATCTTACGTGGACATTAAATTCATTCAATTTTGACGTGAAATGAACGTCTATTCTATTTTTTTAATTATTTTTTCTTAGTATATTTATCAATAGTACTATTTGATATTAAAAGTAGAATGATGACTTAATTTTCGTTTATTTCGCGCCAAAATTTGATGAATTTAACATTCACGTATGAAATGCATAACAATTTTAACAAAATTTAGCAGGATTAATAATTATAGTGCTGAAATTGTCCAATTAAGAAGAGTTTAATGATCTAATTAATAAAATTAAAGCATTAGTAGTATATATATTTGAAAAAATAAGTATAATGTTTTTGCCATATTTACTTCTTTTTTCATGAAATAAGCGCGCAACGATTTACACTCCAATACTTTTCAAATCGTTGAAATGTTGAATTTCAAATCACTGGAAGTCAAATTCTCCCAGACCATGGTTGAGTAGGCTAAGTCAATTCCTATTAAGAATTAATTGAATATTATTTCTTGTGTTTTTTTTACTCAAAAATCATTATTTATTTATTTTACAAGAAAAAATATAAAGGAATTTTTCCTTTCATTATTTGATTTTTTCTGAGTTTCATTTAAATATTTTCACTAGTTGTTCGTTTCGGCACACAAAACGGATTATGAATTTTTGGGCTCATGAGTTGGGACAACTTGATTTGATTTTCGGTTTAGGAAATGTTTAGGTAGCGGAATGCCCGAGTCGATTCGATCGCGCGCTTTTATACTTACTGATATTCATTAATCTATTTCCACTTTAAAAAAAAAAAACTCTATTTTTGAATAATCATGCACTTACTTTTTAGTTTTGAGATTTCCCTTAATTTTCTTAAATTTTATTTTTAATTTCTATTCTTCTGAAATAACTTATCATTTGTATAATTTATTATTTTTTATTATTTGATATATATAGAAGTATATTTTTTATTATTAAATGGACTGAATTTGCCAAGCAACTTCATATACAAACAGACAAAAGGTACTTCCTTGTATTGAACTTACAGTTAGATCCAGCTCACAAATTGTTAAAGCCCATGGGCCCATGGCCATTAGGTTGGACACGTGCAACATTCCAGAAGCACCACGTGTCAAATATAGCGGATTATTAGAGGGAATTTCCAAGTAAATTTAGTACTAAAACTAAATGCTTTCCATCCATTGATATTATAAAATTTTAATAAAATCAAGAAATTCATAAATAAATAAAACACCTAACAAAAAGATGTATTAACGCAACAAACCCAGTATCTTTTTCATTTCCAAATAATAGTCCCTCGGTTCCAAACAAACGACTCTTACTATTTAGACACGTATCTCGAGGAAGTCGGATGTCTCACTATTTAACCCAAAAAAATTTGTACTTTACGTACGTTCGAAAAAAAATACGAAATTTTTTGGAGTCAAATAGTGAATCATCCGACTTCCTTAAAATGCGTGCCCAAATAGTAAACGTCGTTTGTTTGGAACCGGAGGGAGTATAATCTTACAGCTAAAAATTAAAATTGTCAAAAGAAGTAACACTGGTTAATGGCAAGGGTCACAGAATTACAAACAAGCCTCGGGTAGGAGTAGCATAATTTACAAAAAACACAGCCATGCAAGCTAACAAGTTATACACACATGAATTGCAACACATTACACTCATCAAAAGAAAAGACATTACACAATCTAAGTAACTAGATTAGGGCTCTTCCCTACGGAGCCTTGTCTCGGCCATCTAGGCCTCTAGAATTGAACTGCTTTGTATACACACGATGGCGCCGCTCTCTTGCGTAAATTACCCAGAATATCAATGACAGCATCACAGCAGCAGATACAACCACTAGCCCAATGTAAACCCATTGAGTATAGCGCCGCAAATCAGGACAGTAATTCGTGTTGATGGTGGTAAATGTCTGCCGCACGAAAGTGCAATCTTGAAGGTCAACCAGGAATGGACCGTAATGATACAGCCCATAGCTCAAGTTTACTGAAGATGCCATCTGGTTGTACAAGCTTGGAGTCACCCGGCCCGGTGTGACGCAGATCCCAGATGGTGAGACCTGGCAAATATAGGTCTTCCATACCTGCTTGAAATGAACCCAAAGCAAGTACTTAGGAGCTATATTTCATGCTTCATAAACGACTCTAGTGCGCGGACTACTCTACTAAGTAATCAACTAAAAGATTCTGGCAGCTGCACGAGCTGGAATTCGCGCCCGAAGGGTAAAAGTGCAACGAAAACTGAACCATGACCATATAGAAAGTGAACCTAGCATGCCAACCAAAGCTTCAATAAATCCTATACAAAAATGGCTTTTATCTGCACTCACTTGTTATTTATAGATGTAAACATTACCTGAGTAGCATTGGTCAATTCTACTTCACCAGGAGCACACTTTCGATCGGTTAGATCAGAATTAAAAGGGTTGCAAAGAAGAGGCATCAGTGGACCAGACTGATTGTAATAGAGAGATCCAGCTTGCGGTGGGAAATTTATGTTGGATAAGTTGCCAATGATACCATCAACCATATTGGCAAGTTGGTAAGTGACTGTCTTGGTTTGTTGCAAGGTCTCTTGAGCAGTTGCATTATCCACGCAAGGAATTATATCATCCAATGCCGTTTTGGCAGTGGGGTTCTGGACCCACTGATCCATAGAAATACAAGTATCGGCAACCACACTAGTAGATTAAACAAAAAGGCACCACAGAAAGAATAAGCAAAACAACAAAGAAGTACGGCAAGAAAGGTTATCACTCATGCTTTAGCAAGTCACATGCATTTAACGAATGAACGATTGCATTGCAAAGCACATGATATAAATGTGTTGCTATGGTTATAATTGAGCTAGTGCCAGAAAGAAAGGAGAGGAGTTAATAGAAAATATCTGAATTCTCAGCTCAACTTTTCCTAGGGTCCACGAGCATGAACTTATCAACCTATGCACTAAACAGGGGCAGGAATGTATCTTTTAACGATTTTGGGAAATAAAAAGAGCAGAAAGTTAACAAGCAAAAATACAATCTATATATATATAAATAGGAATAGCACCTCATAAGTTAATCCAGATGCAAAGTTTGAGAAGGAATGTAAGATGATATGATGCGAAGTGGAGGTATAAACAGATACGAGCAACTTCAATAAAAATGTCACAAGAAATTGCGCGTATCAACAAAACCTTGTGATAATTAGAACTTGTTAATTAGTTTTCCTTAACAAGAAAAACCGCAACAGCTTCATGTTTCTATACAGGATTCAAGAAGTTAGTGCTATATATTAACTAAGCTTTGAATAAGAATTACACAAGGTAAAGAGACCACGTCTTATGAATTATTAGATGAAACCTATTTAGAACATCACATTACAGAAGTATGAAAATCATTAAACCAATCAAAGGTCACACTTCAGAAGGGCTCATAGTGTAATAAAAGCCACTAACAATCTATTTTAAACTATACTGAATCCGCTAACAAGAATATCTATACAATTGCAGAAAAAAGCAACATGCTAATTCAAGAAAAGAAAGGATGAAGTTTAGTATGAAATATACCACTAAGCAAATGAACTTACTTATGTAGGAGAAGGAACACACCACACAAGACAAATGTCCCAGCAACAAGAATCCATCCAAAGATGACAAGGCTGAAATCAATAGTAAAATGAGTTAAAACAGCCAAACCTCACCTTCCAGACCTGAAAATATTTCTGTAAAACAGGAACTGCTTGAAGGATACATCACTTACAAGTATACAAGACATTGCATTCCCAAAATGGAGAACACTGCAACCAGCATATCATACCAATAACATAAGATTCATATAAAAACGTGTAACAAAATCAAATAATTGATACCATGCACCTCTAATCTGAGATGAGTACAGACTTACAAAAGCCAAGAAATACCAAAGCAAGCATTACAGCAGCTATGATAATAAGGATCAGTCCCCTGCAATGAAAAGTTAGAAAATAAATGCCATGGGAAAATAGACACCAAAAGCAAGAAACATAGAACAAGGATTATGAGATTTCACTAACACGCTATCCAAACCATCATGTATATCGTTAGCATTCTTCTGAGTACGTCCAGATAGAATCGTGGTAGAGGAGTTGATTTTTGTTTCAATTGTGTCAATGCTGTTCTGCACACCAGCTGGAAGAAATACTGAACCCACACCAATGTTTCTAGCTGCAGCAAGATAATCGGACACATTGCTGAGGTTTTCAGCAGTAACATTTGCCTGATTCACAACATATTCCAGCGAGTGTGTTGTAATGCTGTGAAATTTCCCTTGGCCAGTATACAGAATAACACATCCAACGCTGAAAATGCAAATTAAAGTAGATCATGAGTCAAAAGTCTGAAGTCTAAACAGATATAGGAATATAGATAAAAGGACTACGATTGTTACATTGCACCAACGGTGAATAATATGAGCAAAATGAGAGAAATGGCATAGCATGTCCGGGAATAGCCATAAGGCTCTCTTGGACAGCAGCAACGACAGAGACAGATAAAGGCCAGGCATAACCCAAAGAGCACAAACCAAACTCCAGCAATGAGAAAGAAAGGAGCTGCCGTAAAACCCACAGACTGCAATAGTCAACCGATTATTAGCATATAGATAAGTAAACAATGAATAAAACGGTCCAGCACACAACTGAGACAATTAAACAACAACAACAACAACAACATTTATGGGGTGTGGACACAAGACATGAGAAAAATCCTAAGCAGATTAACCCAATTGATGGAATGAGTTTCCATACAGGGGAACTGAATAATTTTAAGAAAGCAGACAAGAATGCCAGACGTAAGCGGCTCAAAATACATTAAAAACTAGAATTCATACCAAAAATATCTAAGCAGGGAGCACTAATTTAAAAATTAGAATCCAATATAATAATTAAAGATCCAAGAAACTACCATCGTATTATTTACTTCAAGCATCACTATCGACCAAAAAAGGGGAGAAAAAACAAGAACTTTACTATCCACCAGATATGAATGAAAAAATAAAAACAGATTTCAAAGAAAAATGAAAGAACTCACAGCCCAGTAATCTAAATTGCTTATATTGTATCCTTGGGTGTAGATGTTAAACTGGTCAAGAGGGTTCTTCCTTCTAGTTCTGTTTGCAGCCAATATGAAAGACGAGTTAGAGTTGGTCTCTTCTGCAAGATGCCTCCTTGTCTCCCATGACACCACTGCACCATTCTCTCCTACACCACCAACAACCTCTGCAGCAACAGAAACCAACAACAATTAAAACCACAAAATTGTGTCCTCCAAAAACAAAATCTATGAGGAGCACAGCACCCCCCACAAACAAACAAACAAAAAAAACATCAAAAAGGAGAGAACTTTACCAGGAAAACGCAGAGTGTGCAAATGGAAGACATTGGTGGTGCGGGTTGGTGAAAAGGGTATGAAGAAAAAGACACAGAAAATGAGAGCAAGCAGCAGCAGAAACAAGGATGGGTTTAATCCTTTAGATAACATGGTCACTTGTCTGAGTTTGTGTTTCTGCTCTCACTTCGGTTTCACCTGAGTTTATGATTTTTTAATTTAACTCTTTTTTTTCCTTTCTTTATTGTCAGAGTTACTATGTTTTATGTTGCCTCTGTGTGTTGTTTCACTTTCCGCTCTTTGTTTCTTGGTGCCTCCTATCTTTGCGGTTAAGAGACCGGGATTGATATTTATTAGCGATTAATATAAAAAAAATGATTGCTTTTAGAGGATATTATAATTATAATTATGATTTATAATTATATATAATTACTATCATTATACCGTCGGTATATATGTCTAGTGACCAAAACACTCTCCTTGTTCATTAGTCATTACAACAACATCCTTCTGTTTGCTAGTTTTTGCAATTAGCTCCTCATCAACAAACAGTACCATTTGCCATTTTGATAATTTTTCTATAGTTAAAAAGAAAATTAATGTTAATCTCAATGCAAAGTAGTTATAATGTTTCTTTTACGATATTTTTTTTTATTTTTACAAAAGAAATTTAAAACCTAAAAATTCCAGCTACGTTATTATAAATCGAACCTATAATTTATTTTGTTCTGCCTAATTTAATTAACCAAAAGAATTTCTTATCAATTTAAGTGTGTTCATTTGGTTTATTAGTAAATAAAGCATTTTCAATCTCTTCTGACAATCCATAATCAATAGCAAATAATCATCTCTTGTAAGTTTTTTCAAGAATTCGTCAACTCAAGAATATAGAAAACAATATTGTATTAGTGGTGGTCACATATAAATCCAATTATCCAAGATATCATCAAACATGAAGAGAATAAAAAGATTTGGATGACTTTCAGTTTCCACCTAAACCAACCACGAGTGGATTATCAGTTCAAAGCCAGGATTGTTGTAATTTGTAGTGAGTACCAAAATATTAATCGATATGAGACTCTTCTAGTTTAATAAAAAAATTCGAGTTCGAATTTTAGATATATAACTACGTTTAAAATTACAAAAAAGTTTTGTTACTAATCAATATCTTATTTAACTCAAATTTAAAATAATTGATACTTAATATGATGATCGGACATTCGGATGATATATGTTGAAAAGAAAATATTAGTTTTTATATGAATGAATTATATGGACAAAAATGATATTATTCTTATATCTTAAATTATTATTCTCGGCTAATTCTATTTAATCATTAAAATGAGTAATTTTCAGATCGTGAAAATAACAATTCGAGTCGGCGTCCCAAATGGGTCCCACGGTCGTGGGAAAACACCAAAACTTTGTTGTTCTCTAGTATTTAAATCCGTTGTGTCTTTTTGCAAAGTTTTTGTACTCTTTTTAGCAAGAACGTGTCAGGTTGTCCTGCTGCCTTTTCTTTACGATTACTATTTCCAGCTGACCCACGTGTTAAGAGCATGTGTAACTAAATTATCCGATTCTTTTAATTTTTCTTGGAATATAATCAGTCATGTTAGAAGAATCTGAACCATTTAATAAAATTGGATGGATGAGATTAAAAATTTAAGTTATTAATGAGTTGACCAGTTAATAAAATTTAATAAATGGTAAATTCATTAATTATTTAAATTTTTAATCTCATCCGTCTAATTTTATTGAATGGTTCAGATTCCTGGTTGTTATAGGAAAAATTAGAAAAGTTTAATATGGACAAAATCACATTCATGCACAAAACAATTGTGCAAAACAAAAATATATCTAGCAATCATCCAATCCTTATAAGCGGTTGATCGCTTGAGAGAATGACTTGTATTAATGCGAGACAATCAGATTGAATCTGAATCTGACCAAATCACATTCATGCGACATTTTATTTTTTAATCTTGATGCCAAGTGCCAACTATGCTTTAGTTGAGAAACTACTAACCTTTTATATAGTCGTTTTGCCTTTTGAATAAATTCTTTGCTGGAAAAAGTTCTCTTTATTGTCACGTTTGGGTATATGTTCATGTTTTGGTATATCTCAATTCATAAGAAATGTTAATTTTGGTACCTATATTATCACGTGTCTATTATTTGTTGACGTGATCGTTAAAATTATTTGGTTAAAAATATTATCCACATCAATAAAAAAGAGAGACGACAATTATATATATTTGAAATTATCTTTAGTAAGTATAAATACCATATATATCACTTTATTTTAAGAAGGTAGCAAAATTAAATGTAATAAAACTATCATTATATTCTATATATCATATGAATTGTTTGTTTGTGTGAATGCATGTCAACTTCATGACTTTCATTGAACATATTCTTCAAACAAGTCCTCGTAATATCAGTATGATTTGTTATATAAGTGGCCGAATTGGGAAAGAGGTACGAAGCATATTATATACTATAACTTAAAAATAGCAATGGAAAGCAAGAAGATGAGGAATTTGGTGGTGATCATGGTTCTTGGTTTTGTGCTGATTAATATAGTCACCTTTGTGGTTGCGGCCGTGCGGACTCCTTATCGGAAAGATATGATCAGTATCGATACCGTTCGTGCTCTCACCGAGAGCGGTAAACTCGCTGCCGATGCCATTGATGGTCTTGTTAAGAGCAAGACTATTGTCTCAACAATGGTTCTAGAAGAAGCATTGTTCCTCAAGTATAAGCATAACAAGAGCGTTGATAAGTCTAATGGATTCTCATGTTTGGAAACTTGCTTCTTTTTTCCATGCGTCAGCAGCCTTCTTGGGTGTGCTTGTTATACCGTTCAATGTACACGCTCAGAATAAAAATGCTGGGTAATGCTGGGGTAATAGTATATTGACCCACTAAACAATCGCGAAAAACAAACTCACCCCCTAACATTTGTTATATATATATATATATTATTCAAAATATAAAAAAATATACAGTTTGTTCAATAGTTGGTGCCAATATATGAATACGGGTTTTTTAATTTTCTTTTAAACATGACCAATATGTTAGCGTGCAAATGTTTTAATCAGTTTTTTATCTATATTTTTTACCAATTTGCTCCCAAATGTTTATCTCTTTTGTTCATTTCAGTCTACCGAGGAGAGACCAATTCTGTCGATTCTGAATTTGTTAGGGGTGATCTACGCACAACTAAATATTTTATAACATATTTGTCAGAAAATTTAATTATAAACGGAAAAATATTTTAGAATTCTTGAAACTTAGTAAATTATACATTCTTTGAGGTGGGTTTTTATTTTTAACCCTAGTTTTGGTTCTTCATGCTAAAAGTTTCTAACTTAATCGGACGAAAAGTTGATGATCTATTTGATATTACTTTTTTATTATAATGTTTACAAATTCATATAAGAATTAGAGAAAATATGATAAGAAGTCTATATCCATCATTATAATTATAATAAAATAAAATAATGAGGTTATTAATTATTTATTATGGGTACTATAGATATTATAAATATTTACATGTTGACACATATATTGGATATAATTTCAATAAAAGACCAATAATTATAAATAAAATAATTTAAAAGACTAAAGTTGGAGATATAAAATCTTTTAGAAAAAAGTCACTGAAATTCAAAGAACCTAAAGTAGTTCTTTTTTTAAAGTTTCCATATTAATTCAGTCTACTAGCTGACCAATTTAGATTCGAGTATAATGCTCAATAAACCTCTTTCGAGAAATAGACCATTTCAGTCAATTTAAAACATACAACTACATTTGTAAAACTCGAACTTGAATATTTAAACCAACATAATTAATTTTTGTCAACTTTTGGATAAAATATTTCTCTTTTTTGTAAAGCAGGACATAAGATAGTGGTGAATTTCATTTGATTTTATTAGGCGTTGCACTGCATGGTCATGGTTTTGAATTTTGTTGACCATTCTTTTATTTTTATTTTTTCGTCATCTTTTCTGACATAATGCTATAAGGTGTTAAAAACTGGATTAAAAATAAAAATTAAGGGTCAAAATAATAAAAATAAAAAAGAAATTAGTGGCAAGAATGCAAAGAAATTTTGTTTAACGACATATTTGAGGGAAAGGAAAAACTTGTGGGTGAAAATGAAGTTGTCCCTATATTTTTATAATTTTAAATTTTGGTACGTTGTATTTAGGCTTTTCTTTAGCAAAAACCAGTGTCTGCCATAGACCCTTCGTGGGGTCCATTTGCGTCTGCTTCCTGATACCAATAACATCGATGAACAAACAGATTCGAGACTTAGATTTAGGTTATTATTATTTCTAACTCCAAGTCCAGAACTGGGTCGAGCTACTACTCGCAGATGGGTGAATTGGATGAAATTGGGGCTGATGTCTGGTAAGAGCGCTTATTGTTTTCATTTCTTATCATCTCGCAGTCGCGCCCTTTAAAGTTTCAATTCTGTTGATTTTAATGACCTCTCTCGATAGAAATGTCATTTCCAAATGGTTTATTGGTGAATAACTCTTCTGGGCAGTTTGATTTTGTTGTAAATTCATTGTGGTTGCTTTGGATGTTTTAATTGGTTTCGAGAATTATGTAGCTTAGGAAATGGTATTGACCTTGAAGGAGTGGTAGGTAATATACTTGCTAATTTGTTGCTAGAGAGTTTTGAATAG
The DNA here is from genome assembly GCA_963691705.1 of Viola odorata. Taxonomy (NCBI): domain Eukaryota; kingdom Viridiplantae; phylum Streptophyta; class Magnoliopsida; order Malpighiales; family Violaceae; genus Viola; species Viola odorata. Next base: position 57,831,313 of record OY829542.1, read on the forward strand.
TTTTCTGTCTTTTGTTTGGTTGTTTGTTTGGGCTTGAATACATTGTCGATTGTGATATGATTAAATTTTGGTTAGATGCATCTTTTCCATGTCTCATGGATTGGATTGCTGTAATTTTGAATAACTGGGGCAGCTTCTGATGTTTGCTGACTCATTAATGGCAGTTCGGATATTGAAATAGACGACTTAAGGTGTGACAATATTGAGGAGAAAGATGTTAGTGATGAAGAAATTGAATCAGACGAATTGGAGAGGCGAATGTGGAAGGATCGTGTTAAGCTCAAAAGGATTAAAGAAAAACAGAAGCTTGCTGCTAAACAAGCTGTGGAGAAGCAGAAGCCAAAGCAAGTCTCTGATCAGGCTCAGAGGAAGAAAATGTCCAGAGCCCAAGATGGAATTCTCAAGTACATGCTGAAGCTAATGGAAGTGTGCAATGCACGTGGATTTGTGTATGGAATCATTCCGGAGAAGGGTAAGGCAGTAAGTGGTGCATCTGATAACATAAGAGCTTGGTGGAAGGAAAAGGTAAAGTTTGATAAGAATGGACCAGCTGCTATAGCAAAGTATGAAGCAGAGTGTTTGGCCATTACCGAGGCCGATAAAAGTAGGAATGGAAATATACCAAATGGTCTTCAAGAACTGCAAGATGCAACTCTGGGCTCTCTGTTATCTTCGTTGATGCAACACTGTGATCCCCCTCAAAGGAAGTATCCGCTGGAGAAGGGAGTTCCACCACCTTGGTGGCCTTCTGGCAATGAAGATTGGTGGTTAAAATTAGGGTTACCTCAAGGTGAGAGACCGCCTTACAAGAAACCTCATGATTTGAAGAAAATGTGGAAGGTTGGGGTGCTAACAGCAGTAATAAAGCACATGTCACCTGATATTGCAAAAATAAAAAGGCATGTGCGACAATCAAAATGTTTACAGGATAAGATGACAGCAAAGGAAAGTGCTATTTGGCTGGGGGTATTAAGTAGAGAGGAATCCTTCCTTCAGCAACGTAGCTCTGATAATGGCACATCAAGCATAACAGAAACAGCTCAAGGTGGTTGTGGTCAAAAGAAGCAACCTGCCATCAGCAGCGACAGTGATTATGATGTTGATGGTGGCGATCAGGGTGTGAATTCCTCTTCATCTAAAGATAAGAGGAAAAATCGATCAGTGAATGTGGAGCCACTGAGCAGTCTTCAAAACAACACTAACCATCCTGCACAGGGTAATGAGCTGGGGAAAAAGCAACCTAGGAGAAAAAGGTCACGTGTCAGATCAAGCCCTGCTGATGAACAGCCAGGGCCACAACTAAATCCACAGTCATCCACTGAGCAGAGAGACTCCTTGTTTGATATAAACCAAATTGATTTACAGCTGGTAGACGATCGGATGCATGACACTCTGCCAGAAAATGATGCTACTATAGCCTTGCAACTTCCAGAGAGATCTGTTGAGGGTGAAACTATTATACACCTATCTGAGTTTAACTATTTTCCTGCAATGCCCCCTGCCAATGTCAACTCAATAGAGGGCGCGGATGGAAGGCCCGCGGTTTGTCCACCATTAGAAAATTCAGTGCAGTGTTTTGGAGCTAATTATCATTATAGTTCGTATAATTCATCAGTTGAGTACTTTTCCCGTCCTGTTGAAGACCCTTCTTTAATGGCAATGGAGGTCGGGCAGGGACATTACAAACTCCATGGGACAACAGTAAATGGGATTGGAGGAGACACACATCAGTTTGTTAAAGGAGCATTTTCAAATGAGCAAGGTAGAGTTGTTACTGACTTTCCATGGGATGGATTCCCATTTGACAATATGGACAGCCCAGGCCTTCCAATGGATGACTTTTTGGTTGACGATGATGATATTATGCCATACTTAGGCGCATAGCTCGTGCAATCAGTCTTAAACGTATATATTGTAAGTGATGTTCTCCACTCTATAAGTGAATTAGTGAAATTTGTTGGTTGTCAATCAACTCAAGTCTAGCCTTCTAATTCTTTTGTTTTGACTTGTGATCTTAATATTTTTCAGGGAGTGCAAAAACAGGGGGAGCAGGGATTGGTTACACCATGGTGATGTCTTTCCCCGATCAATTGCCGAGTAGTGCTACTAATGTAGTTATCTTCATTTGGGTATTTCTTTTTACGGTTTCCGTGGTGTCTAATCTTGTCCAAGCATGGTTGTCCCCCAAACGGGTGGCTATCCGAGCATGTAATGTAATATTGTCCAAGCATGGTTGTGTCCCAAACGGGTGGCTATCCGAGCATGTAATGTAAGTTTTGAAGTAGATATTCTTTGCACTTTACTCAATAATGTAGAAATTGAAATCCGTTGCATTTTCACCTTGTGTTCTTCAATGGAGTAATAATAACAACTGCTTAAAAAAGGAAATGATGTCCTTGGCAAAACCAATGATTATGTTGAAAATTAGGGTGGGAGAAGGAAAGAAAAAAGTGTGTATAATTATTAAAAAATAACAAATTACCGAAAAAAAAGTACCCAAAAATTTATTAGTTGTGAGAATAAATTGTAATTATTAAAAAAAAACATTTAAACTATTAAGAAAATTTTAATAATAACAAAAAAAAACTATAAAAATGTTAAATTTATGAAAAGAAGTATTCTTAGGTTTTAAAAATAGTTACTCTTCAATGTAGTTACTATAATCATTTAGAACAAATGTACTAACACATTTCCATTTTTATAAATCATGACCTAGAAAAATTATGGAAAATATTAAATCTATTAAAAAGTCTTTACGGAATTTATTTAATTAAAGTGATAAGTGATTAATTAAAGAGGATAAATGGATCTCGAAGTCTTTTTTTTTATCTACCTTTTTATTTATAAAATTAATAAGTCTGAACAGATCCAGTTTAATTAGAAAAACTAAGATATTGAGTCGAATCATAAGATTTATTAAAACTAAGTTTTATTATTAATAAAATTAATATTTTATTCATATATTACAACAAAATTTAGGACAAAAAATAATTTTTGTTAATTTTTAAGAAAATAAATTTATAGTTAAAAGGAAGATATTTTTACCTTCTACTAAAAGAACATGTTTCATCCATAGATTTTATTATAATTTAAAGAAAAATATGCATATTTTAAAGTTGAACAATAAAAAACAATTACTCTAACTAATTTTTTTTTTCTTTTGCTGTTAAACTTTCAAGCTAAATAGGGAAATTGCAAAAATAGGTACCTGTCAAACAATTGTTTGACTGATTTGGCACCTCCTCTTATTTCTGCGTTTAAAAGGTACCTGTAAACAAACAAAACATTACATTTAGTACCTCCGACTAATACCGTCCACTTTTCACCGTTAAGTGTCCAACGTGATACGCCACGTCAAACACAGGTGACGTGGCATGCCACGTAGGACACTACTGACTCGGTTACGATTCCACGAATCGGGTAAATAGATTTTAATTTTTTAATTTTTCTACTTTTTCTCTCCTTTATTTTTCCCAACGACAATATCATTCTCTTTTCTCTTTTTTCTTTTCCTTTTCCTTTTTCTTTCTTTCTTTCTTTTTCTCTTTTCTTTCTTTCTTTTCCTTTTCTTTCTTCACTTTCCTCCGACCTGCCTCTCTTTTATTCCTTTCTTTTTTCATTTCAGGGCTGCATCAACGCAGCCCTCTCATCCCTTGTTCCTTCTTTACTTTTTTCTTCTCATTTTTCTGATCTTTCCGGCCAAGGAGCAAGCAGCGGTGGTTCGGTGGTCGACTATTGATATAGAGCCGGTTCGGTGGTTGGGTTTTGGTTGTGACGAGCTTGATGGTGGCTTGGATTGGGAGGAGAGATGGGTTTATATGGTTGTGGAGTTGCCGAGAGTGAGATGATTGGAGGTGGTCCGGTTTTTGGTCGAGATGATGTGGGTTTGGATTGGGTGATTTGGTAATGTGGGTTCGGCAGTGGCGATGGATTGGCGATGGTTGTCGGCCGGGTTTGGTGTGATTGAGCGATTGAGTGGTGTGGTGTGGGTTTGTGGTGGTTCAATGATTTGAAGTGGAGGGAATGGGTGATGCGGTTGTGCGGCTAGAGTTTGAGGGAGATGATTTTGATTTTTTTCAGATATGGATTTGGAAGGATTGAAGATGGTGGATGGATTCGGTTGAGGAGATGATTTTGGGAGTTGATTTTGGGCGTGCCCTGGTTGCTTCAGGAAGAGAATGAAAACGATGAAATTGTTTCGTTTGAGCGATGGACAAAACTAAACCCTACGTGGCATGAGGTAAAGAAACGACGTCGTTTAAAAGTAGAGTCGGAAAAATCCATTTACCTGACCCGTGGAATCGTAACCGGGTCAGCAGTGTCTTATGTGGCATACCACGTCACCTGTATCTGATGTGGCGTCCGACATGGCGTGCCACGTAGGACACTTAACAGTGAAAAGCGGACGGTGTTAATCGGAGGTACCAAATGTGACGTTTTGTTTGTTTAGAGGTACCTGTTAAACGCAGAAATAAGAGGAGATGCCAAATCAGTTAAACAATTGTTTGACAGGTATCTATTTTTACAATTTCCCAGCTAAATACTCAGTGTGTGTTTCGGGTTCTGGTTTGGTGGCAGGAAGATATTTTCCAAACCCAAAATCAAACCTTTGGTGAACTCCATCTGAAATAGAAGCCCAATTTGCAAAGTAAGGAAATGGGCATGCACCGGCCTGGAGCAAATTGCTCTAGTAGTCAAATGGTGCTCCATTTTGGCTCTCTCTCTTATTTTTTTATTATTTTAATTTAATTTTCTTACTCTATATAATGAACAAAATAAATTAAAAACTATCACAATATAATTTCTATCTCAAAATAAGTAATATTTTTATTAATTTTTTAAAAACGGGTTTTATACTTTAACGTTTTTATTTCAACTGTTTTACCAAACATCTCAGCTATTTTACAACACTTGAATTTTTTTTTACCAAACAGCACACTCCGTTTCCCAGAAGTCGTTTTTCCACAAAAAAAATTCCACAAAATTTTTTCCCACAAAACTGAAACGCCAAACAGACTCTAAATAAACAATCGGGTCGGGCGAAAAGAAAATCAGACTACTAAGGGCCTGTTTGGCGTTCCGGTTCGGTGGCAAAAAGTTGATTGAAAAAAAGTTAAGTAGTAAAAATTCAGTTTCTGACTTTTTCAGAACAGAGTTTGTTGTTTGGTAAATGTTTGTTAAAAGTTGGTTAAGAAAACCCAGAAGTTGTTTTTGGTGTTTGGTAAAAACTGTTTTAAAACTATGGTTGGAATGTAAAATGACTATAAAGGGCATAATTCATTTTCAAGTGTTAGAATTAATATTTTTAGTATCTTTATATGTTTTTAATCAATTTATTTTTAATCTAATATTTATCTAATTAATTTCATAAATAAATTAAACTTATTAATACCATAAAAAATATAAGTTATGAATACCATAGTTTAAAGCATTATATTTATATTAAGAAATTATGCTACAATTTTTGGATACTTTCATAGATGAAAACTCACTATTAATAATTTTTGCTCACATTGATAAAGTTTTACATATAGATCACAATTACATATTCAACATTAAGCTATTAGCTATTGAGTCACGAACTACATTCATAGGTGAAAACTCACTATTATTTCCTTGACTCTGCATACTTTCCTCGGCCAAAATATCTGGGAAAATTTCATCTGGCACAAAATCAGGATTCTCATCCAGTCCTGTAAACGCAGGATCATTTATAGATTTCCTACGTATAAAATTGTGCAAAACCATAGAAGCGATTACAATTTTATTTTGCGTTTGGAGTGGATACGAAGGCATGTCGCGTAATATCTTCCATCTTGTCTTCCAGACTCCAAATGTTCGTTCTATGCAACATCGTAGTGAAGAATGTGCACGATTAAAGGTTTCTTTACGACCCCTTGGTGGTTGTCCTCGTTGAAAATCAGGTAAGTGATACCTTGTACTCTTGTAAGGTTTCAAAAATCCTGTAATATCAGGGTATCCAGCATCTACCAGGTAATACTTACCTATATCATAAATAAATTAACGTTATTAGTACCGACACGATTACTATCATAAATAAGTAAACGTTATGAATAATTGAGATTAACCTGGAGGTGGTTTAGGGAATTTCCAATATGGATTGTTGACTACAGAATAGAATATGCGAGTATCATGGGCAGTGCCTTCCCATCCAGCGCAAGCAAAAGTGAATTGCATGTCAAAACTGCACGCTGCCATGATATTTTGAGTCGGGATACCTTTCCTGCCAATGAATCTAGTTTGATCTCCTGCAGGCACACAAACACGTACATGTGTTCCGTCTATGGCTCCAATACAATCCTACAAGGAATTGTAACATATTCTTAGTTGTATTAAACAGAGATGCATAATGTATATATAAATATAAAATGTAATTAACATACCTTAAAATATGGCATATATCGTGTATCATTCAAAATTTGTGGTGGGACAGTATTGAAATCTCCTGGACTAATAATCTCCTCTGATAATGCCCACACAGCATCTAATACCTCATTAAAAACTCTACTAACAGTTTCACCGGAGCGTTGAAATCGTTCACAAATGTGTCTGTTTGAAGCACCTAAGGCGATAGTATATAAAAACAGACACACCTTCTCAATAACTGACGTTCTTCGTGATGACTTCAAATTAGAAGATGATTGTAATTTGCCCACAAGCTCTAGTATTGTATCTTTATCCATCCTAAACATATTAATAGACCGGCAATCCCTTCCAGACAATATCTCAGTCAACCAGTTCATTCCAGTTTGGTATGAGGTCATACACGGAACTTTATACATGTAAGTGCCTAAGTACGCACTAAGTGATGCAGTCGTAAGAGTCATTGCCGTCCAAAACTCATCGTCACTATCGACAGACAAATCATTTTCTTCGTTCATTTCTGAAAAAAAATTAATTACAATGGATGGGCAAAAGATTATCTGCAACATAGGAAGGAAATCCTTAAAAAATGACATTTCATATTCCCAGGTTATGAAGCAGCAGCAGCAGCAGACATTTCATATTCCCACTTTATTTAATTTTAACATTAATTTAGACTAAAATCTATCTAAAATTTTACTAAATCCTAATTGATCTTAAAATTACCTTGTAAATTAGAGTTCAAGTTAGTAGTTACTTACTGATAATCAAGAACTCCAACCCAATCCCAGTCTGTATTTGGCTTAGAGGGATCCAATCTTTGATAGCCTGGACTTGGCCCGCAGATTAGCAGGATTCCTGCAACAATTATTATAAACATTATTAAATCCTAACAAATAACAGATTAGGAGTTTTCCTGTTCTAAAAAGGAGATTTTTTTCATGCTTGTTTAAACAAAAGGGAAGATGTAGCGGCCTCTAAATATAACAATATTGTAATATATTTGTCAAGAAAGTAGAAAAAGAAAGCAAAAGGAACAAAAGATGAAAACCTTGGTGATGTTTGATCTTGATGAGAGTCTTGGCCACCTACAGGAGTAGTGGGAGCAGAAGCAGGTGTATCACCAGGAGCACAATGAGAAAATGAACCACAGAGCTGGGTCTTTTTGAGTAATGAAAAAAATCCAATTTTTTTTTGAGAAGGAAGCTTCGTAGTAGATACCATAATGCTTAATTAATCATGTCCAAGTTCAATGCCTTTAAACTTGTGCATTTTGGCAATCGTGAAATCATATAATTGGTAAGGCTTTTTGATTATTTATATTAAAATAGATAATATTTAAGTCCAGTTAATTTTTTTAATGTACCTGATTCAGTATTGTAATGATAATTTTATTACGAAGCACCCGAAGAATGGAAAAAAAGTGTTTACGAGTCATGAGTGGCTCCATTTGCAAGTTGCAACTAGATGATATGGCCCTCTGTTTGATAAAAATGCATTATTGGTTATCTTTAAATTCTGGAACTTTCAGAACACACAACTAAAAATAAATGCCTAGGAAAAATAAATGCCTATATGGTAACTAAGTAGTCAACAAGATAGGCCAGCTTCTGTATTACAGTAACTCAACGGAAACAAAACAAACTTATTCAATATTGAAGTTCAATACCAGAATACACAACACACTCAATGAGAGTTCAAATACAATTATTAAAGTTCAAACACAACAAACTAGTACGGGACCTAAGCGTTACAACTTATTTTGGACCCTTATAGGTGAAATGATAATTCAGGTAGGCCAGCTTCTGTTCTACTGAATCAAGCCGAAGATAGACCTCTCTCTTCTTTTTATCTTCGAGTAATTCAGTGGCAAACATAAAAAGGCTACCGCACTTATCGAGCCCTGGTAGGGATTGTAGGTCATCAACAATATCTCCCAGGCAAGGAAGTTCAGGTTCAGTAACTTTAGAGTTCGCCGTTGAACTCCTAGAGGCCACCGCAGTCACTAATGTATCCAGGTGTTTTGCGATCATTGCTGCCCCCCCTAACTGCCGCTTTGCTTTCTTCAATGGAAAACTTGACTTGACACTCCCCCTTTCCTCGACATTTCTCTTCCTAGAACCTCGACCCTCAAAAACGCCATCCAAACTTTCTTGGGTAAATGGAATCCCCTCCTCTGAATCACCACTACCCTCACAACCAGCTCGCTCCTCCTGAGGTGTAACACGCACATCACATCCGGGTGCTATAGCAAACTCTCCGGTAGCTACAATGGTGGAAAACATAACATCTAGTTTTTCTTCAAGTTGTGGTTCAATTCCACCAACTCTGAAGGTTGCAAAACTAGGGTTTACCTACACAAACCAAAGAGACCAAAAATACAATCTATCATGCAAAAAACAAACAAAAACTATGAAATTATAGAAACAAAATGCAGAAAACCTAACCTTCATTTTGTCTGCCCACCAAGCATCATCTGCAGCAACTGTATTTTTATGTGTATCCCATCCTAACCCCGTCTCATTACGCATCAAATCTTTCCATAATTTATACTCTTTTTTTAAAGCTTCCCATTTGTTTTTATGTTGTTTGACTTCATACAGTAATCCAGTTTTAGCCTGAAATTCTGTGACAATGAACTCCCACCCTTGTTTATTGAAATGAGTGTGTGGCCTAAAATTCTGTTCAATTGCTCGAATGCAAACATCGCAAAATGTAAGCACTGTAGACTTCTGCCAAACAGCCCTGTCAAATCTACTTCCAGTGACTTGGGTTGTCATCTACAACAGACAGTACATTCATGACATGATTTACAAATTATTTGGCTAAATTGGACAGCTATATGAGTACTAATTCAGCAACATAAATGACCCTAAATTGGACAGCTATATGAGTACTAATTCAACAGCAAAAATAAGCATCAAATCGGGAGCAAAATGTGCACTCATACAAGCAACAATTAAGCTAGAAGAACGGACTGATTTCATGCTCATTTGAATGATTAGTTTCATATACCAGTTTTATATAGAAGAGAATCGTAGGAAATCAGCATTTGCATAAAAGAGATCACAAAAATATGAATGAAAGCGCATTGCAACCTGAAGAAAGAAAACTCCTCCAGCACAGACCGTAGAACTCGTCCAATGATAATGAAAATTTTCACAGCTAAGCATAACACATAATCAAATCAACAAAAAGATGATGGCATAAATGATAGTCTAAGGAACAGAGATTTTAGCAAAGCAGATCAAACAACTTATCACTCCACATAGAATTGTTCTTTTTCACTAAGCAGTAGGCAGTAGTTATTTCAACGCAATTGCAGAGAATTCAAATTCCCGCGGAATTCAACAACAAGAAACCTAAACATTAGAGATCAGATCACGGATCAACACACAGTCCTCTAAAACCCAAACAAAAAACCCCGAATAATCTGTACACGATCGGATCAAACTTCCTCAAAAACACAATTCATAACAAAAACAAATCGAAGGAGATCAAATTCCATGAGAATTGGTTTGTAGCTCACCTTTTTATATACACAAAACAACAACCACCTTGGGTGTAAGATTATGCACAAACAATCCACAGCTTACTGTTAAACGACCGAGAAAAAAAAGATGAGGTGAGAATTGCAGGAATGAGGAGGGAATGGAGATCGGAGAAGAAGAAGAGATCGGTTTTTCTTATGAATTTTGTTTATTTTTTTTGGGACTTGAAAATTCGGTTGGGAATAAAAATGAAAAACCACCATGAAATTGTGCCTTAAACCCCAAATATTACAGCTGAAAACCATCTATGCTTTTCAACATGAAAAGAAACGAAGGACAAAAAAATTGCAGATTATACAGATCAAGCAAACAAAACAAACCCAGAAAATAAAAACACAATTCTAATCCACAGATATGAAAAAAGTTAGAAGGAATCTACATGCATGTATATATAATACCTTCTCTTCAACAAAGCTTTGAACTTTTGCAAGCGACTGAGTACCTGAAAAATAAAGAAAGGTGTTTATGAGATCTACGGACAATTTAAGAGCGATGGGTATTGAAGCTTTTTCAACCTTTTTGCAGAAATTATCGAACGTAGAAGGAAAGATCTAACATTTAGAAACTACTATTTTTGTTTTATTTGTCAGGAGTGGTGATGATTAAGCAAGCATTGATGTAAGTAAATGGGGTATTATTTATGGGATTTCAAAGAAATATCATAAATACCTAAGATTGGAAAGGAAACAGCTGAAAGTGTTGTGTTTTGTTGGATTCGGACTTATGTGGAGAGGAAGGAGATCGGATGGAGGAGATCGGCTGGAGGAATAAGGCCGGCGTGAGGCTGCTACAACGGCGAAGAAGAAGATCGACCACGGGATGAAGGAGCGGCTGCGTGAGGCGAAGAGAGGATGAATTTAGGGCTCAAATGAAAAATCTAGCAATCGTGGGCACTGGGCATAAGAGATGAGGGTATTTTTGGGTTTAGAAAATTTCATTAAAATGGTTTTTCGGTTCCGAGTTTTTTTAAAACCATTGGTTCTGTTAATTGATGAATGCACATCCGGTGGCTTATACCTCATTTTCTCTGGTTTTTTAAACCAACTTTTTTAGAAGTTGGTTTAAAAAGTTGATTACCAAACACAAATATTAGCATTCTGGTTTTGATAACCAAATTTTTGGTACCAACCCTTAATGCCAAACAGGCACTAAGCCCAAAACTTACACAAACCCTAACTTCAACTCTGTCTCACAAGTCGCAAGAGAAAAATACAGAAAGAGCGGCTGCCCGCTTCTTCTTCTTCGTCCCGCTCTCTGCTGGATGGTTCTGTACTGTCAATCTACTGCACACCTTCTTCCATTTCCATCTTCCCCTCAAATCAGCACCACCTCTGTCGGTCGCCAAAGTTTCAGGGTTTGAAGCGCCTTCATCCATCAACTTCACTCGCGGTCAGCTAGTGATGATGGGGGATGAAAAGTCTGCTATTTTTAAGGATATAAGACGGTATTACTGTGAATTCTGTGGCATTTGCAGATCCAAGAAAGCCCTCATCACAGCTCATATCCTGTCCAACCATAAGGTATTCCCCCCATTTGTTTCTTTTGGGTTTCAGTCACTCTACTTCATATGATTCACTTGGTTGTTATGCTTGTTTGGTAGACAATGGTTTTTAATTGTAATTATATTTGTGTATGCAAAGTTATTAATGGAGAACATGTAGCTATTTAGCAATACACATCTAATGTTTGGAAGTAATAGTGCGATTCAATGATGGAAAACTGAATCATCAATAACCAAATTGTGGCTTTAATTATCTGCTTATTTGAAAGCAACAGATGGAATTTGTGGGTCAGACGCCTCATTTCTGAATGTTTTGGTTTGTTTTCTTCCTTGTTTAGGAAGAGATGTCGGAGGAAAGGGTTGATGAAAATGAGGGAAGTGAGGAAGCAAAGTCCAATAAGTGTGAACAATGTGGTGCTAGTTTTAGGAAGCCAGCATATTTGAAGCAACACATGCAAAGTCATTCACTTGAGGTATGTGACTGCAGCAATTTCATATTTTATTATTTGGCTTTCCCTTGTGCGTATGCGGATTATCATTAGGTACCAAGTATCTTTGAGTTTGATATTTTCAAATGCAGTGATTTTTCTTTGAATCGTTTTCTTTTGTGCCTATAACTTACATTGGGGGTATGAAGATTTTGTTATTGCTTTGTCTATGCTGTGTTCTGTCCACAGCTTTGGGTGCATCATTTATGTTGGTATTCCATTGTGTGGCACTATTGAAGATTGATAATTTTGCAGGAGTAAACTCTTAAGTAGAAAAACAGGATGCTACAATGTGAAGCATTGGATCCCATTCAAAGAACTCCAAAATGCAGAGGCTACAAATTGGCTTGAATGGACTAGTATCAGGTTGGGAGACCTCCTGAGAAGCTCCTTCAAGTGAAGCCTCGGTCACGTGCTGGTTAATTGAGGTTTGAGGGATACATTATGATTTTATTGAGCTGTGGCTACCTATACATAAGATGGTTTTTATTGAATTCTTCTTGATACATATGTGATTCTTCTGATTTTGTAGAGGCCGTACACATGCTCTGTTGATGATTGCCATGCCAGCTACAGAAGGAAAGACCACTTAACTCGTCATTTTCTGCAGCATGAGGGGAAACTCTTCAAGTGTCCTATCGAGAACTGCAGCCGTGAGTTCATTTATCAAGGCAACGTAAAAAGGCATGTTGAAGAACTGCACAGTGAGGATGCCCAAGTCAGAAGTTGTGATGGTCAGAAACAGTATTTATGTTCAGAAATTGGATGTGGGAAAGCATTCAAATTCCTATCAAAACTGCGAAAGCATGAAGATTCTCATGGTAGGTTGCTTTGCCATCTATACATGTTTCTCAGTTTGATCCTTTTTAAATGAAGTAAACTTAGGGAAGTTGTCACTGTTTGGCATGTTTTTGCAACTTGTCCACGTTGCTGCCTCTGATGTATGCTTTTGGTAATGCAGTGAAGTTGGATTCGGTGGAGGCGTTCTGTTTAGAACCAGGGTGTATGAAACATTTTTCTAATGAGTTATGCCTTAAGGCTCATATCAATTCCTGCCATCAATACATCCATTGTGAGATTTGTGGGACAAAGCAGCTGAAGAAGAACATTAAGAGGCATCTGCATACCCATGAAGCAGCCGGGACTACAGCTGAGAGAATTAAATGCCATTTTGAGGGTTGTCGCCACACATTTTCCACGGTATGGTCCTGCTAGTATTGCATTCCTTTTTATTTTACAGTTTCCCATTTTGACGTCTTACAATACAAATTTCTTCTGCTGGTTGATCTATATTTTCTGACTCCACTTTTGTTTACAGAACACAAACCTTAATCAACATGTGAAGGCTGTCCATCTTGAAATCAAAGCCTTTGCCTGTGGGTTCCCTGGCTGTGGCAAGAAATTTTCATACAAGCACGTGAGGGATAAGCATGAAAAGTCTGGATGTCATGTTTATACTCCTGTAAGTTTGTTGCAAGTACTCCAATACCTCTTGTTTCTCGTCTATTAAAAATCCGACCTGACATTTTTTGAACTTGATTGGTCTGGGTTCAGGGTGATTTTGAGGAGTCGGATGAGCTATTCAGGTCGAAACCAAGAGGTGGGAGGAAAAGGACGTATCCCACGGTAGAAATGTTGGTACGCAAGAGGGTTTCTCTGCCAACAGAGTCGGATGAGTGCCACACTTGGTTGCATTCAATGCAGAATTAGGACCTGTTTAGTGAGGCGGTGTCATAAGTTATAAATGTTCAGTCTTTCCACTACAGAGGACTTATACTACTTATAGGGAGTGCATAGAGGTGTATGTATATAATTGTGGTGAGTGAGGAATATTTTTAGACTTTCACCTTTTGTATAAGGTGATTTTGTAACAGGCTATAAGCACAGTATTGATAGTGGAGCATAAGTTAACTTTTGTGCGAAAGTTCAAAGGTGAAGATGGTTGATTTAGCTACTAAGAATAGTGGTTGTCCATATGGATCTTGGATTCTTTTGTTTACGGAGAGCAAAAGTAGTTGAAAATGAAAGGGTTGGTTGGTCTCGCTCCAGTTTTCGAGCTCTTGGGCAAAGATTGTCTATTTAGACAAACACCCACATTAAGGAAATGATTATTATGTTTTCCACTAGTTTGGTTTTCTTAAATCAACCAATCCAATGGAACAAAGTTGCATGCATGAATTTGGTACATGATATATAATTTATATATGCATAAAGGTCGTCGTATCTTTTTTCGGTTTGAACAACATTTATTACTTAGTTTATTGGGTATAAATTAATTTATCATTGATCCACCAAGAGATTTAAGTATCATTAGTAAAATAATCTATCCGTTTAAGATCTTTGTAATTTTTTACTTAAAAGAATAAGAATATTAAACAACTGATACGAGCAGTATCACTCATTTGTGTTTTTTTAATTTTTTTTTCTCCAGAAACATTACAGCTGGTTGCAATAAAATTATACTTATTTAGTACACTACTTCGTACTTATCCTTAGCTTAGCTTAGCTTAGCTTGGTAACTAAGGTTGTAGGATTAGGATTTGATTTGACTAGTCAAAAAACACGTAGTTCTGGTTTAAAAACGCACTCTCTTGCTTTGTTCGAGGAGAGACACTTTTGTCCCTAATATAGTCAAAGGCCCTAAATATAATTTTATCAAATCTTTGGTTTATTTTTTTTTTATCAAAATACAACCCTTTGGTGTATATATATGTTTTATAATTTTTTAAGAAAGTGATGTAATAAAATTTAGGAGTTGCAAATCAGGATTACGAATTTGAGTCTCGGGTCTAAACGAGACTGATAAACAAGTCTCAATTTTAGTTAAATTATATGAGTTCGGGACTAGATCTGTTAAATTGGACTCAATTTTAATTTTTATATTTTTATATTTTACAAATGAAATGGAGGGTTCATGGGACTGTTCATGACATGATCCTAACCATAACCTGTGTACATGTAATAATTTTAGGAAGAAAATGAAGAGTTTAGGAGGTCTCATGACCATAAAAAACAATAAACTTTGAGAGTAATGTCTTGATACACATATTTTTTTCTTTAAGACGAGATAAATTCGATAGGTTTCAAGTCTGTTTTGAATCTGTCTAAATTTAATTTCTCGGTCTCGTTTAATTCAAGATTTATAGAACGAATCTACGAGTTCGGGACTACATTGTCACCCCAATATACAAGGAAAGTTCGGCTAGTAATATGTTGTAGGATATTTCGTTTAAAAGATAAAAAATAAAAATAAAAACCGGCTACTTGTGTTTTAATTGTTTGATGAAATTAAGCATCAAATTACTATTCGATCTAAATATAACACAAGAATTATTTAATAGTTAATATATTTTATTGATCATTTTTTCATTAATTAGCACATGAATTTGCAGATACATTCGTCGTCGGAGGACGAATCACAACGGCCGCTGCTTCCAGCTGCAACTCCATGTATTCCTACACAGATTTGGTAGCAAACTACTTGAGAGCAAGGCCGACCCACCTCAATGGTCTCTTCACAATGCTCTGAGCAGCGAAAATCACAGTTACAAACTGGTGGTGTTTTTGACCGATCGCAACTGCTTTTCCCGCCAGGATGTCTAAACTCGCATTTCGATTCGCAACCGTGGGTTTCCGGCGGACCGCATCTACCCAATTTTTCGTTGCATTGCTGCCCTTTCACCGACGAAATCATGAACAGTGCAAGTGCAAGGACTAAGAAAATGACATAATTGCAAGAAATTAGGGACTCTTTTGGCATTTTTTTCAGTTGAAAAATCGAATGTACTGTATAATTTTTTTGGAATCAGGTCAATAGTCATATATATATATATTTTGCTATTGAGATTTTTTTTTTATTATGTTTCCTTAGAGAATCGGATTTCTTTCCTTCAGTAATCAAGGAAAGAATCGGATTTTTTTCCATAGATACTCTGCTCCTTTAAGGTAGAACTATTTTAATGTCAATTTAACACAAGTGTTGGTTGGATTAAAAGTTTATATCTTTTCCACTTGTTTATACCTTCTCACCGTGATCAAATGAATTTTTTTTTCGTACGTTACCATTAAATGTATGACGGAGAGTTATTTATGAAATTATTTTAGCGAAATATAACACAATAATTATTGAATTAATTATTTTATTTGCAGCTTAATAATTAGCACATGAATTTGCAGATACATTTGGAGGAAGAATCGCAATGGCCGTTGCTTCTAGCTACAAGTCCATGTTTTGCTACACAGACTTGGTTGCAAATTGCTTGAGAGCAAGGTTGACCCAAATCAATGGTCTCCTGGCATTGCTCCGAGCAACGGAAATTACAGATACAAACCGGTGGTGTTCCCGATTGATCGCAATGGCTTTTTCCGGCAGGATGTCTAGACTCGCATCTCGATTGGCAACCACGAGTGCCCGGACCGCATATGCCCACCTCTTCTTTGCATTGCTCCCCTTCCACCGACAAAACTATTAGTGCAAGAAGGCCTAAGAAAATCATTAGGGATCCTTTTGTCATCTTCTTCACTGCTTAATTGTATCCAGACAGTAACCATATTTATATTAGTGTTGAGATTTTCTGTTATTGTGTTTCCTTTTCTGGTTTTAGAAAATCAGATTTCTTTCCTTCTTTTTTTAATTAAAGGAACTTAGGATATGTTTTTATATATTATTATAGGTATAACATATGTCATATATTAATTTTAAATAAGGTAATATGTGTAATTATGTTCTGAGAATCTGAGTTGGGCAATGATCCAACATAGCTATTATGTTGATTAATGTTTTATAAATACGGACAAAAATTAATTATTTAAAAATTTGGTTGTAAATATTTTACTGGAACCCAAATTGTGAATCTTGATTTAATTGAAAAAAAATTATGAATACGGAGACAAATCAAATAAAAATTATAAAGAGTAAATAATTGTCTCCCCTTAATTAGAATCAGTTACTAAGTTAAATGTTAACCTTTGATTGATTAGGATTTTCTAATAGAGTATTTTTTTTGGGTAATTTGACATAAGTAGGAGACCTAAATGAACTAATCTCTAAAACAACTTTGTAATTTTTTTTTTGAAAGCTATAACAACTTTGTAAATCAATGATCAAATATGATGAATCATAGTCTTATATTAATCTTTACTGAGAGTCTTTTTACACAATTATTTTGCTACCTATTTCATTCTTAATTTCAAATTAATTAAGTTTGCATTGTCTTCATTATTTGCTACCTTTTATTACTGCATGTCGGGTCTGTTTCTGATCGGGTCAGATCCGAATGGGTCCGGGTCTATCTGGGTCGAGACCCGAACTGGGGTTTTTTGGGACCAATTGAATTGACAGCCCTACTAACCGGGTAAGTATAAAAACATTCCCTAAAGTAAAACCTAATCTCATTCTCACTCTGTCATCATCGGCGACACAACCATTCTTCTTTCTCAAACTAAAACCGGCGGCGACACAACCCCCATCGTCGACCTCTTCTCGTCGGCAGCTACTATCATTCTTCCTCCTAAGTTCCTTATAGCCTTATTCATCAGTCATCATCGTTATCCAGGTATTTTATGTTAATATTTGGGAAGATGTATTGTTGATATGCTGCTTATAGAAATTGATGTTGGGATGCCGCCATAGAAATTGAAGTTGATAATATGTGTATTTTGGATTTTTATTTTTTGGAATCTTGGAAGAAGCACACCACTGTTGCAAGAAATTTGGGATTAATTGATTGACAGATCCGGGTCTGATACCATACCCGGAAAATTAGCCGGGTCGGGACCAAGCCCGAAAAGCAGACCCGGATGAAATCTAGTCTCGGGGTCGGGTCTACGGCTGGGTCCCGGACCGTAGACCTGAATTGACACCAAAATTTAACTTCTATTTTTACCCCCGCTAATTTAATTTTACGTATTCAATAAAAAAGTTAAATTTGAACTTTATCTTAAATTTGAACTTAATTTAAGAGAAAAACATTTTACAATCTAAATAAATATATTGTTTTGTTTATCCAAATTGTAAATGGTTTAAACTAACAGCAAGCAGCCGCCGGAGAAGGAGAAACATCAAAATCAAAATGGAAACGACGGAAGAAGAGCGTTCCTCCAAACTGGCGATTGACAAATTCCCTCTAATTCCTGAGTTTTTGAAAGTTAGAGGGTTGGTGAAGCAGCACCTGGACTCGTTTAATTATTTCGTAAATGTTGGAATCAAGAAGATTGTACGTGCCAATGATCGCATTGTCTCTACCGTGGATCCTAGCATTTCTTTATGGTATACTTTTGAGTTCTGTGTTCCATTTGAATAGTTATTTTCTCCTTTGAATTATTTTTCATTTTTCTATTTTGATTCCAGGTTCAAAGATGTTAGAATCGGCACCCCTTCTTTAATGATAGATGGTGTTCTTAATGAACTCCGGCCACATACGTGTCGGCTATCTGGTGTGACGTAAGTAGCCTTTAATTTTTTTTTTCTTTCCCTTCTAAATTGCATTTAGGCATGTGCACAGTGCATGTCTCCATATGGGCATGCAACTGCGGTGAGTTCAATTGATATAATTCTCTTATGTAATTGACTCGCAAGTTGATAGAGTTCTAAACTTGTAGCTATTTTATTCTTGTATTCTTTATTCATGAAGTTATTGACACCTGTGAATTTCAGGTATGCTGCTCCAATATATGCCAATATACAATATCAAAATCATCATGATCAACGTCCCTCTGTAAAGGTATTTTATGGAGTAGTATTTTGATACATTATGAATGTGAATACTTATTTTTGGATGTGGTGTTAAAGTGTAATCCCTTTCTTGCAGAATGATGTTATCATTGGAAGACTGCCAATCATGATACGGAGTTGTTGTTGTATTCTCTATGGAAAAGATGAAGCTGAACTTGCTAGCCTCGGTTTGTAACCATTAACCTCAAATATAGCGTTCTGTTGCTTTCTTTTTTTCCTCTCTTTTCCTTGCAATTGTTGTTATCTTTTGTTTTGATTTTAGGTGAGTGCCCCCTTGATCCTGGAGGATATTTTATTGTAAAAGGAACAGAGAAGGTAATGAATGCATTGGCTTTCTTATTATTTTTCAAGTGTTCACACATTTAATATGTTGCTAGTTTGGAGACTCGATTTAAATGTTAATTGAAGTAACTTGGCTACTGAATATTCTATTCCTTGTTTTAGTGAGCTTATTTGAGCTTCCTTTCTCTTTTTTCTAGTTTTCTTTTATTTGCCTTATTAACATGCTTTGATGCTTCGATTTCCTTTCAGGTGATTTTAATACAGGAGCAACTTTCGAAGAATAGAATAATTATTGATAGTGATAATAAGGGAAAGTGAGTTCTCATCTTGGTTTTTAACATACCTGTTGCTATTGACATCCTTTTTTTTGTTGGTTTCTTCCACAATATTATATTAATTCTTTTAGTCATCCCCTGTTACAAAAATACAGGAACCGAATTTATGTTAAGGTAGTTCGTCCAGTTTTCCAAACTATTTTTTGATCAAATACCTTTTGTTTTTCTAAATTAGAGAACTGGTTTCCTGCCTGTGGATTTTGACCTGATAATTCTGGATGGTCATTACACTTTATATAAAGCATGCACCCTATCGGTGAAATATTGATTTGGCGATGTTCTTACTTGGGCTTCTTTACACAAGAAAATATTCTCTCATTAGAAACTTGAGGTTGATCGGTTCATTGATTATTTGTTGCTTATTTCATCATCAATTTTGCAGCATAAATAGTTGCCTTATGTTAAGAATAGGTGGCATAATATTTCACCTTATCATTAGTGTTCTTTTTTCATGTGTTTCTAGCATAAATGCCTCAGTTACAAGCAGCACAGAGGCAGTGAGAAGCAAAACTGTTATTCTGATGGAGAAAGAGAAGCTTTATTTATCTCTCAACCAATTTGCAAAGAAGGTTTAGTACTATTCAGATTTTTTTTTTACCCCTTTTTCATGTCTCTTTTAAATAGCTGTTTATACTGGCCCATTTTCTTTTTTGTAGAATTTTGGCCTGCATTTAATAATATTCAAAATGTTTCACAGATTCCTATAATGGTAATATTGAAGGCTATGGGAATGCAGAGTGATCAAGAGGTTGTACAGATGGTGGGAAGAGATCCTCGATATGGCGCCTTACTTTTGCCGTCCATTGAGGTAAATCTATCATGAATGATTTGCAGTATCGCTTAACTTCCAAGGTCACTTGACTTAGATATGTTTTATAATAAATTGATTTATCATAAGTTCATTTCATCATGCCCATTTGAATTATGTTTTGGCCATATATTTGAACAAATATGCTGCCTTATGTTTGCAATTCACTTTCGTTCTTTTGTTTCCTTTCATGCTACCAAGTTACCTAGTGATATTCTGGTTATCCATCCATTTTTTTTAGTTAATTGATTTAATTTTTATAGATTTGCTGTGCTGTTCGTTTAGATCACGTTCATAAAGCTAAAACTGGTCTTAGACGTCTTTGCCAACTATGCTTCTGTACCACCCTCTTCACTCGTTATGTGTTCTATTTATGTATTCAAAGCACAATGGTTCAGTACTTTAAACAACATCCCACAATTTCTTACAGTGAGTTTGGTCTGACATATATGGATAAAACGAATTGTTTCTCATGTTGCTGATGAACATGAAGTTTGTGCTTTGTGTTTGTCATATTACGATATGTTATGCCAATGCTGATAGGATGTTTGCCATTCCGGTGGATCCTTTATTTTCTTCCCAATTATTTTACAGTTTATAGGATAAATTGTCACAACTTTTATCTCCCTTACGCCAGCAAGACAACTTGGCTTCCATATTTCTCTCTCTACCTTTAAGCCTTTTTTTTAACAAACTTTTTATTTTTTTTAGTTTTTATTCTCCTGCAGCTGATTCGTTGGTGTTTACTGCTCTAATTTCAGGAATGTTCACGTCACAACATATACACGCGACAAGATGCCTTGAAGTTCCTTGAAGGATGTGTATGATACTTTCATTTATAAGCCATAAGGACATCTACTATGCTGCCCTATTAACTCACTATTGATTTGGTTAATACTTAGAAGTTAAAGTGAACATATAACTGGAATTAATGGCTTAGAAAATTGCCTTCACTATATGGCACAGTAGTGGAACATAACTATAGTGTGAAATCTACTTCATCTAAACTTTTTTTCAGCTGTCACTCTGCTACACGTTGCTTACTAAGATCTTCATGGTACTAGGTTTGCTTACTAAAAATTATGTTATGTCCAATGACCATAATCGGTGTCATGGACGATACAATTTGTTTCTTTGTTCGAACTAAGCCATTGGCAAATGGTAGACAGAGGAGTGATATTTCTGGCGCCAAATGCCGTAATAAAATGGGTAAGAATGCCCGCTCAGGCTGTAATGAATGTCTTCAACATCATTGCATCATGAAATTCGGATTTAAATTTGACTCAAATAGCTGGTGTTACACCACTAATTTTCCTTAAAATCAATCCCAAGTAAGTTAATTAATTTGGCATATTAAAAATCTAGGATAATTTGTAAGTAGAGGATTTTAAGAACGTTATATTAGACTTGTAAGGGTGTTAGAGCTGGTGTTTCCTAACCTTTTATTTATGTTTGCTTCATGGTTAGCCACTTGAACATTACCATCAAGAGATGAATAATTAAGAGTAGGACCTGGCTTCCAATTGTTTATACATCTTCCAACGTCAGAGATTTTGTTGTTCAATACTTACTTCGTCTCTGTTGACTCTCTTAGAGCCACACAAGACTTTAGTTTCCTTTATGTTAATTGTTGATGCTGACTTTTTTCTTTTTGGCCCACACCAGTGTGGAATTTCCATGCACCTTTTTGCTTATTTTTCATATTAGTTACTTGTTGTTTCAGGTGAAGAAGGCACCATTTGCAAGTCCTGAATCTGAAAAGGTCCCCCCTTTTGCTTCCTTCCTCCCTCCCTCTCCCACATGTGCACCATCTTTTTGTGTTTATTTTGTTTACCTGATGGTTGTGTTCTGTTATTGATCTCTGTGTTCAACATGGCTTATTTTATTATTTTAAACAGGAATGTAGATCCTTGGCTGTCCTCCGAGATGTGTTTCTTGCTAATGTGCCGGTAGGCTGTCTCCGTTTTAAAGTTGAAAGTATTTTCCGTGGGTATGGCATCATTCTTTTCCCCCTTTCTGCATCTGTAGATTCGCAGAGGTAATTTCCGACCAAAATGCTTGTACGTTGGGGTGATGCTGAGAAGGATTATGGATGCTATTTTAAATAAGGATGCAATGGATGATAAGGTAATTGGTTCAGCTATGTACAGCGTGGATGTGTTTCTCAATTTCTTTTTCTTTCTTCCTTTTTTATGGTAAGTAAATGGAGAAAAAATCTTCAGCAAGGAAGGTCTAAAGGGAAGTTCAAAGCTTGCGATATACAAGCAATTCTTCTAACCATCAGAATTGGAAGATGAGTTATGTTGTGTGAGCAAAGGCATGTGGGTCCATACTGGCATGAGGCACATTTAGTTTCACCCTGTTGAACCTGTATCCTGTCCTATTACTAAAAAAGAACATCACCTGCCAACCCCAAACCTTGATTTGGAGCAGTACTTGTGGGATCTCTCAGGTTTCCTTGACAGATGGAAAATATTTCCCCCTTTTTCTCTCAGTATTTGTCTTGAAGGGACTGGACTTGTTAAATTAAAATAAATTAGTTTCTTCAGCTGGAAACTGTACTGCTGTCCAGATTGAATACCTCCTATCTATGTTCTGTCATTTTCTTCATTTTGCTTTTGTTGATATATAGGCAACTTCAGATCTCTATTAATGTGTTTTTTTCCACCTATCTTATAGGATTATGTGGGGAACAAGCGTCTGGAACTGTCAGGGCAGCTAATTTCCATCCTCTTTGAGGTATTACTGTCAATATTCAAGCATATACATTTTGGTGATGCCACATTTCTCCATAACCCACTACCCTTCCCTCCACCACATACTTGGACCCTATCTTAGAGGTTTCACTATCTTTTGTAGGATTTGTTTAAGTCAACGATTACTGATGTTCAGAAAGTGGTAGATACTGTGTTGGTGAAACAGAACCGATCGAGCCAGTTTGACATCTCACGAGTAAGTGGGGGATACTACTGGTGCAAATCAAAGTTCTATGTTACGCTAAGATAATGGATTTATATAATTATATCTGTACTTGTATGTGCCGTGTATGCATGATCAGTTTAGGAATTGAAGAAATACATTTGAATTCTAGGAATACAGATCTGTATAGTCCTACAGAAAGATGAATACTGTTTCCTGTTGATAGATGGATGACATCAGTGTTCATTGAATAGTACAAATAATACTGAACTACATCACACTAAGGTATCTTTATGTGTAAGTCGATCTGTGTTTCTGGGAATATCTATGTCACATTTGCAATGGTTAGTGTTGTTTTGCTGCAAAAGAGTGATAGGCTCTCTTGTCAGCTCTTTATATTTAATTGGATTAGAATGTAATTTTTTTTGTTTGATCTTAATCTTGTATGTTTTTATGACCTATTTATTTAGTCACTGACCTGGCTTCTTTCTTTCCCTTGCTTCCCCCTTTTCTTTAGCATGTTGTCCGAGACCTCATTACTATTGGGCTAGACAGGGCCCTCTCTACTGGTAACTGGGACATCAAACGGTTTAGAATGCACAGAAAAGGCATGACACAGGTACTGTACTCTATGTTTCCTCCTCTGCGTTGATAAATTTTGCAATATTATCTTTTGTCAGTATATGTTAAACTGAGGGAAAATCTTCTGCTGAAAGGTGTTAGTGAGGTTATCCTACATAGCAGCTCTGGGCCACATGACAAGAATTCAACCACAATTTGAGAAGTCCAGGAAAGTAAGTGGACCAAGAGCATTGCAGCCTAGCCAGGTAGGGTTAATGTCTATCAACTGGTTTCTGACTGTGGAAAGCCTTACAGCGTCCACTACCTACTTCTTTACATCTCTGGTTATTGACATCTTGACACTTTTGTTTCAGTGGGGTATGCTTTGCCCTTGTGATACTCCTGAAGGTGAAGCTTGTGGACTAGTGAAGAACTTGGCTTTAATGACTCATGTCACAACTGATGAGGAGGAGAGCCCATTAATTTCTCTGGTTTGTCTTTAGTTTCATAAAGAATGACTTGTCATAGTTAAAATTAAAACGCCTATATATTCATGAATACATTTGTATAATGTTACTGTCATAGTGTTACTGTTTGGGCGTAGAGGACTTGGCACTTCTATCTGCTGCAGAGCTTCATACATCTGATTCTTTTCTGGTTGTATTTAATGGGCTCATTCTTGGAAAGCATAGGAGGCCACAGGTAAAAACATTATTCAAAAAGATGATTAGTTTATATAGAGATGAGTATATTCTTCCATTCAATACAATTGACCTTCTTACACCATCTGTTCAGCATTTTGCTACTGCAATGAGAAAGTTGCGGAGAGCTGGAAAAATCGGGGAATTTGTGTCAGTCTTTGTAAATGAGAAACAGGTAATATTTTTCTTTCGTATTTGTTCAAAACATTTTATTCATATAGCAGACAAGACTTAAGAATATCCAGAAAGTCTTGGCATTTCAGAAATACCCTTGACTTGCAAAGTCAAATGGAAGCTCATGAAAGTTTACATTTTTGTCGATTGCATCAAGATCTTTCAGGATGTGGGGAACTAGGGAATATGGAAGGGATATCACGCTTGTAACTTTAGAAACAGATTTTGCTTGTCTAATATAGGTTTATCCATCCTTTTAAATAGAGCATTTGAGGATGAGAACACCATTGCAAGCTGCAAAAATTCTCTGCTTTCCTATCTGTATTAGTGGTATTTTTTTTTCTAAATTTTGGAATTTCTAAGTTTTAGTAATTAATTTATTTGCCTTTTTATTTTTGGTTTGCAATTTGGGTTTGCGTCATTTCTTACTATAGTTGATGCGAGGATTAAGCAAACAGCTCATCTTGAGTGTTTTCTTTTTTTAGCGTGTCGTGTACATTGCTTCTGATGGTGGCCGAGTTTGTCGTCCGCTTGTTATTGCAGACAAAGGCCTATCAAGGATTAAAGAACGCCATATGAAGGAGTTGGTGGTAAGTTTATTTATGGTATTTGCATCTGACAGGAATAATGACACAGAAACACTAATTTATTTTATTTTTTATGTTAAGGATGGTGTTCGCACTTTTGATGACTTCTTACGGGAGGGATTGATTGAGTACCTCGATGTGAATGAAGAGAACAATGCTTTGGTTAGTATATTGAAATATTGTTGCTGTTATAAATGTGAAATTGTACGATAACCAATTTAGACTCCTCCCTACTGTCTGGATTACATGTCGAACATTATTAGTGCATAATTGTTTGTTTTACAGATTGCTCTCTATGAAGGGGAGGCTACACTGGAGACGACACATATTGAGATAGAGCCTTTCACTATATTAGGTGTTTGTGCCGGGCTAATTCCATTTCCGCATCATAATCAGTCACCAAGAAATACATACCAGGTTTGTTTGTCACGTTTCCTTGTAGTTAGGATTCATTTCAATAAATGATGATTAACTTTATTATTGGTCGGATGAATGATTCGACAGTGTGCTATGGGGAAGCAAGCTATGGGTAACATTGCATATAACCAGGCAAGTTGTTTTTTCCCTTTTCCTTTTCCTTCCTTTTGGTCAGAAGTCCAGCTTTAATTGTTGTGTGCCCTAGGTTCTAAAATATGGTCACAATGTCGTGGTTGCTAATTGTTGGATCTTCACTGGTGAAATGAAATGGTCATGGCAATCACTGCAGCAATCCCCATAGATGTTGAAAATTAGCTCTAGTTTGCTAGTTGTATCAACATGTACGCAGTATACTTGTGAACACTAAAAAAAGTGTGAATAGAGGAAAATAGTGATAGCATGTCAAGCTATAACATTAATGTTGTGGTGTTGCTTAATGTTGGATCTTCACTGCTGAAATGAAATGGTCATGGTAATCACTACCACATTTCCATAGATGTTGAAAATCGGCTCTAGGTTGCTACTTGTATACATGTTCATAAAATAAACATGAACACTAAAAAAATTGTGAATAGATGGAAATAGTGATATCATCTTTTTTTAAGCTATAACATTTTGCAATCAATATCATCATTATAGTATTAGACATTTGAATAAACAGAAAAATATTCATACAAACCAAGTAGTTTATTCACACAACTGAACTTCTTGGAGATCTTTGATTAAAGATGACAAAATTAGTGTTGCTATTAATGTCATAGATTATTTCTCCAAGTGCAAGATAAATGTCTTGAAGGTCCATACAGACAAAAGTACTAATTGCAGCTGCCTTCCTTTTTCTTCTTCCCTGTCTTGGTTTCTTATGCATTGTTGTTGTCATGGTAAAGTTACTCGTGGTGGGTTAAAAATAGAGATTGAGGTGGAACAGTGTGTGCTACGTTGTGGATGATACCATATGGAGAAAGGAAGGTTGGCAGTCAGTCTCTAATACTAAAGTTACATGCATGTTTCTGTGTGAGAGGCTGAGTGCTAGCAGGACCCACCTCTTGTTTCCTGTAAAAAAAAAAAAAATCAACTGGTCTGTCATGCCCTGTGGTCGTGGTAATGGAACTGTAGCATTCTCAATGGGTGTTAAGGGAGCAAAACTCTGCGGCCTGCAAAATGGGGTTGAAAAACAGTTGGCAGGCTTAATTTGCATTGCAAAACTACTGTTTTTAATACCCTGTGTACGCCTCAATTTTGATGGCTGCGATATTAATTTTGCTGGCATGACTGCACTATATCACTGATTTTTAACCTTAAGCATTTTTTGTTGGAGGTTGATTATTCTAGTTACGTAGCTCTTATGCTCTAAGGTTCTTTTTGTACATATGGATGAGTTTCATATGTATAGTAACACATTTTATTGATGCTTGTGCTTCTAGTTTGATTAGTTTAATTACTTTTGTAGCATGGGCATTGTTGTGTGCATGCCTTCCCATCTTCTTAGCTGGAAATGATAAATGTATGTCTTTGACACTTTTGTTTAGTTATTCAGTTAAGTTAAAGGGAAGCTGTTTCTGCTTATTACATGTTCCATGAAGGAATTCAACAATGCATCGAATAAAGTGGCATACTTTTGAATTTGTTCGCATGGTGTATCAGATTTAGTTTAGCTACTGGTTCCTCTTAGTTTCATACGGGGGGGCATGGTTAAGCACCTCTTCCTGTTGCTCTTTTTGAAAAAAGAGTGGCTGTGGTGTCCCATAAGCACTATTTACAAATTGCAAAATCGTAGATGTGTATAATTATGTTCCAGATGGTCCTGCTTTTCTTTCCATATTTTTTTCATGCCTGTAATTTTCTTGCTCAATGGATGTATAAATGCCTCATTTTTTTTCTAGAGTAAATATGGGGCAAGTGACCACCCTGCACTGAACAAATGGTCAGATACAAATAGACTAAGAGTTACTTGATTTTGGTTCCTGAACAATTTGTTTGAAGCAATCAATTCATTTGGTAAGAATTCTCAAGGTTCTGTCCGTGATTGAGGTCTTGACATAGGGAACTCTCCACTAATAATGAGATGTAACCTTAGGATTTTTTAACTTGAGGGTTTCATTAGTTGTAATTGTTTAGGGATAAAAACCAAC
This sequence comes from Viola odorata, assembly GCA_963691705.1. Lineage (NCBI taxonomy): Eukaryota > Viridiplantae > Streptophyta > Magnoliopsida > Malpighiales > Violaceae > Viola > Viola odorata. Next base: position 57,858,886 of record OY829542.1, read on the forward strand.
AAGTGTTTTTGTTTTGGGACTATTTTGGATTTGTCAGATAGTTCATGGTAGGCTTCTGCATTTTGGCAGTAAGACCAAGAACAACTAATATTGCTACCCTGGATTGTTTGTTACTACTGCCCACTGACATCTGTTCTATTTGTGGTTTGGCTTCTTTGTGACTAGTTTTGTTTCTAGTAAGAATTCAGGAGTATGTCGGTGCATAATGTTATGCTGTTAATGTCTTTGCAGTTATGCCGGATGGACTCATTACTCTACCTATTGGTGTATCCTCAACGACCTTTATTGACCACAAGGACAATTGAATTGGTTAGTAATATGCAATATAAATAACTATCAATAGGATTATGGCCCGTCGATTAATCTGTTCTCTGTCAGGTTGGATATGATAAGCTTGGGGCTGGGCAGAATGCAACAGTTGCAGTGATGAGTTATAGTGGCTATGATATAGAGGACGCAATAGTCATGAACAAGGCATCTCTTGATCGTGGTTTTGGTCGTTGTATTGTTATGAAAAAGTACATAGCTGTGACAGCTTCACTATTGCATCTTTTCATATGATCTTTCATTGTCAAAGTATTCCCTTGAGTGGTTTTATTTATTGATCTACTAGAATACCAGTGATTGCTTAATTTAGTTATGTTTATCCACAGGTATTCTTCCACCATTATTACCAAGCATGAGAATGCGTCATCTGATAGAATCTTAAGGCCTTCTAGATCCGAGGAAAGAGAGAGGGTATAAATTTATCTCCTGCAGAATTTCCTTATTTGTTGATTTTTTCCCCATCTACATTTGTCTTACTTTAGTTTCCTTGGCCTTGGTTGGCATAATGGTAAACCTTGACTCACAGTTTGTTTTCATCTGTATTTGCTTTAGTGCCTATTTACATATTCAAATTACAGCTTTCAATAAGATTTTCCCTCCATGAGCATCAATGCAAGCTATTGGATGTATGTTATGTGGGTCTTTTGCTTCCTTCTTTGAAAAAGCATTTTCACCTACTCATTATGTCATTATTAGTTTAATTGGGTGGTTTGGGATGCATCTTATAGATGGGGTCAGTTCTACAATTCAATGGTTTGACTTATAACATACAATTATGACGATTTGAATTGTAGCCAACAAAGTAAGCTAGCTTCAGTAGTAATGTTTTCTTTTAGTGCACTTTTGCTTTATTACTGTACTGGACAGCCAAGTTGAGGCCACCTCACGTTACATCCTTTTATTCTAAATTGCCTCAAATGATATGCTGAACTGGCTATTGGAGCTTATTCTCCTCGAAAAAAGAAAACACTCGTCTAGTTCACCTTTCAATATATTTTCACTAATTCTTGATCTGACTGCATATACAAATATTTGCAATGATGAACCTGCCAGTCATACTTGTTGACACTCCATTCAGATTTTGTATTGATTTTATTTTTTTGCATTTTATCGTCTGACATTTCCCCCCCCCCCACTTGACTAGGCATTAGATAATGATGGAATTGCTGCTCCTGGGGAAACTATCAGACAGGGTGATATCTATATAAATAAGGAGACTCCAATTGTCATAAATGGATCGTCAGAAACTCCATCTGCTTTAGCAGATATGTCAGTAATCATCTCTTTTGATTTTAAGTTATTTTTTTGATAGCCTTTTTCACAGGTTGCTTGTGAACCACAGGAAATATCGGCCAAGTGCACATACATTCAAATACCCTGAAGGGGAGTCGTGTGTGGTAGATAGGGTTGCTCTTTACTCTGATAAGAGTGACAATTTGTGTATCAATCTTATAGCCCGTCATACTCGTAGACCAGAGGCAAGCATATCTCTTTCTTATTTTATGAAGAATAACCTTGAAACTCTTAAAAAAAAAAACAGAATTCATGCTGAATCTTTTGTTTTTGTGCTCCCTCAGCTTGGCGACAAATTTAGTAGCAGACATGGGCAAAAAGGTGTCTGTGGGACAATCATTCAACAGGAAGATTTCCCATTTTCTGAACGTGGGCTTTGCCCGGATTTGATTATGAACCCTCACGGTTTCCCAAGGTATCCTTTTTCATTATGTTGGTTTGTTTTACTGTCAATGTCTTTCCTGTGAAGGAACAACAATTCCATATACATGTTTTAGCTTTGAGTTTATTGATGTGGACCTTTCAAATAATGAGTGAACCAGCTAAACGAAGCGAAATAATTTCTCTGGTTGGATAAAGACATTCTAGGTTGGACTTCCCATGTGTGTGTTTTTTTTAACAGGATCATGTGTGTTTCTTGACCCTCAGTTCTATAAGCCAAAATAGTAGGTACTGTCTGCTGAGGTATTGGATAATTAGTTTTTGTTTTGCTTGCCATTTTGAAGATTGCAAGAATTTTAATTACAAGGGCCTGTAAGTGATTGAACAAAATAGGACACAGTTTGGGCAGTTCATTCTTAGCAATAGAATTGCAATTGCTTGTACCGATGGGATTCAATGGATTCTCAAAAGAAAAGAATAATGATCGAACAAGTGTAGTTTATGCAATGTCATGTAATCGTGTTGGCATCTCAACGAGCTTCTTGTTAACTACGCTTCAACTATGACCATTGTTTCATTTGCCTGATGTGTCTTTGCTATATTTCCTTATTTTTTCTGAATTATCTTGCATTTGGAAAAGAAGCGAAGAGATTGTAGATTTGCCATAACTTATTTTTATGCTTGGAGTTGCAGAAGACTAATGCGGTCCTTGAGTATGCATAGATATTTACACGTTGACATTCTTTTTGTTTGAACTAGTCGAATGACAGTTGGAAAGATGATAGAGCTTCTTGGAAGTAAAGCTGGAGTTTCAAGTGGTAGATTTCACTATGGCAGTGCATTTGGTGAACCAAGTGGTCATGCAGACAGGGTTGAAGCAATAAGGTACTCTTTACCTTTGTCATGTTGTTTGTCTACGGTTCCACTTTATCCCCTGCAAACCTCTAAGAAAATGTAGTAACATTAGCCGTTATATATTCCTTGAAGTCGTAGATCTAATCAATTCCGTTCAAATCTGCAATAGAGTAAAAACGATGGTAGTATGTTAGGTTCTGGAGTTTTTTTGTGTTCCATTGCATGTGGAACTCAGAAAAGAAAGTTAAATTTTATTATTTTTTGAAAATATTTTCTAAATATCCCATTTGTTGTGAAAAATATAGGAACTGAGATGAGTCTTACTCCTCTTCCTAGTCCTCCACTGCCCCTCCAACACTCATCACTGATCACCCCTACCCAAACTTGCTCTAAACTCATCCTAGTGACTGTTATCTCTCCTCTTCTCTTGCTGTCATTGCAGCAAATTGAGTTGTTGTCCCTCTTTATCAGGTATCATCGCTGATTATCGCGAAGTAAACTGTTTCAATGAACTTTCACAGGAATTAGAAATGGGGAAGAAATCATTGGGTATAAAGGAGAATGGGATTAGTGAGTTGTGTATCTGCATGTCCATATGGTGAAAATGGTGTTTGGTCAGCTTTCACATTGAGCTGGTCGGACTCAATTGCTATAGCTTGTAAACCATTAGGAACCAAGTGACAGATATTGCAAGATATTGTTTTATTTTTCAATGACTAAAGTGGAACCAAAGGAAAACTATACGCGTAAAATTGCATGTTACTCATGGTTTTAGGGTTTCAATGATTGCAGGTTTTCATTTTCTAAAAAAAGATTTTCTTGCTTTGTGACAGTGAGACTCTTGTTAATCATGGCTTTTGCTACAATGGGAAGGACTTCCTTTATTCAGGTTTTGCTATTTTACTCTTAAGACTGTCGTTTAAAAATGACAACTTGTAAATGAAATCTGTGATGAAAGCTCATCTTGATATCTCTCTCATAACATACTGAAGATCATATCATAAATCTCCATGATGGAAATACATACTCTACTTAAACTGAAAATATAAAGTGCTTGCATTAAAGAGCAAGGTCTGTGTTTGGATGGTCCATATGGATGTAATTTCTCTTAACAACACAGAAGTGTCTTTATATGGTCATATGCATCAAGATATTGGACACAAGTACAGTGCCCCAAGGTACTTGATGATGTATGGGCAAAATGATATGCATATCAAGGAAGTTTACCTCGATGTGTTCTGTTTTCCAGGTATTACGGGTTCTCCACTACAATCGTATATTTTCATGGGTCCAATTTACTACCAAAAGTTGAAACATATGGTGAGATTAGCCTTCTTTTTGGCATGACATTGTTATTAATTTGATTTTTACCCTAAATGTTTTTAAGATATCAATCCTTGCATAACATGATTTAACTATTACCATCTCTATGACATGTTTATGGCCTAGTATGCAGAAGAGTCTTTCACATGGCATCTACTCATCCTTCTTTTATTTACTTAATGCATTCCAGATTTTAATTTATTAATTTTCTGTCGTGTCCTTTTTGGCATGGCATTTCATTAATTTTTTCCCCATCTCATTTGTTAACTTACACTAATCATGTATTTGTTAGTTCAATTAATAAATTATATACATGTCTAGGTCATGGATAAAATGCATGCTAGAGGCAATGGACCGCGTACTCTTTTGACTAGACAACCTACAGAAGGGAGAGCTCGAAATGGAGGTATGGTCTCCTATGTCAATATACTTTCTTAACTTTGATATCCTTGTCAGGATTTCCATCTTCTAATAAATGTATTTTTTCCAGGACTTCGTGTTGGTGAAATGGAGCGTGATTGCTTAATTGCTTATGGCGCTAGCAGTCTAATTTACGAGCGCCTAATGCTTTCCAGTGATCCTTTTGAAGTTCAGGTAACCTCAGTTATACTTCTCACCTATGTTATTGCTATACATGTTTGGAAGAAGTTTACTTTCACCTTTTGAATCTTCTTCTGTGCTACATAGAGACTTCAAACAGATTTTGGGCACTAAATCGAACTCCACTGCTCACTTTCCCCAATGCTTTGGATAATGGTCAATGAACAGTTCACCATCACTTGTCCATTTCATAGACTAGAATATATGCTGCTCTTTTTGTTAAAACGCAATGATGAATGTCATTAAAGCTCCGTTGGTCAATGACCTGGAAAAGGCTAAGAGGGTCAAAGACTTTGAATATACGTTAGCTGTGTTTGTTGCTGTCAAAAAGAGAATGCCGTGTATTTTATGTGGAAAGTCTCTGATAGCTGCACTACTCGGTACAGGTTTGCAGGAAATGTGGTTTGCTAGGATATTACAGTCAGAAGCTTAGAGCTGGAATGTGTTCCACTTGTAAAAGTGGGGAGAACATTGGTACTATGAAATTGCCATATGCATGCAAGCTCTTAATACAGGTAAATGTTTTGTTGATTATATTTTTAGCGATTAAACATTTATCCTCCTCCCTGTTCACTGTTTATGTTATGATTTTCGATGCGTGGTTGTCTATCACTGCAGGAACTCCAATCCATGAACATCGTTCCTCGCTTGAAACTTGTTGAGGCGTGATGTGATGGCGAGCAATTTCCCTCACTTTTTGGTGTTTACTAATTGATACCTGAGGTTTTCGGCAGGAGAGCTAAATGCAGATGCAGCTTACTCACATTAGTCATTATCTAAGTAGGACGCTGAAGTAGGGCTTCATTACCTTTGTTTCTTTAGCATTGCGTCATCAATCTAATGTATATATATACATGGGTATAGAAGCATACTAATGTGAATTCTTTTGTGAATTTTCTTTTTCCCGTCAAAAGATGAAAAAAGAATCAAATTGACTGATCAGAAGGATGAAATTGGATGACCAATTCTTTTTTGATGTTATTTGTTGATGGAAACAAGTTTATTGTCATTGCAGGAAAAAAGGGGTTACAAATTGTACAATACTTGAAATATGCATGAGAGACCTTATCGAGCCTTACTTTTGATACTGTTATTTTGTTTTGAAAGAGATTTTCCACACATGCAAGGTGGGTAAAAATCACTAAATAATAAAAGTTTAATTATATTTTTGGTTGCGTTTGTCTAAAAGTCTTAACTACTACCTTCACCTTGTATTGCATTAACGAAATCTATCATGTTTCTCCAATTTTCCCCAATTAGCACCATGTGGCAATTTTTTGTTTACGTACGTGGATGAAAAATATTAATTAGATTTTTAATTGTGGATGAAAAATCGCATGATTAACTTTATAAGTTTTTCAATGGATGTATAGCTTATTGACTGTCAATAGAAGGTCAGATTTACCTTTAAATCTCATCTCAGCTTTGAATGGAGATATGTTTTAGTTGGATTGGATTAAGATTGAATATCAAAGATGTTTGTTGGAAGATTAATGGAAACACAATTTGATATGACCCATAAAATGCAAACATTTTAAAAATGGTTTCATGTTTGTGTTGGGTAAGTGTCGGACACTGACATTCCTTAGATATAGCCCCCACACGTGTGGACACTTGTAAAAAAAAATTATTGAACACTTTTGTACACCTGGGGACAATATGTAAATATGAGTGCACACTTTCACGACATTTTAAAACACGTTAATTCTAATATTTTTCCAAACAAAAAGTAGAAAAAGAATAAATATAATAAAGATAAACTAGAAAAGATACAACATTAATTTTCTTGTTTCGTTTATTATAGAAGTTTTTAGTTTTTACTTATGGTCGATCTTATTTAATATGAGTGAAGATAAAATAATGCTAAAATTTATTTATAAAGTTAAAAAAAATCATTTCCTAGTTAAGTTTTTGACATTTATTTTTAATTTATAAATTAATTAATGAAAATATGAATTTTGAGTTTTTGGTACATTTTTTAAAAATTAGCATCTACAAGAATATTGTTAAAGATTTAAAGATTTAAAGATTGCCATATATATTAAAGAATTTAGTCTTATTAGTTATTACCACGGTTAGGAGTCCGGTAGCTTGCTGTTAGTTTAAACCATTTAAGTTTTTTATACAAAATTTCAATTTTGTCCTTATTACCTAGTAAGGTGGGTATTAGAGGCGTGATAATTTGATTAAGTCATGAGAAGTTATTTTTATCACGACAATTAGGATAAATAAAACACTATCTTTATTTATCCACCATTTTCTCCGATTGTAAAATATTTTTATTTTAAATTAAATTCAAATTTAACTTTTTTATTGAATACGTAAAATTAAATTATTTCTTTCAAATGATATATTGGGTCTACAAAGGGGGGTAAAAATAGAAGTTAAATTTTGTCAGTAAAACATGACCTAGGTGTAAAATTTTAAATATCATGTATGATGAATAAATAAAAATAAAATTTAACAAAGATTGAAATAATTTGTATATAAAATCTTACAAATGCATGAATTTATTACAAGTCATTACTATCACAATTGTGTGTGACGTTTTTTAACATTTCGAAAACGCTGCATAATAACTTCATTATCAACACAATCATTTAATAAGTGATCTCTCATTCGATTTAATAATCAAGTTTTTACAACATTTATTATAGAAAATGTCCTTTCAACATTTTTCTTAACAATAAGAAAATTTTATTCTAATTTTATAAAAATGTATACTAGAGGATAAACAATATATTTTTTTATCTTGACTAATTTTTCTACATATATGAGTATTATAAATTTGCAACACTGAAAATGTGGTTACTAACTATCGAGAAATATTGTAAAGGAGAAAATACATATTCAAATGGAAAACAAAACTCAAAATTATACCATATGGAAATGCTAGGATCCACTATAAAAATAATGCGATCATTGGCACGTACAATCTTCTTGATTCTAACATTAACTAAATAATTAAACGAGTCTAGGTGTTGCTTCACTAACCCTCTTACTTTCAAACACTCGGGAATTAGAGGGAATTTGTCAATCGTCGATTTGGAAGAATACTCTTCTTCCGGCGTTTCCATTTTCAGGTTTCTCTTTCTCCGACTCCTTGTTGTTGAGTTTAAACAATTTAGGTTTTTATACAAAATTACAATTTAATCCTTATTGCTCATTAAGTTGGGTATTAGAGGCGTGATAATTTAATTAAGTCACGAGAAGTTGCTTTTATCACGACAATTTGGATAGACAAAATACTACCTTTATTTATCCATCATTTTCTCCAATTGTAAAGTGTTTTTTTACCTGAAATTAAGTTCAAATTTGACATAAGTTCAAATTTAATTTTTTATTAAATATGTAAAATTAAATTACGTTTTTCAAATTGATATATTGGGTCTACAAAGTGGGGTAAAAATAGAAGTTAAATTTTGTTAGTAAAACATGACCTTTGTGTATTAGCGGAGTTAAAAATTATTTTCAGAAGGTGTAAAATTTTAAATATCATGTATAATGAATAAATAAAAATAAAATTTAACAATGATTGAAATAAATTTATATATAAAATTTTACAAATGTATAAATTTATTACAAGTCATTACTATCACAACTGTGTGTGACGCTTTTTCATATTTCGAAAGCGTTGCATAATAACTTCATTATCAACAAAATTATTTAATAGGTAATTTCTCATTCGATTTAGTAATCGAGTCTTTATAATATTTATTATAGAAAATGTCCTTTCTAAATTTTCTTAACAATAAGAAAATTTAATTCTAATTTTATAAGAATGTATACTAGAGGACAAACAATACTCCCTCCAGTCTCAAAAGAATGTCTTTCTCGCATCCCAATATTCAGTAGGGAACACATATCGAGGAGGCCGGATGAGGCACTATTTGACCCCAAAAAAATTCGAATTTTTTTGTGAACGTACGTTAATCCTTAACGTACTTCTCAGAAAAAATTAGAGGCAAAATTGTCTCGAATAGTGAGTCTACCGGCCGTTTTAAGATACGTGCCGAAACAGTAAAAGCAAAAGCTAAAACGACATTGTTTCAAGACCGGAGGGAGTATGTTTTTGTTATCTTGACTAATTTTTCTACATATACGAGTATTATAAATTTGCAACAATTGTAATTCTAGAAGTTACTCCGACTTTAAAAAGTTAATTAAAATTTAGATAGTTGCACTTTTTTTATATCGAGTTAACATAATTTTTTATTGGAGTTAATAAATTGAGTGAATGAGTTCATATATATAAAAAAATGGTAAATATATATATAGGTAAGAAAAAGAAATCTTAATCGGTTCAATTGAACCCAAAATTAATATGGGTGAATGCATTGTAGACTTCCACAAAATAAATCTAATCTGTCTAATTTTGATTTGCTCATTTATTAATTTAACTTTCACATCAACTAAGTATATACCCTAATGTTAGAGGAAAAACAAAGATTTTCCATTTACTTAAAAAATAGGGTTTTTTTGTGTGTAAAATTATGAACACTAATGACTTATTCTTTAACACACAAAAATGTGATCATTATCGAGAGAAAAAAATGTGAGAAAAGTATGTATAATAAAAATAGATTTTTTTGTGTAAAATTATAAAAACCGAGAACTTATCCGTTAACACACAACAATGCAGTTACTATCACGTTCATTGTGTAAAATTATGAAAATTGAAAATTTATTCGTTAACATAGAAAAATACAGGCACTATCGAGGAAAATTATGAAAAGGGTATGGATGAATATTTTTTGTGTGAAATTATAAAAGTTGAGGATTTGTCCTTTAATAAAAAAATACAGTCATTATCTTGAAAATATTGTAAAAAGAAAAAATGCATGAATGTTGGAAACCATGCTCTCCTCCTAATTGCCTTTTTATTTTTAAAAGAACAAAGTAAAAGTTGAATGTTGAACGAGTAGGGGACGGATATGGGTGGGTACCCAATTACCCGGGGGCGGGAAATTTAAAATACTCGATTAAATCAAAACACTAATGATGAAAAACTAGTAGTTCACAAAATTTCGAAACAATACCCATACAATGTTTTGAGTAATAGTTTATTATTATTACATATTTTCACCTTATATAATATATTTTTAACTCATTGAACAACACTTTTTTTTAAATATAACTATTTTTTTATACATTTTTTCAGTATAATATTAGCAAAAATATATATTTTTTCTCCTATATTTTATTTATTTTATTATTTATGTGATTGTTATTTCTTTTTGCATTTTAATTTTTAATTGAATTTTTACATTTTAGCCCATCTTATTCTATATTTTAACTTTATAATTTTTTAAATTATAGTTATTTTTTAATTGATTTTATTACATAATTTAATAATTTTTTTACTTACTGTGTATCATTTAATTGATATATATATATATATATCTAAAAGTTCGTTTAAGTATCGTAAGAGAATTTATTTAATAATTTTTTTACAAATTATTCTTTGGTAGTTTTTTTTTTTTAAAAAAAGAGAGGCTTTAATGTCTTATATGACACCATGAAAAAATCCTCATCGGTCACCGTTATAAATCATGGTTAAATTAAGAGTTACATAATCAAACCACTAAAAACTCAAATCCTGCACAAAAGTTAAATTTGCTAGCCATCCCCTACACAATTAGCTTCAGGAAAAATATGAACGACTCGATAAGAATATTCAGTTGTGCGAAGAAGACCCGACCAAGTCCATGTTTGCTATCGCGAAAGAGCGATCCTTATTAATGGCATGCACAACACCAGCATTGCCACATTGGACTTCCAAGTTATTCCATCCTAGTTTCTTTGGTACTACTCCCTCCGTCCGTTTTTATAAGACGTTCTAGTCAAAAAATGCTTGCCTTCAATTAATTGACGTTGTTGCCATTTCGGTCCCTTAAGTTCGTGTTTTATCAAAAACACCCATCGTTTCCTTACTGAGCCACGCGTCATACAAGGTAAAAAAGGGAAACGAAAAAATTAAAGGACCATATTTGACAAACTTGGGGGACGTGGACATCTTGGTGTCAGAGCAAAAGCTGCAACCTCTTTTCTTCTCATCTTTCCTCCTCCGATTTCAAATGCAAAATAAAACATGTTTCGACGACATGATCACGAAATTGACCACATATTCGTGCCGGAAATGACGAGACGAACAGAACGCAAGTGGTGGCGGCCGGATCGGAGGCGGGACGCGCCGGCGCGTGGCGGCACGTGGTAGGAGTGGCGGATGCTTCGGCGGCGCGTGAAGGAGATTGGCTGATCGGAATGCCGCCGTTCCACCTGCTCCCGACTCGAGACGTCCTTACGCTCCTTTCTGTGGGGGTGGTGAGAACAGGAAACGGTGGGTAAGGCTGATTCCGAGCAGAGACAGCAGAGTGAGGAAAATCCAACAAAGTGAGAAGCTTGTTGTCAGTGGCCTTCTTCTTTTTCCTTCATTGGCATCCGTTGATCTTCCTTGATCTTGATAATCAACCCATCCAACGGCCTTCTTCTCTTCCCTTCTCTGACGCAAGGGTCCCAATTGCCTTAATAAGAGTGATTCACTCCCTCGTGTCTTATAAAAACGGACGGAGGGAGTAGTTTTTAATGACAGAGAAATATGTTTGATCATCTGTGCACGAATGGGGGAAACATCCGATCCAAGCACGTGCATGATCCACGTAGCCCACTGCCACAGACCACCCATCCCAGAAAAAATCTCATCTCCTACCTCTCCTCCACTCTCATTTTTGCAACACCGAACACAAGGAAAACCCAAAAATCCTTCGAGAGTAAATTTTTTTATCAGAACTTCAATTGACATTTCTGCTAACCCTCTTAGCTGATATAAATACCCTTTTGATTACCATGGCTTGTGCATCGTTACAGGCTGTGTTTTCAGCCAACACATGCACATTCTCTTCACCCACACTCTTCAAGAAATACCCAAATGGGAATAGAAGAAACTTGAAGCTTTTCTCTATCAGATCATCTTCTTCTGAGGATACTGATTGTAACACTGAAGAGTGTGCTCCTGACAAAGAGGTGAGCTTGAACATCTGTTTTTCTCTTTTTCTTGTGCAATTCTCTAATTGTTTGTAGTTATCATGTATAGTTTGGTGTTCGGCTTTTTTTGTCTCTTTCTTTCCTGAATTGATTGACATTTTGATGCGACAAATTGCACCATTTATGTTTCTGGCAATTCTTCGTTTTGGTATGCTATAAGAAGTTGGAAAGAGGGCAATTAATGGTTTTGCACTTGTATTAGTGTGGGGGGAGTTTGTAATTGTTGCTGGGTCATTTCTGTATTCTTCTTCTGGCAAGATTATAAGTAAATGTTGTGTTACAGATTAGGTACAGGGAAGAGATGTAATGTTTTTGGTTTATGGTCATTGTATAGGTTGGGAAGGTGAGGTTGGAATGGCTGGCTGGGGAGAAAACAAAAGTATCCGGGACATTCCCACCTCGCACTCGAAGTTGGACTGGGTATGTGGAGAAGGATACTGCTGGGCAGACAAATATCTATCCTGTTGAGGTTGGCTGATTGGGAAGCACGAATAGATTCTGATTCATCATGTTCCAGTTAATGATAGATTGCTTTGCACATGTGAGGACTTTGTTTGGCATCGCTTCATCATTGATGTCGAGTTCCTAGACCTCAAAATCTGCCCGCTCAATGTGAGTTCCGTTAGTTTGTTTTCCTTATGGTGATATGATGCTTCTGTGCATTTTCTTTTGACTTGATTTAAGGCAAGTCATAGCCAAATGCTGTTTTCTTATAATTTTTTACTGAGCACCTATAGCAAACCCTAGTGGATGTATTTTTAATCCTGGTTCATGTCCTCTTCAATTAAGCACAGAATAGGCAGAGAGTAGACGAGATTCCATGACACACTACTAGCAAAATATGCATATCGAGTACAATGTACAAACAGATATTCTTAGTGAGATGAATTTTACCAAATTACCGGTGCTCACTACGGCATAAATCTTGCATGTTTTCATGTCTGAAAGCCCAGGGTGGAGAAGCTAGTTCCATATGGCCAAGTGACGGAATGATGCAGGCTATTCCATCTCAAACCACACTTTGTTGTCTATCTCGAATGCTCGATGAAGCCATACATGCTGATGTTACAATTAACACTTCTGACGGCACACTTAGAGCTCACAAGGCAGTTCATTCAGCAAGTTCATCTGTTTTCCAGAGCATGTTCCATCACGATCTCAAGGAAAAGGAGTCCTCTACAATCTACATAGAAGACACGTCGCTAGAATCTTGCACGACCCTTTTGAGTTACTTATACGGAACTATTAAACAAGATGAATTCTGGAAGCACCGATTAGCACTACTAGGAGCCGTGAACAAATATGATATTGTAGATTTGAAGCAGCTTGTGAGGAAAGCCTAATGGAAGGCATAAATTCTGTTAATGTCCTTGAAAGACTGCAAGAGGCTTGGCTGTACCAGTTGAACAAGTTGAAGAAAGGGTGCCTAACCTACTTGTTTGACTTTGGCAAGATATACGACGTTGAAGAGGAAATCAATAACTTTTTCAGACAAGCCGACAGGGAGTTGATGCTGGAAATGTTTCAAGAGGTCCTTACAGTGTGGAAACCTGTATAGTTTTAGCTTGCCAAGTCCTCATTTGTGGAGTCGCGCAATGCTTATATCTGTATAGCCCTTGCTATGTTTCCAGTAGATTTGTACTTGCAGTTATTAGGTGTTGGAAGTTCTGGATTGGTTAGACAATGTTGTAACTAGTCGTAAGTTTACTATAGTACTGTCTGAATATTCTACTAAATTGAAGAAAAAGAAAAAGGCTGCTCCGTATAAACTCATGAACAGCACTTGCAATTCCAAGCAAAGTGAATGTATTTACATAGTAGCCTTTCCTTCCAAATGGTCACAGACACATTAAATACCCAAGAAATCTAGGTTTTCTAACCACACCTGTAGTTCTCGTCTATAAGGATTTACCAACCAATGACTCTTGGTGACAAGATGTGCGCAATCTTGCCCAGAACTTCGGTGGCTGAGAAATGCCGATGATTGGCTTGCATAATGTAGAGGAATTCATCGAATTTGATGTTCGAGGATGCGGAAGCTATTGAAGAAACTCGGTACATCTCCCTAATGGCTGGAGAAACAACCTTAACTACAAGGAGATGAGACCATTGTGACCAAGAAGCTACGAAATCCCGCTACTAGCAAGCTTGAGTTGGCATATGATTCAGCTAACCTGGAATCTTGCATTCACGAGCCACTTTCCTTCTCAATTCCATCTTAAATGAAGTAGCTCGGTAGACTCCAATAATGTCTTGGGTTGTGAACTCAACAATTGAGTTTCCAGCAAAGCAGAATACGCATGATGCGATAATAAATTACTTAAAGGATAATCTGATTCTGCAATCATGGAGCAGAATAAGAAGCAAGAGCTTCTGCAATCGAAGATCGTCCGATTCAAACTTCTCACCCTCTTGCACAACATAACTCTTCTCACGACTGTTTTGAAACTGGTTGGAGGGAGACCACCTCCAACAGCATCAAAGCCTTCAAAAAACACGTTTTGCAACATAAACTTCTCACTCTGTTTTAAGTAAATGACATGCGACCATCTTTGCCAATCAGGATTATTAAGATTCAAGGATATTCTTGAATTAAACTGTCACGGACCCAGGTCAGCACCACAAACTGATTAACAACCAGGCTCATATCTATCATAAACCACGCAAGTTCATAGCGTTGAGCTTTTCATGCAGTGATCACAGATTCTGCAGCACCCTGGAAAACCATAAAATGGGAGGAAAAATTTCATGAATCTTAAAGCTATGCAAAGCACAAAACTAAGAAAGCTCATAACCAAGAGAAACAATTGAAATTCCCTTCTTTAAAATAACTTGGACGGGTAAATACCCACTGGAATGCAACAGGACAACTTAACCTCTAACCCCTGGTATATGCTTCAGAAACTATTTTCCTTTCTCATGTTCTATGATTTTGAAGTTTCGCAAGAGACGGTGCATAGAAACCCAAACTCCTCTTAAGATGCTACACAGTCCTTAGCTCGGTAGAGCATTTTACGTTTCCGGTCACTTCATATTTACTTTAATACAGATTTTCAAACAAGCATACAACAGTCCATTAACCATCATTTAAATCCGATTTGTTGCTCGAAGTGAACTCAAGGGGCCAGTTAGGTTTGTTATTTTAGTCAAGTATTCTACAACTAGCAGTTATTTACCCATTTGCTAAGAATGGTGAAACTATTCACAAGTTTCAATTGGACTTCGAGAACCATGAATACAAATTTAAATTCCTCAAATAAGCACGCATAAATAAAAGCACAGCAATGTAATTGCTAAACGCATGCAGGTACCTCAGAATGTGGCTTCTTGACTCCAATCCATAGAGGTAGCAAGCTCTGGCACCTTGATTGTGAGAGGATTACTTTCTTTCTCTGCGAAAGGAGAAACCTTGCCTGAATGTAAGCTCTTTACGACCCAACTAGCTCTCTGTGATAAGTCATCAGCCAAACTTAAAATTAGTTAAATTGAAAGTCAAAGGGATAAACATGAGACCCGGGAACCTTCATGAGCAAACAAAAAAGTTTGGATACTTTGGCACCTCAAATACTTCCTAATTGGTTAGAAAAAACCCATCTTCAACGAAGTTCTAACTTTTTCAAAGGAAAAAAACAGAGGAACACAAACCATCATGGGTAGTTTCCTCTCTGAAGCACGGTGCCTCAAATGGCGTAATGCTCTACTCTCATCCTCAGCCACAATTGCTCCTGTAGATATTTTTCCATCATCAAGACAGTGGAATAACCTTAGGAGAGTTTTGAAAACCTGACCACCACCATGCTGAACTAGCCAAACAAAGGAAAAAGGATTCAGGCAGACTATACCTTCACCATTTCAATCATATATATATATGGAATAAGAAACAACATTATAGAATGGTATAAATAATAAATATTAAAAACATAACAGGTATCATTGGCAATGCACGCTAAAAGTATCGTACACGTTATTTATTGTCTTTGTAGTTCCATACAGGAAGTTATCTCATTGCTAATAACTTGTTCTCATTTCTCAGATAAAACATGTCACCATCCCCTAATGCTTCCATATTTCACATCTTTTATCATCTAAAAAATAATCCACACCTTGGAAGCCAAAAGTCCAAGTAAGATCTAGATGCCAAAATTGATCTACATCAAACTCCTAGCCATATTGACTCTAAAGCCAAGAACAGACATACACATACGCGCCCAAGTATATGAACATGCAAAATTTAAGAGCCAATAACAAACAAAAAGCATCAACAAGAGCTTTGTAAGATTCATGAAGGGCCTGCCCCATGGACAATGATGTTACCTTGATTATTATTGCCAATTTAGCACAGAAGCTTTGCCTCCCATGAAGAACAATCCCAACTCCATCAAAAATGCGCTTAAGGTTACCATTACAAATTGACTTTTCCGTTCTTGTAGACACCAAATAAGTGTGATATGGTAAAATCATATACCTGAAAAAGAATCAAACATGGATATGAAAACCACATGGTGGGAAAAAACATCAGGGAAAAAGCTAAACTCAACTCAAAAATAAACTTATATATCAAAGCAACCACCTACAATTCCTACTCAATTCAGATCTATCATGGGCAAAAATTACACAAAACCGACCCGGTCCATGCAAGTAATCTAAAACTTCATCCATTGGTTAAGGTCTGCATTTTTACCCCTTTTTACCTAAGATCTTGATCTCTTTGCACCAAGGAAAGTTCATATCTTCAAAATTTCCTTTTCTCCAAACAAAGGCTAAAACCTTTTGCGACTTGGAATGGGAAAAAAACCAAGTAACACTAGGAGTTGAAATAGCATATTCTTTTTACCAATAATGACCAACGAAAAAGTATCATTAGAGTAAAATCTGAATACAAAGAAGTGTAACCACATACGCAAAATGGTTATTACTCCACCTAAAATCCCCTACTTTCAGCCATTTCAGGTTTATTTTCTTCTTTTTTTATTAGTCCTATTCATGCTCGCAGAAATTTATATTTAGACCATTATATACCAAAGAGGACAAGCTGAATACACATGGACCTAAACAACACATCTGACCCTAAAATTTGTTAACTGCCTGAAAGTGTAAATAGTTCCATACTTGAACTACAGCTGTCTGAGGCATCATTTCAGAAGAATTAATCAAGTATGCTTAAATGAATATAGTGCCTAGTGTACAAAACCGTGACAGTGTCTAAGTTGTCAGTAAATGCCTTAGAGAAAAGCATTAAACTAGCAATCCAGTTAAAAGCAAAGCCTAAAGATTTTAAAAAGTTGTTGCCTTTGATGTAATAAAATATTTTGACGATAGAACCGATGTGAAAGCATAAATGCAATACTGCTACATATATCACCAGATTAATAAAGTGAGAAATACAGCATAACATACTTTTCAGCGGGTGCAGTAGAACCCGCTGTGATTGAATCAGTAACCCACTTCAGTTTTAGAATCAGCCCATTCACAGCACACCCATATAGGAACTTGGTGGTTTGTAGCTGGGGGTAAGAAAACAACACGGATAATGGTGGTTAAGTAATAGCATCACTAACTATGAAAAAACTCCAAAATGGTTAATTTACCTAAGGCTGCAAATAGCAAGCCAAGCATACACATATAGCTCTTAAAGAAGTTTAACAACCCCACAAAAAAAGGGAAGTTTCTGATTCCAAAGGGAAAACCATAATGCACCAATTGGTGGCTAGATCATCCTCACAAAACAAAATCTCAACTTATGGAAAACAGGTACAGCCAAAGGAGAAATGACCTCACAAGCATTAGAAAAAGTGATGAAAGGATGAAGGGAGAGTAAAAGAAGATCTATATGAATACTTATACAGAACAAATGGGTGTCTCCCCTTTTATAAAGAGCTGATAATCGAGTGCCTCAATGATGTTAAAGAAGAAGAAGGCATTCAATAGAAAGATCAGGTCTATAGCATTTAAAAACTAACCTTTTTTGAAGATATGATAGGTAGATGCTGAAAATTAGATCCTTTTGAATATCTCTTAGCACTGGGATTGGAAGGAGGAGCTGGAATATCCAGGAGAACTATACCACCATGCTGTTGTAGCAGTCCCACAATATCTTTCTCCTTCTTCCTAGAAAATCCTGTGAGCAAGAACTCTAGACCATAAAATATCAATCTCCTTGCATCCTTACTGTGACCTCCAAAACAATCTTTTCCATCGGCAGTTAGAGAGTCCAGCCACGGGTTGGACTATTTTGTATTCTTATTTGCTATCATAATAGAAACTGCATAAGCAAACAAAAGAGATATTATTATTAACACCTTCCACAAGGTATAGTGGTATGACAGGCAGTCAATTGAATGATCTTACAGTTTTCATGTGCAATTTGGTGCTTGAGGTCCTTGTTATGCTGAAGCTTAGCTACAACAGTGGAGAAACAAACACGTTTTCTACCTAAATTTTGACTACAGGATTTTTGCAACTTAGATTCTATGTTTTGGAGATTTTTGCCCAGCTTACTTTTAGTTCTTTGTGCCACAGCTTCTCCGCGACGAGTTCCTCTGGTGAAATTGTCAATAAGCTCAGAAGCCTGGAGGCGGCAGCGTGTCCTTCGGTTGAGGATAAGAGGTGACTTCCTATGCACTGGAGAATGAATATGCAGCTCAGACACTTCTTTTTCAGGCTGATCTAAACTTTTCCTTTTCTTGGATATTTTGACAACCAGATTTCTGGCAACATCAGTATCCATATTTTTCTCATTTTCTCTGCCAGCAGTCTTCTCAAATACAAAGCGTAGAGGTTCAGGATCCCCCTGGTCAGAAGATCTAATAAACCCCAAATCCCGGTATGATGGGAGCAGATCCCGAGAATGTCCTGATGACAACTGTTGATTACAGTAAGGTCTTCTCTCCTAAAAAATGGTGCCATTTTTTGGCCTAACAGTACTATAATTCCTAAATTCAGACAATTGTCTCCGAACCAGGCCCCCCGAACATTCGCCACTAATTGTGGCCATTGCATCTTGAGTATCGGCATCAACAGATTCAACATTTACATCTAAAATATACTGAGAAATCACCTTAGCATGTTCTGATTCGGGACCAAGGAAGTTTTCAGTACCAACTTCTTGATTGCCCTGGTTCTGTGATGAAGAGAAACCAGCATTCTCCAAAGAGATGCTGCAAGGGACAACAGAACAAAGAGGATCCACCAAGGACATATTAGATCTAACTTCTAGTGAAACTAGAAGAGCCTCTATAGGTCTATCATGGCAGCCTTCATCTTGTATACTAGGCTGTGAAACTATCATCTTAGAAAGAGTTTCATGTTTCTGCACAAAAGAGTTCTCGTCCAGGGCAACATCTGCTGATTCAGAGAGAAAGCTTGTCTCCACAAAAAAGTTTCCAACGCCTTTAGTACAGTTTTGCTGAGATTTTGCAGAAGCATCTACCTCCTTCCAGAATGTAGAAGCACAGCAACAATAGAGCAAAACAATTAGAAAGGTGAAGAAATTTCAATGCATAGAATTTCATGGTGCAAACCAATCTAAAGCAAAAGAATCTCATTGTAGAAAATATGCAAACAAAGGAGAACATGAACTTCAAGGCTGAAAGTGCTATAACTGAAATACTATACATGAAAGGCAGATAAGAGATGAGCAAGTTCGGTAAATATAGTTGTGAAGGAGAGAAAAAAACGGATCAAAACATTTTAGTTTTAAGCTAGTTCTGCTGTAGAACTAAGAAGACTAGCTACACCTGTTTTTTCTACCAGCCATCATCAACTGCAGCACATATTTATAATTATAAAAGTAGAGACAAAAGGTAAAACCTCCATCCTGGTAACAAAAATATCTAGCAAATATTTATAAAAAAATTTATTGACTGGAGTGTCCATATTTCACCAGTGAGGCAACAAAACTCTCATCCTTACAAACAAGTCTCATAAAAAATTCAAGTCAACAAAACAGGACAAGAGCTAAAGTTATAAAATAAGACGAGTCACTCTTCCTTCTCTTGTACAAATATTCCAGTTATTATCAAGGAAAAACATGCACGCTGGACACCAGAGTACACAAAACAGTGACATGGAGTCACAAGAGGACTATTTTAAAATAAAATTCAGCCTCACCTCCACTCCCCAACCACCTAACCAGCGGCTTTGGTATCTATCTGCAACTAAATAGCTTGATTTATCTTCTGTGGGGAAAAAAGAAAAGGGCACAATAGTAAGCACAGTAACAAGTATGCTTCAAACATTTCGCCAAGAGACATGAAAAGAGTAGGGATACAAACTTACCATAATTCTTGGAGCATGCATTAGACAAGTTTGCATCAGGTTGATCCTGAAAATGAAGTGTTCAAGTGACAAAAGTTAATTGTTTGAAATCCAAATGTGATCATTTACATCGAAAGAAAGTACCAACATAGCAGCAGCAGAATTTGCAAAAGACTATGTTTCCATCTTCGCCAAACTCAAAACTATATCAACCAAAACATGCTCAACCAACTAGTCAAAGAAAACTCCATGAGCTGTTCTTTATTAACTGGATAAGCATCAGCAGTACTAAACAAAATAAGATTCTTACCTCTGCCACAGTTGGAACAGACGAAATGTTGTCAGATGGCTGACATAATGTCTGACCAAGGCATGCATCATCAGAGTTTTCAAACCAGTAACTAAATTATCAAGGATTTTAGGTGGACGGCCCAAGAGCCCTTTCCCTTTACAGCCATTGTCTCCACAGGGGTTCTTTAACACAGGGGTATCTTCAACATGAGATACATCTGAACTGCTAGCATGCTTAGCATAGAGGCCAATGGAGGATAATCCTACATCCTCAAAGGCATCCATCATAGACAACTCATCCAAGTCAGAAAGAGGAACAATCTCATGAATTTCATCAGAAGGCCAATCAAAAGCATCTCCTAAATCTTGCAACCGCGCTTGCTTAACGTGAAGTGCAGCCTCCAGAGTAGCTCGCATGGGTAGCACTTCTGAACTGGACTTGGTCTTCATTAACTCATGTATAACCAATGCTTCGGAAGCAGGCAGCAGTAGAGAGTTCAACTGCATCATTGAGGTCATCATCATTGATGTGTCTGGGATTGTATTTTCCATCATCTTCCTGGCCACTGCTCTTGTGGTTTTCCAGAGACAGTGGACCAATGGTTGCCACTGTTGCAGGGACAGAACTTAGCTGTGGAGAGTGTATCATTTCGGCATTGTGGTTTCATGCTTCTTCCCAGTGTCCTCATGATTGGTGAGTGATTGTGGAACAATATTCACCACAGCTACTGGGGTGGAGGTCAGAGGTGAGACGTTCACACCAAAATCATTGTGATCTAACTTTAGTTGGCAGGTTGGCTCTTCACAGACTGCCGAAATATCAGCCAGTTCAAGTGGCTCCTTCCTAGACACATTCAGGGATCCTGACTAGCAAAATTGCGGTCCTTTGTTAGACTGTGAATCAGTATCAGAAGAAAGACGTAGACAGAGATGAAGCACCTATGCAACACAAAATAAAAGTCAGCCTGGATGCATACAAATAATTCAAATAAAGGAAAAATGGGGAAGCGAGAGAAGCAATTGCATATGCTTACATTATGAGGAGACGGACCATCGCTAATACTAGGATGTGAATCCCCTTCCCCTCCATACAAGAGCAAACGGTAAGTACGATTATTATATCCACCTTCTTGTTCTTCAGCTTCAGTTGACAAAATGTTTCCACTAGGGGACATCAAACCCTATGATTGTCAAAATCAACAAAAACACTCAAACAAAAATCATCAAAATTTTACTTCACTTAAAAACTTGGGCTAGATTAGCAAGCTTGTATTCACTCTAAGTGACCCGGACTAGAAGTGCAAGGCTGCAGTGAGATTAATACTAGTAAAATCGCATTTTTAACCATTTTCAACGAATCCAATCACGAAAGAAAGACGCCAAAAAAAGTTACCTTGAATGATTGATTTGAAAGGATTTGCGGTTGGTTTTGGAGGGATGATGAGTCTAGTTGAGGATGAGGAAGAAGCCAGGCAGGAAGCCAAGCTACATCCTGAAACGATTCTTATCAGATAGAGAGAATTGCACAAGAAAAAGAGAAAAACAGATGTTCAAGCTCACCTCTTTGTCAGGAGCACACTCTTCAGTGTTACAATCAGTATCATCAGAAGTAGAAGATCTGATAGAGAAAAGCTTCAAGTTTCTTCTATTCCCATTTGGGTATTTCTTGAAGAGTGTGGGTGAAGAGAATGTGCATGCGTTGGCTGAAAACACAGCCTGTAACGATGCACAAGCCATGGTAATCAAAAGGGTATTTATATCAGCTAAAAGGGTTAGCAGAAATGTCAATTGAAGTAATGAAGTTCTGATAATTTTTTTTACTCTCGAAGGATTTTTGGGTTTTCCTTGTGTTCGGTGTTGCAAAAATGAGAGTGGAGGAGAGGTAGGAGATGAGATTTTTTCTGGGATGGGTGGTCTGTGGCAGTGGGCTACGTGGATCATGCACGTGCTTGGATCGGATGTTTCCCCCATTCGTGCACAGACAGTGGCGGAGCCACGAAGAGACTAGGAGGGGGCTACAGCCCCCTCTAGCTTTAAAAAAAAAAATTATCAAGTAGGAATTTTGACAGGGATTTTATAGTGCAAGGATTAAAATTATAGCAAAGAATTGCTTAATTTGTTTAGAATAGTAAAAGTCATTGTCTATCTTATACTTGTATCTTGAATAAGTGTGTATTTTTATAACTATAAGTGATTAATGTAAATCTAATTAATTTGAGTATCAATTTCAGATAAAAAGTTACACTATTCATCTCCTATACTTCAAATTCCTAACTGAAATAAAACTAAGCTGTTAATAGAAAAAAATTATACCAAAAATGATGTAGTCCAAGCTCAATATTGTCTTCTTATTTATCTTTTTTGTTAAGTTTATCTAAATATTTGTTATTTAGTGACGGATATAAATATTCTTAAATATTTTTTCAATTTTTCGTTCAACTCGTTTGCCTTCTCTTTAGAATATTCCAAAAAAACATTTTCGGGGGCGCTGCCCCCGAACCCCCGCATCCCCTAAATACAGATCCTAGATCCATCACTAATCTCGCCCCCCCAATCATCAAATCCTGGCTCCGCCACTGTGCACAGATGATCAAACATATTTCTCTGCCATTAAAAATTACCAAAGAATAATTTGTAAAAAAATTATTAAATAAATTCTCTTACGATACTTAAACGAACTTATACGTCTATGTATATATATCAATTAAAAGATACACAGTAAGTAAAAAATTTATTAAATTATGTAATAAAATCAATTAAAAAATAACTATAATTTATAAAATTATAAAGTTAAAATATAGAATAAGATGGGCTAAAATGTAAAAATTCAATTAAAAATTAAAATGCAAAAAGAAATAACAATCACATAAATAACAAAATAAATAAAATATAGGAGAAAAAATATATATTTTTGCTAAAATTATACTGAAAAAATGTAAAAAAAAAAGTTATATTTAAAAAAAGTGTTGTTCAATGAGTTAGAAATATATTATATAAGGTGAAAATATGTAATAATAATAAACTATTACTCAAAATATTGTATGGGTATTGTTTCGATATTTTGTGAACTACTAGCTTTTTATCATTAGTGTTTTGGTTTAATCGGGTATTTTAAATTTCCCACCCCCGAGTAATTGGGTACCCACCCATATCCGTCCCCTACTGGTTCAACATTCAACTTTTACTTTGCTCTTTTAAAAATGAAAAGGCAATTAGGAGGAGAGCACGTTTTCAACATTCATGCATCTTTTTCTTTTACAATATTTTCAAGATAATGACTGTATTTTTTTTATTAACGGACAATCCTCAATTTTTATAATTTCACACAAAAAATCTCATTTCCAAAAAATATTCATCCATACCCTTTTCATAATTTTCCTCGATAGTGCCTATATTTTTCTATGTTAACGAATAAGTATTCAATTTTCATAATTTTACACAATGAACGTGATAGTAACCGCATTTTTGTGTGTTAACGGATAAGTTCTCGATTTTTATAATTTTACACAAAAAAATCTATTTTTATCATACATACCTTTTTCACATTTTTTTCTCGATAATGATCGCATTTTTGTGTGTTAAAGAATAAGTCCTTAGTGTTCATAATTTTACACCAACAAAAAAAACCCTATTTTTTTAAGTAAATGGAAATTTTTTGTTTTTCCTCTAACATTTAGGGTATATACTTGGTTGATGTGAAAGTTAAATTAATAAATGAGCAAATCAAAATTAGACACGTTAGATTTATTTTGTGGAAGTCTACAATGTTGTTCTAGTACTTGTAGAAAACAGTTGCAACATGCATTCATGCATATTAACTTTGGGTTCAATTGAACCGATTAAGATTTCTTTTTCTTACCTATGTATATATTTACCATATTTTTTTAATATATGAACTCATTCACTCAATTTATTAACTCCAATAAAGAACTATTATAATGACTAATTACATAAATTCAATACCCAACTTACTAAGCAATAAGGACTAAATTGTAATTTTATATAAAAGCCTAAATTGTTTAAACTCAACAACAAGCAGTCGGAGAAAGAGAAACTTGAAAATGGAAACGCCGGAAGAAGAGCATTCCTCCAAACCGACGATTGACAAATTCCCTCTAATTCCTGAGTGTTTGAAAGTAAGAGGGTTGGTGAAGCAGCACCTGGACTCGTTTAATTATTTAGTTAATGTTGGAATCAAGAAGATTGTACGTGCCAATGATCGCATTGTCTCTACAGTGGATCCTAGCATTTCCTTATGGTATAATTTTGAGTTTTGTATTCCATTTGAATATGTATTTTCTCCTTTGAATTATTTTTCATTTTTCAATTTTGATTTCAGGTCCAAAGATGTTAGAATCGGGACCCCTTCTTTGATGATAGATAGTGTTCTTAATGAACTCCGGCCACATTCGTGTCGGCTATCTGGTGTGACGTAAGTAGCCTTTAGTTTTTTTTCTTTCTTTCCCTTATAAATTGCATTTACAATCAGAGAAAATGGCGGATAAATAAAGATAGAGTTTTGTTTGTCCAAATTGTCGTGATAAAAATAAATTCTCGTGACTCAATCAAATTATCACGCATCCAATACCCAACTTAGTGAGCAATAGATGACTAAATGTAGAAACCTAAATTGTTTAAACTCAACACCAAGCAGCCGAAGAGAAACCTGAAAATTATGCAAATCCTTTTTACAATCTTTCTCGATAGTAACTGCATTTTCAATGTTGCAAATTTATAATACTCATATATGTAGAAAAATTAGTCAAGGTAAAAAAATATATTGTTTATCCTCTAGTATACATTCTTATAAAATTAGAATTAAATTTTCTTATTGTTAACAAAATGTAGAAATGACATTTTCTACAATAAATGTTGTATAAACTTGATTACTAAATTGAATGAGAGATCACTTATTAAATGATTGTGTTGATAATGAAGTTATTTTGTAGTGCTTTCGAAATATGAAAAATCGTCACACACAATTGTGATAGTACTTGTAACAAATTCATACATTTGTAATATTTTATGTATAAATTTATTTCAATCTTTTGTTAATTTTTATTTTTATTTATTTTGTATACATGATATTTAAAATTTGACACCTACTGAAAATAATTTTTAGCTCCGCCAATACACAAAGGTCATGTTTTACTGACAAAATTTAACTTCTATTTTTACCCCACTTTGTAGACCCAATATATCCATTTGAAAGAAATAATTTAATTTTACATATTCAATAAAAAAGTTAAATTTGAACTTAATTTAAGGTAAAAATATTTTACAATCGAAGAAAATTGTGGATAAATAAAGGTAGTGTTTTGTTTATCCAAATTGTCGTGATAAAAATAAGTTCTCGTTACTTAATCAAATTATCACACCTCCAATACCCAACTTACTAAGCAATAAGGACGAAATTGTAATTTTGTTTAAAAAACCTAAATGGTTTAAACTAACAGCAAGCAGCTAGAGAAGGAGAAACCTGAAAATGGAAACGCCGGAAGAATGTGCATAGTGCATGTCTCCATATTGGCATGCAACTGCGATGAGACCAAAAAGCTGATAGAGTTCTAAACTTGTAACCATTGTATACTTGTATTCTTTATATTGGAATTTATTAAAACTGTAAATTGTAACTACAGTTGATATAATTCTCTTATGTAATTGACCAGCAAGTTTATAGAGTGTAGCTATTTTATTCTTGTATTCTTTATTCCTGAAGTTATTGTCACCTGTGAATTCCAGGTATGCTGCTCCAATATATGTCAATATACAATATCAAAATCATCATGATCACCGTCCTTTTATAAAGGTATTCTATGGAGTAGTATTTTGATACATTATAAATGTGAATACTTATTTTTGGATGTAGAGTTAAAGTGTAAACCCTTTTTTGCAGAATGATGTTATAATTGGAAGACTGCCAATCATGATACAGAGTTGTTGTTGTATTCTTTATGGAAAAGATGAAGCTGAACTTGCTAGCCTTGGTTTGTAACCATTAGCCTCAAATATAGTGTTTTGTTGCTTTCTTTTTTCCCTCTCTTTTCCTTGCAATTGTTGTCATCTTTTGTTTTGATTTTAGGTGAGTGCCCCATTGATCTTGAAGGATATTTTATTCTAAAAGGAATAGAGAAAGTAATGAATGCTCTGGCTTTCTTATTATTTTTCAAGTGTTCACACATTTAATATGTTGCTAGTTTGGAGACTCGATTTAAATGTTAATCGAAGGGACTTGACTACTGAATATTCTATTCCTTATTTTAGTGAGCTTATTTGAGCTTCCTTTCTCTTTTTTCTAGTTTTCTTTTATTTGCCTTATTAACATGATTTGATGCTTCAATTTTCTTTCAGGTGATTTTAATATAGGAGCAGCTTTCAAAGAATAGAATAATTATTGATAGTGACAATAAGGGATAGTGAGTTCTCATCTTGGTTTTTAGCATACATATTGCTATTGACATCCTCTTTTTGTTGGTTTCTTCCACAATATTATATTAATTCGTTTAGTCATGAAACATCCCCTCGTACAAAAATAGAGGAACCAAATTTGTGTTAAGGTAGTTCGTCCAGTTTCCTAAACTATTTTTGATCAAATGTCTTTTCTTTTTCTAAATTAGAGAACTGGTTTTCTGCCTGTGGATTTTGACCTTTTGTTGATACCTAACTTTGTTGTTAACCTGATAATTTTGGATGGTCATACACTTTATATAAATCATTCACACTATTGGTGATGAAGACATTGATTTGGCGATGTTCTTACTTGGGCTTCTTTATACAAGAAAATATTATATCATCGGAAACTTGAGGTTGATTTGTTCATTGGTTATTTGTTACTTATTTCATCATCAATTTTGCAGCATAAATAGTTGCCTTATGTTAAGAATAGGTGGCATAATATTTCACCTTATCATTAGTGTTTTTTTTTCATGTGTTTCTAGCATAAATGCCTCAGTTACAAGCAGCACAGAGGCAGTGAGAAGCAAAATTGTTATTCTGATTGAGAAAGGGAAGCTTTATTTATCTCAACCAATTTGCAAAGAAGGTCTTCATTTAGTACTATTGAGATTTTTTTACCCCTTTCCATGTCTCTTCTAAATAGCTGTCTATACTGCCCCATTTTTTTTTTGTAGAATTTTGACCTTCATTTAATAATATTCAAATGTTTCACAAATTCCTATAATGGGAATATTGAAGGCTATGGAAATGCAGAGTGATCAAGAGGTTGTACAAATGTTGGGAAAAGATCCTCAATATGGCGCCCTACTTTTACCTTCCGTTGAGGTAAATCTATCATGAATGATTTGCAGTATCGCCTAACTTTCAAGCTCACTTGACTTAGATATGGTTTATAATAAATTAATTTATCATAAGTTCATTTCATCATGCTCATCTGAATTATGTTTTAGCCATATATTTGAACAAATACGTTGCATTATGTTTGCAATTCACTATTGATTGCAAAAGAGGTTGTAAAGTTTCTGTAGTTGAACCTGTGTTTCTAACTTTGGTCGTGGATTCTCTAATTTTTCCCTCGAGTTACTAGTCTCTTACAAATCCTGAATATCATATTTTTATCAGGTTTTATAAATCCAGAGATTTATAGTGTACCGGCTTCTTGAATTCTGGGAAAAAGATAGGATTTTGTGTTACTTTACGTACATATTTTTCAATGTTTTGACAGTTGTGGCAGTCAATGTGCATCATGTTATGAATTCTAAATTATATGTACTTTAAGAATGTCGATCTTCTTGCCATTTATTATGATACCATATTTGAACCAAGATGATGTTGAACACCAAAATATTCTACCATTGAATCTTAGCCATTAATTGAACTTCATGAGTAATATTCTTGGTGAGATTAAGACAGGGTGAAAGTTTTATAAAAGAGATGAGACAGTGACAAGATGCATGATCATACTTCTCATTTATTGCTTTTTATAAAACCGAAACCACACTTGTTAACACATATGTAAACACTGTAACACATGCTGCTAACTTGGTATGTACAAATAGAAATAGAGATAATGTGCTCCCTTAAAATCAGTGACTTGTTGGACAGCTGAAACAACACTTACTAACAAACTTGGTACATAGAGATATGAAGATGGAGAATTTGTTACCTTAAAAACTTGAAACTTGTTGGAAATTTTGAAGACCCGACGGGTTTCGATCCCGACCCAAAACGGTCTAAAATTCAGGTCGGGACCTCGAGTCTAATTTACAACCCACCATCCCTCTTCTCTCTTTTGCAACCAAAATAAAGAAATTCTTCCTCCTCAGTGCCATAAAATCGAAACCCAGATTATGGAGGAGGAAATTGAACGCTTCTTCCAATGATGATGATGATAAGGAGCAATTTTGGATTTTGATTTGTCGGATCTGGTGGGTTGCTGGTTGTATTACATCACTGTAATTATTGGAATGGTGGGAATTGTAAAAGGTGTGATGTAGTTTGGATGAGGAAGATAGATTCAAATTAAAATTGGATTTTGATGTGTGAAATTAAGAAAAATAGAAGGAGATGATTTTGAAATACTTTTGTTACTTAGTAATGGGTTTTGGTGAAGTTGTAGTTGGGGAGAGAGAGGGAGATGGTTAGAACATGAAGAGGTAAGTTGCAGGAGATGGTGATGGAGCAGAACAAGGTCTCGAGTTGTTTTGTGCCTTTAAGGAAGATGAAGAGAAAATAAAAACGACAAGCATTACGTCAAAATTGATTTGATTTGAAAAAGAAAAATCTTCGGAGCTGGGTCCATTTTTCCCGGGTCTGGATCCGAGACACAGATTTTTAACCGGGCCGAAACCGGGTCTAAATATTGTTCCCGTTTTTTGTCGGGATCGGATCTGATCCAGATCCGATTGTCTTTGAGTCGGGTCCGGACCCGTACACCCGAATTGACACCTCTTTGTTGGGTATTGGAGGCGTGATAATTTGATTAAGTCACGAGAAGTTATTTTTATCACGACAATTTGGATAAACGAACACGACCTTTATTTATCCACCATTTTCTCCGATTGTAAAGTATTTTTACCTTAAATTAAGTTCAAATTTAACTTTTTTATTAAATACGTAAAATTAAATTATTCCTTTTAAATTGATATATTGGGTCTGCAAAGTGGGGTAAAAGTAGAAGTTAAATTTTGTCAGAAAAAAATGACCTATGGGTAGTGGTGGAGCTAAAAAATTATTTTCAGTAAGTGCAAACTTTCAATGTTTTATAAATCTAGATTTATAGTGTACCGGCTTCTTGAATTCTGGGAGAGAGATAGGATTTTGTGTTAGTTTACGTACATATTTTTCAATGTTTTGATAGTTGTGGTTGTCAATGTGCATCATGTTCTGGATTCTAAGTTATATGTACTTTAAGAATGTAGATCTTCTTGCCATTTATTTTGATACCATCATTGAACCAAGATGATGTTGAACACCAAAATATTCTACCATTGAATTTTAGCCATTAATTGAACTTTCATGAGTAATATTCTTGGTGAGATTAAGACAGGGTGAAAGTTTTATAAAAGAGATGAGGCAGTGACAAGATGCATGATCATACTTCTCATTTGTTGCTTTTTATAAAACTGAAACCACACTTGTTAACACATATGTAAACACTGTAACACATGCTACTAACTTGGTATGTACAAATAGAAATAGAGATAATGGCCGGAGTTAATTAACAACACCATCTATAATCAAAGAAGGGGTCCCGATTCTAACATCTTTGAACCTGGAATCAAAATAGAAAAATGAAAAATAATTCAAAGGAGAAAATACATATTCAAATGGAACACATAACTCATAATTATACCATAAGGAAATGCTAGGATCCACTGTAGAGACAATGCGATCATTGGCACGTACAATCTTCTTGATTCCAACATTTATGAAATAATTAAACGAGTCAAGGTGCTGCTTCACCAACCCTCTTACTTTCAAAAACTCAGGAATTAGAGGGAATTTGTCAATCGCCGGTTTGGAGGAACGCTCTTCTTCCGGCGTTTCCATTTTCAGGTTTCTCCTTCTCCGGCTGCTTGCTGTTGAGTTTAAACAATTTAGGTTAAGGGAAATGGCTGGCTGCTTAACGAAGAAGAGAAGAGTTTATGGTGGCGAGATGATGAAACAGAGGAATGATGGCCGAGAGTAATGGGTTTGTGGTGGCGAGATGATGAAACAGAGGAATGATGGCCGAGAGTAATGAGCTTGTGGTGACGAGATGACGAAACAGAGGAATGATGGCGAGATTGAATGAGGGAGAGGGCGAGATTGAATGGGTTTTTTAGGGTTTGGCCGAGCTCGGGTCAGACCCGACGGGTTTCGATCTCGCAAAACGGTCCAAAATTCGGGTCGGGACCTCGGGTCTAATTTACAGCCCACCATCCCTCTTCTCTCTTTTGCAACCAAAATCAAGAAATTCTTCCTCCTCAGTGCCATAAAATCGAAACCCAGATTATGGAGGAGGAAATTGAATGCTTCTTCCAATGATGATGATGATAATGAGCGATTTTGGGTGTTGATTTGTCGGATCTGGTGGGTTGCTGGCTGTATTACATCACTGTAATTATTGGAATGGTGGGAATTGTAAAAGGTGTGATGTGGTTTGGACGAGGAAGATAGATTCAAATTAAAATTGAATTTTGATGTGTGAAATTAAGAAAAATAGAGGGAGATGATTTTGAAATACTTTTGTTATTTAGTAATGGGTTTTGGTGAAGTTGTAGTTGGGGAGAGAGAGGGAGATGGTTAGAGCATGAAGAGGTAAGTTGTAGGAGATGGTGATGGAGCAGAACAAGGTCTCGAGTTGTTTTGTGCCTTTGAGGAAGATGAAGAGAAAATAAAAACGACAAGCATTACGTCAAAATTGATTTGATTTGAAAAAGAAAAAATTCGGAGCTGGGTCCATTTTTTCCTGGTCAGGACCCGAGACTCGGATTTTTCCAATCTCAAGGACCGCATTAGTCTTCTGTAACTCCAAGCATAAAAATAAGTTATGGCAAATCTACAATCTCTTCGCTGCTTTTCCAAATGCAAGATAATTCAGAAAAAATAAGGAAAATTAGCAAAGACACATATCAGGCAAATGAAACAATGGTCATAGTTGAAGCGTAGTTAACAAGAAGCTCGTGGAAATGCCAACACGATTACATGGCATTGCATAAATGGATAGATATCACCCTGTCTGATAGTTTCCCCAGGAGCAGCAATTCCATCATAATCTAATGCCTAGTCAAGTGGTGGGGAAAATGTCAGACGATAAAATGCAAAAAAATAAAATCAATACAAAATCTGAATGGAGTGTCAACAAGTATGACTGGCAGGTTCATCATTGCAAATATTTGTATATGCGGTCACATCAAGAATTAGTGAAAATATATTGAAAGGTGAACTAGACGATGAACCTTTGTATATGCGGTCACATCAAGAATTAGTGAAAATATATTGAAAGGTGAACTAGGAGTGTTTTCTTTTTTCGAGGAGAATAAGCTCCAATAGCCAGCTCAGCATATCATTTGAGGCAATTTAGAATAAAAGGATGTAACGTGACGTGGCCTCTACTTGACTGTCCAGTACAGTAATAAAGCAAAAGTGCACTAAAAGAAAAAATTACTACTGAAGCTAGTTTACTTTGTTGGCTACAATTCAAATCGTCATAATTGTATGTTATAAGTCAAACCATTGAATTGTAGAACTGACCCCAGATATAAGATGCATCCCAAACCTCCCAATTAAACTAATAATGACATAATGAGTAGATGAAAATGCTTTTTCAAAGAAGGAAGCAAAAGACCCACATAACATACATCCAATAGCTTGCATTGATGCTCATGGAGGGAAAATCTTGTTGAAAGCTGCAATTTGAATATGTAAATAGGCACTAAAGCATATTTGGTTTAATTGTTGTCATATTTGTATACACAAATTTCTACTTCTACAATATTATTGTTAAAGATGAGGGGGAGAAACAACGGCAGAGAAACTCACCAAGGCCAAGGAAACTAAAGTAAGACAAATGTAGATGGGAAAAAAATCAACAAATAAGGAAATTCTGCAGGAGATAAATTTATACCCTCTCTTTCCTCGGATCTAGAAGGCCTTAAGATTCTATCAGATGACGCATTCTCATGCTTGGTAATAATGGTGGAAGAATACATGTGGATCAACATAACTAAATTAAGTAATCACTGGTATTCTAGTAGATCAATAAATAAAACCACTCTAAGGGAATACTTTGACAATGAAAGATCATATGAAAAGATGCAATAGTGAAGCTGTCATAGCTACGTACTTTTTCATAACAATACAACGACCAAAACCACGATCAAGAGATGCCTTGTTCATGACTATTGCGTCCTCTATATCATAGCCACTATAACTCATCACTGCAACTGTTGCATTCTGCCCAGACCCAAGCTTATCATATCCAACCTGACAGAGAACAGATTAATCGACAGGCCATAATCCTATTGGTAGTTATTTACATTGCATATTACTAACCAATTCAATTGTCCTTGAGGTCAATAAAGGTCGTTGAGGATACACCAATAGGTAGAGTAATGAGTCCATCCGGCATAACTGAAGACATTAACAACATAACATTATGCACCGACATACTCCTGAACTCTTACTAGAAACAAAACTAGTCACAAAGAAGCCAAACCACAAATAGAACAGATGTCAGTGATGGGGGCAGTAGTAACAAACAATCCAGGGTAGCAATATTAGTTGTTCTTGGTCTTACTTACTGCCAAAATGCAGAAGCCTACCATGAACTATCTGGCAAATCCAAAATAGTCCCAAAACAAAAACACTTGTTGGTTTTTATCCCTAAACAATTACAACTAATGAAACCCTCAAGTTAAAAAATCCTAAGGTTCTGTCTCATTATTAGTGGAGAGTTCCCTATGTCAAGACCTCAATCGCAGACAGAACCTTGAGAATTCTCACCAAATGAATTGATTGCTTCAAACAAATTGTTCAGGAACCAAAATCAAGTAACTCTTAGGCTATTTGTATCTGACCATTTGTTCAGTGCAGGGTGGTCACTTGCCCCATATTTACTCTAGAAAAAAAAAATGAGACATTTATACATCCATCGAGCAAGAAAATTACAGGCATGGAAAAAATATGGAAAGAAAAGCAGGACCATCTGGAACATAATTATACACATCTACGTATCGGACACCACAGCCACTCTTTTTTTCACAAAGAGCAACAGGAAGAGGTGCTTAACCATGCCCCCCCGTATGAAACTAAGAGGAACCAGTAGCTAAACAAAATCTGATACACCATGCGAACAAATTCAAAAGTATGCCACTTTATTCGATGCATGGTTGAATTCCTTCATGGAACATGTAATAAGCAGAAACAGCTTCCCTTTAACTTAACTGAATAACTAAACAAAAGTGTCAAAGGCATACATTTATCATTTCCAGCTAAGAAGATGGGAAGGCATGCACACAACAATGCCCATGCTACAAAAGTAATTAAACTAATCAAACTAGAAGCAGAAGCATCAATAAAATGTGTTTCTATACATATGAAACTCATCCATATATACAAAAAGAACCTTAGAGCGTAAGAGCTACGTAACTAGAATAATCAACCTCCAACATTAAAAATCAGTGATATAGTGCAGTCATGCCAGCAAAAATAATATCCCAGCCATCAAAGTAGAGGGGTACACAGGGTATTAAAAACAGTAGTTTTGCAATGCAAATTAAGCCAGCCAACTGTTTTTCAACCCCATTTTGCAGGCCGCAGAGTTTTGCTCCCTTAACACCCATTCAGAATGCTACAGTTCCATTACCACTACCACAGGGCATGACAGACCAGTTGATTTTTTTTTTACTGGAAACAAGAGGTGGATCCTGCTAGCACTCAGCCTCTCACGCAGAAACGTGCATGTAACTTTAGTATTAGAGACTGACTGGCAACCTTCCTTTCTCCATGTGTTATCATCCACAACGTAGCACACACTGTTCCACCTCAATCTTTATTTTTAACCCACCACGAGTAACTTTACCATGACAACAACAATGCATAAGAAACCAAGACAGGGAAGAAGAAAAAGGAAGGCAGCTGCAATTAGTACTTTTGTCTGTATGGTCCTTCAAGACATTTATCTTGCACTTGGAGACATAATCTATGACATTAATAGCAACACTAATTTTGTCATCTTTAATCAAAGATCTCCAAGAAGTTCAGTTGTGTGAATAAACTACTTGGTTTGTATGAATATTTTTCTGTTTATTCAAATGTCTAATACTATAATGATGGTATTGATTGCAAAATGTTATAGCTTAAAAAAAGATGATATCACTATTTCCATCTATTCACAAGTTTTTTAGTGTTCATGTTTATTTTGTGAACATGTTGATACAAGTAGCAACCTAGAGCCGATTTTCAACATCTATGGAAATGTGGTAGTGATTACCATGACCATTTCATTTCAGCAGTGAAGATTCAACATTAAGCAACACCACAACATTAATGTTATAGCTTGACATGCTATCACTATTTTCCTCTATTCACACTTTTTTTAGTGTTCACAAGTATACTGCGTACATGTGGATACAACTAGCAAACTAGAGCTAATTTTCAACATGGGATTGCTGCAGTGATTGCCATGACCATTTCATTTCACCAGTGAAGATCCAACAATTAGCAACCACGACATTGTGACCATATTTCAGAACCTAGGGCACACATTAATTAAAGTTGGACTTCTGACCAAAAGGAAGGAAAAGGAAAAGGGAAAAACAACTTGCCTGGTTATATGCAATGTTACCCATAGCACACTGTCGAATCATTCATCCGGCCAATAATAAAGTTAATCATCATTTATTGAAATGAATCCTAACTACAAGGAAACCTGACAAACAAACCTGGTATATATTTCTTGGTGACTGATTATGACGTGGAAGTGGAATTAGCCCGGCACAAACACCTAATATAGTGAAAGCCTCTATCTCAATATGTGTCGTCTCCAGTGTAGCCTCCCCTTCATAGAGAGCAATCTGTAAAACAAACAATTATGCACTAATAATGATCGGCATGTAATCCAGACAGTAAGGAGGAGTCTAAATCGGTTATCGTACAATTTCACATTTATAACAGCAACAATATTTCAATATACTAACCAAAGCATTGTTCTCTTCATTCACATCGAGGTACTCAATCAATCCCTCCCGTAAGAAGTCATCAAAAGTGCGAACACCATCCTTAACATAAAAAATAAAATAAATTAGTGTTTCTGTGTCATTCTTCCTGTCAAATGCAATACCATAAATCAACTTACCACCAACTCCTTCATATGGCGTTCTTTAATCCTTGATAGGCCTTTGTCTGCAATAACAAGCGGACGACAAACTCGGCCACCATCAGAAGCAATGTACACGACATGCTAAAAAAAAAAAACACTCAAGATAAGCTGTTTGCTTTATCCTCGCATCAACTATAGTAAGAAAGACGCAAAACCAAATTGCAAACCAAAAATAAAATAGGCAAATAAATTAATTACTAAAACTTAGAAATTCCAAAATTTAGAAAAAAAAATACCACTAATACAGATAGGAAAGCAGAGACTTTTTGCAGCTTGCAATGGTGTTCTCATCCTCAAATGCTCTATTTAAAAGGATCGATAAACCTATATTAGACAAGCAAAAGCTGTTTCAAAAGTTACAAGCCTGATATCCCTTCCATATTCCCTAGTTCCCCACATCCTGAAAGATCTTGATGCAATCGACAAAAATGTAAACTTTCATGGGCTTCCATTTGACTTTGCAAGTCAAGGGTATTTCTGAAATGCCAAGACTTTCTGGATATTCTTAGGTCTTGTCTGCTATATGAATAAAATATTTTGAACAAATACGAAAGAAAAATATTACCTGTTTCTCATTTACAAAGACTTGACACAAATTCGCCGATTTTTCCAGCTCTCCGCAACTTTCTCATTGCATAAGCAAAATGCTGAACAGATGGTGTAAGAAGGTCAATTGTATTGAAGGGAAGAACATACTCATCTCTATATAAACTAATCATCTTTTTGAATAATGTTTTTACCTGTGGCCTCCTATGCTTTCCAAGAATGAGCCCATTAAATACAACCAGAAAAGAATCAGATGTATGAAGCTCTGCAGCAGATAGAAGTGCCAAGTCCTCTACGCCCAAACAGTAACACTATGACAGTAACATTATACAAATGTATTCATGAATATATAGGCGTTTTAATTTTAACTATGACAAGTCATTCTTTAAGTAACTAAAGACGAACCAGAGAAATTAAAGGGCTCTCCTCCTCATCAGTTGTGACATGAGTCATTAAAGCCAAGTTCTTCACTAGTCCACAAGCTTCACCTTCAGGAGGATCACAAGGGCAAAGCATACCCCACTGAAACAAAAGTGTCAAGATGTCAATAACCAGAGATGTAAAGAAGTCAGTAGTGGACGCTGTAAGGCTTTCCACATAGTCAGAAACCAGTTGATAGACATTAACCCTACCTGGCTAGGCAGCAATGCTCGGTCCACTTACTTTCCTGGACTTCTCAAATTGTGGTTGAATTCCTGTCATGTGGCCCAGAGCTGCTATGTAGGATAACCTCACTAACACCTTTCAGCAGAAGATTTTCCCTCAGTTTAACATATACTGACAAAAGATACAGACAGCATACAAAAGGAAAAATATTGCAAAATTTATCAGCACAGAGGAGGAAACATAGAGTACAGTACCTGTGTCATGCCTTTTCTGTGCATTCTAAACCGTTTGATGTCCCAGTTACCAGTAGAGAGGGCCCTGTCTAGCCCAATAGTAATGAGGTCTCGGACAACATGCTAAAGAAAAGGGGGAAGCAAGGGAAAGAAAGAAGCCAGGTCAGTGACTCTAAATAAATAGGTCAAAAAACATACAAGATTAAGATCAAAAAAAAAAAAAATTACATTCTAATCCAATTGAAGATAAAGAGCTGACAAGAGAGCCAATCACTCTCTTTTGCAGTAAAACAACACAAACCTTTGCAAATGTGACATAGATATTCCCAGAAACACAGATCGACTTATACATAAAGATACCTTAGTGTGATGTAGTTCAGTATTATTTATACTATTCAATGAACGCTGATGTCATCTACGTATCAATAGGAAACAGTATTCATCTTTGGGAAGGGTAGTGGGTTATGGAGAAATGTGGCATCACCAAAATGTATAAGCTTGAATAGTGACAGTAATACCTCAAAGAGGATGGAAATTAGCTGCCCTGACAGTTCCAGACGCTTGTTCCCAACATAATCCTATAAGATACGGGGAAAAAACACATTAATAGAGATCTGAAGTTGCCTATTTATCAACAAAAGCAAAATGAAGAAAATGACAGAACATAGATAGGAGGTATTCAATCTGGACAGCAGTACAGTTTCCAGCT
This sequence comes from Viola odorata, assembly GCA_963691705.1. Taxonomy (NCBI): domain Eukaryota; kingdom Viridiplantae; phylum Streptophyta; class Magnoliopsida; order Malpighiales; family Violaceae; genus Viola; species Viola odorata. Next base: position 57,896,672 of record OY829542.1, read on the forward strand.
AAAGAAACTAATTTATTTTAATTTAACAAGTCCAGTCCCTTCAAGACAAATACTGAGAGAAAAAGGGGGAAATATTTTCCATCTGTCAAGGAAACCCGAGAGATCCTTCAAGACACTCCTTCCCCAAGAGCAGCAACCTAAAGAACCACAGAAAGCATCAAGGTGCATATCTTAGTGGTTGATTGGTGGCGATGAAGAGAAAAGGAAGTAACCATAAACCTTTCAAATTCATAACTGTGCCATCAAATGTACAAGGAAACAAAATAATAATAGGAAGGAAGTTGCCAGTTCATCTCCAATTTAATAAGTGAGAAAGATGACATATATCTTCAGTTGCAAGTTTGAAAAATCTTAACCAAAACTACCAAAAAAGACATCCAATTAGCAGAACTACCACTTTGTCTAGCAATAGGAAATAAGGTGATCACCTGTTTTTTGAGCTCCCTGACTCTGGCCTCTGCTTCCTCACATCTCTCATCCTCAAGCCTGAGCTGTATAACAAATTTGAACTTTGATCATTCAGTAAGCGGCGTAGACTTCCATTTTAGTTAAAAAAAAATATTGCACCTTCTCAAGTATGTTTTTATTCTCCTCATGTAGCATTTCAAGCTGCAAAGATGTAATCAACTTCAAAATTAACTCTTCATTCTTTTAAAACAAAAATGCAGTTCATTCATTGCATGCACGAATAACATACTTCATCACGAAGTGTAGAAGCCTCACGCTGATCCCCTGAATCCTTTAAGTTATAATTTGCCAACTCTGATAAGAACCTGCCAAATATAGAAAAAAAATAAGAGAAAATTATTCAGCTAATAAATTCATCTAAAACTCAGTCAAGCTAGCTTACTCAAGCAAACACGTCACATTATCAATTCACTTTTACCATCCTTATGCCCATTTTTAGAAGGATCTATTGGCGGTAGTGAAACCGCAGTCCTCAATGACCGTTTAGGCGTCGGAATTGGTGGTGCAGCTGCTTCTGCTGCTGCCGCACCTGCTCAAAGCAACATTGATGGCCTTCCAGCTGACGCTGAACGACCCACCGCCGTACTTTCATCCCCAAAGTTCCGACCTAACAAAATTTCAAAATAAAACAAAACAGAAAATGAATCCCATCCTACATTTCCATTTAAACACATCAAATTCAAAACAACAATTCACACTATGTAGAAGTAAAAGCAAAGGGAAATTACAGCTGGTGATGGAGATCTAGTGGTGGTTCTAGCAGAAGCTTTAGTAGCAGCAGCATTACTATTTCTCGAACGAGAGAATGGCGGAGGAGGTGCGGCATAGCGGAACCCTAGATCTTCGTCGTCGTCGCCATTATCGTCATTGTCCTCGCCGGCGGCGGCGGTTTGAGAAGCCATGACTTGTGCGAGGCGCTGAGCAGCAACTTTGGTGGCGAAGTTAGGTTTTGATTTGGGGATTTCGGATTTCTGTAAAATTTGGGTGTTTTTTTAGTGAAATTGATTGGGTTTTGTTTAGAGAAAGATTAAGAGTTAAAATTTTAATTTTGGGAGATGATTAAAGTGATTTCATGGAGGAAATTGAATTGAGGGAGAGGGAGAGGGAGAGGGAGAGGGAGAGGGAGAGCAGGAACACATATTTTTTTTTTACCACCAATGATATATATTAAAAAAAAACTAAAAAGTTTGGGGGAATAGCCCTTAGTCTCTTCGTGGCTCCGCAACTGTTTTTGCCCATTTTATTACGGCATTTGGCGCCAGAAATATCACTACTCTGTCTACCATTTGCCAATGGCTGAGTTCGAACAAAGAAACAACCCGTATCGTCCATGACACTAGGGGTGTAAAAAAATCGGACAAAATCGAAAATCGAACTGAGAATTTTGACCTGAATCAGTTCGAACCGTAACTTTTCAGTTCGGTCCGGTTCTATCAATCCAGAATCGAAAATTTTCGGTTCAGTCCGGGTCTACGAATATAAAACCCGTAAAACCGAACCATAAAGTTTTATATATATAAATATACATATGCATTATTTAATAATATTCAGCTTTGCTTCAGTGGTTAAACTTTTGGATCTCTTCGAATCCTCTTACCCACAAATCTCTATCTTTTTTTCCTTCCCTAACTGGGCTGTGTTAGGCCTGGGCAGCTCTAAAATTTTCTATTTCTCCCATAATAGTCCCAAGTTATAAAATTTCCAAAAAAATATTGTACTTGACCCCTCAAATTTTCATGTTATTACGTATTGACCTATAAAGTTTGAACTATTATTTGTCAATAAATTCATATTTTCTCTTCTAAAAAATATTATCCTATTTGGTCCCCTAATTTTCAAATTATTTTATAACTTTTTTTATTTGGGAATAAATAATCCAACTAACATTTTTATAATTATATCAAGATATTTTAATTAAGTAATTGGTCCCCCTAATCATCCAAATAAAATATTATCCTATTTGGTTCCCCTAATCATCAATCGATCCCATTATAAACACGTATCTAATTAATTAGTATATTAGATTATTTTCCTTGTTTTATTTTTGGGTACATACATTGACACATTTTATTTTTTAACATGCATTTAGCTCCATTTGAGAGCAACATTTTTTTTTTGAAAAAATAAAATAATACCCATGTCATTAGTCAACTATATGTATAAACTAAGACCATTAATTATTAATGATACGACATATACTAGTAATATTTTCATTAATCCTTACTCTAGTACATAATTATTAAAGTATATCGTGGATATATGTTTATTGTTCAGCATTTATAGTAATTACATTTTTTATGACAATTGATGTCATTCTTTCAAGTAGGAATTTTGACAGGGATTTTATAGTGCAAGGATTAAAATTATAGCAAAGAATTGCTTAATTTGTTTAGAATAGTAAAAGTCATTGTCTATCTTATACTTGTATCTTGAATAAGTGTGTATTTTTATAACTATAAGTGATTAATGTAAATCTAATTAATTTGAGTATCAATTTCAGATAAAAAGTTACACTATTCATCTCCTATACTTCAAATTCCTAACTGAAATAAAACTAAGCTGTTAATAGAAAAAAATTATACCAAAAATGATGTAGTCCAAGCTCAATATTGTCTTCTTATTTATCTTTTTTGTTAAGTTTATCTAAATATTTGTTATTTAGTGACGGATATAAATATTCTTAAATATTTTTTCAATTTTTCGTTCAACTCGTTTGCCTTCTCTTTAGAATATTCCAAAAAAACATTTTCGGGGGCGCTGCCCCCGAACCCCCGCATCCCCTAAATACAGATCCTAGATCCATCACTAATCTCGCCCCCCCAATCATCAAATCCTGGCTCCGCCACTGTGCACAGATGATCAAACATATTTCTCTGCCATTAAAAATTACCAAAGAATAATTTGTAAAAAAATTATTAAATAAATTCTCTTACGATACTTAAACGAACTTATACGTCTATGTATATATATCAATTAAAAGATACACAGTAAGTAAAAAATTTATTAAATTATGTAATAAAATCAATTAAAAAATAACTATAATTTATAAAATTATAAAGTTAAAATATAGAATAAGATGGGCTAAAATGTAAAAATTCAATTAAAAATTAAAATGCAAAAAGAAATAACAATCACATAAATAACAAAATAAATAAAATATAGGAGAAAAAATATATATTTTTGCTAAAATTATACTGAAAAAATGTAAAAAAAAAAGTTATATTTAAAAAAAGTGTTGTTCAATGAGTTAGAAATATATTATATAAGGTGAAAATATGTAATAATAATAAACTATTACTCAAAATATTGTATGGGTATTGTTTCGATATTTTGTGAACTACTAGCTTTTTATCATTAGTGTTTTGGTTTAATCGGGTATTTTAAATTTCCCACCCCCGAGTAATTGGGTACCCACCCATATCCGTCCCCTACTGGTTCAACATTCAACTTTTACTTTGCTCTTTTAAAAATGAAAAGGCAATTAGGAGGAGAGCACGTTTTCAACATTCATGCATCTTTTTCTTTTACAATATTTTCAAGATAATGACTGTATTTTTTTTATTAACGGACAATCCTCAATTTTTATAATTTCACACAAAAAATCTCATTTCCAAAAAATATTCATCCATACCCTTTTCATAATTTTCCTCGATAGTGCCTATATTTTTCTATGTTAACGAATAAGTATTCAATTTTCATAATTTTACACAATGAACGTGATAGTAACCGCATTTTTGTGTGTTAACGGATAAGTTCTCGATTTTTATAATTTTACACAAAAAAATCTATTTTTATCATACATACCTTTTTCACATTTTTTTCTCGATAATGATCGCATTTTTGTGTGTTAAAGAATAAGTCCTTAGTGTTCATAATTTTACACCAACAAAAAAAACCCTATTTTTTTAAGTAAATGGAATTTTTTTGTTTTTCCTCTAACATTTAGGGTATATACTTGGTTGATGTGAAAGTTAAATTAATAAATGAGCAAATCAAAATTAGACACGTTAGATTTATTTTGTGGAAGTCTACAATGTTGTTCTAGTACTTGTAGAAAACAGTTGCAACATGCATTCATGCATATTAACTTTGGGTTCAATTGAACCGATTAAGATTTCTTTTTCTTACCTATGTATATATTTACCATATTTTTTTAATATATGAACTCATTCACTCAATTTATTAACTCCAATAAAGAACTATTATAATGACTAATTACATAAATTCAATACCCAACTTACTAAGCAATAAGGACTAAATTGTAATTTTATATAAAAGCCTAAATTGTTTAAACTCAACAACAAGCAGTCGGAGAAAGAGAAACTTGAAAATGGAAACGCCGGAAGAAGAGCATTCCTCCAAACCGACGATTGACAAATTCCCTCTAATTCCTGAGTGTTTGAAAGTAAGAGGGTTGGTGAAGCAGCACCTGGACTCGTTTAATTATTTAGTTAATGTTGGAATCAAGAAGATTGTACGTGCCAATGATCGCATTGTCTCTACAGTGGATCCTAGCATTTCCTTATGGTATAATTTTGAGTTTTGTATTCCATTTGAATATGTATTTTCTCCTTTGAATTATTTTTCATTTTTCAATTTTGATTTCAGGTCCAAAGATGTTAGAATCGGGACCCCTTCTTTGATGATAGATAGTGTTCTTAATGAACTCCGGCCACATTCGTGTCGGCTATCTGGTGTGACGTAAGTAGCCTTTAGTTTTTTTTCTTTCTTTCCCTTATAAATTGCATTTACAATCAGAGAAAATGGCGGATAAATAAAGATAGAGTTTTGTTTATCCAAATTGTCGTGATAAAAATAAATTCTCGTGACTCAATCAAATTATCACGCATCCAATACCCAACTTAGTGAGCAATAGATGACTAAATGTAGAAACCTAAATTGTTTAAACTCAACACCAAGCAGCCGAAGAGAAACCTGAAAATTATGCAAATCCTTTTTACAATCTTTCTCGATAGTAACTGCATTTTCAATGTTGCAAATTTATAATACTCATATATGTAGAAAAATTAGTCAAGGTAAAAAAATATATTGTTTATCCTCTAGTATACATTCTTATAAAATTAGAATTAAATTTTCTTATTGTTAACAAAATGTAGAAATGACATTTTCTACAATAAATGTTGTATAAACTTGATTACTAAATTGAATGAGAGATCACTTATTAAATGATTGTGTTGATAATGAAGTTATTTTGTAGTGCTTTCGAAATATGAAAAATCGTCACACACAATTGTGATAGTACTTGTAACAAATTCATACATTTGTAATATTTTATGTATAAATTTATTTCAATCTTTTGTTAATTTTTATTTTTATTTATTTTGTATACATGATATTTAAAATTTGACACCTACTGAAAATAATTTTTAGCTCCGCCAATACACAAAGGTCATGTTTTACTGACAAAATTTAACTTCTATTTTTACCCCACTTTGTAGACCCAATATATCCATTTGAAAGAAATAATTTAATTTTACATATTCAATAAAAAAGTTAAATTTGAACTTAATTTAAGGTAAAAATATTTTACAATCGAAGAAAATTGTGGATAAATAAAGGTAGTGTTTTGTTTATCCAAATTGTCGTGATAAAAATAAGTTCTCGTTACTTAATCAAATTATCACACCTCCAATACCCAACTTACTAAGCAATAAGGACGAAATTGTAATTTTGTTTAAAAAACCTAAATGGTTTAAACTAACAGCAAGCAGCTAGAGAAGGAGAAACCTGAAAATGGAAACGCCGGAAGAATGTGCATAGTGCATGTCTCCATATTGGCATGCAACTGCGATGAGACCAAAAAGCTGATAGAGTTCTAAACTTGTAACCATTGTATACTTGTATTCTTTATATTGGAATTTATTAAAACTGTAAATTGTAACTACAGTTGATATAATTCTCTTATGTAATTGACCAGCAAGTTTATAGAGTGTAGCTATTTTATTCTTGTATTCTTTATTCCTGAAGTTATTGTCACCTGTGAATTCCAGGTATGCTGCTCCAATATATGTCAATATACAATATCAAAATCATCATGATCACCGTCCTTTTATAAAGGTATTCTATGGAGTAGTATTTTGATACATTATAAATGTGAATACTTATTTTTGGATGTAGAGTTAAAGTGTAAACCCTTTTTTGCAGAATGATGTTATAATTGGAAGACTGCCAATCATGATACAGAGTTGTTGTTGTATTCTTTATGGAAAAGATGAAGCTGAACTTGCTAGCCTTGGTTTGTAACCATTAGCCTCAAATATAGTGTTTTGTTGCTTTCTTTTTTCCCTCTCTTTTCCTTGCAATTGTTGTCATCTTTTGTTTTGATTTTAGGTGAGTGCCCCATTGATCTTGAAGGATATTTTATTCTAAAAGGAATAGAGAAAGTAATGAATGCTCTGGCTTTCTTATTATTTTTCAAGTGTTCACACATTTAATATGTTGCTAGTTTGGAGACTCGATTTAAATGTTAATCGAAGGGACTTGACTACTGAATATTCTATTCCTTATTTTAGTGAGCTTATTTGAGCTTCCTTTCTCTTTTTTCTAGTTTTCTTTTATTTGCCTTATTAACATGATTTGATGCTTCAATTTTCTTTCAGGTGATTTTAATATAGGAGCAGCTTTCAAAGAATAGAATAATTATTGATAGTGACAATAAGGGATAGTGAGTTCTCATCTTGGTTTTTAGCATACATATTGCTATTGACATCCTCTTTTTGTTGGTTTCTTCCACAATATTATATTAATTCGTTTAGTCATGAAACATCCCCTCGTACAAAAATAGAGGAACCAAATTTGTGTTAAGGTAGTTCGTCCAGTTTCCTAAACTATTTTTGATCAAATGTCTTTTCTTTTTCTAAATTAGAGAACTGGTTTTCTGCCTGTGGATTTTGACCTTTTGTTGATACCTAACTTTGTTGTTAACCTGATAATTTTGGATGGTCATACACTTTATATAAATCATTCACACTATTGGTGATGAAGACATTGATTTGGCGATGTTCTTACTTGGGCTTCTTTATACAAGAAAATATTATATCATCGGAAACTTGAGGTTGATTTGTTCATTGGTTATTTGTTACTTATTTCATCATCAATTTTGCAGCATAAATAGTTGCCTTATGTTAAGAATAGGTGGCATAATATTTCACCTTATCATTAGTGTTTTTTTTTCATGTGTTTCTAGCATAAATGCCTCAGTTACAAGCAGCACAGAGGCAGTGAGAAGCAAAATTGTTATTCTGATTGAGAAAGGGAAGCTTTATTTATCTCAACCAATTTGCAAAGAAGGTCTTCATTTAGTACTATTGAGATTTTTTTACCCCTTTCCATGTCTCTTCTAAATAGTTGTCTATACTGCCCCATTTTTTTTTTGTAGAATTTTGACCTTCATTTAATAATATTCAAATGTTTCACAAATTCCTATAATGGGAATATTGAAGGCTATGGAAATGCAGAGTGATCAAGAGGTTGTACAAATGTTGGGAAAAGATCCTCAATATGGCGCCCTACTTTTACCTTCCGTTGAGGTAAATCTATCATGAATGATTTGCAGTATCGCCTAACTTTCAAGCTCACTTGACTTAGATATGGTTTATAATAAATTAATTTATCATAAGTTCATTTCATCATGCTCATCTGAATTATGTTTTAGCCATATATTTGAACAAATACGTTGCATTATGTTTGCAATTCACTATTGATTGCAAAAGAGGTTGTAAAGTTTCTGTAGTTGAACCTGTGTTTCTAACTTTGGTCGTGGATTCTCTAATTTTTCCCTCGAGTTACTAGTCTCTTACAAATCCTGAATATCATATTTTTATCAGGTTTTATAAATCCAGAGATTTATAGTGTACCGGCTTCTTGAATTCTGGGAAAAAGATAGGATTTTGTGTTACTTTACGTACATATTTTTCAATGTTTTGACAGTTGTGGCAGTCAATGTGCATCATGTTATGAATTCTAAATTATATGTACTTTAAGAATGTCGATCTTCTTGCCATTTATTATGATACCATATTTGAACCAAGATGATGTTGAACACCAAAATATTCTACCATTGAATCTTAGCCATTAATTGAACTTCATGAGTAATATTCTTGGTGAGATTAAGACAGGGTGAAAGTTTTATAAAAGAGATGAGGCAGTGACAAGATGCATGATCATACTTCTCATTTATTGCTTTTTATAAAACCGAAACCACACTTGTTAACACATATGTAAACACTGTAACACATGCTGCTAACTTGGTATGTACAAATAGAAATAGAGATAATGTGCTCCCTTAAAATCAGTGACTTGTTGGACAGCTGAAACAACACTTACTAACAAACTTGGTACATAGAGATATGAAGATGGAGAATTTGTTACCTTAAAAACTTGAAACTTGTTGGAAATTTTGAAGACCTGACGGGTTTCGATCCCGACCCAAAACGGTCTAAAATTCAGGTCGGGACCTCGAGTCTAATTTACAACCCACCATCCCTCTTCTCTCTTTTGCAACCAAAATAAAGAAATTCTTCCTCCTCAGTGCCATAAAATCGAAACCCAGATTATGGAGGAGGAAATTGAACGCTTCTTCCAATGATGATGATGATAAGGAGCAATTTTGGATTTTGATTTGTCGGATCTGGTGGGTTGCTGGTTGTATTACATCACTGTAATTATTGGAATGGTGGGAATTGTAAAAGGTGTGATGTAGTTTGGATGAGGAAGATAGATTCAAATTAAAATTGGATTTTGATGTGTGAAATTAAGAAAAATAGAAGGAGATGATTTTGAAATACTTTTGTTACTTAGTAATGGGTTTTGGTGAAGTTGTAGTTGGGGAGAGAGAGGGAGATGGTTAGAACATGAAGAGGTAAGTTGCAGGAGATGGTGATGGAGCAGAACAAAATTGATCTTCCTCAAAGGCACAAAATAACTCGAGACCTTGTTCTGCTCCATCACCATCTCCTGCAACTTACCTCTTCATGCTCTAACCATCTCCCTCTCTCTCCCCAACTATAACTTCACCAAAACCCATTACTAAATAACAAAAGTATTTCAAAATCATCTCTCTCTATTTTTCTTAATTTCACACATCAAAATCCAATTTTAATTTGAATCTATCTTCCTCATCCAAACCACTGACGAGGGTGTCGCGGTCCCTGCATAAATAAAAATATTACAACTGGTCACTAAACTACAAATGAATGTAGATAGCGGCAAGAGGTTCGAACACAGGGACAAATCGGTCCAATCTTTATTGCTCCTGCAAATGACAATAATCAGCAAAGAGGTGAGAGTATGATGGGTTGAGAAACAAAAAGAACGAAAATGAGATTGCATAAAAGAAAACAGTAGAGAAATAAAGAAATACAAAAGAGAAAGAAAATCCCTAGTAGAGATCCTTATGTGGTGACAATTCCATGCTTGTTGATCATTGACAAAATACATTTTCGAAATGGTTTTCATAGAAGAAGTTGTGGAACCAGCTCACACTAGATTCCCAACCTGCTACAAAAGTATTTAAAAGAATCACTTCATTTTAAATACCCTAATCTTCCTAAGTTCATCCTAAGATTCTAATCCGCCACTTTGCCTTGGCTATGCAGAGCCTTCTACAAAGGAATCAGAATACTTATGGAAGCACTTGAGAGATTGATTAAAGACAGTGAGGTCCCTCTTCTAGACAAGGGAATACTTTCATCATCCACGAGTCTGGTCTAGTCTGGCACTTGACCCAGCTGTCACCTAGGTCGGCCCTTCTCAAGGCCTCGGGATGGGATGACCGCCTAATTCAATTCCTTCTATCAGCTTAGACCAAGCAAATACCCCTCATGCCCTGCTGATTTGTCTACAACTGTTCTCTAAGAGTGATTTAATCACAAGAGAACTGACTGTAATCATTCAAATCAAAATCCAAGTTGGCCAAACTCAAACTTAAACATGAATAAATTGGAGTTAAAACAAGAAGGAGAGAAATATGAAAAACGTTTTTATTTAAGATCAAAGAGTCTCACAACCTACTGGAATCATCAACCACAAGATCCCTACCAGGAATAGAGGTTTTTAGTTACAAAACATAATGGAAAATGATACAAGAAGTGGAAATCCGAAAATACAAAAAGCTGGAAAATCTGGAAAATGGGAGAAATGCTGATTTTCTCTCTACTTTCCTCCTACTGTCCTCCTACGTTCTTGTTCTCTTTTCAGTCCGAAATTGCTACCTTAAATCGTCCTTCCCTCTGCCTGCACGCTCCTCTCCCAAGTCAGTCAACACTAGCTCACAAGCTCCCAAAATCTTGTCTTCAAAGTGCTTGTACACTAGTGAGAATATTCTCCCAAAAACAAGAAGAATGTTGATTCATTCTTCCAAAGGTGTTTGTAAGCTCAAGAGAATAACAAGGAGTGGCCCAAGAAGTCTTGTGTCTGATAAGAATGAGTCCCAAGAAGACAAGAAATGCACTAGAGAATAATTAATTGAAGCACGGAAAAACATGGTCAGTGCAAGTCCAGCTGGGATTCCGGAAGGTTGCTTCTTGTCGAGGCCTAGGGACGAATGGACCAAATTCAAGGCAGCAAAGCTGAAAACGGGACTCCATCACCAAATGATTGATTTAAGCTCTAATCTTCAAGCTTTCTGCTCCTTTCCTTCAGATTGATGCTCCAAAGGCTGTTTATAGAGAAAGGAAGCAAAAGGACTTAAAGTAGCATAATTACCATCTCAATTAATAATAAAAGAGAAGATAAAACATCCATAATAAACCATCAATCAACCACATCACACCTTTTACAATTCCCACCATTCCAATAATTACAGTGATGTAATACAGCCAGCAACCCACCAGATCCGACAAATCAAAACCCAAAATCGCTCCTTATCATCATCATCATTGGAAGAAGCATTCAATTTCCTCCTCCATAATCTGGGTTTCGATTTTATGGCACTGAGGAGGAAGAATTTCTTGATTTTGTTTGCAAAAGAGAGAAGAGGGATGGTGGGCTGTAAATTAGACCCGAGGTCCCGACCCGAATTTAGGACCGTTTTGGGTCGGGATCGAAATTCGTCGGGTCTGACTCGAGACCCGGCCAAACCCTAAAAAACCCATTCAATCTCGCCCTCTCCCTTATTCAATCTCACCATCATTCCTCTGTTTCGTCATCTCGTCACCACAAACCCATTACTCTCGGCCATCATTCCTCTGTTTCATCATCTCGCCACCACAAACCTATTACTCTCGGCCATCATTCCTCTGTTTCATCATCTCGCCACCACAAACTCTTCTCTTCTTCGTTAAGCAGCCAGCCATTTCCCTTAACCTAAATTGTTTAAACTCAATAGCAAGCAGCCGGAGAAGAAGAAACCTGAAAATGGAAACGCCGGAAGAAGAGCGTTACTCCAAACCGGCGACTGACAAATTCCCTCTAATTCTTGAGTTTTTGAAAGTAAGAGGGTTGGTGAAGCAGCACCTGGACTCGTTTAATTATTTCGTAAATGTTGGAATCAAGAAGATTATACGTGCCTGATTGATGGTTTATTTTGGATGTTTTATCTTTTCTTTTATTATTAATTGAGATGATAATTATGCTACTTTAAGCCCTTTTGCTTCCTTTCCCTATAAACAGCCTTTGGAGCATCAATCTGAAGGAAAGGAGCAGAAAGCTTGAAGATTAGAGCTTAAATCAATCATTTGGTGATGGAGTCCCGTTTTCAGCTTTGCTGCCTTGAATTTGGTCCATTCGTCCCTAGGCCTCGACAAGAAGCAACCTTCCAGAATCCCAGCTGGACTTGCACTGACCATGTTTTTCCGTGCTTCAATTAATTATTCTCTAGTGCATTTCCTGTCTTCTTGGGACTCATTTTTATCAGACACTAGACTTCTTGGGCCACTCTTTGTTATTCTCTTGAGCTTACAAACGTTCTTGGAAGAATGCATCAAACATTCTTCCTTATTTTAAGGGAATGTTTCCACTAGTTTACAACCACTTTGGAGACAAGATTTGTGGAGCTTTGTGAACTAGTGTTGACTGACCTTGGAGAGGAGCATGAGGACAGAGGGAGGACCATTTAAGATAGCATTTTCGGACTGAAGAGAGCATACGGGAAGAGAGAGGACAGTAGAGAGTTGAGGAGGAGAAAATCAGCATTTCTCCCATTTTCCAGATTTTTCAGCTTTTCTTTGTATTTTCGGATTTGAATTCCTTTTGCTGTTTTGATTGGTTGTAATTAAATCCTCCAATTCCTGGTAGGGATTGAGAGGTTTACAAGTCCAGTATGTTTTGAGACTTTGTTTGAACTTAATTAAATTCGGTTTTGTATTTCTTTCTTCTTATTTAAACTCCAATTTATTCATGTTTGAGTTTGAGTTTTGCCAACTTGGATTTTGACTTGAATGAATATTGTCAGTTCCTCCGAAATTGAGTATTATCCATGATTGGGGGAACACAAGTAGACAATTCTCTAGTGACTGCGATTGGTCCGGCATTAAGAGAAAGGAGGAAAGAATTAGACCATGAGATGACGATCTCACCTCAAGGCCTAGGAGAAGAGGCTTCCTGCATGACAATTGGTAGGAATGTTACCATCGGACCAAGATGGCGCTTGAGAGATTGACGAACTCATCCATAGGTTTAGGGAAGGATTTCTTTAACTTCCCTATGAAACCGTTTTGAATATATTTGTCAATGATCAACAACATGGAATTGTTACCCCAAGAGATCTCTACTGGGAACAACATTTCCCTCATCCTTTCACTCTCTTTGTCTTTACTATTTTCGTATTTTATTTTCTGTTTGTATTTTGTGCATGGTCGACTCGTCTCAAGGCCTTGGGATGAAGCGACCATGTCTCGTGTTTTATTTATTTTCTTGTTCTTTATTTTCTTGTACTGTTTTCACCTCCCCCCTTCGTTTCCTTCAGTTTGGTTTGGTTGTGTGCAGGAGAATAAGCATTAGGCCGATAGTCCCTGTGTTCGATCCTCTTACCGCTATGCACAATCCTTTTTGTTGCTAAGTGATAAGTTGTAATTTATTTATGATTGGATTCGACACCCCATCACTTAGCAACAAAAAGGATTGTGCATAGCGGTAAGAGGATCGAACACAGGGACTATCGGCCTAATGCTTATTCTCCTGCACACAACCAAACCAAACTGAAGGAAACGAAGGGGGGAGGTGAAAACAGTACAAGAAAATAAAGAACAAGAAAATAAATAAAACACGAGACATGGTCGCTTCATCCCAAGGCCTTGAGACGAGTCGACCATGCACAAAATACAAACAGAAAATAAAATACGAAAATAGTAAAGACAAAGAGAGTGAAAGGATGAGGGAAATGTTGTTCCCAGTAGAGATCTCTTGAGGTAACAATTCCATGTTGTTGATCATTGACAAATATATTCAAAACGGTTTCATAGGGAAGTTAAAGAAATCCTTCCCTAAACCTATGGATGAGTTCGTCAATCTCTCAAGCGCCATCTTGGTCCGATGGTAACATTCCTACCAATTGTCACGCAGGAAGCCTCTTCTCCTAGGCCTTGAGGTGAGATCGTCATCTCATGGTCTAATTCTTTCCTCCTTTCTCTTAATGCCGGACCAATCGCAGTCACTAGAGAATTGTCTACTTGTGTTCCCCCAATCATGGATAATACTCAATTTCGGAGGAACTGACAATATTCATTCAAGTCAAAATCCAAGTTGGCAAAACTCAAACTCAAACATGAATAAATTGGAGTTTAAATAAGAAGAAAGAAATACAAAACCGAATTTAATTAAGTTCAAACAAAGTCTCAAAACATACTGGACTTGTAAACCTCTCAATCCCTACCAGGAATTGGAGGATTTAATTACAACCAATCAAAACAGCAAAAGGAATTCAAATCCGAAAATACAAAGAAAAGCTGAAAAATCTGGAAAATGGGAGAAATGCTGATTTTCTCCTCCTCAACTCTCTACTGTCCTCTCTCTTCCCGTATGCTCTCTTCAGTCCGAAAATGCTATCTTAAATGGTCCTCCCTCTGTCCTCATGCTCCTCTCCAAGGTCAGTCAACACTAGTTCACAAAGCTCCACAAATCTTGTCTCCAAAGTGGTTGTAAACTAGTGGAAACATTCCCTTAAAATAAGGAAGAATGTTTGATGCATTCTTCCAAGAACGTTTGTAAGCTCAAGAGAATAACAAAGAGTGGCCCAAGAAGTCTAGTGTCTGATAAAAATGAGTCCCAAGAAGACAGGAAATGCACTAGAGAATAATTAATTGAAGCACGGAAAAACATGGTCAGTGCAAGTCCAGCTGGGATTCTGGAAGGTTGCTTCTTGTCGAGGCCTAGGGACGAATGGACCAAATTCAAGGCAGCAAAGCTGAAAACGGGACTCCATCACCAAATGATTGATTTAAGCTCTAATCTTCAAGCTTTCTGCTCCTTTCCTTCAGATTGATGCTCCAAAGGCTGTTTATAGGGAAAGGAAGCAAAAGGGCTTAAAGTAGCATAATTATCATCTCAATTAATAATAAAAGAAAAGATAAAACATCCAAAATAAACCATCAATCATATTCCCCCACACTTAAACCATGCTTGCCCTCAAGCATGAACTAAAAACAAAATACACCCTCTGTACAGAGAATCAACCCCTGGACTAAACTCATAAGAACACTTCAAAAACCAACTCTTTCAAGCAATGCTCAAACACACCAAACATCACAAATGTGCAAATATTCAAATAGTGGTATGATAGCATGTTGTTCAACCAGGAAATAAAGCCCTAGAACTACTGTCTTCTCTTCCTAAGACACAATCCAAACGCAGCTGCCACACACATAAAAATACACAAGCAGTCATGCAACAAAAATAAAAATACAAGCAACAAAATTAAAGAACACCACCAATCTTTCCTCTTTCCCTTTTGCACATTTTCTTTCTTTTATTTAGGCCTTCGGCCTCTTATACCTCCTTATTCTTTTCTTTTCTTTTCTTTTCTTTTTTCTTTTTTTTCTTTTTTTTCTTTTTTTTTTTTTTTTTCTTTGCTTTTTTTTTTTTTTTTAAAAATAGGCCTTCGGCCTCTTATACCTCCTTTCTGCCACAATCCCAAAACATACAAACACACACAGTCAAGCAAAGAATAAAAAGACACTAACGCAAAGTAAAAAAATAAAAAACTTGCAGCAACATTATGGACGGGATCTTCATCCCAAGGTCTTGAGATGAGAAGACAGTACAATCCTAGCAAAATATTTCCTAGGACAACAATACTCATTATACAACCATGCGAATAAATGTACAAATTGTAATGTCAGAAGTGTTTAGCATTGTAAGACAGAGTTGATAGATCAAGTATTCACATAAGTCAAGTTTTTGGGATGTCATTTAATACAAGGGTGCGAAAAACAGAAAAAGAAAAACACAAAAACAACAAAAATATGCCCAAAAACACAATAAAAACACGAAAGTGACTCCCCCACACTTATTGGACACAATGTCCTCAATATGAACGAGCACAAACAAGGGCAAAAAGACAGTAACAAAGAAAGATAAAACCTGGGGGCGAAGTAGGTGAAGTAGGCGAAGGGGTAGCTGGTGCAACACATTCGCCTCATCTCAAGGTCTTGAGAAGAGTCTGCCAAAGTGTTTCTGGAGCTGCACTAAAAAGTGCCAAGAAATCTGCAATCAAAGAGAAAACCAGAGAGAGAGATCAAGAACGGGAAAAAAACAAAAATAACGACAACAAGAAAGAACAAAAGGAAAACAAATCCGAAAGAAACATGGGTTGCCTCCCATGAAGCGTCCATCTTTATAGTCTTGGGCTAGACTCAGTTATTCTTCAGTAGATCTGGTCATAAACATAGAAAAACAAACATTAGTTCAACCAATAATCCCCGGCAACGGCGCCAAAATATGACGGGGTGTCGAATCCAATCATAAATAAATTACAACTTATCACTTAGCAACAAAAAGGATTGTGCATAGCGGTAAGAGGATCGAACACAGGGACTATCGGCCTAATGCTTATTCTCCTGCACACAACCAAACCAAACTGAAGGAAACGAAGGGGGGAGGTGAAAACAGTACAAGAAAATAAAGAACAAGAAAATAAATAAAACACGAGACATGGTCGCTTCATCCCAAGGCCTTGAGACGAGTCGACCATGCACAAAATACAAACAGAAAATAAAATACGAAAATAGTAAAGACAAAGAGAGTGAAAGGATGAGGGAAATGTTGTTCCCAGTAGAGATCTCTTGAGGTAACAATTCCATGTTGTTGATCATTGACAAATATATTCAAAACGGTTTCATAGGGAAGTTAAAGAAATCCTTCCCTAAACCTATGGATGAGTTCGTCAATCTCTCAAGCGCCATCTTGGTCCGATGGTAACATTCCTACCAATTGTCACGCAGGAAGCCTCTTCTCCTAGGCCTTGAGGTGAGATCGTCATCTCATGGTCTAATTCTTTCCTCCTTTCTCTTAATGCCGGACCAATCGCAGTCACTAGAGAATTGTCTACTTGTGTTCCCCCAATCATGGATAATACTCAATTTCGGAGGAACTGACAATATTCATTCAAGTCAAAATCCAAGTTGGCAAAACTCAAACTCAAACATGAATAAATTGGAGTTTAAATAAGAAGAAAGAAATACAAAACCGAATTTAATTAAGTTCAAACAAAGTCTCAAAACATACTGGACTTGTAAACCTCTCAATCCCTACCAGGAATTGGAGGATTTAATTACAACCAATCAAAACAGCAAAAGGAATTCAAATCCGAAAATACAAAGAAAAGCTGAAAAATCTGGAAAATGGGAGAAATGCTGATTTTCTCCTCCTCAACTCTCTACTGTCCTCTCTCTTCCCGTATGCTCTCTTCAGTCCGAAAATGCTATCTTAAATGGTCCTCCCTCTGTCCTCATGCTCCTCTCCAAGGTCAGTCAACACTAGTTCACAAAGCTCCACAAATCTTGTCTCCAAAGTGGTTGTAAACTAGTGGAAACATTCCCTTAAAATAAGGAAGAATGTTTGATGCATTCTTCCAAGAACGTTTGTAAGCTCAAGAGAATAACAAAGAGTGGCCCAAGAAGTCTAGTGTCTGATAAAAATGAGTCCCAAGAAGACAGGAAATGCACTAGAGAATAATTAATTGAAGCACGGAAAAACATGGTCAGTGCAAGTCCAGCTGGGATTCTGGAAGGTTGCTTCTTGTCGAGGCCTAGGGACGAATGGACCAAATTCAAGGCAGCAAAGCTGAAAATGGGACTCCATCACCAAATGATTGATTTAAGCTCTAATCTTCAAGCTTTCTGCTCCTTTCCTTCAGATTGATGCTCCAAAGGCTGTTTATAGGGAAAGGAAGCAAAAGGGCTTAAAGTAGCATAATTATCATCTCAATTAACAATAAAAGAAAAGATAAAACATCCAAAATAAACCATCAATCAGTGCCAATGATCGCATTGTCTCTACAGTGGATCCTAGTATTTCCTTATGGTATAATTTTGAGTTATGTGTTCCATTTGAATATGTATTTTCTCCTTTGAATTATTTTTCATTTTTCTATTTTGATTCCAGGTTCAAAGATGTTAGAATCGGGACCCCTTCTTTGATGATAGATGGTGTTGTTAATGAACTCCGGCCATTATCTCTATTTCTATTTGTACATACCAAGTTAGCAGCATGCGTTACAGTGTTTACATATGTGTTAACAAGTGTGGTTTCGGTTTTATAAAAAGCAACAAATGAGAAGTATGATCATGCATCTTGTCACTGCCTCATCTCTTTTATAAAACTTTCACCCTGTCTTAATCTCACCAAGAATATTACTCATGAAAGTTCAATTAATGGCTAAAATTCAATGGTAGAATATTTTGGTGTTCAACATCATCTTGGTTCAATGATGGTATCAAAATAAATGGCAAGAAGATCGACATTCTTAAAGTACATATAACTTAGAATCCAGAACATGATGCACATTGACAACCACAACTATCAAAACATTGAAAAATATGTACGTAAACTAACACAAAATCCTATCTTTCTCCTAGAATTCAAGAAGCTGGTACACTATAAATCTCTAGATTTATAAAACATTGAAATTTTGCACTTACTGAAAATAATTTTTTAGCTCCACCACTACCCATAGGTCATTTTTTACTGACAAAATTTAACTTCTACTTTTACCCCACTTTGCAGACCCAATATATCAATTTAAAAGAATAATTTAACTTTACTTATTCAATAAAAAATTTAATTTGAACTTAATTTAAGGTAAAAAAAATTTACAATCGGAGAAAATGGTGGATAAATAAAGGTCGTGTTCGTTGATCCAAATTGTCATGATAAAAATAACTTCTCGTGACTTAATCAAATTATCACGCGTCCAATACCCAACAAAGAGGTGTCAATTCGGGTGTACGGGTCCGGACCCGACTCGAAGACAATCGGATCTGGATCAGATCATATTCCGACAAAAAACGGGACCAATATTTAGACCCGGTTTCGGCCCGGTTAAAAATCCGGGTCTCGGGTCCAGACCCGGGAAAAATGGACCCAACTCCGAATTTTTTTCTTTTTAAATCAAATCAATTTTGACGTAATGCTTGTCATTTTTATTTTCTCTTCATCTTCCTCAAAGGCACAAAATAACTCGAGTCCTTATTCTGCTCCATCACCATCTCCTGCAACTTACCTCTTCATGCTCTAACCATCTCCCTCTCTCTCCCCAACTATAACTTCACCAAAACCCATTACTAAATAACAAAAGTATTTCAAAATCATCTCTCTCTATTTTTCTTAATTTCACACATCAAAATCCATTTTTATTTGAATCTATCTTCCTCATCCAAACCACATCACACCTTTTACAATTCCCACCATTCCAATAATTACAGTGATGTAATACAGCCAGCAACCCACCAGATCCGACAAATCAAAACCCAAAATCGCTCCTTATCATCATCATCATTGGAAGAAGCATTCAATTTCCTCCTCCATAATCTGGGTTTCGATTTTATGGCACTGAGGAGGAAGAATTTCTTGATTTTGGTTGCAAAAGAGAGAAAAGGGATGGTGGGCTGTAAATTAGATCCGAGGTCCCGCCCGAGTTTTGGACCGTTTTGGGTCGGGATCGAAATTCGTCGGGTCTGACCCGAGACCCTGCCAAACCCTAAAAAACCCATTCAATCTCGCCCTCTCCCTCATTCAATCTCGCTATCATTCCTCTGTTTCGTCATCTCGCCACCACAAACCCATTACTCTCGGCCATCATTCCTCTATTTCATCATCTCGCCACCACAAACTCTTCTCGTCTTCGTTAAGCAGCCAGCCATTTCCCTTAACCTAAATAATAGTTCAAACTTTATGGTTCGGTCGAGGTCTACGAATATAAAACCCGTAAAACCGAACCATAAAGTTTTATATATTCAGCTTTGCTTCAGTGGTTAAACTTTTGGATCCCTTCGAATCCCCTTACCCACAAATGTCTATCTTTTTTTCCTTCCCTAACTGGGCTGTGTTAGGCCTGGGCAGCTCTAAAATTTTCTATTTCTCCCATAATAGTCCCAAGTTATAAATTTTTCAAAAAAATATTGTACTTGGCCCCTCAAATTTTCATGTTATCACGTATTGACCTATAAAGTTTGAACTATTATTTGTCAATAAATTCATATTTTCCCTTCTAAAAAATATTATCCTATTTGTCCCCTAATTTTCAAATTATTTTATAACTTTCTTTATTTGGGAATAAATAATCCAACTAACAATTTTATAATTATATCAAGATATTTTAATTAAGTATTTGGTCCCCCTAATCATCCAAATAAAATATTATTCTATTTGGTTCCCCTAATCATCAATCGATCCCATTATAAACATGTATCTAATTAATTAGTATATTAGATTATTTTCCTTGTTTTATTTTTGGGTACATACATTGACACATTTTATTTTTTAACATGCATTTAGCTCCATCTGAGAGTAACTTTTCTTTTTTTTGAAAAAATAAAATAATACCCATGTCATTAGTCAACTATATGTATAAACTAAGACCATTAATTATTAATGATATGGCATATACTAGTAATATTTCCATTAATCCTTACTCTAGTACATAATTATTAAAGTATATCGTGGATATATGTTTATTGCTCAGTATTTTACTTAATAAAAAGAGAATTATATTGTTATAAGAAAGAATGACATCAATTGTCATAAAAAATGTAATTACTAATTATATGACAACTAAAATAATGAATTTGCATAATGGTTAATGGACATTTATGATTTAGATTTATGGTATCTATATTTCAATATCCTTATTTACTTGAGTTAATTGTTAAGAGGTTTAGGATTAATTAATCTTTTTTTTCCGTTTAAACTTAAATAAAGAACTTCTTTTTCTTTTTTTTTTATTTTAAAATTAATTTGGATTGTTTGCTAGCTGATGTGCTTGTTATTCAGGCTCACTACATAATTTTGCAAAATATAATTTAATCGAAAAAGTTATGCTTGATAAAACTATCATATACCATAGCCAAGAGTTGTGTTTGCCACCAAAACCATAAGAATATCAAAGTAAAAATTTGGTTAAATGGTTAAATTTTTACCTCTAACCTTAAAAGGGAGAGGTTCAAATCCCTAAGCTTGCATTTTATTTTTTTCTTTCTAAACTTAACTTCTTATCTTTGTTTTTTCCTTCTAAGCTTAATTAAAATTCCTCATTTTTTCTTTTATTTGTTATTTTAAATATAAAATTTTACTACGTATGTTTTCTAAACTTAAGTCCACATCTTTCTTTTTTTCTTCTAAACTTAATTAAAATTCAACATTTTTTTTCTTTTAAACTTAATTAAAAGTCCTCATTTTTCCCTTTTATTTTTTTATTTTAAATAGAAAATTTTATTAAGAAAGTTATATAAGAATTATTATGAGTAAAAGACATTGTCTCTTTTAAACTTTTAAACTTAACTAAAAGTCTAAAAGACCTCATTTTTTTTCTTTTATTTGTTATTTTAAATATTAAATTTTACTACGAATATTTTCTAAACTTAACTCCACATCTTCTTTTTTTCTTCTAAACTTAACTAAAATTCATCATTTTTTTATGATTTAGATTTATGGTATCTATATTTCAATGTCATTATTTATTTGAGTTAATTGTTTAGAGGTTTAGGATTTAGATTTAAATTGTATTAATGTGTTACGCAAAAGATGAGTATAACTAATTAACTATTGTATTGTTCAAGGATATTTTTGAAGCTTTAAATGTAAGTGATCTAACCTTATCTTCATATGAACCATGATTATACTTGAAAATTTTTCGTGTGTATATGTTAGGCTCGATATGAAGCGTGATACTTCTTGACTAGATATTTGTATAATATATATACATTACATTCAAATATATTAATACTCATTATTTATTAATATTTAGTCACTTTAATTTTTTATATGTTTTGTATCATAAAATTTAAAGATTTATAATACTAAAATATCTTTATAATATTAGATTATTATTTATAAATTGATAAATCAAATACCAGTTTTAGCTTTATGAATGTGATCTAGACGAACATCAAAGCAAATCTATACAAAATAAATCAATTAGCAAAAAAAAAATATGGATGGATAAACAACATCTGACTATATGAATATCACTAGGTACCTTGGTAGCATGAAAGGAAACAAAAGAATGCAAGTGATTATCCATGAGATCCATTCCCAAAAACATGCAATCTAATATTGCTTGACTATGAACACTACCCCATATACACATATCCCAAGAGCACTAACAAACAACAAACAAGAATCTAAAAGGGAGATATGTCTTCAAAATTTCCAACAAGTTTCAAGTTTTTAAGGTAACAAATTCTCCATCTTCATATCTATATGTACCAAGTTTGTTAGTATGTGTTGTTTCAGCTGTCCAACAAGTCACTGATTTCAAGGGAGCACATTATCTCTATTTCTATTTGTACATACCAAGTTAGCAGCATGGGTTACAGTGTTTACATATGTGTTAACAAGTGTGGTTTCGGTTTTATAAAAAGCAACAAATGAGAAGTTTGATCATGCATCTTGTCACTGCCTCATCTCTTTTATAAAACTTTCACCCTGTCTTAATCTCACCAAGAATATTACTCATGAAAGTTCAATTAATGGCTAAGATTCAATGGTAGAATATTTTGGTGTTCAACATCATCTTGGTTCAATGATGGTATCAAAATAAATGGCAAGAAGATCGACATTCTTAAAGTACATATAACTTAGAATCCAGAACATAATGCACATTGACAGCCACAACTATCAAAACATTGAAAAATATGTACGTAAACTAACACAAAATCCTATCTTTCTTCCAGAATTCAAGAAGCCGGTACACTATAAATCTCTGGATTTATAAAACCTGATAAAAATATGATATTCAGGATTTGTAAGAGACTAGTAACTCGAGGGAAAAATTAGAGAATCCACGACCAAAGTTAGAAACACAGGTTCAACTACTAAAACTTTACAACCTCTTTTGCAATCAATAGTGAATTGCAAACATAATGCAACATATTTGTTCAAATATATGGCCAAAACATAATTCAAATGGGCATGATGAAATGAACTTATGATAAATTAATTTATTATAAACCATATCTAAGTCAAGTGAGTTTGAAAGTTAGGCAATACTGCAAATCATTCATGATAGATTTACCTCAATGGACGGCAAAAGTAGGGCGCCATATTGAGGATCTCTTCCCAACATTTGTACAACCTCTTGATCACTCTGCATTTCCATAGCCTTTAATATTTCCATTATAGGAATCTGTGAAACATTTGAATATTACTAAATGCAGGC
Organism: Viola odorata; assembly: GCA_963691705.1. Taxonomy (NCBI): domain Eukaryota; kingdom Viridiplantae; phylum Streptophyta; class Magnoliopsida; order Malpighiales; family Violaceae; genus Viola; species Viola odorata. Next base: position 57,919,971 of record OY829542.1, read on the forward strand.
CAAAATTCTACAAAAAATAAAATGGGACAGTATAAACAGCTATTTAGAAGAGACGTGGAAAGGGGTAAAAAAATCTCAATAGTACTAAATGAAGACCTTCTTTGCAAATTGGTTGAGAGATAAATAAAGCTTCTCTTTCTCAATCAGAATAACAGTTTTGCTTCTCACTGCCTCTGTGTTGCTTGTAACTGAGGCATTTATGCTAGAAACACATGAAAAAAGAACACTAATGATAAGGTGAAATATTATGCCACCTATTCTGAACACAAGGCAACTATTTATGTTGCAAAATTGATGATGAAATAAGTAACAAATAACCAATGAACAGATCAACCTCAAGTTTCTGATGAGATAATATTTTCTTGTATAAAGAAGCCCAAGTAAGAACATCGCCAAATCAATATCTTCATCACCGATAGTGTGCATGATTTATATAAAGTGTATGACCATCCAGAATTATCAGGTTAACAACAAAGTTAGGTATCAACAAAAGGTCAAAATCCACAAGCAGGAAACTAGTTCTCTAATTTAGAAAAAGAAAAGACATTTGATCAAAAATAGTTTAGGAAACTGGACGAACTACCTTAACACAAATTTAGTTCCTGTATTTTTGTACGAGGGGATGTTTCATGACTAAAAGAATTAATATAATATTGTGGAAGAAACCAACAAAAAGAGGATGTCAATAGCAATATGTATGCTAAAAACCAAGATGAGAACTCATTTTCCCTTATTGTCACTATCAATAATTATTCTATTCTTCGAAAGTTGCTCCTATATTAAAATCACCTGAAAGAAAATCGAAGCATCAAATCATATTAATAAGGCAAATAAAAGAAAACTAGAAAAAAGAGAAAGGAAGCTCAAATAAGCTCACTAGAACAAGGAATAGAATATTCAGTAGTCAAGTTCCTTCGATTAACATTTAAATCGAGTCTCCAAACTAGCAACATATTAAATGTGTGAACACTTGAAAAATAATAAGAAAGCCAGAGCATTCATTACCTTCTCTATTCCTTTTACAATAAAAGATCCTCCAAGATCAAAGGGGCACTCACCTAAAATCAAAACAAAAGATGACAGCAATTGCAAGGAAAAGAGAGGGGAAAAAGAAAGCAACAAAACACTATATTTGAGGTTAATGGTTACAAACTAAGGCTAGCAAGTTCAGCTTCATCTTTTCCATAAAAAATACAACAACAACTCCGTATCATGCTGGGCAGTCTTCCAATGATAACATCATTTTGCAAGAAAGGGTTTACACTTTAACTCCACATCCAAAAATAAGTATTCACATTTATAATGTATCAAAATACTACTCCATAGAATACCTTTATAGAAGGACGGTGATCATGATGATTTTGATATTGTATATTGACATATATTGGAGCAGCATACCTGAAATTCACAGGTGACAATAACTTTAGGAATAAAGAATACAAGAATAAAATAGCTACACTCTATAAACTTGCTGGTCAATTACATAAGAGAATTATATCAATTGTAGTTACAATTTACAGTTTTAATAAATTCCAATATAAAGAATACAAGTATACAATAGTTACAAGTTTAGAACTCTATCAGCTTTTTGGTCTCATCGCAGTTGCATGCCCATATGGAGACATGCACTATGCACATTCTTCCGGCGTTTCCATTTTCAGGTTTCTCCTTCTCCAGCTGCTTGCTGTTAGTTTAAACCATTTAGGCTTTTTATACAAAATTACAATTTCGTCCTTATTGCTTAGTAAGTTGGGTATTGGAGGTGTGATAATTTGATTAAGTAACGAGAACTTATTTTTATCACGACAATTTGGATAAACAAAACACTACCTTTATTTATCCACAATTTTCTTCGATTGTAAAATATTTTTACCTTAAATTAAGTTCAAATTTAACTTTTTTATTGAATATGAAAAATTAAATTATTTCTTTCAAATGGATATATTGGGTCTACAAAGTGGGGTAAAAATAGAAGTTAAATTTTGTCAGTACATGACCTTTGTGTATTGGCGGAGCTGATCATGAATAAATGTGCTCAAGTGTTCTCCATCATGACGGAAGGTTCCGGAAGAATCAAGAAAAGCCTAGGACATAGTGTAGACATGTGTGGAACCTTTCGGAAGAATCAAGAGAAGTCTAGCCATTGTGGGAAATGGCGTAGAAGCTTTTGGAAAGGTTCTAGAAAGGACCTAGAAGGTGGATGTTCTAGAAAGGTTCTAGAACCCTTAATCTCTATCGTTGGATTGAATGCATCTTAGCCGTCCATTAAGGACATGGACTTGTATAAATAGGTGTAGGCATTCATTTGTACATTCAGCCAAGTCTTATAGGGTCAAGCTCTTGTAATCTCTTGTGTGCAATTGTATAGCATTCTTCTCCCGAGTATCTCGTGGACCTTCTTTTTATAGTTCTTCTTGTGCTAACATTCTTTCAAGCTTTGTTCTTTGGTAGTTTATGCTGACTTAGCAAGTCAATGGTGAGCTAGCTAGGTGTCGCACGGGTTAATCGTTGCGCAAAATACTCATCTCGTGACATATTGCTCCGAGCAACGAAAATTACAGATACAAACCCGTGGTGTTCTCGATTGATCGCAATGGCTTTTTCCGGCTGGATGTCTATACTCGCATCTCGATTGGCAACCACGAGTGCCCGGACCGCATATGCCCACCTCTTCTTTGCATTGCTGCCCTTCCACCGACAAAACTATAAGTGCAAGAAGGCCTAAGAAAATCATTAGGGATTCTTTTGTCATCTTCTTCACTGCTTAATTGTATCTAGACAGTAACCGTATTTATATTAGTGTTAAGATTTTCTTTGTTATTGTGTTTCCTTTTTTGGTTTTAGAAAATCAGATTTCTTTCCTTCTTTTTTTAGTTAAAGGAACTTAGGATATGTTTTTATATATTATTATAGGTATAACATACGTCATATATTAATTTTAAATAAGGTAATATGGATAGTTACGATTTACAATAAAATAGTTATTGTATTTATATAATAATATAGTTATTATATTTTTACATAAACAGAATACATTAATAAAAAAGTCTTACTTAATTCGTACGTTTTAGTTTAGATATTCCAATACTAAAATTTCAGTTCAATAATTCAATTTATTCATTCGTTTATTTACCCTTAGTTACGTTCTCTAAAGGACAAATAATTTTATTTTCAAAAAATAAATAAAAGACAAATAGTTTTTAAACATTATAATAAAGTTTTTCCTTGCACTAATGTCTCGTTCAAGCCTAAATTAGTTTGATATTTTATGATATTTTTATATACTTAGTTGAGTAAGTAAGAAATAAGGAACAACTCCATCCTCGAATTGATGGTTAGAGTTATTATTATACATTATGCTTACCGAAAATATTATTATTATACTATATATTAAGAGCATATAGTAAAATGAAAAGAAAATATGGGAAGCCATGACTTGGAATTGGGAAGCACGTGATGCCATTAAGACAAAACCCCCGACCAAGTGATTAATTAACTTTAAATTGAAAAGGAGAAGAGAGAAAAGTGAAGGGAACATTTGAGATAGAACAGTCAAGATATGATAATAGTTAATTAAACAAATAAAATCTCTTTTAGTAGTAATTGATAATAATTAAATAGAAGATTAATTAATTATTAATTATTATTATTATTATTATTATTATTATTATTATTATTATTATTATTATTATTATTATTGTTATTGTTACTAACTAGTAGTAATTATTAGCACATAGGAGAGCGATGAGGAGTTCCCTTTCTTCTACTAATGCTAGTAGCCATCATGTCCTCTTCAGAATTATTAGCCTTGTACTCATGAAATGATCTTGCACAAGCGTATACTCCACTCCTCTTCTTCCGTACAACATTCTCATTGCGTGGCATAAGCATGCTCATGTTCTCCGATGACCCCGACGACGCCCCCGATGACCAATTGCTCATCATCGGCTCGTCGGAGTCCACAATTGTGGAATTGGGTGTGTCATTGTTGTTGTTCATGTCATCATCTCCCATCATCATCATTTCTTGAGGGATCAAAAAATCAGGGCCAAGACTTAAAGAGTTGCATTCCCTTAGGTATGCCGAGAGGTTGTTGTAATGCTTAAGCACAAACTCCACCTATATATATATATAATACAAACAAATATGAAAAAAAAAATTTAAGACACCCTTCTCATATATATTCGAGAATTTAAACCATTTCTACTTTGCAAAAAGTACTATAGATTAAAAAACTCGTCGGTAAGTTGAAATTCAACTTGTTGTATGTGTAATTCACATAAGTTATTATATGCTAACTTTCTTTTGATAACCCAAATGATCTACCTAAATGGATTTTGCTATCTTACATCGATCTAAGTGTTGCATAAATCATTCATTTGATAATTCGTTTTTAAAAAAGCATAAATATCACAATTATAGTACTAATTAATGGTAAAGTAATTAATAATATTCATTACCTTGCAACCTAGAGAGCAATGGATGAAGGGTTCTTGAAGACTTCTGTCGCATGAAGTGCAATAGTTTCCGGATCCCTTGAATTGCCTGTTTTGAGGTCTCTTCTTGATAAACACCACTTTGGCACTGTTTATAGTGTAAGGCTGATCATCATATAAATAAGTGGAAAAATTAATTAGATTTTTAATTACAGAATTCTGCTACTATAGCTATTATAATAATAATAATAATAATAATAATAATAATAAATTAGTACTAGAATACGTACCTGAACGTTTGAGCAGTCGATGAGGTTCTGGAGATCCTCCAATCTAACAACATCATGGTAGACGTAGCGACGGACTTGTAGAAGCCGATGAAAACGATGAGAAGGTATGCAATGAGGGCAAATACTAATGCAACAATCCAAGCAGCAAACATTCTTTTCATTCTTTTTTGCATTCTCATGATAAGAGCATCCCATGAAGAACTTCTCTGTGTACAAAGCTTCCAACCATGCTGGCTTTTGATCATAAATTCCCTATAATACATAGAAAAAAACCAAGAATTTCTTAAGTATCGATGTTATTATAAAGAAAGGAATAAAACACCAAGAGTCAATTTTGATAGAGAGAGAGAGAGAGAGGGATACCATGATTATATGATCACTTGCAAGAACCAAGAAGAAGAAGAAGAAGAAGAAGAAAGAAGAAGATAGTTTAATTAGCACCCAACTTGAGGTGGTATATCTCAAGAATTGTGGTGTAACTAAGAGATCGAGGGAGAAAGAGAGAATAGGGTGTGGAGATAAAAAAGAGTATTTATGGAGGTTCACAAGGGAGGGAGGTGATATATTTATTCCCTAGAGGGGGATGAATACAAACAATTTTTCCTTTCCTCTTTTTAGCCCTATAGGGTATCCAATACATACAAAATATATATATATAAAATAGTTCCCTTAGTTCATTTTCTTCTCTCTTTTTTTCTGCCCTTAAAAATCGTTTCAGTTGATTAAATTCAATCGAGCAAAACTCTTTTAATTAAAGATTATAACAGATGACCCAAAGATTAGTTTCTAATGTTCATTTTTCTTCACCTCAAGCAAAAATGAGTCATTTTATGTGAATAATTAAAAGAATTTATCATTTTTAGTAATGAGTACGTAGCTTATAGTTGAGCATTGGAAATCAAATATTAGTATGAATTCAAGTTCAGTCTATGTAAATTAAAGTTAATTTCCAACATCTTTTTTTCTTTTTTTCTTTCTTTCTTAAATTTCTTTTTATTGTGAAAGTGGAGAGCATATATATACCCAATGTTACGAAAATAAAAAATAAATTAGGCATTATTAATTAGTGGAGGGGGATATAATAATAATAATAATAATAATAATAATAATAATAATAATAATAATAGAATTAAAGAAATGAAAAGGAAGTGAGATATTATGAAGAGAACGTGGGCGTTGTTTCCATGTCTCCCATTCTCTACCAATCCTTTAAACTATTCTTTCTCATCGTCTTGGCTAATGAGCTCTATTGCTAATCTAACCTCACCTCTCCTTGAAACAGCTGCCTTAATTACTACCATTCCCTTTGTCTTCTTTTACCATCTTTTCTCAATTCTAATTCTCATCCATCTATATAGTTGAGATTTTGAATTTGTACTTTCACACTCTCTAAAAGACATCTTATACAAATTTACAGCCACATGATAGGAATGCTCGACTCGGGAAACAGAGTAAGCTCCAATCGTTTTAAGAAATTTAATAATTCATGAAAATCATAACAATAATTCAAATATGTTGGTGCATCACTGATCACTGTATGCAGTGGATGATATTGTCAGCAAATTCGAGTTCTTATGAACTTGTTTCCAAGTACTTAATTTTTCAAATAAAAGAACTTGTTGGGAAATAAAACCTCAAATTTAACACGTGCTTAGCTTATTTATGTGTGTATTATTAACTTAGTTTTATTCTTTTCTCAACATATGCTTCATTAATTCATGAAAAATGACAAAATATGCACTTGTCAATTAATTGAATTTGATGATAATAAAGGTAGAGAGTGCAGCAGACAGGTTGGAGAAAATCCAGTATTTAGGGAATCAAACATGGCAGCAGTTGATCAATCAACCACTCCACTAATGAATTAGAAGCTGTGGCTTAGCAATAATTCGTGGCTTTGTAGCAAACATTTTACAGACAAACACAAGTCATTATAGCACTGGTCAGGCAAGCTATATTGCCATTTGCCACTGCCAAGAACTAATCAATGTTTGATTAATTCTTGGGTCATGCTAATCCCTGTCTCATACTTTTGCGCCGCCTTTTTTACTAATATTCCGTCCATACATTTCACCACCAACATTGAATCATGTTTGAGTGGTAAATTTAAATCTTATGTTCGAGTTTAAACGATGGAGAAACATCAAGTTAAAAAAGATTGTTTTAAAGCCCAATCTTACCTGAACAAGATTAGCCCCTATTAAAAGGATAGAGAGGATCCGGAGATATCGAGAAAGAAGAAAAATATTGACATGCATGTCACTTGAATTTTATATACGAATTATGATAGATATATTAACTTTTCATGTTTGAGTCTAATCAATGGAAAAATATCAATCAAACTAAAAGAAACATTGTTTTAAAACCCTACCTTATTTGATGAAGGAATTTTTTTTTAAGGCCGGTCGGATCTAATTCTTACAATTATATTATTTATAAAACTAATCGGTGACAGTAATTATCTAGTGTTCAATCGTGACCGTTAAGGTTCCGTTAAAAAAGAGAGGAATGTACATGATGTGTCGATGGGCATGGTGTATTTATTTGTTTAGAGAGAGAGGAAATGCAATAGACGATTTGCCGACCCTCACGTGCAACAAAGAGCGCAGTGGGATTTACAGTAAGCAATAGCTGCTGCATAAGGTTACCTCACGTGCTAGGAATCCAATGGCCAAAATTTGAAAAACTCAAAAGAAAAAACTGTCCAAAATATTCATTCATATTCCTGTTTCTTTCCTTATTTAACATTTAACACGCATGAAGCTCGGATACTTCTTCTTTTATAGTGTTTGCGTCGGGTTTATTTCTGACACTTAATATGACACGTATCGGATTTATTATCTTTTGTGTCAAATCTTTTTTGTCATAATTTTTAATAATTAATAATATCAAATAGATATTTTGTACTCCCTCCGTCCCACAAAGGATGACGTTTTAGCTTTTACTTTTACTGTTTCGGCACGTATCTTAAAACGGCCGGCAGACGACCTATTTGAGACAATTTTGCCCCTAATTTTTTCTGGGAAGTACGTTAAGGATTAGCGTACGTTCAAAAAAAAAATCGGATTTTTTTGGGGTCAAATAGTGCCTCATCCGGTCTCCTCGATATGCGTTCCCTACTGAATATTGGGATGCGAGGAAGTCATCCTTTGTGGGACGGAGGGAGTATAAAATACCTATGAAATTGTTTTTTTTATATTTATGTAAATGACAATTTTCCTCTACTAACTTTACATTTATACACATAATTTAGGGTCGATTCGTATCCTATGATTTTCAATTTTTCCATAATCGATATTCATGTGATAATGTCTGTATCGTAGTTAGTGTTCATACCAGTATTTATGTTTGATAGGTAGACACTTGGTTTAGTTGTTTGGTCAAAGGTCAAAGCTCCAGAAAATGGTCAGAAGAAGATGGTGGTGGGGTCCTTTTCTTGCCCTGCAAAGCTACAAAGGGTTTTTTTTATGCTGTTACTTCTTCTGTATATTGTAGCAGAAGAAGCCAGAAAGTAAAGAACAAACAGAAAGTAGGTCAGCAGCGTATGAGCCGCACGAGGGGATCCCTCCATTTTGCATTGCACCTTGTCAGTCAAATACCCCATTCTTTATTTTCTTCTTTGTTTTGAGACTTCTTGAGATACTATCTATACTTTTTTGTCTGTGCCCTTATTTTTAAGGGTATGTGCCCTTATTTTTAAGGGTTAGGCATGTGATAGTGATAGTGATTGCTCACACTTTTCCTTCTCTGAAGTTATATATATATATATATATATATATATATATATATATATATATATATATATATATATATATATATATATATCGAACCAACGAAACTTAAATAAAAGTATTAAATTACTCACACAAACCACTCGTTGGTACTCTATCCGAAATAATCCAAAATAAAATGACCTTCAACGGATCACACAAGTTAATTCTGAATTAACATGGTAGAGTTTAAACAAATCATATTCCTATTCATGAATCAGAGTTCTCATAAGTAACAGTACTTTTACATTCCCAATTTCAGGTATAGTTTATTTAAAATGTCTATACAATGGATGTATACTGTATACTGTGGAGTGATTGCACAGAAATCAAGTTTGAAGCATATAGACTTTGCAGATATATTATGTGATGAATCCAGACTAAGAATTGTGTATAAATGGCCCAAACCTACTTTCATGGCTTCTGAGCAGAGAACATGATGAAGGCTTGATCAACTTTGGCTGTGTAGTTTATTAGACCGCATGATCTGCACAAGTCCTCGATCTCCTCCTCTAGGAAATAGCTATACATCCCTAAAAGCCTCTGCGCGACATAATAATTGATTAATTACATCTCCAGACCCAAGTATACGGTGCAAGTCAGCATTTCAAGAAGGAGGCATTTTGGAGTTCTTACTACTGATGTAAGTTCATTCAAGATTTAACTAAAGATAAACAAAGTCCTGAATTTAAGACAGAATATTCATCGAATCAGCTGGTTCACCAAACTGAAGTTTGGAGCAGTTTGGAAATCTAAGAACTATGGTGTTTTCTCAGTGGTGGAGTTACAACCTCAAATTAGATTCCACATAAATTTTTATTGCTTCTACCTATACAATGTCCAAACTACGATATTGTCCACACATACTTCCAAATGAGGTTTCTGATAGCATTCTAAGTTTCTAACAATCCAACACACTAAAATCCCATCACTCATTTGATCAATTTGGGAAAAGGTTATTGATAAGAAGTATTACCTCTCGGAAAGGACGTTCAATCCAGGGAGTTGTTGAAGTATATCGAAGAAAAGTGCTTCCAACTAACACACCTCCACTTCGCAAGACACGACATATTTGAGCAAGCTGCCATCCGTACATCATGCCATTAGGTGAATTATAGTACTAAAAACTAGCTATATACACATTCAATTTATGACTTAGAAGAAGGAATTAAAAGAGAGGGAAGAGGAGAAGAGAAAAGAAGCAACAGCAAGGAAAGATAGCATTATCATCAACAGTCAATTTGTGCACCCCACACAAGCTACAACATAACCCACTATCTGCTTCTACAGTAACCTACCTCTACCCAAACCTTGTCATTTCTTTTTCTTCAGATTTCTTCCCCCCAAAAAAGTTACAAATGCTCAAGAAGTTTATAACAAAATGCAGACAATAGGCCACCTAAGGCTTTAACCATTAATTTTCTGTGACATTTATGCTTAGCAATCGATGTGCTGTCTTTACGAGACGGTACCAAAATCTCTTTCCAGAGACCATAATTGAGCAATAATACTGTACTTGGGATGACAGAAATGATTGGCAGTAAACAGGTCCCTGGTGCAACTATGCTCAAACCTTAGTATTTTTGGCTCATGAAACAAATTGACCCACACTAAACTTCGGTTTTGCTTAGAAAGCAATATGGACACTAATATAAAACATTAAATACAAGATCAGTATCCAAGGAAAAGAGCCAAGATAATCAAAGTGACTGATCCAGTTACACAGACAAGATGAGAGACATCAGCAGCTTCCGTATTCAATAGGATTTTGGATATTCCAGACCTGCCTGGTCCAGCATGTCTAAAAACCAGAATGCAGCAATAGGGACAACTTACTGCGTTGGAAGGAGATGCCCAACAATGCATGGCAGCACCAGCATGAACAGCATCAACTGAACCTGAAGAGAAAGGAAGTCTTGAAACATCTGCCCTAACAAGAGCAAGATTTCTGCAGAAAATAAGTAAAAGTTTGTCATATCGTGGTAACTTTAACTCTGGACATTTGTGCTGAAGAAATTAGAATCACTGCAGGAAAAGAAGCTTACGCAGTTGAGATAGTGCCGTCTTGCTTAATAAAATCGTAGCATTGGCGAAGCATATTTTCAGAAAAATCAAGCGCTATAACTTTAGAATAAGTTTCAGACTTAGCAAATTTCCTGGTAAACAAACCACTTCCACAGCTAACATCTACAAGTAGACCTCCTGCTGCAGGTTCAAAGAACTCCTGAGCCATTTTGAACTGCATTAAGAACATCAGATTAGCAAATGGCTTCAAATTGAGGAGCAAAGTCACCAAAATGAAGGAGGTGACTGGTGCCATTTTCATATCCATGAATGCCAATGCAATTTCACAGGACAGCAACAAATTTGAAATAGAACTCCATAAATAATAAAAGAATATAACCGTTTGTGACCTTAATAAAAAGTCTTGATACGTATGCTAGTGAATTCGAATCATAATAAAGAAAGGCAGGCAAAGTGAACCTCTTCATCAGCACCAGGAAAGCCACTTTGACGAAAAATTTGACGCCATCCCCGTTCATACAAGAATGAAACTATTGGACTCCTGGCAAGGTGAAAGGCACAGAAGTGAGATGTGAGCATTTTCGCAAACAAAATAGTTGCATCACAAGACATCATCCCTTTGAAAAGAACATGTCACTGTTCTTCCACCTCATCATAACCGAGAAGAAATTTTGGGCAACATAACAAAATGTTGTGGCCTCAAGTTAACAGGAAATAAGACATGAAAAATGTTTCTAAAGACAATTTACGAGTGTTAGTGAAGGATGAGGAACCAATGGGTTATTACTTCTATTTCCACAAAGGGGAAAGCATCAATTTCAACAGCTTAAGCAATCTTGTATGATTCAATAAAATTTCAACCATATTATTACAAGAATATGAATGACAACTAATGCATACCGAAACAATTCAGTCCTAGCTGGTTGAACTTCAGTGTAATTTTTCAACGCAGCAGCAATAGTAAGATCCAAATAGTTGTCTTTGCTGGAGTACGTTTTGTTGCATGTCTTACACTTGAAACCAGAGCGGTAGATTGATGACCTGCAGAGTCTCATAGATATGATTTAAGGAGCTAAACAAAAAACAGATAAAAGGAGATGTTTGATGCCATCAAGAAACCAAACTTACAAGTTAAAACCGGATGGACCTTTCCTTATCAGAGGTTCATAACATACTGGGCATGAAAATGGTTCCTCCTCCAAAGTTAGGTTCTGCTTTGTGCTTAATTCCTAAAAGCATAAATTGTCAGGAAACCAGTACATACAACTGAACTATGAAATTAATTGGACTAAAAAGGCATCAAAAACTCTTATTGCAACAATCACCAAATTTAGATTGTTTTATTTTCCTTCGTTATTACACAAACACTATCAAATAAACCCAGTTAGAAAAATTAAGAACATGGGTCCTAAACATTTTAAATTTCAACAATCAAAGTTCTAAGCTTTTTTATCAATCAACACTCTATAACACACTCATTTTATGTTACTGACACTGTTAATAATTACACAACTTGAAAAAATTGGAATAATAAAGAAAGGCAAATAGCACAGTACTAAAGAAGTAAAATGCGAAAAAGTTGTGATGAAAATGAAAGAAAATGGGAAATACCGGCTCAAGAGCAACAGCAGAGCATGCCCGGATGGTGGAAGGAAACCGGTGAGAGGAGGAGAAACTGACAGGTTGTCGAAGGAAGAGGACATTGCGAGGAAGGAGAGGATATTTTGGAGGTAATGTTTGGTGGAGAAGGTGAACGGAAGAGGAAGAGACGGCCATGACAAAGATTCGCTTGTTCTTAGTTTTCTCCTGCTGTCTTGGCTGTGTGTGGTATTTGCCTTTCTTTATTGAGTTATTGAGTTATGTGGAGCGATTCTTGAGTTGTTTTCTTGGCTAATTTATAGCTCTAATTTTCTAACTTTTTCTTCTTTTTTTTTACCCGTATCTTTGCATTATCTGTTCTTACACAAAATATTTTCACATTTTTAAAAATAAATAAATATATAATAAATCTTAAAAATAAAATAGAATTTTTTATCATCCTCATCATCCATAAATGTAAAATCAATCATTTTATTTATTTAATTTTTAATTTGAAATAATAATCTATAGTTATTTTATACTTGATGGAAGTAGTTTTACTATTTTAATTAAAAGTTATAATTCATAACTCATAAGACATTAAAAAAAATATTCATTTGATATTTTATTCTTTTGATTTTATACCTCACGGCTAGAATTGTATGCAAAGTGTGAAAGTTTTGCGCATTGGATTTGGGTTTGTTCAAGTAACTCACTTGCTTCTCAAACAAATTATACTCCTTATACTCCCTCCGAACCAAAATAAATAACATTTTGAAATAGTAAAAATACGTAAAACAATGATCTTTAATTTTATTTTATTTCACATTATTTCATTTTTACTCCTAATTTCCACTCAAATTACCACACATCATCAAATTGGGTTAATACATAAACTTTTTTGTGGTCATTTGTACAAAATATATAATTCAGAAAAGATAAAATGACAAGTATTATGAACAAAAATTATAAAATAGGATTAATTGAAAAATCATAAATTATACTCCCTCCGTCTTTATATAGTTGTCGCTTTTACTATTTGCACGCATCTCAAGGAGGCCGGATGACTCACTATTTGAGACAATTTTGTCCCGAATTTTTTCTTGGACGTACGTTAAGGATTAACGTACGTTAGAAAAAAAACACGGAATTTTTTGGGGTCAAATAGTGAGTCATCCGGCCTCCTTGAGACGCGTGCATGAACAGTGAGCGACATGTATATAAAGACGGAGGGAGTATCATACTAGAACAAAATTACAACAAAAATATTATGTAATGGGTATAATAACTTTAAATGTTATTTTTTATGGCTAAAGCATGCGTAATAATATTAAAACATTAACAAAATAGAAAAAACATTAGTTTAATAAAATCCATACCTTTGTTCTTCTCCTTATTTTTTTAGCGCTTGGTGGGCGTTTTCATACATCGAGCTCGGAGTGGCATTAGGGTCCACTTCATAAGGAACAAAAAGTATTTATATTCTTATAAATTTATGAAAATACAAAAATATACTAAATATTCAATGTGGCATCAATATTTGAAAGTATTGGTGCAAACATAGAGCACAATATTGTTTTTTTATCAAATTAAGCCTAGTTATCAGAACTGGACCGGACCGGCCAGTTCAACCGGAATTTTTCCCATTTCTGGTCCGATCAAGCTATTCTTTAAATCGGTCGATTTTTAAAGAATCGACGAACCGGTCGATTTTTTGTCAAACCGGCTGATTCGATGACGTTTTGACACGACCCACGAGCCCATATCAGAGCAAAAGGAAAACGACGTCGTTTTGACATGGTCCATGGGCCCAAAACGACGTCGTTTTCCTTCTTTTTTAATTTTCACTTCATTTCCTCTGTTCTCTTCGCGTCTTCTTTTCTTTCTGTTCTTCTTCTTCACTCGGCACCGGCGGCACAAAGAAATAACAAACCCTAGTCATTTTTTCTTCTTCATTCTTCCTCTATGTGTCGTCTCAAACAACAAGTTTAGAGTGAAAAGTAGTCACTGTTCTTCCTCATCCTCCTCCCTTGCTTCGTCATTGTTCTTCCTCCTCCTCCTCCCTTGCTTCATCTATCGCCATCGCCTCTGGTCAGGTGTCCCGTCGACATCGCTAAATCACGGTGTCGCGATAACTGTTTCTCTTCCCCATCGCCGTCATCCCTCATTTTCCGCCTGTAGTGAAAGGTGCGTCCTCATCTGCTTATTTGTTTTCATTTCTTAGTTCCAACTAAACTGTTTTCGGATTTTTGCACAATTAGTTACCGTGACCTGTTACATTGTGGATGTTACAATTTTAGCTTCCCATATTTTTATTTTTATTTGTGGATGCTGATTAATTGTATGAATAATTGAAGAATTAATTTGGGGAGCAAATCAGCTTTTGATTTTGAATTAATTTATGGATTAATTGTATGAATAATTGAAGAATTAATTTTGGGCAGTACTAGAATGAACCTGGATTGGTGGTTGATGACTCGTTTGTTTTAATTTCAACTGAACTGATGCTTCTTTTTTCTTTTTTTTAAAGGTTTGAATAGTATTTTTAAAGTCATTGTAAGGAGTTCTAACATTTAATTTGTTCACACGCAATGATCAAAATTGTTGACTAATTGTTGTTTGTAGAAATATTTAATTTGTTCACACGAGTGGTTCTAACTCTTTATTTTTGGCTTGATAAATTTCAGGTTTCATTTTATAATTTATATGGCTTCAATGTAATCATCCGGGTCTAATTCTGATTCAACGTCTATTCCTTCAAGTGCCTCAGTACCTGTAAGAGGAAAAACAGATATTGCATAGAATTTCTGTGTAGAAGTAGCTGATTTTGTGGGAAGTAAGAGGAAAAAGCTTATTTGTAATTTTTGCAACAAGGTGTTTTGTGGTGGGAGTATCTACCGATTCAAACAACATTTAGTCGGTATTATAGGTGATGCGGTGTCTTGTAAGGAAGCTCCTGAAGAAGTTAGAGTACAAATAAGGAAACATTTGGATGATTTTGTTTCAAAGAAAACGAGAGAACAAGAATTACTTGCAGAATAAAATTCCTTTCTTATACCACAAACAGATGTTCAAGTGCCTCCTACACCATTGGGTAGTGTTGGTGGTGTACAAGTGCCTACTAGACCATCGGGTAGTGGTGGTGGTGTACAAGTTCAGAGAGGAAGAAAATGTAATGAACAATTGGAGCTTATTTTGTCTCAAGAATAGAACCTGGAGATCAACCAACAATCATAAGTGTGATGCAAAGTCATGAGACTAAAGAAAAATATGATTTAGCAGTTTCAAAATGGATGATTGATGCATCCATTCCTTTCAATGCTGTCAATTTTATCTATTTTTAGCATATGGTTGATGCAATTGCTGGGTATGGTGCTGGTTATAAAGCTCCACATTTTTCATAGCCTCCGCGGTTTCTTATTGAAGAGAAATGTTGAGGAGGTGCGAAATTATGTTGACAGCTTTCGCACGTCATAGAGAGAAACTGGATGCACCCTAATGGCTGATGGGTGGACAGATCAATGTAAAAGGACTCTCATCAACTTCCTGGTTTATTCTCCCAAATGTATTGTTTTCCTAAAATCTGTAAATGCCTCTGATGCTTCCAAAACTACTGATATGTTGCATGGTTTGTTTAGAAAAGTTGTACAATTTGTTGGGCCTGAAAATATTGTGCACATTGTCATGAACAATGCTACAAATTATGTCATAGCGGGTAGGAAATTAGAAGATGAATTTAGGACATTATTTTGGTCTCCATATGTTGCTCATTGCATTAATTTAATGCTGCAAGATATTGGAAAGTTAGATGAAGTTGGTGATATTGTAGCTCATGCTTCTAGGATAACTAAATACATCTACAATCATTGTTTTCCATTGCATTTGATGCGACAATTCACTGGAGGAAGGGAGATATTGCATTCTGCACCTACTCGATTTGCCACTAATTTTATTGCTTTGCAAAGTATATTAAGTCAAAAGGATGCTTTGAGAGCCATGGCTACATCTAGAGAGTGGGTTACTTTCTCTTATGCTAAGGAAATCAAGGGGCAAAAGTTTGAGAATGATGTCTTGGATCCTTATTTTTGGAAGGAATGTGTTGTCATTGTTAAGCTCACTCAACCTCTAGTTCGTGTTTTGCGTCTTGTTGATGGTGATGATCGACCAGCGATGTCATACATATATGAGGCTATTCACACGACTAGAGACGAGATGTTGAGAAGATTTCGGAGAAGGAAAAAAAGAGTTGATCCTTATATTAAGATTCTTGATGATCGATGAGATCGGTAATTGCATAAAAACCTTCATGCGGTTGGGTTTTGGCTCAATCCTCAAATCCAGTACAAACCTAGTGAGACGGACAAGCTTAGACGCACTATTTGTGGGTTGTTTGACGTCATAGAGAGGTATGCTTATGGAAACAACACTTTGAGAAGTAAGTTGTCAAGTGAGGTGAAGTTATCCGAGGTGCAGAGGGGAACTTTGGTCGTCCTAGTGCAGTAGATGATCATTATGTGCTGTCTCTAGGTATTTTTTTAAAAATGTATTTATATTTTTTTCTTCCATTAATTTGTTTAACGTTTACTAAAAATATAGAAAACTAATATCTTTATGTGTAGATGAATGGTGGATGAAATATGAGAGTGATGCACCAGAGTTGCAAAAGCTAGCTATCCGAGTTTTAAGCCAAACATGCAGTGCTTCTGGTTGTGAGCGAAATTGGAGCATATTTGAGCATGTTCATTCAAAGAAAAGAAATAGATTGGAGCATGATAGAACGCTAAAATGTCATCTTTTCATCATCCTTTTACTTCTGTTTTGGGATGATGATACTGCTAATTGTTGGTTTTTCTCTCCTTTCTACAGATTCAGTGATTTTGGAGCGAAATATTCAAAAGGAGCTGAAAGAGCCTTTCTTAGAGCTGTTTTGATAGACGCAGAGCTGTCTTATCCCAGACCTGGGATAAGGCGAGCCAGAAGTGACGTTGACCAAGGTCAACTGGATTAATGAGGATACAACATATGGGTCTGGGCCGTGAGCTGAGCGTGTGTGCCAGCTACTCTGCTTCCAGAAGGGTTTTTCTGCAGAGTTCAAATCCAGCTAGAAGTCCTTTTGTTAGTGAAACTCCTAGTTTCAATTTAGGAGATTTATAACTACTTTATTTATCCTTATCACAGATTTTTTGGGAAAACGTTTCCTTAGGTTATTATTTAATTAGCTGCTGGGCAGAAGAAAATGGGAGTCTCCTTCCTTATTCACGTTCTGCCATTGTTGCAGCTCAAACTCTTATTCTATTTCTTTCTTTATTTGATTTAATTCCGATTCAATTTATGTTCATCTCTTTATTATTATTATTGTTATGTCGATGCTAGGCTAAACAATCTCTTTCTGGTAAGGATTCAAAGCCATGATTCCTAGGTTGTGAGATCAAATCGTACTTCACACACTCTATACTTGTATTCTTATCCTTCTTGTTTGCATGACAACTTGTCCTTGTTCTTAGTAAAGTCTGATCAGCTTCACATAAGGTTTGGACGATTGCAGTCTTTTCTGGCGGCTTTGGAGTCTACATTGCCAAGAGAAATACGAAGGCAACTAGCTGGTGACGGCTAGAAGAAGGATCAGATCTGGTTTATAGGATAGACACGATTCTCTATCCCAGGCCTGGGATTAGGTCTTTCCCTGTGTCTATCAATTGCCCTGATTAAATCCTATAGAGTGTCTCTTAGGATTGTTAGGATGATTAGGGACTTCCAATAGAGTGTCTCTTTGGAAGTCTTGTGTAGGAGGAAAGTAGGAGATCTAGGTGACCAATACCTGGTCTTTATAGCCATCCTATAAGTTTAGTGTTTAACACTTTTGCATCTATGATCAACCTAGTCGAATCATAAGCTAGAAGGAATCCTTACTGGGAAGTCTATCACTTGGTTCCACACACTCAATCTGTTTACTGTTCTTTAATTCTGCTTCTTTTATTATTTGCACTCAACCCCCACTTATTGGTATTTACCACCCATCATATTTCATTACAAAGAATTGAAATTGTCCACCGAATCTCTGAGGAACGATCCTTTTACCACTTGCTGCAGTTTAATTTATATTTGTGCATGGTAAATTGTACTCTATTTATTTTTGACGGTTTCGGCAACCATCAGAGCATCAACGACTTAATGATTTGGTATATGTTCATTACAATTTAAGGCTACAACAAAAGTATGTTTCTATACTTTTTACTTTTTATTTATTAATAATCTATAATTTTGAATTTTAACTCCAGTTCCGTTTGGACTAAATTGTTTGGCTACTGTAATTATGTAGACAACTTGCTAATATTTTGGTTAATTAATGTAGGAGTTTAAAGGGTAGGAATTATGACCCTATAAACTTTGAGGACTTTCGAGCTAATGATAGTTGGATATTAGAGGATGAACCGCCAAGTCTAACAAGTTTTGAATTAGACGCTTTCCGAAATGAGATGGAAGCATGTAATATTCAAGATGTCCCTAATGATGGTAAGTTGGTAACTACCTACTTATTTTAAAAGGTTTTGATATGAAACTATTGTTGTTAATTTATTGATTCTTTATTTTTATGTTTTATTTGATAATACTAGAGTTGAACCTTCAAAATGTGCTTGATGATGAGAATGATGAAGATGAAGGAATTGAAAGTGGATTTTTTATTCAAGACATTTTCGAAAATGCTAGTGGCTCAATCTCTCAACCTGTTACCAATCCATGGAATTAACAATCTTGTAATTTGAATATTTAAGTGTTTGAACTTTGAATATCATTTCATTTGAATGTTGGATTGTTTCTTTATTTTGTAATTTGGATAATTAAGTGTGTTTGAAATTTGATATCATTTCATTTGAATGTTGGATTGTTTCTTTATTTAGTAATTTGGATATTTAAGTGTGTTTGAAGTTGAAATTTGATATTTTATTTTGATATATTATAAAATGCTACAGTAAAAAAATCAGCCGGTTCAATCATCTAAGATTGAACAGTTCAAAACGGTTCAATTATCTAAGATTGAACGGTTTAAAACGGTTCAAAATGATTCAACGTCTACAATCCGGTTGAACCACAAATTTTTTATTTCCAGTCCGGTTCTTATAACACTGCGTTGAATCAACTGACATAATATAAAACACACAGATCAAAAAGGTAAAAAGAAGAATAGAACAACTAAAGTGTGAAAGACAATTAGTTAATGTAAGTCTGCACGTGTAAGATAAAGAAAGAGATTTTTCACTTTAATGAATAAACGGTAATTTTGGATAGTAAAACTATACACTGGAAATTAATAAAAAATTATTTTAAATTGAGATTAATCTCACTTAAGCATTTATTGGGACTAAAAGAAGATTGCTCTCCTAACTTGACCTAGATACTTGGATTACGTGAGTTCCTGCAAATATTAAAACATCTATTTATGTATTCATTTATGTAATTAAATAAATAAATAAATAAATAAATATATATAAATATATAATATAATTTATTTTAATGATAGTTTATACTATAAGTTATGAAATTTGAAAAAAAGAATTAGTATTTCAAAATTGGATGTACATATCCTTGGACATACTTTCCACCACTTCTTAAATAAATGATTATAGGAAGAAGCTTGAAAGAGTTTATTCTTGAAGAAGTAAGAAAAATATGAAAATTGGACATGTAATTACTCATTGTATCATAGTATTGATTTTTAGTGGTTAGCCACTTAGCCTGGCCAAGACGTCTAATTCATGCACCTTCATATGTAGTAGGACCGTGGCCACGACGACTTTATCACCAGTCAAGCTTGAAAAGACTAACAGAAGAATCATGCTAATTAAATTATATTTAAAAATAAAAAAGTAGAAATATATTTTATTTTTCTTATTAGATTAATAAAAATGAAAAAGATTTTTTCATGTATTTATTATTTTGTCCACCATTTGTCAAGCAATCATCATCAATTCCATCACTACTAAAGCACATTGTTTCTGATTTAATCAGGAACATAGGAAATAAATAAAATTAATCAAAATTCTCTTATAAAAAGATTCTTCTTCTTTATTAATATTCACGTATATAATATTCGGACATTATTAATCTTTTTTTTCTTTTTTTATACGATTTGAAAAACTATTAGACTGTTTTTGAGTTATAAAAATGGAACATATCCCCACGGGTAGAAAAATGTAACAGGAAGTGGTAGGAACTTTGACAAGTCTTTGCTTGCAGTGCATTATTGGACGTGTACTCGACGAAGGTGTGAAACTATGAACACACTGCACATTAATCCAAATTGGAAAAAGAGGGGCTGTGGAAAAAGAGGGGTGATATATGAAATTTTCCAAGCAAGACTCGTTGTCTATTTATGTATTCATTTATGTAATCAAATATAAATATAAATAATAATTTATATTTTAAGTTATGAAATTTGAAAAAAAAGAAATTAGTATTCAAAATTAGAAATAATTTTGGGATGTACATGTTCTTGGACATACTTTCCGCCACTTCTTAATAAATAATTATAGGAAGAAGCTTGAAAGAGTTTATTCTTGAAAAAGTAAGAGAGGCGGTTTGGGAGAGCTCCAAAGCTTTTTAGGGATTTATGGATGGTGAAAAATGAGAGAGGAGCTTTCTGTTTCTTTCATCTGTCTCTTGAGAGTATTTTACATGTCTGTGCATATCATGCATATAAGGCGTTCGACAAAATGCGTGAGAGAGTTATTATCTTGTAAGTTGTAACCAGAACAGATTTGGATGGGGGCATAGCATTCATGCGTTGCAAGCAAGTTGATTAAAGAAAACAAGCAAATAAATAGACAGCTTGTGGTAAAATTCATGCATATAAGATCTTCTTTAGAAAATAGTTTGGTCTTGCTTAAACTCTGATGGAAAATCTGATGGAGGAGCATTGTGTTAGCAAGTCAAGTCACGCCAAAACATCTAAGTTTGGCCACGATACCACTGACCATATCACATTAAGCCAAAACCTAAGACTCATTCGTTCACGTGGAAAATTATACTCCCTCCATTCTTAAATAAATAACTTCCTGATTACTTTTTTTTTCATAAAAAATGTTTATTTTTATAATTTTTAATGTATTAAAAAATTAAAATTAGTATTAATTGAGTATAATTAATAAAATATTATTGTTTTAATTGTTGTGAAAATGAATTAGTAGTTTCTTTTTTTAAGAATAAAAGGAATACTTTATGCCGTGTTTTTTCAATCATCTGGGTTGATGATGACCGGATCCACTAGTTTCTTCATCAAGTATTCTATATTATTTATCAAACATATGTCACCGAAATTATTAATCACAATCTTTCTTAGTCTTGCTCTGCGTCTCCTACAAATGGAAAAAGCTAGTCTAATATTTCTAGTTATTATTGTATTAGAATTAGGATGGTGGTGCGATGGTTGTTTGAAAGAGGAGAGAATTGCTCTGTTGCGCATCAAGAATTCCTTCTACGTCCCTACAATTGACACGGCCAGCTCATCTGAAGCTCTGTCAGAGTGGGGCAGAACTGCAGATTGTTGCAGTTGGGGCGGAATTGGTTGCGACACCACAACAGGGCATGTTTCGGCTATTAACCTTCCCTACGTCAATTGGGGCTCCGCATCCGCTCGCCACATCTCCCCACACTTCTACCTAAATGCCTCTCTGTTTCTTCCTTTTCAAAATCTCAACACGCTCAATTTAAAAGGAAATGGCATAGTTGGATGCTTAAAGAATGAAGGTATGTACCTAAACTATCCCTGAAACTTTCTAGAATGACAACATGTCCATTGGACCATTAGGTTAACGTTTTACATACAGATAAACAAAAAACAAAGAACACATGTGTTTGGCGACAAAGGATGTTTATCCCACACTTTAATGAAATGAGAGAGCATACAATCATACGATTAGCCCTAACACACAGATATCAGGTTTTAGTCGCATGACCAACACTCAAATGCTTGGAAATAATTCAAAGCCACATCAACAATTAATATTAGAAGAATAATAATGGTAAAGATCCTAACTTTCTATACTTATATGTCAAATGTAAAACACAATTTGTTCTTCTTTTTTGTATGTGCAGGTTTTGAGAAACTGTCAGGACTTGCTAACTTGGAGGTTCTTGACTTGAGCTCTAACGCCTTTAATGTTAGCATCCTAGCATCTTTGGCTGGTCTTTCATCTATAAAATCATTAGATCTCTCTAACAATAGACTAAATGGATCTTATGATATTGTAGGTGAGTACTTCAACTAATTGATCTTTGTTTTTGTCCCCAAGAAAAAAGGAACTCCTTGACTAATTCCCTTTATATTACAGGTGGTGAAAACAACAATATCCTATCACCCCTTAAAGGACTTTCATCTCTCAAATATCTGGATTTATGTCGCAACCCATTACTCAATGGATCAATAGATATGAAAGGTAGGTACTAAATTTCACTTCCATTTATTTCCTCTCCTTTGTTCAAATTGGTTGCTTATCTTTAAATATTTGTGTTCTTTCTTGTTTTGAATCCATGTATATGCCAGAACTGGATGGTTTGAGCAACTTAGAGCACCTTTGTCTTGGTGGAAATATTGACAGATTATCATCCCTTAAAGGACTTTCATCTCTCAAATATCTGGATTTATGTGGCAACGCATTATTCAATGGATCAATAGATATGAAAGGTAGGTACTAAATTTCATATCCATTTATTTCCTTTCCTTTGTTCAAATTGGTTGCTTATCTTTAAATATTTGTGTTCTTTCTTGTTTTGAATCCATGTATATGCCAGAACTGGATGGTTTGAGCAACTTAGAGTACCTTTGTCTTGGCGGAAATATTGACAGATTTGCCTTCTCAAAAGGTATATCTCATATACAACATGTTTGTTGCACCATTAATAAAATTTCCCTTCTTACTTAATTTGTTGCAGATATTTTGAGTCTGCAAAACTTGAGCACCCTTTCACTAGGTGACTTCAGAGGCAACAACACCGGCATTAAAATAGAATCGCTAGGATACGTCAAGACCCTCAGTCTAAGTGTGAATAATTTGGACGCAATTATATTTCCACAAGGTTGGTCTCTGTATGCAATTTGCAATTTGCATGTTCTTTCTTTTTTAGGGTCTGTTCTCTCTTTTGCTGACTTTCCATCTCATCTTGTACACACGGATCGCTCAATCAGACCCTTGATTATTTATCTGCGTTTTTCAAGTTATTGTTAAAGTCTATTATTTTACAATGTATAACCAGAGTATTTGTTACCTGGTCAATTGTACTGTAGATGAGAGTGAAATGAAGAGTTTGGAGATTCTGTACTTGCAATCTCATAGTGGCAGCAGCAACTTCCTAGAAACCATTGGAAGCCTGACTTCTCTCAAGACTTTAGACATTTCGTACTGTGGAATGCGTGGCAGAATTCCTTCACGCCAAGGTAATTCATGAGCATGAAATTGACATACAACTTCTAATCAACTCAAATATTTGAAACAAAGACAGGAGGAATCTCCAATGTAGTAAAACTTGTATTTCAACTCCTTATTGATTTTAACAGCAGTATACTTTCAGGTTTGTGTGAGCTAAGGAATCTCCAAAGCCTATATATGAGCAATAATGATCTTAGTGGTACCTTGCCTTGGTGTCTGGCAAATATGACTTCCCTTCAACACTTAGATCTCCGTTACAACCACTTCATTGGAGATATCTCCGCATCTCCTCTTAAGTCTCTCACATCCATTCGATCTCTATACCTTTCCGACAATCTCTTCAAAATCCCAATCTCACTCCTCCCATTTTACAACCATTCAAACCTCGTGTCTTTGGGTGCAAGAAACAACCAATTCATGGCACAATCAGAGTCTCATTTGGATGATGATTTTAGTCCGAAACTCCAATTAAATATACTTTCTCTATCTGGCAAAGAATACGACGGGCCATTCCCCAAATTCCTGTACCATCAGGTTGACCTGAGGGAAGTTGACTTCTCTAACCTGAAATTTAAGGGAGGGTTTCCTAATTGGTTGTTGGAGAACAATACCAGATTGAGTTCGCTGATTTTGTCCGACGCTTCTCTCTCAGGACCTTTTCTATTGCCAAATCAATCTCACACCAGTATCTCAAACTTGAATGTCTTCGGGAACTACTTTGATGGTCATATTCCCACACAAATCGGGGGAAAGCTGCCCAATTTGTATTCTTTAAACATGTCCAGAAGTGGGTTTAACGGCAGAATTCCACCTTCATTGGGTGACATGAACTCCTTGAGTTACCTAGACTTGTCTCACAATGTATTATCCGGCGGAATTCCTGAACACTTGGCCACGGGTTGCTCCCGGTTATCCTATCTCATGCTTTCGAACAACAGTCTTGAGGGCCAAATCTTCTCTGAAAAATTTAACCTGACAAATTTATATAGGTTGCAACTGGATGGCAATCGATTCCGTGGGAGTGTACCTGAGATCCTGTTTAACCTCACTGGGTTGAGAATCCTAGATCTCAGTAATAACCTTCTTTCAGGAAATTTGTCTTCTACGTCATTTAGTCGTGCTTCAACTCTATTGGAAGTTTACTTGTCTAGAAACAAGCTGGAAGGATCGCTGAGAGATGCATTCTACGGGTGCAGAAATCTTTTGATTTTAGACCTGAGCCATAATGGTCTGACTGGTACAATTCCGAAATGGTATGACAGGTTTTCAAGGCTCAACTTTCTTCTCTTGAGTCACAACAATCTGAAAGGTGAAATCCCATTGCAGTTATGCAATCTGGATGATTTAAGTTTGATTGATCTTTCTGACAACAAACTTTCTGGTGAAGTTCCTCCTTGTCTTAAAGCTAGTAGCAACTCCTACAGGCAAAGAATAGCAGCTTCAGATCCTACTTCTGTTCGCGCTTCAGCTCCAGTTTCAGGTTTTCAACCTTTCGAGTTTACCACGAAGGGTAATTCTTACCCTTACCATGGAACCATTCTCACCTATATCTCTGGAATTGATCTCTCCTCCAACAATTTGACAGGTGAGATCCCTCCCTTGATTGGATACCTTGAAATGATCCAAGTGCTCAACCTTTCTCGCAACAATTTGATCGGACCAATCCCTATATCCTTCTCTAACCTAAAGGATATTGAGAGTTTGGACCTTTCCCACAACAGGTTGAATGGAAAAATTCCTCCAGAACTTGTTGGATTAACCTTCTTGGCCGTGTTCAATGTAGCACACAACAATTTTTCAGGGAGGCTTCCTAACAGGGTTTCACAATTTGCAACATTTAACGCCAGTAGCTATGAGGAAAACCCTTTCCTTTGTGGACTGCCGCTGCCAAAAAGTTGCAGTGATGAAATCGCATCACCATCGCCTACATCTTCTTTAAATCGCGAAGATGATGATGACTGGGGAATTGATATGGATGCTTTCTATGTCACCTTTTCTGTAGCTTACATAATGGTGCTGCTTGGAATTGCTGCTGTTCTGTACATAAACCCACATTGGCGACGAGTTTGGTTCTATTTCATTGAAGTCAGGATCGCCAATTGCTACTATTTTCTTGTAGACAATCTTCCTATCACAGATAAGTTAAGATACAAACTTTCTTGCCTGTAGATAATTCAAGATCAGCTTAATATATATGGTTTGATGTAAGTTTATATATAAATCGTTTGAAAGTAAAATAGTTCAATGACTATACTTGACGTTGCTATGTAATTAACTTGACGCGTTATGTAATTAATGTGACGGTGGAACATACATATTAAGTACGCAAGAAAAGTCTTTAACGAGATATGATATTTAAATTTGATTCAACTCTAGAGATTTACATAGACAAAATGCACATGGATGATTTCAAGTGGGTTCCATGCCTTGAAAGAGAGTAGCCCATAGTGTTGGAATTGAATCTTTCTCACTAATAAATCCACCATTCTCCATAATTAGGATGAAATGATAGTAGAAGTTGCGGCTAATTGGACCAGAAATGTATACCTCTAAAGCCCAACAACAGTATGGATTTCACCTTAGAAACAACACAAAACAGCCCACAAGCCCAAAAGTTACCCACTCCAACGAGCAGCAGATAAGCCGCAAAAACAGGACAAATGTGTGCATTTAACGGTCTCAAACCATAGACTATCCTTCCTTCCATGGCTACCAATATTCTCAAGCCTTTGTTTCCTAATTTCGTTTCACCAAAACAGATCATACCTTCCTCTTCCTCTTCCTCTTCCTCCCCATGGATATCTTCTTCCAAGCCCATCTCCGACTTAAGGCCTTGTTTCCCACTTCCACACTTTAGCAGACAACAGCGACAATTCACTGCCTCCATCGCATTCAACCCTTCTGGAAATTTTGATCTCTCTCTGTTTGACGATGAAGATGGTAAATGCTTTCTATCTTTGCTCACTCGTAGGTTATGATTTTTGAGTGCGTTGATTCATTAACATAGTAGTTGAGTCTCTATGGCCAAACGCCTGAGCAAAATTGCAAGTCTAACGAGCTTTCACTTGAGGGGTTATATTGAGATTTTGAATGCATCATTACGATAAGAGTAATGTTGTTTGTGTCAAATTAATTCGCGATGGAAGATAAAGTGCTTTCGGTATGTAATTTTGTGCAAGTTCATGGTTCTAAGTTTATTCTGTGTATGAATTTGCAGATTCTAAGGTTGAACCTCCTATGCCTCCAAGCGAAGGCAGATTAGATGTTGCTATTGACAATGATATCATTCGCAGTCTTGACTTGACACCCTTTCATAATGCCACGGGGATTACTTCACCATTATCAGGTAATTAAATCAAGCCTCTAATTACGTCTGAAACAAATAAGAATAACACTAGAAATTCTAACTCTTATGTCACTGATATAAACAGCTGAGCCGAAAGAGTTTCTTGACCGTACAATCGGGTTCACCATTAACTACACAAGAGACGATCCTCGTGACCCTCGAGAACTATCAGAATTTCCTGACATTAGACTCTGGTTTGTGAGGCTCGATGCTACTTATCCATGGCTGCCTGTCCTGCTTGACTGGAGAGCAGGAGAGCTAGCGCGCTACGCCGCCATGTTGGTACCTCATCAGGTAATTATCATCAACTGGAAACAAAATGGAAGAGCATTATATATTTATTCAATGCTCTAATTATAACAACATTGTAATTGGCAGATGAACATGAAGATGGGTGTTGTTTTCAATCCTGAGGCGTTGGAATTGTTTATCATGAACAAAACTTTCATTGTGTACTCATGGTTGAAGCAGCATAACATCCCTAAACCTAGGCTCAAGACAAGTGATATGGCTAGAATGCTTGGATTTGGCGTAGGAGACGAACTTTTCGACATAATCGATCAACACCCACCTCTTAAATGAGATCAAAAGACTCTTTCAACTGCAACAACCCAACAACACTTGTAGTGCTTTATGATCAGCCAAGATTTCAACAACCCATCTGATACATCTGACTCCACTGAATCAAAAGACAGATCAAGATGGACATGGATGAGTCACTTGTCTCCTAATCTTTTATTCATTTCTTTGTAACCTATCCTTACAGACAGCTAAATATCAATGTTCTGTAAACGAAAATGACAGTATGAAAGTGCAGAGGAGGAGAAAGAAAAAATACAGACAGATTTGTTCCAAAAGAATGCACGGAAAGTGATGAATAAATGCAAGAAAATGCCTATTGGATTCTATGTCACATTCATCTATATGTGTAACTATCATCGGCAGGCTTTCAGGACGCATTGTCTATCTCAGTAACAACATAAGATAGCAGAAGAGACCTACTATGTAAGAACTTAACAGAGATGTTATTGGATCTAAATATTATTACAACAAATAAATTATGGAATTTTTCTGACAAGGCCCTGAAAAACTAGGTGTTTGACGTTTTATGGTATTAGTTAATGGCTTGATACCGCTAAATTACGGCAGTTACAGACCATTTGATATGAACTAAACCATTGAAATTTAGCAACACCTACCCAAAATCTGAACAACATGCTGCTAACAGTTAGCAACCCAATCCTCTGTCTCTGGAGCCGGCCAGTTCTCTGGAGAATCATTTGAGCTTGCTTTCCCCGTATCAGTTTGCTGATTGTCTGCCCCTCCTTCCTCAATCTGCTTTTTGTTGCCCGACCAACCATACGCCCGTCTTCTGGTGTCCCTACGAGCTTCACGTTCAGCTAGTTTTAAATCTTTGAAACCCTGTTCAAACTTGGCCTCATCCTCAGGTGAAAAGAAAACCACCTCCTTCTCAGCAAGCTCTTCATAAAGCTTCTCAATTTTGGCTTTCCATGCGAGGCCCATCTCTGTATCCATCTTGTGATAAGGAGTCTTCAGCAAGTACTCATCAATTCCTCCTGCCTTGTCTATGCAACGAAGTGCATGAGTGGTGACTTTAACACGAATATGGCGATCTAGAATGTAACTGAAGAGCCTCTTCCCCTGGACGTTCGGCTTCCAAGTTCTCCTACTCCTATCCTCATAACAAAATAAAAAGGAATTGAACATTATAAACCATCCTTCTCAATTTACAAACAGATCGTAATGTTAATCCAAAAGGCAACAACAGAGCAAGCAATCAATTGTTTGATACTGGAATCACATTACTCAATCCTACAAATTCAGAAAAAACACTTAAATTTCAAAATGACAGTCATTCTAATCCTTCAATCACAGAAAAACCATTCATTTATTGCTTGAACCTATTGGAATCGGGAAACTATATAATTTATCTACAGACTCATTAAGCACTCCATTTATATAAAAGCCTTCAAAATCTGATGACAATGGAACAAGACATTTTTGGCTTATGGAAGAAAATGCATCAAAGTTTAGGTTTTCAGGAAGTAACTCCAAAACCCACACAAAATCCCACAATCTCAACCAGAACCCAAAAACTAAAATTGCAACAACAACAACACAAGGTAATCAGCAATAAAACAGGTATGAAGTAAATAAAATGTAAAACTGTGTTTAGGAAAAGTGAACGAACTTGTTGCCTCCATCTTCACTGATTTGGTTGCCGAACTGGATGTGGCGGCCGGCAAAGAGACCGCGTTGGGCACGACCCATAACAATTTTACGATCAGGGATGCATTTCTTGAGAGATTCCTTGACGCCTGGTGCCAAGTTCTTCTCTCCTCCTACCTTCTTCAGCACTCTCTTCATCATCTCCTTCCCTCGGAACGCCATTTTTGTCCAGTTACTGCCTCTCCTTTCCTTAGATTCACGGCAAAGGGTTTTAGTCTCTTAGACCATCCACAGCAGGGGATCAAATTTTAGGGTGTTATTCATTTTCTCTCACTGCCACATCAGCTTAGCACCCAATCAAAAAGCATTTAACACCCACGCGCTCACAGCAGGGGATTATTCAGGGTGTTAAAAATTTTCTCTCCCTTCCACATCATTTATCATATAGCCCACCATTATTTTTCATTTCATTTCCAATTAAATTTATAATTACTATAATAATTACTATTTATAATATAATAAATAATAAATAATATTTTTTAATATAAATTAATTAAATTTCATAATTTCTTTTCAGATTTCAAAAAATCTATACTTTTTTAATGAAATAAATAATATAATATTTTTTAAAAGTAACACACGATATTATTTATCACTCAGTAAATCAAACATCGACTTAGATTATTGCAAACGAACAAGAAAATGTGTTTTATTTTCAAATTGTGTGTTTTTATTTTCAAATATGTTTTTCTTTTAAAGTATTTTGAGTAATTATTATGAAAAAAACCATTTAAAAAACAAGAAAATGAAAAAAAAGTATAAAAAACTCTGATTTATTAAGTGTCCAAATTTATAGATCTCAAAAAATAAAAAATAAGTGTAAAAATAATGGTATAAAATTATTTTGAGTAATTATTATTGAAAGAAACATTTAAAAAAGAAAAAAAATGTAAAAAATTCGAATTTTTTTTTTGTCCAAATAATACAAACCTAGTCTCATTTTATAGATCTCAAAAAGTTAAAAATGATGGTATATTTTTTATAAAATAATTTTCAGTATTTATAGATAAAAAATCGATTTACAAATGAGGTGGGGAAAAAATTAAAGGCTTCAGCCAATGGCAGCGCGCCACGGGTGCGCTGCAGGCTGTCAATGACAGCCTGCAGCAGCGCGCGTGGCGCGCGCCATTGGCTGAAGCCTTTAATTTTTTTGTTTTTTAATTAAAGGCCATTGGCTGAAGCCTTTAATTTTTTTGTTTTTTAATTAAAGGACTGACATGGTCCGGGACCAAAATTTGGTCCCGGACGAGCTGAGGTGGAATTTGCTCTCCACTTGGTCCCCTGCTGCCCTTGTTGGTCATGATTTGCACCCTAATTTGCTACGCTGCTGCTGTTGGTCTTACAGGCTGAAACGAGAAGGGAGCATCATGGGCCTTTTGGTGTGCATAATCTTCTTCAAAGTTAAAAAGGCTTCCCCTTATCAAGCCCAATAAAGCTACAGGCCCAAGTTAAAAGAAAATATTTAATATCAGAGTTATTAACCATTAATCTTTGAATTTAACAACAATTTAATTCGACGTTATAAAATCCAACAAAATAATTCTTGAAAAATGAAATTATTTATTTTTAAGAATATATTTTAACCAATAAAAAAAATTATACTCACGGGTAAAACCATACTGCAAGAAAAAATTGTGAAAAAAGTTACATAGATGAATAGTAATGTTAAAAAAGTTAGATAATTATTTTTCTTAAATGAGGTGCTTGAATAAATTTAATATAAAGTTTAAATAATAATAATAATAATACATTAATATTTATAATTAATCCATGAATTAGTGTATGTCCTGAAACTCAAATCCAAATAAAAGGGAGATGTTCTACCGTTGTGTTTGGCTGTGAACAGACACAAAATCGCAAAACATGTTTTTTTTGATGTATCCAATGTGTAAAATTGAGGTGGTCCGGTCCCGTCCGGTCCGGTCCGATTTTGCCCAATTGAAGTCTCTGTCTCTTTGTCGGCCGACTTTGTTGTTCACTTTTTGGTATTTTGAATTTGTTAATCCCGCCGCCCATTGATGGATGATGCATAGTTGCATACCATATATAATGCCAACAATTTGCCTAACAACTATTTGAATGCGTACTAGAAAAAAGAAAAATAGTTGAAAATGTTTTAAGTAGGCCTATTTTTTTTATAGGCGGAGGTATGATTCGAATCTAAATTTAATTTTTTATTGGTACCTTTATAATTAGTTAAACAACCGATTATTTTATAGTTATTAACAAGTACACTTATCTTTGGTTCTTTTTTGGAATTAGAAAATTGTATCGTTGTCTTATACTCCCTCCGTCCTTAAATAACTGTCGCTTTTCTACGTTTTTTTACTATTTGGAGTACTTGTCATTTTATCTTTTTTGAAGCATATATTTTGTGCAAATGACAAATTTTTTTTTTAATCAACCCAATTTGGTGATGGTGTGATAATTTGAGTGAAAATTAGAAAAAAAAATGAAATAATGTGAAATAAAATAAGATCAAAGATCATTGTTCTACGCTTTTTTACTATCCTAAAACGTCCATTAATAAAAGACGGAGGGAGTATTTCAATATGTGCAATTAGTATTGAATCGGCGTCTAAAAATCGAACGATAACATGAGTTGATTTATCTTCAATACTTATTTCGGTCAAATTTAGTTAGAAATTATAAATATCGTTCATTTTAACCAAAATCCACCTTGGTTCCTTTTCGTTAAATAATTTTGTCAACTAAAAAATTTATTCATGATTGATTAATTAAATTTGAAATATTTATTTGATGGAAAAATTGTTAAATGAATAGAAGAATAAAAACACCAATAATTGTAAAATACTTTAATTCATTTAGATTAATAGTTTTACTAGTTTTTTTTTTCTTTCACTGTTTTAAAATTTCAGTGGACATAGAATTTAAACCTAAAACTTTAAC
Source organism: Viola odorata (assembly GCA_963691705.1). Lineage (NCBI taxonomy): Eukaryota > Viridiplantae > Streptophyta > Magnoliopsida > Malpighiales > Violaceae > Viola > Viola odorata. Next base: position 57,951,999 of record OY829542.1, read on the forward strand.
GGTATTTTACTATCAGTAAACATTCGTTAAACTACAAATTTAATTTTTTTTTAAGAGAATAAAATGAATTTGAATTTTCTTTTGCAAAAGATGAACTTTATTTTTATTTTATTTTTATGTTTAGATGAAATTAAAATTTGATAATATGTAGATTGTAGAGTACGAAAGTCCACCGATATTAGGAGGTTGTTGGACACAGTCGTCTCTGGCTTGTTTCGTTGCCTTGAAAAGTAGAACATAGCTCGTGAATCGGCAGTGACCACGTGGGTAGTCTCAAGCCACGTCATATCTTGAAGGGCCGAAGATGTGGACGCCCACGTGGAGTGGGCACACCAGCAATGGTGAGTGTCACACACAAGTTGTGACTCATTTATTGCTCCTGTGTCCCTCGAGACACGTGGACCCCTGCCCCACAACCACAATCCTCTACCATCTGCTAACGTGGCGTTGTCTTTTTCATTTAATGCCATCAACAACTTCCAAATTATACGATGAAAAATTAATATTGGTTGGATAATATTAATGATTTTTTCTATTTTTAATCTAAAATTCTCTAGTCTCATTATACGTATAGTTTGTTTTAGAGTCTTTTATATATACAGAGCTCATTTTTTTTTGTATTTTTAAGTTAATTTTATTCGAATATAATCAAATTCTAACGCAATAAAATTTAGCGTAGTAGGTCCTAATCACCACTTCGTTTTTTTATTATAAAATCAATGCAACATTAAACCTTTTCAATCATTTAATTACCAAATAAAAAAAGTGCTAAGGTTATAATTTACTCCAGCATCAAAAAGAAAATACAAAAAGAATTCAAATATAAGACAGGTGGTAGATTTATCAAGGTGACATGTCCCATCACTCTCAAAATCTGCCTATATATACCACAATTGACATGCTACATCCAAAAGACATGATGCATTAAATCTAATAGCAATTTGACATTGATCAATCACTAAAAACGAAAACTCCCTATGATTGATTATAGCCATCTGATATGATCGATCATCTTTATGGGAAAAAAGGTCATCAGACCACCCAAAAAAAAAAAGAGAGAGGGTCGTGATCTAAAAAGAAGAGGGTGTAGTTGAGTAGACATGCACAAGATGGTGAAGGTTCATGATAATAGGCCAATCAAACTTGAATGTTTGAGCTTAATTAGGCAAGAGTAAAAAAGAAAAAATAGAACCTAGATTTATGTTTGGGAAATTGCAAAAAATAGTACCTGTCAAACAATTGTTTGACTCTTTTGGCACCTCCTTTTATTTCTGCGTTTAAATGATACCTCTAAACAAACCAAACGTCACATTTGGTACCTCCGTCCAACTCCATCCACTTTTCACCGTTAAGCGTCCTACGTGGCATGTCACATTGGATGCCACGTCAGCATCGAGTGACGTGGCATACCACGTAGGACATTACTGACCCGGTTAAGATTCCACGGGTCGGGTTCGGATTTTCCCGACCTGAATTTCTTTTCTTTTCTTTCTTCTTCCTCTGTACAATGTCATTTTTTTCCTTTTCTTTTCTTTTCTTTTCGCTCCAGTCTGCAACCCAGTACCAACACCAGCACCGCCGCCTCCTTCCACTCCATCTCCCTCGCCGCCGTCTCCTCCACCACCACAACCCGTACCTCTTTCCCTTTTTCCCTTTTTCTTTTTCTCTCTTTTTCCTCTCCTCTCCCGTGCGCTCCTCTTTCCTTTCTCTGTTCTCTTCTTTTTTTCTTTTTTCTTTTTTATTGTGTGGGTTGAGAGGATTTATGTGATGATTGAAGGAATTTATGTGGATGATTGGGATCGGATTTGTGTGGATGATTGGAAGTGGTGGTTCGGTGGTAGTGATGAGTGGATTTGGTGCGGCGACGATGAGATCGGAGCGGCTGTGGGCTCGGCTGTGGTGGCTGGGCAGCGGTGGTGATGATGATGGGTTTGCGGTTTGTGGTGGCTGGGCAGCGGTGGTGGAGAGACGGCGGCGATGCAGTGGCGATGGTGATGGCTGGGCACCGGTGGTGATGATGGGTTTGCGGTTTGTGGTGGCTGGGCAGTGGCGGTTTGGTGTTGTTGATTCGGTTATGGTTGGGAGGAGATCGGGTGTGGGTGGATTTGGTGGCAGCGGCGATGATGGGTGGCTGGGTGATGTCGGAGGCGATGGGAAGTGATGTTTGATGGTGGTGATGGCGGTAGAGGAGGCCGGCTGTGGTGGTGATGGCGGCGATGGGTGGCTTAAAATTGAATGGGTTTTTGGTAGAGAAATTGAATGAGTTTGAATTAATTTGGTGATGAAATGGTGGTTTCAATTTAATTTGGCAGATGTTTGTGGAGGTCGTTCCAATTTAAATTGTATGTAGATGTTTCCAATTTAAATTCAATCCAATTTAATTTGAATGTGCAGAGGAAGAAGAAGGGAAAGAAAAGGAAAGAAAGAAAAAAAAGAAAGAAAAGAAAAAGGAAAAGAAAAAGAAAAGAAAAGAAATAAAAAGGAGAAAAGAGAGGAAAGGTTTAGAAAAGAAAATAATGAAACGACGTCGTTTCAAGCAAATGGTGAAACGACGTCGTTTCAATCTGGGTTCGGAATATCCAGATCCGACCCGTGGAATCCTAACCGGGTCAGTAATGTCCTACGTGCCATGCCACGTCACTCGATGCATCCGACGTGGCATGCCACGTAGGACGCTTAACGGTGGAAAGTGGACGGAGTTGGACAGAGGTACCAAATGTGACGTTTGGTTTGTTTAGAGGTACCATTTAAACGCAGAAATAAAAAGAGGTGCCAAAAGAATCAATCAATTGTTTGACAGGTACTAATTTTTGCAATTTTCCATTTATGTTTCAGGGATTCATAACCGTTTATTTCGCCAATCCAAGACTCAATCTCTAACTTGACTATATGACCAAAGGCTTATAGTCAATTTATTCCAACTCATGCGTGCAAAGATCTTGTCTATAAAATTTTAACTTGATATGAGGAGGAATTAAAAGTTATACTTATTTTAACTACGGGTCATGATATATTACTATATTTTTTGATTTTTTTTTAATGTCAGATTAAAACAGAAATTTTTTCGCCACTTGCTCTATATTAGTAACATTACATACGAAGACTAAGATATTAGTGGACTTTTATGATTTTGTGACAAGTTTGTTATAATGACCTTTTACGTAGGTGACCATTTGCCACGGTGAATCTCTAAACCGAGTTGAGAAATGATAGAGAATCTTTGAATTGAATATAGTGTATTTCTTGGTCGAGAAAAAAATAGATAAGACATGCTCATTCAAAAACAAAAATACCTATCCCCTCTACTTACGGAAAAGAGACTATACATTACATAGTCTTCTCCGTTATCAAGTAATGAGAGGCTTTAACCTAAATAATGAATCGATAATGATTAGTCATTTCCTTTGACAAGTAGTCGCACTTTAGGCATTAGGTAGGAAGACAAAAGAAAAACAGAAGAAAGTGGAAGAGAAATCAAAAATCAAAAATCCCCTCCCATTTAATTATTAATAATTAAAACTTCCATGTCTACCCTAAAACTTGACTGTGGACCCTTTAACTAAGGACACATGTCCTTATATATATATATAGCAGAGCAGGCAGACAAGCTAATACAAATGCGATATATTCTTTTCTTTTCACAATCTCTGCAAACTCTTTTCAAAACGAAAACACACATCTAATTACCAACACTTCAAAGAGAAAAGAACACCAAAACTGTTGAATCTCTCCTACTTCTTCTTTACAAATTAACCTGCAAAATGAGGCATTCTTCATTCATGATCTCTCTTCTACTATCCTTGTTTCTCCTTCAAATAGCACAAGGTAAATATATGACACTAAACATTTTTTAATCAATGTCAAAAACTATGTTTAATTAGTTAAATTCTACTTGGTTCGACAGGGATTCGCTTGGAAAAGGAATTCATGCAACTTGGTCATCAAAAAAATCAAGTGAGTATATATTTATTAATATATATATTTTTTCTATTTAATTATAAATTAATTTGTATCCTCTTTTGTTTTTTTTGCCAATTAAAATAAATGAATTTTGGTGCAGAAGGAGAAGAGTTCTTTAACTGTAATAGATGAAAGAAGAAGAAGTAGTAGTGATAATAACGTTGGAAATGTTGTCTGCAAGGAAGAACACTGCAGTAAAGGTACTACTACTACAGTGACAGTACTGATGAGGGAAAGAGTTTCTAGATCAGTCCATGTTCATGTCCTATCCAAGAAATCATCACAACACAAGCAACAGAAAAAACAGTTACCAAGCATTCATGAAGATTATTATGGGCCTAGACATCACAGACCTAAGCACCATTAATCTAATCTAATCTAATCTCTAATCTAATCTTCCACCATCAATTAGATTAGTTTATCTCCTTCTGATCAATATCTCACCGTTAATTATTAGGATGATTGATTAAATTTCATAGTTAGCTTTTGAAAATCAAGATCTTGATGATCATGTCAGCAACTCCTGGGTTTTACAAGAATTTTAGGACCCATGACGACCATGTACTCATGCAGCAAAACAATTGTCTCCAACAAATTTATTAGAGTTTCAAATTATTATTCTTAATTAATTGCCAATTTCTTGGATATATAATTTTGTATGTATTGGTACTTCAATTGATTTTTATTTCCCAGTTAGAAAATATTGAGAGTTAAGATTTTTTTCTTTACGATAATGATAATGATTTTGACGTGGAATGATTTTTTCTTTACAGGGTCGAAACTTATTCATTAAGATGTCATAAGTTTAAATCAGCTTATAAAAAAAAATCATAAAAAGTATAAAATTATGTCAATTATGTGTTCTAAGTTGTGGATTTACATCTAATTGCAGGAATGTTGAATAGAAAACTTATTACGTCTGCTACGGTCGATACTTCTAACATGACGACGGGCACATCGAATGTCGTCGAGAGATCCACCGTTAGTTCATCTGATCATCGGAATGATCAAGATCAGGTGGCCCGTCGACATCATGATCATCAATCAGTGGACGATGTGATGAACTTAACAGAAATGGACTACTCTCCACCAAAAAGAAAATCGCCTATACACAACTGATCATCATCAATGATTCAATAGTAGTGTCGTGGTATAGTGGTAATTAATTAAGAGAATAAGATCACAGATCAGGGAGAGATAATTAAGCAGCATTACAGGAAATGCTGCAGTTTTTTAGGGTTTAATTAATTAGGAGGAACAATTTTGTTACCACAATATTATTTTAATATTGTAGTGTAATAATCTCTTATATTTTATTTGTATAGTAGCATATCTTATGGAAGCTGACCATGTTATTTAGGCTCTTGTAACTAGGGGTGTACACGGGCCGGTTCGGGCTGGTTCTTGGGCTAGAACCGGACCGGACCGGAATTAACGGTTCTGGGCCTGGATAGAACCGGACCGGACCGGACTCTTACGGTCCGGGCCGGGGCGGTTCTGAATTTTCCGGGTCGGACCGGGCCGGTTCCGGTTCTGACCCGGATTTTTTTTTTTTTTTTTTTTTTGAGGAGGAGTTAAGTTTAGAAGGAAAAAAGAAAGTGGGAGCCAAGAGGATTTGAACCTCTCCCCTTTAATATAATAGGTGAGGTGTTAACCATTAAACCAAATGGAAACTTTGATATCATTGTGCATATATATATGTATATATATATATATATATATATATATATATATATATATATATATATATATATATATATATATATATATATATTTTCGGTTCTACCGGTTCTCGGATTTTAAAGGTTGGAGAATTGGAACCTTAATTATTTATTGATAATAATTAATAACTATATTATTAATAATTAATGGTCTTATTTTATACATATTAACTATATAAATGACTATTACAATTTACAACTATATATTACTAGTATGTGTCATCTTAACTATATAAATGACTATTAAAATTTTATTTCTTAGGTCATATAACATCCTTAGGAAAATTTTGTATTTAAATTAACAAATAAAAAGAAAAAAAAATGAGAACTTTTAATTGAGTTTAAAAGAAAAAAAGACAAAATGCATAATACATTAGTAATTTAAACATTAATACAATTTAAATTAAAAGCACAAAACTCTAAACAATTAGTAAATTTTAATTTTATGACAATTGATAATAATCCCTAAACTATATTATTAATAATTAGTAGTCTTACTTTATACACATTAACTATATAAATGACTATTACAATTTACAATAATATATTACTAGTATGTGTCATCTTAACTATATAAATGGCTATTAAATTTTTTTTTCTTAGGTAATATAACATCCTTAATAAAATTTTGTATTTAAAGTAACAAATAAAAAGAAAAAATGAGGACTTTTAAATTTAATTGAGTTTAAAAGAAAAAAGAAAAAATGCATAATACATTAGTAATTTAAAAATTAATACAATTTAAATTAAAAGCATAAAACTCTAAACAATGTGTAAATTTTAATTTTATGACAATTGATAATAATTAGTAACTATATTATTAATAATTAATGGTCTTAATTTATACATATTAACTATATAAATGATTATTACAATTTACAATAATATATTACTAGTATGTGTCATCTTAACTATATAAATGGCTATTAAAATTTTATTTTTTAGTTCATATAACATCCTTAATACAATTTTGTATTTAAAATAACAAATAAAAAGAAAAAAATGAGGATTTTTAATTGAGTTTATAATTATATTACTAGAAAAAATATATACATACATGAGAAATTTTAATATAATTTAGAAGGAAAAAAGAAAGAGAATGAGTTAAGTTTAGAAAGAAAAAAAAAGTGGGAGCCAAGAGGATTTGAACCTCTCTCCTTTAATACAAAAAGTGATGAGTTAACCATTGAACCAAATGGAAACTTTGATATTATTATACATATATATATATATTTTTTTATATATTTTTATATTTTTTTTATATATATACTTCCGGTTCTACCGGTTCTCCGGGTCGGTTCCCGGATTTAGAGGGGTGGAGAACCGGACCGAACCGGAAGTTCCGGTCCGGTCCGGTCCGGGTCAAAAAAAAAAAAAAACCCCGGATCGGTCCGGTCCGGGTCAAAAAAAGGCCGGTTCCGGATCGGTTCCCGGTCCGGGCCGGTTCTTGTACAGCCCTACTTGTAACCCTATAAAAAAATAACATGAGATCAATTTATTTTTTAATACTACTCCCTCTGGCACGAATTATATGACTTCCTCGCATCCCAATATTCAGTAGGGAACGCATATCGAGGAGATCGGATGGGGCACTATTTGACCCCAAAAAATTCCGTACTTTTTTTCGAATGTACGTTAATCCTTAACGTACTTCCGAGAAAAAATTCGGGGCAAAATTGTCTCAAATAGTGACTGTTCCGGTCGTCTTAAGATACTTTCCGAAACAGTAAAAGTAAATGATAAAACGTCATATAAAACGTACCGGAGGGAGTAACATATATCCTTGTTAGAAATTCAGGAATCAAGTATTAAATGAGTTAGGTGTGGTGGGTTGTAAGTAAATAAGTGAGCACAAGAGTACAAGAGATTCGGTTGTTTTTAGGCTGGGGCCCACAAGGAGGATTTTGGGCTGGGCCACCATGTTTGAAGTATTAAATGCTGGGCGTGACAGGTCACACTACTGTATGGGCTCACATGTTGGGTGTTGGGTGCTGGGTGCCCAAGAGGCACTACAATGGGAAATGGGCAGTGCGTAAATAGGGTCACGTCTGGGCCCATCAAGCACGTCACCTTTGTCACACACTATACTCTATAGAGTATAGTCTATAGAAGTCAACTTATACATATTACATACCAAAATGTGGTAACAATTTTCTTTTATAATCGACTCTTTTCAATTGTTTAAAACTTATTCGGTATAGTTTCTATTTTTTTTCTTCTAATTTTTAAAACAGAAAATATAAAATAAAAAATCATTTTTTTAGTTTTTAAAATTGTATTTCTGTTTACATAAATTGTTCACTTAAAAAAATAAATTATTTTATCAAACAGATTTTATATTTTTCTTTTAGAATAAAAATAAAAATAAAAATAAAAATAAAAAACGATAAGGAAGAAGCTCTTAGAAAAAAGAAAAAAGAACATTTAGGATTAAAAATCTCTATAAAAAAAGCTAAAATTAAAATTAGAGATAGTATAATTATTTATAAAAGGAAATACTAGAATTTACTTCCTTCTCTAATTTAGTATAATTAAATACTAATCCTGTACAAAAGTAACCAATTGCTTTTCAAACAAAATTGATAAAATTGATACCAAAACAATATGAAAATAGTACCTGCTAATTAATCCTAATCAACCTATCATGTATACGATACTCCATTTTCACCGGTTCTTTTTGTTTGGTTTATCTCCGCTGATCTGTTTTTCTTCCTTCTATGATTCTATCAGACCTCTACATTGATCTTTACTCTAAAAGTTTCTATCTGAACTAACATGGGAAATTTGGTAAGCAACAGTAGTACCCATCACCGTCCACCGTCATCCTCACCGGCACCGGCACCGGCACCGGCACCACCACTGCCAGCAGCGCCACAGCCTTCGCAGTCCCAAACCTCAGTCTTCGCAGCTCCATCTCACTATCCAACTCCTAATCTACCTATTCACTCCCTTCCAGGAGACTCTCCTGATTACCACCGCTGCCCTTCTGCTCCGCTGCCTCCTCCCGTCGTGCACCAGAGCGCGATTACAATTAGAAATGACGTCAACGTCCAGAAAGATACCATTAGGATCGAAGAAGACGGCGATGATCCTGGAAAATTTCTTGTTTCATTCACTTTTGACGCAATTGCCTCCGGAAGGTAGATAATTTTTCCATATGTACTGATTGGCCCTTTATTCCTATGTTCAGTTGTGCAATATCTTTTCTGAATTACATGTCCTATGTTGTGTTTTTGTTGCGTGATAGCCTTACGATTGTGTTTTTCGGAAAAGAGTCTGCTGATTGTGACTTGATAGCTACAAAAGAAAGTGTAGTTAAGACGGTGAATGCATCTTTTGAAAAGGGTATGGGGCAGAAATTTAGGCAAGCTGAAGGAACCGGTATTGATTTTTCAATGTTTGAGGAGACGGAGTTAAAGAAAGAGGGTGATGGAGGGGTTTATCCTCTTGTGGTGAAAACTGAAGTCTGCCCACCAGTGAATGAGGAAAACTCGAGTCGAAATTCACAGATTACACTGGCTGTGTTTGATAGGAAGGAGAATGGGGAGTACATTGTTCGAGTGACGAAACAGATACTGTGGGTGAATAACACGAGGTATGAGCTGCAAGAGATTTATGGGATTGGGAATTCCGTCAGCAATGAGTCTGATGAGAATGATGTTGGAAAAGAATGTGTTGTCTGCATGTCGGAACCACGAGACACCACCCTTCTTCCATGCCGTCACATGGTAAATTGCAGATATCTAGGCTTGCTTGTTGTCCAATAAAATTAAGTTGCCATGCTTTGATGAATGTCTAACCATGTTATAGTTAATACATTTTTTTTCCTTTTGTGTTGTTGGTTCCAGTGCATGTGCGGTGCTTGTGCCAAGCTACTGCAATTTCAAGCAAAGCGATGCCCTATCTGTAGGCAGCCAGTTGAGCGTCTCCTGGAAATCAAGGTGAACGGTGGAGCTGATATATGAGAATGTTCTGCCAGGATATGATTGCAAAGTTTGTAAAAATATTTTCTTCCTGTTTATTGAGCAGTAGAATCCTGTGGTATTGCAATTCTGTACGCAGTTTTGTACCTTCTTTTAAAGTATTTCTTTCCGATTTCCTCGGTGAAATATTCCCCAGTTATGTGATGTATGCTTTCTCCAATAGACTAATTCTGCAAAGGAATAGATTTTACTGTAGTGGAGTTACTGATTGGACAGAAAACAACTGCCTGATGGACCTTCGAAGGATGCAGGAGAGTAAGTGATTTGCTTCAATCATAGCAGTGATGAACAATGAACTAGTTCTGGAACCAGCACCTGAATGATGGCTCTTGCATTCTGTACTAACCTGCTTCCTTGGTTCTAAGATAGACGGCAGAAACCTGCATCGTTCTCTTCTATGCCTGAAGAAGGATTGATTGAGAATATATCCTGTATCTTTTGCTTGTGATGATTGCTGCTTACGTTTACCTTGTTGTTCCTGCTTTTCTCTTCGGCGTCCACTTCGCATAACAAACAAATGACATCTTGGAGATGCAGCTGTAAACAGCAACAGCCTTCAGTTTTTTTCGAGAATCCTAAGGCGTTGATCAGGTGAGCTCTCTCTGCTTTGTTAGTATACTTGTGCACACTTTGTCACCAGGGACATGATCATGTTACTCGATATGCATAAAATGGAGTACTTGTAGGATGTATACTATGTAAGATCGTAAGCTATATATTTGTGAGCTATCAACAAAAAATGACAGATGGAATTCATAGTGTTTCATACTTCAACTGTATATTTCCATGCACAAATACGATACTAGAAATACTTGCCTTTTGTGTTTACCTTAAAATAATAGGCCAACTGATTATACCTGCACTTGAATAGCCTCAGCCATGGCAATTGATGCAACTTTAAAGTTATTCAGCCCTTATGTTTCCAAGTATTTTCGTTTTCGGTTATCTAGTTTTTGATACTTTAATGATTTATTGTGTACTGTTACAGAACATTATGTTTGATAAGAAGGTACATGCATCTAACTTCTGCAATTTCTGTTTTTTCCAGCAACTTTGGATTGAAGTTACGAGAACGAAAGCCAAAGCCAAAGCCATCTTGGATGCTAGACCCCAACACACAAGACAGATGCAAACGGTACTAGGAAAGATCAATTTCTTGATTTATCTCCAATGTTGCCAAAAGAATTTCAGATCGTTTACCAGATGGTTCACCCGCGCTCTCACTAAACATGAGAACCAACGAGATCTGCGCTTAAATTAAGGTTGGGTTTCGCTGGATGAGAGCGGTGAACCATGTGGTACATGCACAAATGTATCTACTATCGCTACTCTTCATATTAGCCTCTGACGGTAGCATTCTTAGGAAATGGCCTCTACTTTTTAGCTTGGCCGAGTTCAACTTGGAGTACACACTACAATACATTACACACACCTCTTGAAGCGATGAAAGGCCAAGAATAAGCCAAAACATTAAAAGTCGGATTAAACATTGAAGAAGAGCTATGCCACTTGTGTTTTGATGACATTAAACCAAGATGACAAGATTTAGAGATCTAATTCTTTGCTTTAACCGAATGGGAAGTATTGAGGGAGAAAAGTGAGTTTAAGTAAAACGGCGTAATTGCTCGATTTTCGAAGCTGTCAAACAAAAAAAGAAAATTAACCTAAAATATTCCACTCAGATAGATTTGTGTGAAATCCTATTTAACGCTCATGCTTCCCTCCTCGTCCTGCTGCCATTCTTGCCAGAGAGAGAGAGAGAGAGAGAGAGAGATATCACGCAGCAGTAGTATCTCTCTTACAAGTTACAACTCTCCTTTATTTACTCCATCGGTCATCCATCGCTGCTTCCTTTCTTCCATTTTTGTCCTTAATTTATTCATCTGGTAACGTCACACCTTCTTCTCTTCTTCTCGCCGATGATTGGTTGCTTGCTTCTGTGTTTTGGGTTTCTCTTTTTTCTCCAATTTTGATGCCTGATGGCTTGTTTTGTGTCTTCTCTTGAGTGTTTCATCTTTAAAATGTCCTGCTTTTCTCCCCCGATTGATAATTTACCCGAAACCCTAAATTGATGGACGGTGGGAGATGCCTATTCAGTCATTTTTCTTTCCATTTAAGCTAAAATTTAAGACCTTTGATTAGCTGTGGCAGCGTCATAAGTATTAGGTTTTAGTTTTATGGTGGGGGATGAACGATTTCAACTCTTACTGTTTATAACTTCAATAACTTGGATTAAAGGTGGCGCTTTTGATTCACATGTAGTGGAAAATGGTAGCTTTCATGGCTTAATCATTTGCTTGGTGAAACTGTCATGGATATTCGGCCGTTTAGTAAATTATTATCTGCTCTGCTTTGGTTATGTATTTTCAGTTTAGCTTCAGCACATCAGGTGTTTCAAGTAGGAAACCTATTCCTGAATACAATTTTGCTTTTGTGAATTAGCTTTGAATTGGGTGCAAAGATTCAATTCATGAAAAGGGTCTAGGTGCGAAGAAAATTGTGGAGTTTAGAGGTTGAATTTGACCTCATCATACTAAACAAATGAATGCTTGTTTCTGTAGGACAAATTCCACATTTACAGAAACATGGCTATTGGAATTTGTGACATTTCATTATTGAATTTGATTTGAAATTCAATCACGTGGTACAAATAGTATTCATGTGTCACAATTCCATTTTTGGAGCCTGTATATGATCGCTAACTCAGTACCTTTAAGGAACTTCACTACAGGCTCTGTAGCTTGGGTGAAAGATGTAGGTACATGCATGTTCTTATCTTTAGTCACCTTAAATTATCCCCCTATTAGTTGACATGTTATTGGATTTGGTTCTTCTAATATCGCTGTCATCTCAACCCTAGCTAACCTCCTCTAAAATTGTTGAAAAGATATGTATTTCCTTTTGCTTATGCTATTTCTCTCTTTTAGGTATCCATCCACTCAACTGAGAAACATGGGATGTTCTGAGAGAGACAGTTCCGAAGCAAACATTGAAATAAAGATAAAAACACTGGATTCTCAAACCTATACAATGAGAGTGGATAAGCAGGTAACTGTTCCTTCTTTGTACACGGCTGTTTTTGATTTTTGATTAGAGCTCTAAATTGCACTTTGAGCATACTTATGGGATCATCTTTGGGATGGATAATAATATGGATGTAAACCCCTTGAAGCCAAAAGAAAGGACTGGGATTAAGATGAAAAGCACTCCAAAGGAGGAATTAGGTAGTTTTAATGGCCAAAGTAGATCCTTGAGTAAAAAGAAAAGGAGGATCAGAAATAAGAATAGGAGTAAAAAAGGAGGAATTTGCTGGTCCTTCCGACTGATAGTGGAGCTTTTTCCAAGAGTATCGTCAAGGTAATTTTACCCCTGGAAAGTGGGAATTCCCCATAGTGCGACCCCTTACTGAGACCTCTGATCAATTATGGATGAAAAGATATTCAACCTCTAGGTCCTCTAACCATCTCTCCTCTCCCAAGAAGTTTCTTTTGACAAGATCTTGGGTGAGAACATAGTAATCCTAGCATATGTATCCTAATATTTAAACGGAAATATCTAGATGGAATGCTGAAGGTCATATCTCATAAGCAAGTGGACCAAAAAAAATGATGGTATCTCTTGCACAAAAAGAAAAGGAAAACACTGCATGGATTGGCAATCCTTTTTATCAGTCTGTTGCAAGAGTACACGCTGCATTCATACCTTTGTAGGGCCTGTTTCACAGTTCTGTTAAGAACTTATATTTAAGTTGTTACTCATGGTATCTTTTTTTCCCCCTTTTCTCCTCCTGATTTACCTGTAGATGCCCGTTCCTGCATTGAAAGAGCAGATTGCTTCTGTGACAGGCGTGCTTTCAGAACAGCAACGTCTAATATGCCGTGGAAAAGTTCTAAAGGATGATCAACTACTTTCTGCTTACCGTATCCTTTTCACTAAATTCTCTTAGATGTGGCTCTACAGTGGTGCATAGGATAGAGAATAATGTTCACTCAAGAGGTTCTTGAAACATCACTCAATCTTATTTTCTCATTTTCATGAATACTTTTCGTTGTTAGTTAGCCAAGGGAAGATAGCAGTTTATGGTGGACAATTGTTTATTATTGTAAAATGAGCCAGCTTGGAATATTGCTACTACAAGAATTCTTGGAGTGCTAATCATTTGTTGGTAAGAGGACAATTTGTGTTTGAGTGTCTTTTTTTTTTTCATTTCCACAAAGAAGGGTAGAAAGAAAGATTGCAGGGATGACCAAAAGAGTTGTGTCATTTAAGTTCATTTTATTAGATTCAAGCATCTGCTTGAGCAATCTTTTGTGTAAGGCAATTTTGTATCTGTTTCACTGAAATACAAACATATGCTGAATGTCTTATTTTTACCTTGTCACAGCTCCTTAAGAGAGGTTGAGAGAGTAGATCTTACATGAATAATGATCTTATGGACTGCCTGTAGCCTATTGCTCGTCTTGGAGAATAGTCTCACTATCTGTAGCCTATTTAACAATCATCCCTGCTGAATTGACTTGGTATATTTCCTTAACATTGAGTTAGATGTTGAAGAGGGTCACACCTTGCACATGGTGGTCAGGCAACCTGTCCTGCCATCACCTGAGGGCTTAACCAATAATTCAGGTTTGGTTTGACTAAATTTTGTTTTCATATTCTTCTTCAATTGTAATCATTCGGAAGCCTGCTGCTTCCTGTTTTAAGTCACTTGTATGCGTAACGCTGTATAGGTGGTCGGAATACCACACTTGCTACATGGTTGCATACTGTAGTCTGTTTGATAATGTGCCAAAAAGATTTGTAGCGGTGCAATTGTTTGAAGAAACTTATGACAACTACCAGTGCTACTCTCTTACGATGATAAAAAACACCCATGTTAATGGTTTGCACAAAAAAGAGAAGAAAAACCATGTTAATCAGTGTCAAAAACTGCTCTTTGTTTACATTGAAGACCTAAAATAACGCCTTTGACTGCAAAGTTATTTGAAAATATTTGAAGGAGATTTTCTCACGTTGGAATAAAGAATGAGAAGATTTCTTACGTGGCTAAGATTTAGTGAGCCAAATATTAAATAAGCCTGCAAGTAATGCAAGAATAGAAACAACAAATCAGGGCACACAAAAATAATTACAATTAATGCTAAAGATGAAAATGTCAGCTGCGGGTCATATGTTGCATTCCTCATTGGTGTCAGTCTGTCAGAGTGTGGCTTACAAAATTGTGAATTTGATCAAGTCCAGGAATTCTCCCTCCTTTTTGGTGCCTTATGATGACCATGAAAAACAAGAAAGGTTGGAAGCCAAAAATAATTAAATGATCGGAGTATTAATTGAAAAAAGTCTCTGTCTGTTGATGACAACTAAGACGGGATATAAGCTTTATGTCCTAAACAAGATGAATTTTGCCAACAGAAGTTAGTTGGAAACACCACATCAAAATTAACTTTGGTAGTAATTTTTGTTGTTGTATTGAAACATTTTTTTTCTTTGGGATGAGAATTCAGGAATAGCATTGTAGTATTTCTGTAATTTTAGTGCATTTAATGAATGCACATCTCTGAGTAATTTGTGGGGATAAATCAATGTTAGTTGTGAATTATGTATGCATATACTCACAGTATGGTGCTTCCAGTAACTTGTCATCACTGGAAATCAAGAAACTGATAAATAACAATAACAACATTTCTTATATTTACAATATAATGCTCCATTATGAGCGCATTCCAAGCTTCTGAAGTAGAGATCTTTCTTCTTTCACTACATGCATTGCATGCTAATACTTCTATCAATGAATTAATGGCAACATGTTAATGCTGCAGCAGCTGATCCTGCTTCAGGCACAAGCCATGGTCAGATCGCCCCCAGTTTTGTAATTGAAGCTTTCACTGATCAGGGGGAAGGAGTTCCTCCTGAAATCAGTAGGGTGAGGCTATGATACATGCTACATGCCAAATGTTGTTGAATTTGTAAACTTTCAATTAGATGAGCAGTAATTCTCTCTTTATCTCTCCTTGGAGCAGTTTCTCTCGGCTATTCTTGGTTCTATTGGAATACCAAATTTTGGAATCGGCAGTGAAGGGTCTGATGTTGCCAGGGTAATTCCTGATTTCCAATTCATGAAACTAAGTACTGAGTTTTGTGGTGAATTCTTTCCACCAGCTTATCCTTTAGCATAGGAGATTGTGTGTGGAATGTGATTGTCTCCACGTCCTCTCCATTTCCTTTTATCTCTCCCACACAAGGGGGATTGAACTGTAACACGACCATCTCAGCATGCCTCTGGATGTTATAATTGTATATTTGTTTCTGTAATTTGGACAATGATGCTTTTTTCATGTAATGGAGATGCCTACAATTTATGTCTTTGTGTTTAAAAAGTTTGTTTTGGCCTTTGGACACTGATGCTTCTTCATATATCATGCATGAATATCGTAGGTCGCACCATTGAGCTTGTAGTCCATGGCGCTCTTTGCAAATTTGGGGTTAGGTTTTGGTTTGGAGTCCTAGCTTTGCACCCTATAAGTGAAACAGATGATATTTTTTTTCAATAAATTGAAAATGTGTTTTATTATCTGTATGCAATAAATGCACTCATGTATTTGGGTTATTCTCTGTGATTGGGGGTCGATGCTAAAGGATCGTGTTCCACAAAGAGCATCAACCACAGGTAGTGCAGTGGACGCAAGTCAGCTACAACCTCTACAAGCAGGTGGTAGGGGTCAATCTTATGGGTTGCAAAGTGCTTTTGGACTTCCATCAGCAAATTCCTTGGGTTCTCTACATCCTCCTGTAAGTTAGGAGCCCCTCTCCGTCCTTCCCCCTTTTCTTCATATGGCATGGATCTGTGGTGCATATTTTGCATGAGTTTTAAACTTTTTGTGGTATCAGTGGTTGTTGTTTGTTTGAACCTAAAGACTGGTGGTTCTTGGTCATTGCAGGTAATTTCTGATTCTTTGACAACTTTGTCCCAATATCTGGCTCATATGAAGCGTGAATTTGATGCCATTGGTCAGTTTTGTTTCATGGAACTCCACATTTTGGTGTTAATTAGTTGTTGTCATAATGCCCTTTAATTTACATGGATGTAATGCATTTCAGTTACAGGCAGGGGCCGAGAAAACAATGCTCCAGCAGACACGACCAGAACTGTTCAAATTGACACTAATGCAACTTCAGAATCAGCTACTACACAAGCAAGGCTTCCAACACCTGCATCCTTGGCGGAAATGTTGCTATCTAGCAGACAAGTCCTTATCGAACAAGTTGCAGAATGCTTACATGTGAGTTGTAAATCACTATTTTCTCAAGATGTGTCTAAATCTGGTTTTTAGTCTTTCATTTCTGCTTTGTAGCCTGTGTGTTTTCCTTACTGCTTTATTTTTATTCCTTAAGGACTTGGGAATTGGGATTTTATGCACACACATACAGTCATACACACACTTCTTATTTCTCTTTCCTTTTTGGTATTTTGATTTCCTTATCTTGAAAGTATTACTCTTTCTTTAGATATTCCTAGAAAAACTCCCATTACCACCCCTCCTTTCTTTTTCTTGGCAGCAACTTGCAAGACAAATAGAGAGTCAAGCTGATGTTACTGATTCTGCTGCGCGGTTGAGTACTCAATCTAGTACTTGGAGAACTGGGATTCAACTTCACAATTTGGGTGCATTTCTCCTTGAGCTTGGCCGTACAACCATGACATTGCGACTTGGTCAAACTCCGGTAGGATTATCTCAAGTTTATCACATACCAACCTGTCGTAGTGACAGTGTCTGAGCTGATGTGCAGTTACTTTGCCTTTGCTGTACAGTCTGATGCTTTGGTTAATACTGGCCCTGCAGTTTTTATCAACCAATCTGGTCCTAATCCTCTTATGGTTCAGGTCATAATCTCATCATCTTATCAAAGTCTGTTTTGCTATTGAGATTGTTTTTATTTCTGTTGATATATCGTACACGTTCAGCCTCTTCCTTTTCAAACGGGATCAAGCTTTGGCACCTTCCATATGGGAGCTGGACATCCTGGATCTGGCATGGTTAATGGTATTGGTACAGGGTTTGTTCCGAGGCGCGTTGATATACAAATAAGAAGAGGTGACTACCAAGTCTCAAGTTGATGCCTGGATGAATTAATTTGTTTTCAATTTGATTCATCTTTCTTTGTTTTTTTAATTAAGTAGTCGTTGTTTCACCAAAGGTTCATCAGCTGTCGCAGCCAATAATAATAACCGTGAAGAACGTGGCCAAACGCAGCAGCCTGCTGGGCAAGCAAATCATGTGACGGCTTCTGGCAGTGACAACCATGCTAATCTAACAGGTTCAAGGGTTGCTGAAGGTTCACCTTTTGTTGGAGAGTCTGGAGTACGGGTTGTGCCAATTAGGACTGTTATTGCTGCAGTTCCTCATTCTTTCAGTCGCCTTCCTTCAGATTCTTCTGGTAATTCTATGGGTTTATATCATCCTCTTCTTGCAAGATATCAACATGGTGCTGCTGGGCTTGCAAGTGGTGTGAGGGGATCCCAAGGATCTGGTGAGCATCATTCTGTCGGTGTCCAAAATGAGCAGCATTCAACTACAGAACCTACTATGCAACGCCCAAATGTGGAATCCCGCGAAAGTGATGGTAATATGATTATAGAGGAGGTATTTTTGGGTAAGGGATAGTGGAGGACTTAAGTGAAGTGGATTACTTGGGAATTGTTGAGATGTCTTGGCAATAAACTTAGCAGTCTTGAAAAAAATACTACGTCTGTTTGTGGTCATTACATATGATTTTTTAAGCTTATGTTTACTTTGTTGATCAATTAACCTTCACATTCCTGCATTTAACTGAGGTATAAAATATGGCTATAAGCACAGTGCTTCAAGCGAGATAAAAACAAAGATAACAATGCACTACAACATGTAAGGATTTGTGTGTTAAAACCTACATGCCACACCACAATGATATTCATTTTGTGATGATTCTTTGCCATTAGGAAAGAGGCTGAGGAACATAATGGGTTCTTTATACCCTTATTTTTGTTTTCATGTCAGAATATGGTCAACCCTTTTCTATAGGTAAACTGTGCATGAGTTGTTACCCTGAGGTTCCAGTTTCTCTAGACCATGCTTTTTGATAACTTAGGCCCTTAAGGAATGTCATGAAAAATCTTCTGGTTTGTGAGGTTAGATTATAGCATATCCTGCTCACATTTATGTTGGTTACTCGCCATAATTTTTGTCCTGGTAGTTGATGAAGTATGAGTTATTAACCTTGTTGCTCTTCCAGGGTCAATGCCAACTCCCAATTTAAGGCAAGAGCCTTCTGTTTCACGCACTATAAATATCAACATTCTGTCAGCTGGTGGGACCCAAAATAACCAAGAATCTGATAGACAGATCCCAAACAGTGTTATGCAGTTGCTAAGGGGCCTTTTTCCTGGCGGTGAAATTCATGTGGAGGGTGCGAATTTACAGGGGACAACTACTAATCCAGTTCCTGAGAATGCTGGCCCATCTACTACTCCTG
Source organism: Viola odorata (assembly GCA_963691705.1). Taxonomy (NCBI): domain Eukaryota; kingdom Viridiplantae; phylum Streptophyta; class Magnoliopsida; order Malpighiales; family Violaceae; genus Viola; species Viola odorata. Next base: position 57,971,173 of record OY829542.1, read on the forward strand.
CAGAACCAGAACCAAGGGTTACTGATGAAGGGATCTTTTTGTCCACTTTACTTCGAGAGATCATGCCCTTGATAACTCAAAGTGGAGGTGCAGAGGCATGTGTCAATAGTCAGTCTGCTGAATCCTCCTCCGAGGTTTGTTTATACTAGCAATTTTTTATGTCTCTTTGCTTTTTACACTTGACATGGCAAAGTCCTGGATGACTCACTCCTTGACCTGACAAATGGAAGCATGAAACTGTAAATCTGTTGGTTACACTTGTTAACAGAAACACAGAGACTAACTACTAGTGTGTTTGCAGGCTGAACGTGCTGACGTCGGCACGTCTCGTCGGCACAGCGATACCGAGCCAGGTCCTCATTCAAAACGTCAAAAGGTAGCTTTGTTCATCCTCTCTTGTTAGTTTTTTCTAATCATTCGCTGCATTCTGGAAATATGCAATTATGGTGGGCATCAGGAAATAATCATTTAGGTTAGAAAGGAACAAGGTTAAAGTCTCTTCCAATGCTAGTGAATCCAGTTAGGATGGAGTTTCTGAAAGCTGCAAGAGCTCCTCTGGAAGGGAGGGACTCGATATTGTGTTAGATGTTCCTCAAGGGAATGCTGCACAATAGTTATTTATATATAAGCACTCAGTAGTTAAATATTACTGAAATTTTTTATTTTTTATTTTTTTTTGGAGTTAACCATTCAATTTTTCCTTATGTTTTCATTGTTGTCTCTAGTTTATCCTTATATTTAAAGTTTCATCTATTATATCTCTTAACTCTTAATCAAATCTACAGTGAGTTGTTCCGTTATTTTATTTCCTAAACTCTCGCAATAAAACAGGTGATATGTAAATGTATAAGCTGAACCCTTATCAATTTTTGTTGTTATAAGTCAATTGAAATAATCATAGGCACTATGCTTGAAATTTTGTGAGAAAATCTAACAAATTGAAATCACAAAAGGATTAATTGGTCAATTATGTAAAGTTTAAGGTCTGAATATAGATGGAGCTAAAAGTTATGAACTAGTTGTAGACGAGAACCAAAATATCAAGAACAGATTGAGAAGCATTTTCCCTTATGCATACTCCAAAGCCATGAATCTTTTGCTCCAGTTTTCAAGCTATAAAGAATACTCATGTGCTTTCTTTCCCTTTCCATTTTCTGGTTTTCCTGCAGATGGAGTGATTGAGGATTGAAGTTCTGCCAAAGTTGTGATTAATGATGTCAGAGTGCCATGGATAATGAATTTCTACAGGTGAATAATGGCTTGTTTTTTTTGTGATACTGGTTTCTTGCATCTCTTTTCTTCCTTTTCTTTTTCTTTTTCGTTCTTCTAGTGCAAACTCAAGATGGTTTGACGTGTATGAATAGGCAATGTTGTTATACAAAATGCTCGGTTTTGTGCTTGACTTGTTTCAGTTTGTCTCTTACTTCAAGTTTGTGTTATTTTTTAGGAGGGCCTATGATCGTACACATGTTAATTCTGTATTCCTCGGCCATCCCCTTTTGGTCACCAAAAAGAGGTCGTCTGCATCTGTGTAGTCAATTTGCATCATCAAAAACTATTTCTTTCATTTCTGGATGAAGCTATATTTTATTTTATAGATCTTTTAGCATTTGTTCTCAAGTAGCGCCGTGCTTGTATAAATGGAGGATGGTGCTAGAACTGTAGAGGCGACCTTCTCATGCCAATTTATTGCTGAAGTTCACGATGCAGACTCTGCTGCTTAAAGAGTTATTTTGGGAGATATTGAGTGATAGAAGCACTAATAGCCTGACTTATAATAATTTACTTAGTGATGGTGTTCTTTTTTTTAAAAGTAGAATTAGCGATGGTGTTTTAGTTTCTCAACCCAGTGAACATTATGTTCTCATAGTGATGGCTGTTTTAGTAATTGGATTGTGTTGATATGAATTTGTTGTCAAGAGAATGAAGTTTTGTTGGTGGACCTGAGTGGGATGGCAACTGGCAAATAAGAATATAACAATGGTGGAAGTGGAAGTGGAAGTGAAAGTGAAAGTGAAAACGGTGAAATCTAGTAGATGCTTTTACTCTTTAGCTCTCTTTCATATTTAGCATTAATTGAATGAGAAGTTCCGCGTATTGAAGCATCGAAATTTCTTGCTTCACATGCAGGGTAGTTTATTTGGTGAATTTACTGTCTTGTCAAGAAATATACCTTCATTCTTTTCGTTGATGGATGATTCTAATGGGGTATTTTTGTTTTCTGACTTACGATAACTGCTTAACCATTTTGATACTTCTGAAGTTCATAGGCATTTGTAATATCTGCTGGTAGATCATTATGATTTAAGATTCTTGTTCATCTAAATTCTTGTTTTTTGCACGTCTAATAGTCGTCAATTAGTTGAGGGCATAGTTTTGTGGAAGGTGTTCTCTTTTGCAGTTGTGCTTATATAATGAACGAATGATTGAACCAACAAATGAACGAACACTTATCACTTTTGATGTGGGTTTAGTTTAGTGAATGGCACCTGTACTCGTTAATTCTTGAACCTTTAGCTCGCCGCTCTGATGGTTTGATAATACAATTGGTGGCATATCGACATTTTACTTTCTAGTCGGGAGATTGACGAGTTCCTGCCGAGTTAGAATACGAATGATAGGACACTGACTGGTGGGTGTCATGGTGGTTTCTGTTGATCTCCTTTGGTTAGCATTCACATTAGTTGAGTGTGATTCTAGGTTAGTCGTGTGGTATAGTCTTTTGCATGAGTTCATTTCATTTCCCTTGTGTTTGGTATTACAATGATTACCTATGAAGCATAGATATAGATCCGGACACGATACAACACAATACGTTGATATGGTAATCTTTTAAAATTTAGGACACGATAAGGACGTCAATTTTTATATACTTTAAAATATATTTTACATAATTTTTATATTAAAAAATTATTTTAGTAGTATAATACTATCATTTTAACAAAATATTTTTATAGATAGCAATTTTAAAAAAATTCACCAGGCATATATAAAAGATTATATTATTGACTATTAAAACTTGAAATCCATATTTTTATTAATTTATAAACTAAAAATAAATGGCAAAAACTTAACTAGAAAATAACATTAATTTTTAACTCTATAAATAAACTTTAGCATTATTAGCTTCCCTATTTATTAAACAATATCGACTCTATATCTGGCTCAAAGTGAAAAGTCCTACAGTGAATGAACGAAGGTGAATAGCGCTAAAGTTTGTTTAACGAGGGCATCCAGTCCTCTAAGCATCCCAACCCACAAAAGGCCTTGAAACTGATCTATAGAAATACAAGGAATTAGACCAAGTTGTGAGACTTTTCGTTCTCTTGGGGTGCGCCTCTCCGTAGAGTTCCTCAGGTGCATACTTACCATTCCTTGATAATTCTACATATTGGTAGCGGAGCCTAAAGCTCGATTCTTCATTTCTCAGTCAAAAATGATATTGTCTAGTTTAGACGAAGGGAAGATGAATGAGATTTATCCAGCTATGTCTAAAAGTTTATCTTTACCTTCCCTAAAGTCACAACCCACATTTCGAACTACTTCTTCAAGTAAGGTTGATTTTCTATAAAAAATCAATTATTTATCTGAGGAAGAAAAAATCTCAAATATTGAATTACCCATTGTCAATCCTTGCCTAGCCTTTACCCGACCAACTAACTCATATATGGAATCTATCCGTACCCTTATTAAACACCAACCCAAAACCGTTAAAAAATACATAGAAACTTCTCGTTTTAATCAACACCTAATCTCCGCCTTTGAAACTGAACAATTTGTTACATTTGAGATTCCTCCATAGCTTCCTCGTCAATGGATATCTCAAGGTGATACGCTTCGGCTTCCTAATGGAAAGAGTTGAACGTATGTTACTTGGAGGATCTAGCTGTTGAGCTGCAAGCACAAGAAAAGATGAGAAAACGAACATGAAATTAAAATGCGGTAATAGCGGCCATGAACTTGGAATTAAAAGGTGGCAAGGCCAACCATGAACTTGAAATTTAAAGGACTTGTATTGAAATGACTTGAATTGAAGATTGAAGATTGAAGATTGGAGATTAGAAATTGGAAGATTGAAAGCTTGAATTAAACTTGAATGGAAATTACAGTACAAGAAAGTAAAGGAAATAAAAGCTTAAACATTTTCATGATTTATCAAAGTCTCAGGAATAAGTGAGAAGGACTAGCTATTTATAGGAAAAGTCTTCAGCTTAAATAAAAGAGAGTTGATAATTTTTGGTTGTCATGGGCGGTATGCCGCTAGAGGGTCGTCGGGCCTGGCGGTATGCCGCTAGCTACTTTCATTCAGACTTTACTTCCTCTGCTTCGTTTCTGGCGGTATACCGCTAATGGGATGGCGAGCCTGGCGGTATGCTGCCAGCTGCGATCCATGAAGTGTTGATTGAGAGAGTTTTGGATTTCTGATTGTTCCGCACATGTCTCTCGACTTCCGACGTAGTGTACGATCATCATCAAGGTTCTGTCTTTGTGTTTCGGTGTCTCATTTCCTATCTCTTCCTCAATCCACAATGTGAGTATCTTGGTCATGCTCCTCGTGACTGGTCCTTTTAGTGCGGTTCCTTGATGTCTAATGTAGGTGCGTCCATGATCGTATCACAAGGTTATACCCATCTTCATTTCAGTACAATTCGACTCGCTCTCATATACCATGATCGTAAGGGTCTTCCTGTTACAGCTAGGATTGCTCTTCTTGACACCCGATTTTTAGAGTATCAACATGCTTGCATTGGAACCATCGAGACTACACTTAATACAGGGACTGTGTTTGTCACTCAAAGATGATAAACTGCTTGGCGCACTTAAAGTCCAACTTCAAATTATTGGAGCCCCTCAAGTTGCAAATTCTGTCATTGCTACTCTTCATTATCAAATGGTCTACCGAGTACAGAATCATGCTCTTGACTTAGCACACAATGCATCTAATGAAGCTTTGATGATTTCAGCATATCGCAACAACACTCCTACATGCATCCATGTTCCTCGCCAACTACCTCGATCGGAGCTCATAAAGCCACTACCAGATACATGGGTCACCAACTATGAGAAACTCCATGAAAAATCTCGACCCATCCAATCTAGTGAGCCTAGACTCAAAAAGTCTAGCGATGGTGTTGTTACAATCCAATTCGCTCGAGAAAAGGAACATTCACCACCTGTTGTTTTCCACACTCAAATGATGATGGAACCTATATCTCCATATGACACTATGATGGAGTTATCCCCTGGTTATGTCATACCAAGTGAGCCGCCCATTTTGCATTTTAGCTATAATGACAATCCAATCTACATGTTCAAGGATGAACGTGGTCACTACTTTTTTGATGTTTGTCTTTGTGCTGACTGCTACTAGGATTCTATCACAATCGATTCTGATGATGATGATGATATTACATGGTCCCGTGAAATCCCAGAACAAAATAAAAAATCATCTTCACCTTGCAAACACCCCCAACACGCCACGACAAAGGCGACCCTAAGATTGACACACTTGGACAACCTTACGAAAAATTTGATTATCTTGTCAAATGTTTTGCACCACCTTCATATCCTATCACCACACTGATACGCTCCTAGTTGCCTAGGAGGCGTATTATTCAATTTGTGATCTAGTTCAAGGTTTGGATTTTGATTTGTGGAAAGATAGACTCAACAAGAGTGTTTAACCATGTTAACAACTTGTGCTAACCAAACTAAACTAATCAAGTGATGTTATTAATTCGGATCTCTAACCCTATATTCAATCTGTGAATATCAAACTAGAGTATGCGAATTAATGGGATGAATTTTTGGGTTTTACTTGCTAACCTAATCGAGTGTTCTAACTCAAAGAGGGACAAACTTCACGCATGAATTTTTTTTAGAGAAACATTCTCTGGGTTTTCATTATCAAAAAGAGCCTGATTTAGAATGAGTACAATAAGCTCTATATATAGGCGTTTGCCCAAATACAAGTTTAACTATAACTACAAGTTCTAATACTAGTAGGAATAGAAAAACTAATCTAAGTAGAAGTAGAACTTCTATTCGTCTAATAACTTAATAAACTAAATAAGAAATCTCTACAAACATCCTAGAAGCTCTACAATAGCTTTCGCACAACTGGACTCTAAGTTGGGATGCAATCTCCAAGTCGCGGACTACCGTGCGTTCACACTACACAACAAAATGTTGACTAAGGCTAACTTTTGATCCGCTTGTCCGATTAGGCTGAAACATGTTCCAAACGAAAAGCAACATCCGAAAATAGTAGATAGGGTGCTCGCCTCCTGGTTCGGGATGAACAGGTCCGAAATAAATCGTGTGGCGTTGACTGACGCATTTGGAAGTCCAAATCCGAGTAGGACTATCTCTGCGAAAATGTAGCTCCGAGCTATCTCTCAAACGGGCAGTGCGTTTGGGATCAAATTTGGACACAAGCTTGATAACATCTTGAAATATATGAATCCAAGTGGATCGCACGTTTGGATTCGATATGACCGATTTGGGTTGGACACAGTCGCTGGTTGCGCATGTGCGTTATCTTCTTGGCAACGAAAATGTCACCATGAGCCATCTTGCAATTTACTCGTCCAAATGTCCTCAAACTTGGACACGATCCTCCTAAGACATCAATCGGTCTTGTATTTACTTTGGATCCTCGATTGAAGCCTCGCTTCCATGAATTGGCTCGTGTGGATGTGAAGGTGTGCGATAGGAGCTTCCAAGCTACCTTCCATGTCATCCTTCGCCTAAAGGCTTGATCCAGCAACGTCTCCTGCCTTGTCTCCATGTCTGGAGGTTGTATTAACCTAACTGGATGTTTTGCAACGTCCTTGGCTTGAGGTATTCGTTTGATTGACCTTGACCGCAAAGCGTGTGCGCATTGTGTGTGCGATAGGGCTAGCCATGGGGCTAGGATCGTATCAGAGACCCTTTTGTAAGAAGAATTTTGTTGGCTACTGTAGCTGTTAAAGCTAACACAGGAGTTTTCTCAAATTTCTTTTTCAAGATATCAAGTTTCTGAAGACAACATAAAAGATCTTGGGGTTTTACAGAAGCTCAGAACTACTACATAGCGAGGAATGAAAAAAGATTTAAAAGCTAGTAAGCTACTACCTTGTAATCCGGCCTAAAATCATGTCCCCATTGGCTCACACAATGAGCTTCATCAATAACAATCCTAGCAAGCAATTCACGAGCATTTAAGCTCTCCAAATGTCGTAAGAGAACATCGCTTCTGCCAGCAGATGAGATAGTAAGCACAACATGTCAAATCTCTGTGTGCACAATATTCAAGACTGCATACAGATCCATGCATTTGGCCCCTCAGTATAACAAATGGATGCACAAATGCATGCTGTTTATAGTGTCTTCTTGCAGTAAGAATATCAACCAAATCCACAAGCATTGAGACTAATGTTTAAGGTTGGTTTTATGGGGAGGTGAATTATAGTCATAAAAGAAATAAGAGTCTAAAGGTTGATCAATCAAGAGAAACAATAAGAAAAAGGCATCCACTTACACCATCAACTAGTATTGATAGAAGGTACCAAAATGTTGAACAGGGCATGCAAGACGCAATAATTTCAAATATCCAAAGAGAGCAATGTGCCACAGACATACTTGGCTGTAAGCAGAAATAAAAAATGAAGCACCACACTCCCTAAAATGTAGGGTTGTTCATCGGAAGTTTCCGAAATTCCTGAAATCGATTCTGTTCTGTTCCGTAATTTCTAAATTCCGAACTTCCGATTCCAAAATTATTACGGAACGGAACCGAACTTCCGAATGCATTTAAACATTCATTTGGGCATTTTTACAAACACATGATATGCGTAGCAAAAATCAGCCACACAACAACAAATTAACTCCAGGCTTAGCCAACCCAATCAAAGAACAGTGCCTAATTGCATCATAGCAATCAAACCAGAAGGTAAATCCACCACTACACCAACTTGGTATCAAATGCAGAAAACCCCACTTGCTTGCTGAAATCAAGGAAAACCCAAAAATACCAAGTGAAATATCAAAAGACAACATCTTTTTTGAGGATTGAAAGAACTTACCTTTCCTATTTCCAGCAACCAATCCAATAACTCTTTATCTTCAAATTAAAATCAAAACAAAATCACTGCCACCCATTACCGCCACCGACCCTCACCCTCTCAACCACCGGCACCTGATCTGCACAACCACTCTCGACATAGCAATAGATATGGAAAGAATAGATCAAGGAGATGAAAGGGGTTGATGAAATTAAAAAGAAAAAGGTTGGAAGAAAGAGGGAGGTGAGGAATGAGGGGGAAGCAGAGATGAGAGGAAGAGATAATGAAAGGTTTAGTTTAAGTGATGGAACGTCGTCGTGTTGTTGGCATTGTTGCCTTACCTTGTTGGATTAAAAACAAAATACTTATATATATATATATATATATATATATATATATATATAATTTCGGAATTTCGGAACGTTCGGTTCCTGGATACATTCCGTTCCGTTCCGAATTCCGAAATTCTGAATTTTTTTTTCCGAACTTTATTTTGGAACGAAATGGAATTTCGGAATTCCGATTCCGAAATTCCGATGAACACCCCTACTAAAATGTTTAACCTAACTAACAAGGCTATCTTTTAGAAAAGAAAATAATTTCATAAGATTTCCTCTATTGTGGCAAATACGAAGGCCAGCAGCATCAATAAGTAACTTCTATTTGGGTACCATTTTGCTTTGCCACAAACCAAGCTTGGATAATATGTCTAAGGGAGAGTACGAAGTTACTCTCAGTAGTCAACATAACCCTAAACTTCACAAATAAGAAAGCTGCCAAATTATTAGTTTCTTTAATTTGCAAGACTAATTTATTAGTGCTTGACACTCACTTTGAAACTTTCTCTGGCGTGACATGAAGCAACTTGTATTTGCAATAGTCAGAACTGAGTTCTCTTAGGATCTCCTGTTGTTCAGTGCACTCCATGTTTGCGCTTAAGTAAGCAGCAGGTAAGTGGTTTCTCAGATTTTTTGAAAATTCCTTGACAAGTTTCGTCAAAACTTAAAAACCATATCTAGGAGTTGAACTTTCCACCATTGAAAGAAATTAAAATAGTCTTACTCACCAACTAAGTTAATAAATAGTAGTAATTTTCCTTTAATTAAAGTTGGATTCCAACATGGTCTATATCATCATCCCACCACATAATGCATTTTTCAACGGTGGAATACATCGCCACCGCATAATAAAAATAAAAATTAGTTTCATTTTTTATTTGATTAAATTATATAATTATATATTTTATTTATAGTGTATCTTTTATTATATAATTAAAAATTAATATATTTTATTTTGATAATTTTATTAATAATTTAATACGCGCGAATTTACGACTAATAATTTTATAAAATTATGTTTTGGAGCAGCTAATTTTATAAATCGAGAATTCTTTAGTTTGACATTGAGTTGTCATTGAAAGCTAGGTTGATAAATTTTGTCACGTGCCTTATTCTTTTATATCTAATATATTAATTTTTTGGGATACAATGTCTAAAATAATAAAAAATAAAAATAAAAATAACAGAAGGTTTATCAAGGTTTAGTCCTATTAGATTTTTCTAGACTCTAAATTCAACCGGAAAATCTTTCTCTTTTTTTAGATTTCAAATCAAATCACCATCAAAAGATATGAAGAGGCGTGTTCTTTAGTACTAGAGATACAAAGAGAATAGAATTGATCCACGTCATAACACCAACTTTGGCCATGACGAAAACAAATCAATCTGTGGTTACCACATTTACGAGTTATGATTCACGTTTGAGTTTTGTGAATGAAATAAATTATAATAAAATTATGATAGAATAATTATTTCTATGACTGATTTAATTAAATAATATTCGAATAGAATTAATTTTTAATTTAGAAAAAAAATGAAAAAACAATGGAGCAAACCGAATAAAGAAAGGGAAAAAACGGCAAGTGAAGGGAAGAAAACAACTCTAAATGAATAACCAACTCTTCCATAGAAAAATCTGGAATTTAAAGGTTGTTTGATTAATAAGGCTCTTAACTAATTAATGCTATGCCCTCTCTTCGTTCCAAGTTCCAACTACCACTGGCTAATCACTGATTAAACTATATACATAAACATAATTTAGAAGAAAAAGAAAGGAAAAAGAAATACTCCACTAGTTTAAGAAGAACAAGGAGGAGAAGAGGGAGAGAGAAATAGGTACAAGTAAAGCCTTCCATTTTATTATCTTGATTGAGTTTGAGAGACATATTCCAAAGTATCTTCTCTCCAATCCAATTTTGCTCTTTGATTCTCTGCTCTACGCCGTCCTTCTTTTTGGCGTGTGTTGCTTTGGATTCTCACAGCCCAACAACGACAACCCAAGTTGCTAAAAGTTGCTAAAAGTCTTTGGATTAATTAAACAGTTTTTTCCCCTTTTTTGTCTTTAATTGCATTACAACAATAACTAAAGTAGCAGCCAGGCATGTGTGTTAATGATGGTGAGCAGCAGCAGCAGGTTACCCCAGAAATGGAGAGCCCTGAAGACAACAGCAACGGCAACGGCAACGGCAACAGCAACGGCAACAGCAATAGCAGCAAGAAGCAAACTTGGGGTTTGCATTATGAACTCATGCATACCCAGATGGAGAATTGGGAAGCTAAAGACTCCGCCTTTCTCCCTTCTAGTGATGGGATTGCTGGGGTCAGTGTCCCTAATTTCTTCCCCGTAAGATTCCAACCTCTCCTTGCAAAATTTCTAATCTTACCCAAGTTGGTTTTTTTTTTTTCATTTTTCCTTTTGCTGCTATTTATGTGCTTCTGTTGAATGATTCCATGAAGAATTTGATTATACCTAAATTTTGATGATGAATTTTGTCATTGTTGCCATTCTTAAAACAATTCAAGGTCGTTTATGTTGTGCTCTGTTGGTTGACATTTCTTAGGTTCTTAAATTGTTGCTATCAAGTGTTCTGTACTTTTATGTTTTAGTCATTTTGCTGTCAATATTGATGCAACAGTTTCAAACAGGAAAGGAAAATATTGTACCTTGTTCATTATCAGTTGTTACTGTCATCTTAAGAGGAAATAGTTCATTATTCCTCATTTCTGCTTCTCTTTCGTTCTGTTTTGCTGTGATTTAACTGATTTTTGTGGACCAGATCATTGACGAGAGGCTTTGCCACTCACACTTTTTCTTTTCCAATGTTTCTGTGCAGATAACTGCTTACAAAGAGTCCTTTAGCCTTTCACAATGCTAATACTATTACTGGGACTTTCTTTTTCCCCTTCATTTTAGTTACTTAATATTCAATTTTTCCTAAACCGGTTCTCTTCTTGTTTGTGATTCTTTTAGGTATAGGGAATATGCATCATCCTGTTCCTATGGTCAAACGCTTGGGAACAGGGATCATCTTCTTGTTTTCTTTTTTGTGCTTATTTCTCTGACTTTCTCCTCCATTAAATTCTGGAAAATCGTGTATGCTTCCTAACTTCAATGGCTAGATAGACTTTTTGTGTTGATATATATATAGTTAGTGGAATATTAGTCTGTAAAATTGTGGTATATGTGATCCTTGTATCTGGGAAATTGTTAAGAGTTCTCTGTATATTTGTTGGTTTCATTTGGCTGCCTAACATTCTTCTCATTTTGTGGTTTATCCAGATGGAAACCATTTGTGAGGATAGAGTGCCCATAGAGAAGAAACAGAGTATGTTAACAAATTTTGTTCCCGTGCTTCGGCCTGGTGAATGGTCTGATATTGGTGAGCGGCCACATATGGAGGATACACACATTTGCATTGGTGACTTAGCTAAGAAGTTTGGTTGTAATTTACAAGATGAGGAAGCTGTTTCGTTCTATGGTGTAAGTTCTTTCTGCTGATTGTTTCTTTATTTATTTTTCTGTTAGACCAGTGAAGAAGAATTGAAAAATTTTCAGTCAAAATCACAGGCTTGCGGTGTTTTAGAATATGGTGCTACCCGTTGCTGGTTTACAAACTTTAACATAGCTTTCCTTTCAGGAAGCTGAGATCAATTATTTTGTCTTGACCTTCTGTTTTTTCTTATTATAACCTCTGATGGAAACATTGAAATAGGAATGTTGTAGGATGATCTTTGTTAACCTAAAGCTTAATCGGGTCTCATATCTTTATATAGCAAAAAAGTGAAGTTTTTCTTGTTGGGGAAAAAAACTGAAGTTAGAACTGTGATTGAAGTCCATTTGCATGTGGTAATTGAACTCCTTGTTTCTTCATTTCCTTTGGGATAATTATGTGCCAGGGATTATCATTTGAGTGCACTATTCATGTGCCTGTGGACTTGAGTATTTCTTGATATGGACAAAGTGGGATGATTCATTGATAGCAGTCATTCTTGTATTTGAAATAGCCATGATGATGAAGAAAGCATTCATTGAGCTTTTTATTTAGTTCTATGCTGGAAATTATTATGGTTTTTAGATTTTCTCCCTTTCAAGATTCCATTAATGTGACATGGCATTGCTATGAAATTAGCGTTCCTGAATTCTCATCATTAAGAGCAACTAATGACTAAACTATGACGTGTTCCATAGCATTACTGGAATTCATAAACGTTTTATATAATTCTGGAAATTGACTTTGCTGATGATATTTAGGGAACCTGTTGGGCACTGAAGTTTTATTTTTGCGTTAATTAAGCAGTTAAGTACTTTCTGTAAGAAATTTTCTTTACCTAAAGCCCTGTTATAGTTCAAGCTCTTGATCCTGTAGAGAGTCAGAGCCAAGAGTAGCTGTCTGATTATAAATTATCTCAGCAGTGACACAGCAACTGTTGTAGTATGCATAACGTACCGAGGAAAACAAATACACCAAATATGCATTAGAAAAGATGAAATAGATTTTTCATTTTATGGTTTGGGAATTTCAGTAGCAAGTACTTTGAAAAACAGGTGTTTGATGGGCATGGAGGAAAAGGTGCATCACAATTTGTCCGTGACCATTTGCCAAGAGTTATTGTTCAGGATGCTGATTTCCCTTTAGAACTTGAGAAAGTGGTGACAAGGTCATTTATCGAAACTGATGCTGCATTTGAAAACTCATGCTCCCTTGAGTCTGCCCTTTCTTCTGGAACAACCGCACTGACTGCAATGATATTTGGAAGGTAAGTACCTCTCATTCCAATGCTAGTCATTGGACAATATTTTTACTCAATTCATTTTGGTTATGTTGGAGATAAATGATTATTGGCGAGTAACCCAGTTCCAATGCCTGGAAAGACACTAAAATTCCCCCTTCTGAAGTTTTTCTGATAATTGCAAGTCTTTACATCATATAGTGTATTATCCTGGGCAGGTCTCTACTTGTGGCAAATGCTGGTGATTGCCGAGCAGTATTGTCACGGCGTGGAATAGCTGTAGAGATGTCAAGCGATCATAAGCCATGCTGCATTAGAGAAAGGGATAGAGTTGAATCCTTGGGTGGATACGTCGATGACGGTTATCTGAATGGTCAGTTAGGTGTTACACGTGCATTAGGTGATTGGCACATTGAAGGGATGAAGGAAAAAAGTGAAAAAGGCGGTCCCTTGAGTGCTGAACCAGAACTCAAGTTGATCACACTGACCAAGGAAGATGAGTTTTTGATCATCGGAAGTGATGGAATATGGGACATGTTCTCTAGCCAAAATGCTGTAGATTTTACCCGTAGAAGACTTCAAGAGCACAATGATGTGAAGTTGTGCTGCAAAGAAATGGTCGAGGAAGCAATAAGACGGGAAGCAAGGGACAACTTGACAGTTGTCATGGTAAGCTTTCACTCAGAGCCACCTCCGCAAGTAGTGGTGCAAAGGGCAAGAGTGAGGCGGAACATTTCTGCTGAGGGACTTCAGAACCTGAGGCATCTGTTACAAGAATAAGCCTAAAAGAACTGTTAACATTCCCCACATTGATAAAGCGCAGAACAGGCGAAATAACAGTACATAGCTCTATTGGCTGTGGTAGAGTTTAGTTTGTGCATACTGTAGAATATATATATTCATTGGGGAAATACAAACTGCATTATTGCTTCATTCACTTCATAAAAGTGTGGATGTTTATAAGTTGAAGATCAAACATTGGAACTTACATTTTGGGGCAATTATTTGATTTGGGAGACAGATAACGAGCTCGCGCAACTTAAAAAATCGTTTGCTCATCTCACTTCTCATGCACTTGAGTAGTTTTCTTGTTTTTCTGGCATTTTTTTTCAGTTGAATCCAGTTGGGATATATCTATGATCCATTTCCTTCGTCTTGGATTGGTTCATGCCAAATTTGGTTGGCCAGCTACTAGATCATGAGATGTAACGAAACAAGAAATTGACGAGTTCGTTCTCCTGACACGGAATTCCTCTGTTTGTTGTTCTTATTTAAGTGAACAAAAGGACATGCAGTTTGTTCATTCCAAAACCAGAAAAGAACTTCAAAACATGAATCCTGATATTATCCTCGTTATCAACATAACACTAGAACCAAAAGTTAAATATCCGAGCCAACACGCAACGCCAGGCATTGAACGAACCCTACCCAGCATCAGTGGCGCTCAAATTCTGTTCTCTCACAGGTACAAGGATGCATATATGAGAAGAAACTTGTGCCATACATGCAGAGAAGATGGACATGGAGAACTTTTCCATTCTATGAACAAGTAATTCTCTGCCGCCAAAGAATGAGATACAACATGTATACTTGTGATTGGACCTATATACATCTATGCTCTTCTTAAATGCTAATGAGTTTTCTAGTGTACAAAAGTATGAACTCGTGTATAACAACACTACAAGAACCAGATCTCCATCAATGTGCAGCTGTGCTGTTTAAAACCCATCTTCTTGCGCTCATCTCCTTAATCTCAGTTTTTGCAAGACGAACCAAAAAGAAGCTCGCAAAGATTATGGAAACAATAAGCATAAAGAAGACACTGTTCCATCCTCTTGTCGAAATATACCCAGCTAAAAGTGGGCCAAGAGCAGCGCCAACAGAACCAGTACCATCTATGATGGCAGTCACAGTAGCTAAGGCACGGGAATTGCCATTAGTCAAATCCTGGGTACCAAGGTCAGCAGCAACAGCTGTAGTAATAAGTGAATAAGGGCCATTCACAAGCAACCCAGAAAGGAACATCAAAGCAATGTTAGTAATCATGGATAGGCTCCCAAAAACCCTATACAAAACAAGGGCTGGAATCGACAGCAACAAAAATACAATCGAAGTTACTGCTCGAGCATCAATCATGTCCGATATGTATCCAGCCAAAATTCCACCAAAGATCCCTCCAATATCAAACACTGTTGATAGAATGCCAGCACTTTTATGCGATAATTGCACACCTGCAACATCTACAATTCGAATAGAGACTTTTAAAATCCACACAGATTCAGGAAGCGAAAACAAGTTTCAATGAATAAGCTGTGCTTAGGCAGATAAAAGACTCATCAGCATCTAATGGATTAACTAAGGATTCCCAGGCCAATCCCACATCAAAAGGTCTTCATTAGTACAGCATAAAAAAATAGATAGGAAAATCAGTTTCAAATATCATTCTTTACAAGCTCAGCATTTACGATCAATTTTCTCTTTATCATAGATAGGAAAATCAAGATCAAATTTCATTCACATAATCATATACAAAATTATACATAGATAATACCAAAAAAAAAAAAATTATACATAGATGTGAAAAGTATTACTGCAGTCATATATCAATTCTTACACAACAAAATTAGTGCGCAAGGAGAGAGTTAATACCTGTGTGCCTTATGTAGAAAGGTAACCAATACAGAAATGTGTAAGCCACTAGCTTTGAAAACAAGAGGCAGAAGGCAAAGGGTGCTACGCCTGGTAATCTCCAAGCCTCAAAAAATCCAATTGCATTAGTTGAAGAATCAGGATTTTCCACACCAAGGAGTCCTGCTTGCTCTGATTCCACTTTTTCTGTATTTCCTGGCACTTCCAACTCAATCTCAATCTCTTGAGTGTCAAACCCAATATCTTCAGGTCTAACAACAAGAAACGAAAACACCAAAAACCCCACAAGAATCACCAAAACCCCAGGCACCACAAATGACCAACCCCAACCAAACTCCAAAACCCCAGAAGCTACAACCGATCCAATAATGTTCCCAAAGGATGTATGCGAATTCCATATCCCCATTATCAGTCCCCTCTTTGCTTTCCCAAACCAATTTCCAATCACTGCCACCACACAAGGCCATCCTGTAGACTGAAACAAGCCACACAATATCTGCACGCCCAGGAAAAATCCCAACCAATGTACATCGAACCAATATCCTAACCCATATATAACAGTGAAAAAACCACTGCCCACCATCCCAAACACAAGAAACAACCTCAAATCAATCCTATCACCAACATGTCCTGCAAAATACATCCCTACAGAATACGCAGACAAGAATGCCAGATCAAGCTCCCCAAGCCGGTGTGTCCCCTCAGGCCCATTGAATGGGGCCCAACCCGAGTCTGGCAGGGATGTATCGGTAGTATTCAACAGAATTGTAGGCCCAAACACACTTTTGACAATGCTAGGAGGCTTTCTGGAGGCATGAAAAGAGGCATAAGCAAGAAAAGTGATGACTAGAACTCCGAATTGATGAAAAGTTCGGGACTTGTTAGGGGGTCTAAGAGATGGGAAAAGGTTAAACCCTGGAGCCGGGGATAGGGATTCCAAAAGCATGGCGATAGTTGACCAAAGTGACAACAGTAAGCAATTTATGTATTATAGCATATTGTCATGGATAAATAAATGGTGTAAAGTTTCGATCTTTAAGATAAAAACACTGACCCTATTAGAAGGGACACCCAAAAATTACCCAGAAAGAACGAGTTGCAGAGAAGGAAGCTGGCTGATCTAGGGTTAGGGTTATCGAATTGGAATGTCAATGGTGAGAGGAAGAATGAGTGAATAACGAAGAGCAAAGGAATGAAAGAAAGATCTTTGTAACTTACAGCTGGTGATGGAAATAGAGTAGAGGAAAGGAGAGACAGATTTTTCTGTAGACCAAGGTAAGAAAGAACAAGGAAGCGGAAGATCTGGGATTTCAGGAGGAGAGGAAAGTGGGACGATTTTAAGTTGAAAAAAATGAAACAACGTTGTTTGGTCAACCGCTGGATGTTGAAACTTCAAAATCAGGTTCCTTCCCTTTCTAGCGTACGCATCAAACCATTGGTTTTTCTTGAAAAAAATAAATATATGTTGGATTTTGCGTTTTTAATTTAAAAGCGTATATTATTAATATTTATGTATCATTAATATTTATCATTTTTTAATATTATACAATTTATCATCTTTATAAGCCGAGGTAAAATATGCAAAGAAACCGTTGTTGGAATCTCATATCTAAAGTTTCTTTTTGTATATTTATATGGATGAATGATAAAAATTGAAGTAAAGTATCTTAACTAAAATTATAAGAACCGAATTAAATACAAAATCAGTGAGGTGAAAGATTCACAATTTTAAGGTCCAACCGATTTGATTTGTGAATTGAGAAGCTATCATCATTAAATTAGTGAAAATCTACTCAAGTTGGTACTTCTGTGCTTCCATGATAACCAAGCATGCCGGTGGCAGGACGAGTTGGGCAAAAATGAAAAGAGCGATTAGCAGTGATATCTTGAAAAATGATCGTCAAGCCACTTGCTTCAGATGATCAGGCACCGAACCACTGCGACCATTTCCAACCGTCCTATTATTGCAAGTGAGCTTTTTTCAACAACAGATGAGCCATACACATTAATCAGCTAAGCAACTCTCAGATTGTAGATAACTATGTGCTCTTACCCTATGAAAAAAACATCCAAAACGAAAAGAGTACACATCTCCATCCATCAATTACGACGGACAGCATAACCTGAAATTCCAAAAAGAAAAAGAGTGCACATCTGCATCTATTATCAATTATGAAGAACAGTATAACCTGAAATTCCTGATATACTCACATTACACACCTTTTGAGGTTTATACAGCAGCAGTCGACTCAAATCCGAGATTAGATCTACAGAGAAAAAGCATAAAATTGCCTGGCTATCAATCAGGAAATACCCCCCACAACATAGGAAACCTCATATCATTTGTAGATGAATATCAGCTGCTTGCTGAGCCAGTTCCACCACCATAGCCTCATCAAAGAACTTGTTGATGCTGACATCCTCGCTCATTCCCTGCAAAACAAAATTTAAAAGCAAATTAGATATGATGTTGCAAGTCATTTCAATGAAGGGCTACATGCTCACTTAAGCCTGTTTCCCGTCAAGATACCTCAAGCAATTCAGAGAAAAATGGTTCATTTAAGTACACCATCAATTTTGATTGTGTAAGCTTGACAAACATAAATCACTCTGAAATTGAGAGAAGGAAGGAAAGAGCGAATACCTTGCGACGCCTTGTCTTCACCATAAATTCACGGGCAAGGTGCTGAATTGGTGCAGGTTCAAGTGGCCGCAGTACTATGCTTTTGTCAAGGGGATCCCCAGGGACTATAGCCCAGTGATCAAAAACAGAGAGGGAAAATGCTTGCCCTTGTGTATGGTACCTCAAGTCTGTCTCAAAACCAAATGACTCTATGACGGGTAAAAATGCCTGGAATCCAATAAAAAAGAAGTGAGACAATAGTGAAGTATGTTAGATGATTAATGATGAGCTTGATAACTGATGCTAGACAGATTTCCATGATATAAAATTAAAGATGCGACCACAAAATATTTGCATCTAACAATCCCAGGCTACACACTTTGGGAGTCTGTGATTGAACAACACCCAAGCAATTTCCAAAGAAAATAACTTTTGAACGCAAAGTTTAGCCATCAAACCTTAACAATATAAGCTGGAGTCCCAGGCTGAGGAACATCTGCTGTAACATGTCCACGTCTTCGAGACAACACTGTATAAATAGCAGATAGACAGTCGATTGGTGTTTGTATCTGCGAGAGCAACAGGCAAGTTAATGGCACAATCAAAATAGGTGTAAGGTCAATAACAGAAGCAGTTGTGGGGTTCTACAAAGAAATTAAGGGTATTATCAAAATTCAATATTAGAATTCTGCTGGTCTTCCCTTTGTGTTGAATAGTCAGATGTGCAACCCACATCTGCACATCCACAGTTAATGTTTAACGTGCATATTTATTTTAGCATTAAAGAAGGACATACCTCCACATAATATACAGGTTCCATGAGTCGCGGGGTGGCCATAAGAAAGGCTGAATAGGCCACACGTCGTGCTGTGGGGATAATCTGTCCTGATCCTCGATAAAGTGGCTCCTCAGCAATTTTGGCATCAACAATTTTGAACTTGACATTTCTGATAGGCTCATCGCAAAGCGGTCCTTCTCGTGCAGCCCACTGAAATCTATTCAGAAGAACAGAACCTATTAATTGTAGGGAACAGATCAGAACTATAAGAACACAAGATAAATATCTACTTACCCTTGAACAATAGAATCCTTGACTGCGTGTAAGAACTGCTTGTTAACTTCTTGAGAAAGTGTGTCATCTAACAAAATGTTAGGCCCCTGAAAGTATTAAACAAATAAATCAGAACATCCAATCGGGCTTTTCATATACAATAGGTCAAAAATGCACGAGGTCTACAGTATTATCTAAAGCATCAATACCTGTTTATCAGGACCAAACGCCCATATGGATCGTGCTGCGAGCAAATCCCAGTCATATCTTGTCTTGACGAAGTCCCCAAGAGCTTTTCGACTCCAATCAATGCTAACAACTCCATTCTCAATGTCCTCCGCAAGCCCTCTCTCCAATGGCTCTGCAATCTACAAGGATTGGCATTTTAAATAAGATCTAAATAATTACTCATCTGTTTCAGTAAAATAGGGAAAGGAAAAGCGTGAGAAATTAGATGGAAACCATACCATAGTTATTTTGTTTTTCTTATTGGGTGTTTCAGCAAAACATTTCATTGATGATGACTCCACCACTGTTTCGCAGAATGACACCACAGGATCTGCTACCTACATCCACATGAAGTATGATAAGCAGTGCACACTCCACATTTCAGAACATCCAATACTATTTCATTTTTTTCAAAAAGAAACGGGGGAAAAGAAAAGTAAAAGTATAGAAAGTAGCATGTGACAAACAGTTACCTTGACCTCTACTTCAGAGTACAGCTCTCTAAGGTCCTTCATAATAGAATCTAAATATAACTCTCCAGTACCTAGGATAGTGTGCTCCCCAGACTCTTCAACCTTAGTTATAGCTAGAGGATAGCTTTTGCTGATCTTCCTAAGACCCTCCACCATTTTGGGCAACTCACTTGGATTTAGAGGCTCTGTAGCAGTTTTCACTACAGGAAGTGTATTGAACTGAAGGGACCTGAATATGTATATATCTTCATCAGTATAGTTCACATTACAGAGAGTTGCAGTTTTCATAATAGAGGCATCCACACCCTCAATGAGAACCCAAGATCCGGGAGGTGCCATGCTTATCGGTAATCTATACCGAGCTTGGTATACCCATAGTTTTGTCACTTCTTTCACTGTCATGTCCTCATCATCATCTGGTGAATAGCCTTCTCCCAATACTTTCACAGCCTGCCCTGTCATAATGCTACCACTATAAACCCTACCAAAAGCATCAAAGGACCTGCAATCTGACTTGGGATAAAGTTTGGTTACATTGACCATTAAGGGCCCTGATGGATCACAACCTACCATGGCCTTGTAAATCATAGAATCCTTGGGCCCTGTATATATGTGGTCAACCTTCCTAGAAGCAGCATCCTTAGCAGAAGGTATATGCTGGACCAGCATATCAGTGAAGCCTGAAGCTGAACCAAAAACTTTGCTACATGCCAGCCTCAACAAAGGCCTAACATTTAGCTTATATGATGCATTGGGGAGTGTGACCCCGAACTCGGCAAGAGTGGCTTCCACACTTTTCTTATGTTCTCCAATAACTTGGCTATAAATTTTGTAGAGGGGTTCAAGCACAAATTGGACAAATGATCTTTCTGATCCACCTTCAGGAGGTTTTTTCCTAAAAACCCTCTCCGCTGAATGATAATACATATCACCCCAAAGTCGAGATGCAAACTTATCAGCATCAAAAGGTATTCCGTGGAGTTTAAGATATAGTTTAGCAAATGAATGCAATGTGAAGGACCAACCGGCTGTACCACTAGCAAAACAAACATTTCCAGCAGCTGGATCAATAACTTGGACATTTCCAGCAGTTGAAGAGACGGTAGAAATGTGGTTGTTGATGACTTCTATGGTGTGCCTTAGCTTATGGTAGGCATCCTTTGGAGGCAATTTAAGTTCAGTTATCAGCCTGTCCACCTTCAAAACAATAATAGAATGAGTAACATTTCATCAAACTTAATAACACTGCAGATGAATGATAGTGAAATAGCAAACGAGAAGATGGTTGAGGGGATTTACCTTATTTATAACAACAACAATAGGCAGTTGGTCCTGTATCGCATGGCGTATGGCCCTCTCTGTATTGACCTGAGCGTGACGGGCCAAAATTATAAATTAATGAAAAGATATTCCATGTTCACACACATTTTATAAACAAATAGAATCTACAAGCATGCTGAAAAGCAAATGGATTTAAGCACAGGTACACATAGGAGGAAAAAAAGTGCATCCTCCTGTGTGTAATCAAGCGAACATAATTAAAACAATCACATAGAACTGCGCAGATATGTCACTGGAAGTAGATTTGGTTTTTTGTTAAAGAAGAACAAATTGGTGTAAGATGCATACGTGAAAGGAAGATATCACCAATTAATATGAAGACAGATGACTAAAGAACGAGGTCATCACATTACGTTATATGGAATTTCCTATGATAATCACTTACCATTACTCCTTCTGCAGCGTCGACAACCAACACTGCACCATCAGCAAGCCTGAGAGCAGCAGTCATTTCATCAGAGAAATTGACATGGCCAGGAGTGTCCATGATGTTACAAAGATATGATTTTGAATTGGTATCCTCAAGTACAAGGGACATGGGAACCGCTTTGATGGATATCCTTCTTTCTTGCTCATCAATCCTTGTATCTGTGTACCTCGTGTGCTTCTCACTGTTTGCATCAAAAGTGGGCATATGATGTGTTTGCTCAACCAACATATCCATGAAAACTGTCTTCCCGTGTTGTAAGTGTCCCACAAGGGCAACATTGCGAACCAAAGAGGGATTTGACATGAGCCCTACAAGAAACTGAGTGGAAACATATGTGGAAGAATCCTTAACGCCAACCTCAAACTTAATGTTCCTAACAGGCTTAATAATGGGTTGCTCAAGGGGCTGCTCATCTTCATCCATAACCAGAGTTTCAACATCCTCACCATACACCTCTTCCGCAGTGGGATAGTACTTCTTATCCTCAGCTAGAACAATCTGATTATCCATATCAACATCGTTAGAGGCAGTCGTAACCCAGCCATTAGAACCATGAACCCCTTCTTCACCATCCGAGACCCCCTCGTGGTCATGGGGTTTGTCTACAAGCTCCTCATCTTCTTCCTCACCATCACTCTCCTGGTCAGACTCAATTTCAGGACCAATGTAGTTACCGAACTCGTCATACAAATTGTCATCCATGTTGTTTCTTTCAAATCTGCCACAACAAACGATGACCACTCAGTAAAACCCTAAACAATCCACCAAATGTAACTACTACTACCAAGCTGGTTCCCACTTACCATTTCTGTTATTTACACAAAGAAAAACTGATATGCACGAACATAAGGAAAGATGGGAACATAAAAGCGTACCTGAAGAGCGCAAAGAACCTTGTTTGCTTGACGACGAGGGACACTTCAGGTGAGGGTTTAGGAGTAGAGACGACGAGAAAGGTTTTGCTTTTCGAGAAATTGTTGTACGAGACGATTGGCGGTCTCGGGTTAAGGGGATGGGCTGGGTTGGGCCTCGTTTGGGCTTTCTAGAGCATAGATAATTAAATAATTATTTTATTTTATTAAATTAATTAATTAATTAGTTTAAAACCAGCTCAGAAAACCTAATTAAATTAAGCTTATGGGGAGAGAAAAAAGCACTACCCAGGTTTATTTTCTTAATTAAATAAATTATCTCAATAATTACATTTTTCAAGTTTTTATAATACGTTTATTTTTTATTTATTCCTCCTTTCTATGTTTATTAATGAGAAATACATCTTCAAATATAGTAAGACAATTAATTTCCATGGTTATGATCTTCAGTTCTTTCACAAATTGATTGAGCAGGAACCAGATGGTTGGGTGGTCAGATTACTCTTTCTCCAGAATTGTTTTATAATAAGGTAGTAAAAGCTTTTGTTTCTATATTCAGTAAGATTGTGCTGTGAAATCAACTCCGGATTGCTCTCTTAAGGACAAGAAACTACCATTTCTACCAATTCTCTTTATTGAGTTCTTAGTGTGTGTTTGGCGTTGGGAGTTGGGTACCCAACCCAACTTTTCCCAACCCAAAAGCCAAAGAAAGTGTTTGGCTACCACTTATCAACCTAGCTTTCCAAAAAGCTAGCTTCCTTATCCTTTGAAAAATCAAACCAAAAGCCACTAGAGTATTTTGCTAACGCACGCTGCGTTGGGCACTCTCTTTCTCCCTTTTTTTTTTCTTTTCATTTTAATTTCATTTTTTTACTTTATATAATGAATAAAATAAATTAAAAACTACCTCAATAAATTCTCCATTTCAAGATAAATAATTCTAGATCAACTTTTTCTATTTTTATTAATTTTTTAAAAATGGGTTTTATACTCTAACTCTTTCATTTTTATAGTTTTACCAAACACCAAAAACAATTTCTCGTTTCCCACAGCACTTTTAAAAAATGTTTACCAAACAGCATACTACTTTGCGTAAAAGTGCTTTTCCCACAGCACTTTTGCCCACAGCACGTTTCGGACCAGAACCGGAACGCCAAACAGGCCCTTAATAGTTGATAGTACTGTTGATGAATGGATGGACCAATTGTAGCATTGAGTTATACCTTTTAAGGATGTGTTCTGGTATTACAACTCTGACTGAATTATATTTGGTGTTTGTTTTATTTTCCCCTTTAACAGAAGAACCCGGCTATGCTGTGAACTTTGTTTTGATGATTCCTTGGATAACTGATAAAGTTGTGTTGAGCTGAGGATGTTTGGAAAAGCTTGAGATCAATTGCAGCTTCTTCTGTGTCAGTGGAAGGAAAGTCGTTTTGTGGTAATCATTTTGGATTAACCAAACCGAAGGCTGATAAGTTACAAGGAAAAGATTCAAAATGGTGGAAAGCAAACGATGTAAGTGATTAGAATTGAGATATTCCTTTGCGTTGTGTAGGTCGGTGAAATTACTTGAGCTCAAAGAATGAAAATTAAAGAAAATCAAGAAGAGTGGCAACTGATTGATGCAAGGACTTCAGAATCAAATGCACCAGAAGTTGCATCTTGCATGCATGAACTGATGCTGAATCATTCATCTTAGGAGGTCATAGAAAGGGAGGGCTTTAAGCTGGGATGAGGTATATCTGATTTGTAATTTATAAATGACTGAGATGTATGCATTTTCCTCTTAACGTGATCTAATTTGCAAAATTTGCCGACATTCTTCCAAGCACATAATCATCCTAGACATGGAGCATGGTATTTTTTAAAAGTCTGTTTTAAGTTTGCTATCAAGGTTGCAATTGCTTTTGTTTTTCGTATGACAATTGGCACACAGCTTCAGCTCTTATGCTTGTCAAAGTGCAAATCTAGTAGATATTGTTAATGGCATAGTTCTGCAATTACTGAGCTCATCATCTGTCCTTTTCGTATCATTGCTCTGTGCACCTATTATTCACTCGGGCACTTGTTCTCTTTGGAAGTGTTGATTATTTATTGTGTTCTTGTTAATTGGTTGTAGTTTGCATAACAAGTAAAGATATATTGGAAAAGAGTAAAGTTAGATCAAGACCATTTTCAGAAGGAAAAAATAAATGTTAGATTAGGATAATCCAAACTTCTATCAGCTCTCATAATCTTCTCAATCAATCTGGGAAACAATTTAATTTACTTACTAACAGTTTGAACAAATGGTTTCATAATAAAAAATGAAAAATAGATTATTACCATTTATTACTCAAGTGCACAAGTATAAAAGTTGAGATAACAAAGAGAATTACATTACATTGCTGGGCAACATGCAATTATATGCTCTAGATCACATCTTACAATATCATTAACTATGAACCACACTGATAATCCAAAGAAGGGTATGAGGGTTTTTCCGTCAAATGGCATCTTGGGGTGAGGTGGCCGGAATTCCTTGAGCGCCATGAGCGACCTGCACAGCGCCGGAGGTGGACTCCGGCGTAGAAACTCCGATGCCAAAGTCAGTGTTTGGTCTTATTTTGAGGATGTTCTACGTATGTGTGTGAGAGTGAACAAATGAAATTACTCTGTGTATGTGTCTGTTCAATCTTATGATTCAGATCAAGATCCAGCCCCTTTCTAGTGTCTCCCCTCTTCCTTTTATTGAGGAAGAGGGCTCCTCCACTTTAGACATGTTCCCTCTTTTTGTCCAAAAGGTGGTCAAAATGTGGGAATAAACAACTAAAAGTAGAGTTAATGCCTTTGGGGGAATAAATATTCCTTATGTCTAATAACTTTATTATGTTTGAGTGGGAGCAGGAGATGCTGTCTCCCACGCGTGGCTTTGACCACTATCATAATAGAAATAGTGTACCTTTATTTGGAGCTTATGCCGTTTGTGCCAAATCGGCATGATGCCGTTTGTGCCAAAGCGGCAGGATGCCGTTATCACCAAATCGGCTAAGTGCCGTTTGGTGGCATCTTTGACCTGGTCAACGTGTATATCAGTGTAGACCCGTTTCCTCATGCTTTGAGGTGAATCGGCCTTGTGCCGTTTCGTTGATAACGGACTGGACGTGCCCCTTAGTCACATGTTCCCGTTGACGTGATCAATCAGTAGCGATGCCGTTTATATAGTTGACTTGGTCAGACCGGTCATGTACCGTTTTGACTGGTCAACGGTACTTTGTGAGGGTGCAATGTCTGTTGTGCCCTTATGATAATTTTATGTATTATCAGAGGCCCAACAACAAACGAGCCCGAGTGTTTACCAAGGGCTTGCCGTTTCTGGATTGATGGCTGACGATCGGGATGTTGCCGTTTTGATTTATTTCTGCCCTTTGAAGAGTTTTTCTTCGTTCCTGCAAATAAACAATTAATAGCAATAAAGTGAAATTTAACTTACAATGCACCTGTGACGTGGTGCTAAGCGTTTGTAACTGTTCGTGACTTTTGAGGAGAGGATGTCTCTTCAGTTGGCAGAGTTTTTTGAATTTCAAAATTCGAAAAACCCTTTGAGAGACACGCATGCCGCTTCTCATTAAATGCCTGACAGCTTTGTTGACAATTCGCTGCTTTTCAGAACAGGCCTGCCACTTGTCAGTGATCGATTGGACACATAAACAGCTACTAATTATTTCTCTTTAAAAGCAATTTTCCTTGGAAAACCTAATCTCTCCTCATTTCTCAAACGCCGCTCCCATCTTCTTCCTCAAAAACTCTCTCTCTCTCTCTGCTCAAGCGAAAACTCTTCCTGCCATTTTCGATTTCAAGCTCTGCTCTTCAAGGATTTCCGCAACCACCGGGTATTTCTTAACCTTCTTTTACCTTTGTGTTGTTTGGTGATTGAGGTTTGTGGAAAATGGCCCCTAGACGTCCTGTTATTTCCACGGATGAGTTGCTTGAGAAAACTGCTACTAAAATTAGGACTGTGGATGAATTAAATCTGGAATTGGAGAAGTATGGGATTGAACTGCCGGTAGGGTGTGAGGCCATGGTTGCTTCTCCTAATGTTAGGTTGAATAGTGCCTTGCTAGGTAATCATAGAGTTCTGTACTCTAAAATGTTTGCTTATGGCTTCCGTTTTCCCTTGAAAACTATGGTGAAGAATATGCTAGTGCAGCATCTTCTTAGCCCTGCCCAGATCACTCCCAATTCCTGGGCTTCGATCTATGCGTTTATCAATGTCTGTGCTCACCTCCAAATCAAAGAACCTTCGCTGCAACTGTTTAAACACTTTTTCCATTTGAGTACTAGGAGCAGTTTGGTTACCCTTCGCCCTCGCAAGGATGAGGACCTTCAGCCGTTTCTGAAGAATTTTGACCGGTATGAATCTTCTGTTAAAGGATGGAGAGATCACTTCTTCACGATTTCTTGTGCAACCAAACCTGAGTGGTCCCCTGGGTTCAATCCGGCAATCAATGAACTGCAGTGGATAAGGACAGAAGAACCGTCTGGTCCGTTGCAAGCTCAAATCGACATCTTGCTAACTTTTGATACGAAGTTCAATGTGCAGAAGATGGCAATGGGCTTGCCGTTGCTGGACTGTGCCGTTGATGGTGAGTTATGAGTTTTCAAAGATACCCTGCGTATTCGTTGTAACATTCTGACGCCGATTTTGTTTTTATGCAGATGATGGAGGACCGATTAGAACAGGACCGGCACCGATCCGTTCTCGCATTGTTGATTCTAGTGAAGAAGAAGAAGTTGGCGATAACGTGGGTCGCCCTGAGGACCCCGTGGTCGATCAGCCTGCTGCCGATGAGGGAGTTTCGGCACCTTCGGTCTATAGGCGAAAGAAAGTTGGCCGAGATACGTTTGAGTATTTCCCCTTGGAGAACCCTTACCCGCAAATTATTGAGGCGGCGAAACGGGTTTTATTGAAAAGGAAGAGAGCTGC
The DNA here is from genome assembly GCA_963691705.1 of Viola odorata. Taxonomy (NCBI): domain Eukaryota; kingdom Viridiplantae; phylum Streptophyta; class Magnoliopsida; order Malpighiales; family Violaceae; genus Viola; species Viola odorata. The sequence goes on from OY829542.1 coordinate 57,998,920, forward strand.
GGAGAAACGGGAAAAGGCTAAAGCGGCAAAACGGGTTGCTGCCGTTTCGACAGAAGATGCGGAGAATCGGCCTGAAGCCGTTTCTGAGGAGGCCGGTCCGTCTATCGCCGTTCCTCTTCCGTCTGAGCAAGCAAATCAGCCAGAGGCCTTTTCTGAGCCAATTGACCTTAATCGGACTGATGCCGATTTGGAGCGTCCTGATGCCGATCTGGCAAATGCAGCTACTGAGCCGATTGTCGACGAGGGTCCGTCTGTTTCTCCTCCAGAAAAGCAAGTAAATGCTTCAGCAGATGTTCCTCCAACCAGTTCTTCTGGTTCTGCCCCTGTTTATCTTCACTGGGTGGATGGTCCGCGCTCATCCAATGTACCATTTATTTCAGATGATCGTGCCGTTCCACCCCCCACTGATTTCAAAGGCTATTTTTCCAACCATGGTCCTGACGGCGAGGTTACTCATATTGCTAGTTTGAATAACCTTGGAGAGAGTTGCGGCCGTTCCCTTGGTTTAAAAATGCCAGCTTGCACTGACTATCGGACGGGTCACTTAATAGGTGAAATTTTTGCCAATCAAGCCGACAGGGAACGCTACAGCCGTTTGGAACTTAGCTCTCACTTTGCCAATCTGCAAAGCATTATGTACAGCGGTTTATGTGCTTCACGATATGCTGCAGAAGTTGTGGATTCGAAGCTTGAAGAGTCCAGGGAGGCACTTCGGCGATCAACCGCTGAGAATGCTACCCTTAAGAAAGAAAAGGAGAGTCTGATGGCCGCCCATGAATCGGATAAGAAAGCTGTCATTGACGCACGCAAGAAGCTGGCCGATAGTCTTCACGAAAGGGATGGCCTTTCGGCTAAGATCAGAGAAGAGCAGGTGCGGATCGGGGAGCTGATGTCAGACAAATCGGCCCTGTGCGATTCCGTCACCAAACTTAGTGAAGATAAAGCCGCTCTGATTAATAATGTGGCCAAGCTTACTGCTGAACTGGAAGCGGCCCGTGCCGATTTGGAGATCAGAACAGTAGAGTTGGAATCGGCTAGGAGCTGTATTGCCGATAAGGACGCTGAACTGGAGAAAGTTCCAGGCAAGATCGGTTGGTGGCGACAGAAGACAAAGGACATCATGATTGACAGTTATATGGAATTCTATGGGGAGATTAACTTTGATGCCACGAAGATCAGCTCATATGTTAACTCCTTAGAAAGAGAAGCTGAGGCAAAGGAGTATCAATCCTCTTCAGAAGATGAACCATAGAACTGTCCTTGTTTGCACCTTGTCTTTCCCTGTTATGCGGATTATTGCCGTTTCGGCACATTTTGTAATGAACAATATTATTTGCAATTTTTAGTTATTGCACATGCTTGATCATTTCTGTTATGCATATATATATATATACTCCAGAAAATTAAAAAGATAAAACAATTGTGAATTGAACTTATCTTTCTTTGGTAGAATCGGCTGCTTGCCGTTCTGAAGATGCCGTTTTGAGGTTGAAAGAAACTTTGATGAATCGGCACTAGGCCGTTATGAAGAGACTGTCGTTGCACACTTCATTACTTCAACGGCGATATATGCTTCAATAACTCTATATGCCTTGATGACGATATATTCCTTAGTAACGCTATACGCTTCAATAACTCTATATTCCTCAATAACGATATATGCCTTGATAACGCTATATGTCTTGCTGACAGTATATGTATCGTTGGCGATATATGTATTGTTGGCAATATATGTATTAGTTAGCCGTATATGTTATCGTTGGCAATATATGTATCATTGGCGATATATGTATTAGTTAGCCATATATGCCTTGGTTTCAATTTGAACCATTCGGGCTGGAGCCGATTTGGCTGTCGGCGTTCCCAGGCAGCGCCTTAGGTAGCCCTAGCAGAAATGATATCGCCAATTCTTGGATTTTGGTAACGTGGTTCGGATTAACCTACATCCACGACTGGATTTTGTTAACGCGGTTCGGCTTAACCTACATCCACGACTGGATTTTGTTAACGCGGTTCGGCTTAACCTACATCCACGGCTGGATTTTGTTAACGCGGTTCGGCTTAGCCTACATCCACGACTGGATTTTGTTAACGCGGTTCGGCTTAACCTACATCCACGGCTGGATTTTGTTAACGCGGTTCGGCTTAGCCTACATCCACGACTGGATTTTGTTAACGCGGTTCGGCTTAACCTACATCCACGGCTGGATTTTGTTAACGCGGTTCGGCTTAACCTACATCCACGGCTGGATTTTGTTAACGCGGTTCGGCTTAGCCTACATCCACGACTGGATTTTGTTAACGCGGTTCGGCTTAACCTACATCCACGGCTGGATTTTGTTAACGCGGTTCGGCTTAACCTACATCCACGGCTGGATTTTGTTAACGCGGTTCGGCTTAGCCTACATCCACGACTGGATTTTGTTAACGCGGTTCGGCTTAGCCTACATCCACGGCTGTTTGCATTCTGCAACCATATGGTAAACACACTACGGGCAAGAATATGTATTTTTAATATTGTTAGTTGCAGATAATTTTACATCTACAATATTTTTGATATTTATGAGTCAATTGAAAACAGCATATCAACTCTGGAATGATATAGTTTCAAATTGGAAATATTCCAAGAGTTGGGAATTGGAGTACCGTTCATTGTCTCAAGGTGATATGCCCTTTGCCGATGACTCTGACTACGCGATATGGTCCCTCCCAATTCGGTGTCAGCTTTCTCTTCTCTCGACCAGTTGCCGTTACATTGCGCATGACTAAATCTCCTGCTTTGAGTAGCCGTTCTCTGACACGCCGATTGTGGTATTTCTCCATTTTCCGTTTGTAGTGCAGTGTCTTGAGAATGGCTTCTTCCCTTAGTTCTGGCAAAAGATCAAGTTGTTCCCTTAGCCTTTCTTCGTTCTGTTCTTCGTTGAAGTACTCAACTCGAAGGCTGATTGCGCCGATCTCGACTGGCGAGACAACTTCTACTCCATATGTCATGGCAAACGGTGTCATCCCGGTGCTGGTTTTAGCTGTCATCCGATAGGCCCACATGACAAACGGCAACTCATCTGGCCATTTTGTCGGTTTGCCCTCAAGATTTTTCTTGATCCCGTTGAGGATTGCCCGATTTGTGACTTCCGTTTGTCCATTTGTTTGTGGATGCGCAACGGAAGAGAACCGTTGTTCGATTGAGTAGTCTGTACATCTCTTCTTGAAGTAGGCACTGGTGAATTGAGTTCCGTTATCACTTACAAGAATTCTTGGAAATCCGAATCTCATGATAACGTTGTTCATGAAGAAACTCCAGGTGTTGTCTGCCGTTATCTTCGCAACTGCTTCGGCTTCAGCCCATTTTGTGAAATAATCGACAGCAACAATAACATACTGGAGCTGATTCCTCGCAATCGGAAAAGGTCCCAAGATATCAATTCCCCATTTTGCAAATGGGCATGGGCTCACCATATTTGTCAATTCAGCTGCTGGCCGTTGTGGTTCTTTTGCGAATTCTTGACATTTGTGACAAGATTTCACAAAATTATCAGAGTCCCTTCTAATCGTTGGCCAATAAAAACCTGTTCGAAGGACTTGAGCGGCCATAGTGTTTCCTGAAGCATGCATTCCGCATATTCCTTCATGAATTTCCCTGAGAGTATACAAGCCTTCTTCCTCCGTTATACATTTTGCTGCTGGATAAGTAAGACAACGACGAAGAAGTATTCCGTCATGATACGTGCATTTAGCAGCTCTTTTAAGGATCTTCAATTTCTCATTCGCATTTTCTGGTAGCTTGCCGTGCTTGAGATAGTCGATTACTGGAATACGCCAGTCACTGGCCGTTTCCAACACACATAGCACCTGCTGCTCTTCCATAAAAGAAGGAATGGAAATTTCCTCTACTGTCACATCGGGTGGCATTAGTGCTTCTGAGTTTGTGGCCAGCTTGGCAATCTCATCAGCCTCAGTGTTTTTCTCCCTTGGCACGTGGCTGATTTCAACATGAATCCCCCTATTTTTGATTTCGGCTAACTCCTTCTGCACTTTCTTCAAGTACTGAACCATGATCGACTCTCTAGCCTGAGAGTTGCCGTTGGTTTGATCAATGATCAATTTAGAATCTCCATAAATGATCAAACGGACGCCAACCGTTTGTGCGTTGCCGATCAGATTCCCTCCGATACGCAGCCCTGCCAATAGAGCTTCATACTCGGCAGCATTATTTGATAACGGCCTTGAGATTCTTAAAGCATACCTCATTTTAATCCCCTCTGGACCTAAAATGATGATCCCGGCTCCTGCTTCAGTTCTGTTCTTGGCGCCGTCCACAAAAATTGTCCACCGATCTCCATTCATATCGGGAAGCGGTAAGTAAGCTTCCTCTTTGGTTTCGAGCGGAGAAACCGGCTTCTGAACAAAAGTGCACTCAGCGATGAAATCGGCCAAAGCTTGACCTTTGATGGCTGGCCTGGACTGATAATGCAATCCATACTGCTCCAATTCGATGGCCCAGATGATCATTCGGCCAGACAATTCAGGTCTCTTAAAGATCCTTCTTAACGGCTGATCTGTCAGCACAACCACTGGATGAGCTTGAAAATATCTAGCCATCTTTCTAGCAGCTTGCAACAGAGCAAAAACAACTTTTTCGATTTGAGAGTATCTGAGCTCAGCATCCTTCAGAATTCGGCTGATGAAATGAATCGGCCGATGTATGCCGTTTTCCTCTCGAACCAGAACGGCACTGACCACCTCATCGGCAACTCCCAAATAAAGGAACAGTGTGTCTCCGTTTTTCGGTCGAGTTAACAGCAATTCTGAGGACAGATATTCTTTTAAGTCTTTGAAGGCCTTCTCACAATCATCCTCCCATCCAAACTGTGCTTTCTTCCGGATGACTTTGAAAAACGGGAGGCATTTCTCTCCTTGCTTGGAGATAAATCGACTCAAAGCAATTATCCTTCCTGTGAGCCGTTGTACTTCTTTCACACTTTTCGGCGAAACCATGTCAATGATTGCCTTTAGCTTGGAGGGATTAGGCTGAATTCCTTTTTGGCTGACGACATACCCAAGGAATTTTCCTGTTTGAAATGCAAACATACATTTTCTGGGATTTAATTTCATCCCAAATTTACTCATTATTCCAAATACCTCTTCAAGGTCTCGCAGATGCGCTTTGAAGCTTATGCTTTTTACCAGCATGTCATCCACATATACCTCCAGATTTTTCCCAATTAACGGCTCAAAAATCTTGTTGGCCGTTCTTTGGAACGTCGCTCCCGCATTCTTCAAACCAAACGGCATGGCCCGATAGCAGTAAGTGGCTTTTGGCGTGATGAAAGCCGTTTTATCCTCATCGTCAATGGCCATCGGTATTTGATGATATCCGGAATTTGCATCGAGCGAACTCAAATATTCGTACCCCGCTGTTTGATCCACCAACTGTTCTATCCGTGGCAACGGATAACAGTCCTTGGGACAAGCCTCGTTCAGATCGGTGAAGTCAATGCACATCCTCCAATCCCCGTTTGGTTTTCTTACCACAACTGGGTTGGCTAACCATGGCGGATACTGGACTTCCCGAATGAAGTTAGCCTTCAACAGCTTGCCTACTTCCTTCTCAATGGCATCTGCCTTCTCTTTGGAAAAAGCTCGTCGTTTCTGCTGAACCGGCTTGGCATTCGGATAGACATTCAATCGGTGCTCTGCCGTTTCTCTTGAAATGCCAGGGATGTCTGAGGGAACCCAGGCGAATTCTCCTTTACATTTATTCAGCAGGAATGAAAGCTGGTCACACTCCTCTTTGCCCAGCTTCTCACTTACTAAGAAATGCTCAGTGGGAAGGTCGGTTACCGATAGCTGGACCATTTTTTCTAATGGTTGAGTGCGATGTTCTTCATCATTTTCCAATGAATCATCAGCTATGCAAACATAACGGTCACAACGGTCGTCGACCATCGTTATGTAGCATTCGGCGGCTGCCTTCTGATCTCCTCGAATTGTGACAACGCCATCCCATGAAGGGAATTTCATTTTCAAATGCGTTTGAGATATTACTACTCCAAAAACATTTAAAAACGGACGGCCCAAAATCACATTGTATGGTAGATTTAAATCTACTACCATAAATAGCTGCCGTTCTTTTCTTCGGGAGCTATCTTCCACAAAAAAGATTGACAGAAAAGTTATGCCTACCACTGGAATGGGAACGCCGTTTACCCCAATAATCGGCCGCTGGCAAGACTTTAGGCCTGGCTTAGCTCCTTGCAATCGACTGAAAGCGTTGGAAGAAATGAGGTTTACTGCGCTTCCATTGTCCACTAGAGTCCTCCTGACTCCGTTGCTGTGAATGATGGCCGTTACCACTAAGGCTTCATTTTGAGGGTAGGTGACCCTGATCTCATCTTCTTCTGAAAACGTTATAGCCATTCGGTCCAGCTCAGATAGGCCTGTATACTCCACACTGTGATCACTCCGTTTTCTCTTTTCACCAATTGGTAAATCTTCCGATTCCAATTGCTGAGTTCCTCCTGCTATCAAATTGATCATGTGGAACTCATTGAAAGAGGTTGTCAACACTTCCTTTCTTCTGTCTCCTTGGGCACTGGTTCCGGCTGTGCTAGGATCGGCTGCCGCCTCTCTCCTGTTGCCGTTAGCTCGGTCCTCCATGGCCTTATTTCGAGTTTTGACCGCAAACTCTCCCAAATAACCTTCTTCGATTAATTTTTCAATTGCCTTTTTCAAAGCAAAGCAATTCTCGGTGTCATGTCCCTTTGCCTTATGGAAACGGCAATGAGAATCCTTATGCGGTCCCAGAACAGCACCAAATTTGCGCTTGGGATATTGAATCGGCAACCTCCGTTCTTCAATAACGGCAAAAATTTCTGCTACCGGCTTGGTCAGCTGCAAAGTAGAAAAATCCGAGTGCCGATCTGCCTGCCGGCCTCTTGCCATTTGTTTCTTTTCTCCCTGTTTGCGTATAGTCGTTTCCTTCTTAGGAGGATCGGACTCCTCCCGTTTCTTCCTCTGGAAATCTGCCTCTTCCATCCTTGCATACTTATCTACTTCAATCCGTAAGAGGTCCAGGGTCTTTGGTGTGCTCGCGATTAGAGCATTTTCCAACTCCCGATATCTGCAATTCCTTCTCAAAGCCTCGGCTGCAAAGTTGGATGCAACATCAGGCAGAACCGCTAGTACAGCATTAAATCTAGCGACATATGCCGTTAAGGATTCTCCTGGCTTTCGCACCGTATCAAACAGAATCGCTGGAGACTTTTCCACCGGAATACACGAACTGAATCGGCTAACAAAAACCTTCGCCAATTGCTCAAAACAATCAATGGATCCAGCAGGTAACCTTTCAAACCAGGTATTGGCAATTCCTTTCAAGGTCATCACAAATATTTGGCACAACGCCTCATCGTTTCTAGTAAAGAATTTAACATGTTTCTTTACTAAACTTACGTGGACTGTTGGATCCGATGTCCCAAGGTAGGAATCGGTTGGCAGCTTAACATGCCTGCTTACCCGATGCTTCCTAACCCGAAAGGTCAAAGGGCTCTTTGGATCGTCGTCTTGCTCCTCATGAGCTGGTATGGAGACAGAGCCTCTGGATGCATTCCGGTCGGCTCTCACATGATTTCTCTCTGATAATGGCCGATCTGCTGATCTCTCTCGCTCTCTTCTCATGTCAGATCCTCTTTCTACCGAACGCCTCAGGCTCCTTTTCGGGCTGTGCGGGACTGCCCGGCTACTGACTTCTTCCATATTGTCCATATATTCCTCCCTTCCAGGTAGATCTTCATTTTGACGTCCTGGTCGGAGTCCATTCAAAGGATCTTCCCTCATAGCTTGCTGGCTAGCAAGCTGGTGAGCAGATCTGACTGGTCGGACAGCCAGCGACTGAGGCATTAGAGGTGGTGACACCGCCGGTCGGTTCTGAATCTGCTGAGGAACACGCGGCCTTGCGGCATGTGGTTGAATCCTTTCTATGAAAGTCTGCATCATCGTGTCATGAGAGGCCATCATCGTGTCTATCCTTTGATGCAGGGTATTAAACTCGTGCATGATTGTTGGTGGAATAACTGTTGCTATAGACGGTCCAGTTTGTGGAGTGCTCGGAAAGAACACTTCTGGAATTTCTGGAAAGTTAAGCCGGCGAGCAGCGGCGTTCATCTCCACGCGAGGAGATGAAGTTTGAGGGGGTGTATTTTCAGGTTGACCAGTAGGTTGAGGTGATTGAAAATGCTGGTTGGATGCCATTTTTGGGAATGAAAACCCCAAAAAATATGAAGAAGAAGAAAGAGCTTTGAAACTCAAGGTTGGCTCACTTAAAATTTCAAAAGCTCTCAATGAAAGCACCATTTGATAATCCAAAGAAGGGTATGAGGGTTTTTCCGTCAAATGGCATCTTGGGGTGAGGTGGCCGGAATTCCTTGAGCGCCATGAGCGACCTGCACAGCGCCGGAGGTGGACTCCGGCGTAGAAACTCCGATGCCAAAGTCAGTGTTTGGTCTTATTTTGAGGATGTTCTACGTATGTGTGTGAGAGTGAACAAATGAAATTACTCTGTGTATGTGTCTGTTCAAGCTTATGATTCAGATCAAGATCCAGCCCCTTTCTAGTGTCTCCCCTCTTCCTTTTATTGAGGAAGAGGGCTCCTCCACTTTAGACATGTTCCCTCTTTTTGTCCAAAAGGTGGTCAAAAGGTGGGAATAAACAACTAAAAGTAGAGTTAATGCCTTTGGGGGAATAAATATTCCTTATGTCTAATAACTTTATTATGTTTGAGTGGGAGCAGGAGATGTTGTCTCCCACGTGTGGCTTTGACCACTATCATAATAGAAATAGTGTACCTTTATTTGGAGCTTATGCCGTTTGTGCCAAATCGGCATGATGCCGTTTGTGCCAAAGCGGCAGGATGCCGTTATCACCAAATCGGCTAAGTGCCGTTTGGTGGCATCTTTGACCTGGTCAACGTGTATATCAGTGTAGACCCGTTTCCTCATGCTTTGAGGTGAATCGGCCTTGTGCCGTTTCGTTGATAACGGACTGGACGTGCCCCTTAGTCACATGTTCCCGTTGACGTGATCAATCAGTAGCGATGCCGTTTATATAGTTGACTTGGTCAGACCGGTCATGTACCGTTTTGACTGGTCAACGGTACTTTGTGAGGGTGCAATGTCCGTTGTGCCCTTATGATAATTTTATGTATTATCACACACCAAGTAAAGTGGCCTTATTAAACGAGGCAACTACTGACTGAAATCATGGAAACAGTATCACTTTTCCATAGTACAACACAAACCATACTTTATAATTCATTATTACATATCATATATTTTCAACTTCATTCTTGAGAGGATAATTAACTAAGGGTGGTGATGACGTGGAGGTGGTTTGTGTGGTTCAGGAGGGCCGGGTGGAGGTGCATGGGGTCCTGGAGGAGGGTTGTGTGGAGGTGCATGGGATTCTGGAGGAGGAGGAGGTGGCAAATGGTGGGGAGGACCCGGTGGTGGTGGAGCATGAGGAGGTGGCGGCTCTGGACGGTCGTGGGGAGGACCCGGCGGTGGTGGAGGATGAGGAGGTGGCGGCTCTGGACGGTCGTGGGGAGGACCCGGTGGTGGTGGTTGTGGAGGTGGAGGATGAGGAGGTGGCGGTTCTAGACGGTGGTGGGGAGGACCCAGTGGTGGTGGAGCATGAGCAGGTGGTGGCTCTAGAGGGTGGTGGGGGTTTGGTGGTGGAGGGTTATGCATTTTTTCTGTAGTCAAGTTATATTTGCTTGGAAGTGTATAGCTTGTGGTGAACCATAATTTGATAAGCCTATGAATATATACGTGCAAGAGTAAAAGAAAAATAAGATTTAAGAAAGAAAGCTACCGGTCAAACCCACGTTTGAAATTGGTAGGTTTCTACCTACAATTCATGGATTCCTCCAGATTTTTATTTATGTATCCTATTTATTTCTGAAAATACAATGGATCGCTCCCTCTGAATGTTGTTGTAGTCTATGAAGATGCTCATGACTTGACCATATTGAACAACAATTAGATGATTTCCAGCTTTTCAAGTGTTGTCAGCGTCTGCTTGTTTTTTACCTAATACTATATGGTAAAGTTTGTTTTCCTTCTCTTTTTTGAAAGGCGATACAAGGTGAAAGCCAATTCAGCTCTTACATGGCTAAAATAAGGAAACTAGTAACAGAAACTATTTTTCTTGATTATCAGGATGAAGAAAAAGAAACCAATTTCCTTGGTTTCACGCCACATCAAAGTGCAGCTGAGGATGTTTGGAAAAGCTCGAGATCAATTGCAGTTTCTTCTGTGTTGGTAAGTTTTCAACTTTTAAGTTATCTAGTCCTTGATCTTGTTGAGAAAGGAAAGTTGTTTTGTGGCAATTATTTTGAATAAAGATAAGTTACAAGGCAATGATTCAGGATGGTGGAAAGCAAGACAATTGAGAGATCTCTTCGCGTTTTTACGGTCATAGGATGGTGAAATTACTTGAGTTCAAATGGATGAGAATTAAAGAACATCAAGAAGAGCAGCAACTGTTTGATGTAAAGATTAGATACAGTCAAATGCACCAAACTTTGCATCTTGCATGCATGAGGTGATGCTGAATCATTCTAATCTCAGAGGTAAGGCTGGTTTTCAACTTATAACTGACTGGGATGTACCTGCATTTTCCTCTTAACATGATCTAATTTGCAAAATTTTCCGAAATTCTTCCAAGCATAATCATCCAAAACCTGAAGCATAGTATTTTTTAAAGCCTATTTTAAGTTCCCGTTCGAGGTTGCACTTGCTGTTGTTTTTCTTAATTATGACAATTTGGAACAGAGCTTCTTCAACTCTTACGCTTGTCAAAGCGCAACTCTAGTAGATACTCCATTAATTATAGTATTCTGCAATTACAGAGCTAATGACACAATAATCATGTCCTTTTCATGTCATTGCTCTGTGCACCTATAATTCACTTTGGACGTCTTCTTTAAGGCTTTGATTATTTACAGTGCCCTTCTTAATTATTTTGAGCTTGCATAGCCAAATCTGAGAAACAATTTACTTACTACCAGTTGACCAAACGGCTTCATACAAAACTACCAGTAAGAAATGAAGAGATAACATTACATAGCTAGGCAACATGCAATTATATGCTCTAGATCACACCTTACAATATAATTATTTATGAACTAACCCCAAGTAAAGTGGCCTTAAAACAGGCAATTACTGGCACAAAATCATGGAAACAGCAACACATTTTTATAGCACAACAGAAACCATACTTCATACTGCATTATATATTTTCAGCTTCATTCTTAAGGGTGGTGAATGGTGATGGTGTGGAGGTGGTGATTTGTGTGGTGCAGGAGGAGGAGGTCCGGCCGGAGGTGCATGGGATCCTGGAGGAGGAGGAGGTGATGGCTCATGGTGGGGAGGACCTGGTGGTGGTGGAGCATGAGGAGGTGGTGGCTGAGAATGGTGGGGGTTTGGTGGTGGAGGGTTATGCAGTTTTTTTCTTCTCTTGTCAAGTTATACCTGTTTTGAAGCGTATAGCTTGTGGCAAACCGTAAGAAGATTAGCCTATAAATATACTTGTTTTCAAAAATTACATGCACATGATCACATCGTGCTCAAAACACCAACACTCGATTTCTTACAAATCAAACTAAAATATTAGTACTTTTTAAACTTCGGATCGCAGTCGGACTGAGATTTTAAAAAATTACTAACCGAAAAAAATCGGAGCTAATATATTTTAATTTTATATAGTATGGTAGTATACACATCAATACTTCGTACAAATAAAAAATATCAAAATACTTTTACTAAAAAAAGAATATCAATACAAAGAAGTTATAGATTAAATAACATTTTAAATTATTACTAAAAAATTAAATTATAAGGTAATGAATAATTTATATTGTAACAAATAAGTGGCAAAAAGAATGAAAATTCAGATTATATTAATAAATAAAATTTAATATACTAATTTCATAAATTTAAATACTACTACATTAGATATTAATTATAAATCAATTAAATTAACATATATTTTGAAATTTTGAGATTTAAAATTTTTAATTTCATTTAATTTTTTTATGCATGGAAATTTTGAAAACTAATTTCTATAATATGCATTAATTTTAAATTGAATAAAAAAGTGATATATAAATTCTAATTAATAGAAAACTAAAATAAGGATTTATAAAAAAAGAAAGAATAATATAGGTCTAAATTATTATTGAAAAAAATAAAATACTGAATTTCAAAACCTTACCAGCAATTTCTAAATTTGGCGGTTACATTTCTTCTTTTCTTGTAATAATGTTTTTACATTTAGTTTTTTTTATAAAACAACTTTATTTTAAAAAAAGTTATTACAAGTGAGGTGTCATGTAATAGAGAAACAGCTACGCACCAAGTCATGTGCCACCGCAAAATCCATGAAAAGATAGTGCAAATTTCGAAAAACAAAACACGCTCCTCCTCCTCCTCCTCGGTTGGTTCTTGCCTTCACCTCTCCTGTCATACATACCAAAAGCTGCCAAATAATTGAATTTCAAAATCCTCTCTCTCTCTCTCTAGAGAACTTGTATATGTACATACTTCTTCCTTTGTAAGCATCATTTCGCTACATACCTCCTCCCTCTCTCCCTCTTTCTCTCTAATAGAAATGGGTTCAGGCAGTAGTAGGCTGGAGTTGCGCCGCCCATCACGGTCTCGTCGTGTGGACCGCAGAAATGGCTCCGGGTCCAGGCTTTTCCATTTTCTCACCTGTGGTCGCTCCTCTTCTCGTGCTACTCTTGAGGTAAAAAATATATAGATTAACAAATAAAGGGATCGAAGCTTTTGTTCTCCTTTTCCTGTCTGCTATTGTTATTGGCTTTTATGCCAGTTTTGATGATCTGGGTCGGTTCTATAACTGCCTTTACACGATTCCTTGTTTCATTATCACGGAAAAGACATTGACTTTTAATGAAACTAAGGAAGACCCCTCTCCGGTTTTCAAAGATTTTGAAATATTATTTTCATTTTTGGATTGACCATCATCTGGAGATAAAACGTCGCTCCCATTTTAGGTTTTTTTGTTTTGTTTATAGTGATGATGCCGCCGCCGTTTGTATTTAAACATTTGGTAACTTTGCTCTCCTGATCAGCGTCTAGACTTTTGTATGGTTTGGTTGTATGACTGGTGTTTTTGGAATGAGGTATTAAATTGTACTCATGGGGCTGGTGTTTATTTTCATGTGGTTTGTGGTTGCTGTTCATTCCTTCCCTGCCGTGTGGTGGGGAGAAGTTTATCTGGTCAAACTTTAAAATGTTCCATGAATGTTTGCATTTCTAGGAATATTTTACATTTTTTGATTTACATGTCTGATTGTGTTTGTGTTCCTTAAAGAGACTTTCAAGATAAATACACATTTGGCAACAGAGGAACAGCTTTTTTTCTTCATATTAAACTGCATCTGTTTTACAATGCTAGTTTAAATGTTCTCTGCTTGACATGGTCTTTTCTCTGAGATGGAAAACCAGCTAGACGAAATTATGGTGAATTCATCGGTGCTTTGTGATCCTGTCATCAATGAGGTCCAGACTGCTGCACAGGAATCATCTTTGGGTTTTGGTACAGCTACAGGGTCTAGTAGTAGTGATTCTGAAACTGTGGTATCATCTGAAAGCACTGTTACAGAATGTGAGGAAAGGGAAGGTGGTATTATAAATCTTGAAAAAAGCAATCAAGGGAAAGGCATTACGGCAAGTAAGCAGTTGATTGCTCCATCTGAGGTAAGGGATAGTTATAGTCATGATAAGTCATGTAGGAATACAAGTGGTGCTGAAGCTAGTACATCAGTTAAAGAACAATCATCTTCAGATTTTGTCTCTGTAAATGTTTCGGCTAACGACATTGCAGTCAATTGCGTTCGCGATTCAGACAACAGAGGTGTTTCTCAGATTTTTTCTGGAGGTATGCGCTCAAGCAATTCATCTCCTCAAGGGCCTGAAGATTCTTGTTCTGCTGAGATTCATGTTGAGAATCACCTTGGTGACACCATGATGCTCAATTCCAATTCTGACTCTTCTTCTCATGCATATGATATTCCAGTAACTTTACGTTCTCCTAGAGATGAGTCTCCACAAGACAGTATATCTTCAGATTTAGGATTTCTCATGTCTAATAGGGAACAGGGCCGGGAGGATGGAAGTCTAGTTCATGTAGATGTGGTAAGCATTTCTTCCAGCATCTTTTCTGGTGTAAATGCTGATTCAAGTAGTCGTGACGCTAGAAGGAATAGTAGGAGACTGTTTTGGGATGCATTTTCAAGACGCAGTTCTAGAAGGCATGCCGAATCTCCCACCATTGTTTTCTCAACGGATAACACTGATGATCCAGTATCCAATGACAGATGGCTTCTTGATTTCAGTGGTGACTTTTTTGATGATGGAATGGGTGGTGATTCTGGATATCTCGGCAGTAGAACTCATAGATTGAGTGACCGGAGACGACACTCAAGATCTGAGGTGATCTTACTGAATAACTTTTAGCGAAGAATATCGCATCCCTTCCCAGCTTTCTTGTGAAATAATTTTAGGAACCCGTATTTTCCTTGTTTAAAAGACTATTACAGACTAATGATACCAATAAAATAGAATCTTGGGACAAAAATTGTGGATATAGTTTTATATATTGCAGCATTTACATGAAGTGTTTTGCTCTTTGACCCCATTGGTAGTTTGTGTCGCAACAATAATACTTGACTATTACCTTTCCACTAGTCAATGCTCTATTATCTGCTTGCTTTCTTCTTTTGGTTGTTGAATTTTAATCATTTACTTCCTTAAAAATTAACTACATATTTTTGTATAATCGTGCGCCACGTGTGTCTATAATTGTCATAGGACTAGGACAGAGAACAAAAAACCAATGTCATATTTCTTTTCTTTTCTCTGCAAGTCTTATGAATTGCTACTGCATGACAGATCTGGGGAAGACTTCTTGGTGGCCGTGATGAGAATGGTCAACAAAGTGGCTCTTGTCCATATGGACTCCATCCAATTGGTACCTGCTCATGTGAATCATTCTCTACGACTGAGGAGTCCAATACTCGTGCAAGCATATCACGTATAGTCATGCTTGCTGAAGCTCTATTTGAGGTATTGTCCTTTGTCCTGCCATCTGTGTCCCTTAGCTACTCTTGTTCTAACTGATTTGGATTGTCAGGAAAATGAAACACGTCTTTCTATTGGTATTGATGATTCTTAATGAATGCGTAGGATTCAGAGCTCTCTCTCCCACTTCTTTCTGTTTTACTGCACCCTTTTAAATAAATTAGTAATTTGGAATTGGGAAGAAAGTTGGCTCTATTTCGAATAGCTTCTCTTTTTTTCCCCGTTTGTTGGTCTTGCAGATCACAATGGCATTTAGCAAATATATGGAAACATTTTATTATTGGTATCCATGTGTATGGAATTTAGGATTTCGTTTAAAAAATCCACTTTTAGTTGCTTCCACTTTGTATTGAGAGTTGATTTGCTGTTACCTTATTTATTTGTTCTTCAAGGTGATGAAGGCTTATAACTTGGCTAATAAGATTAACATTGGCATGAAAGGCACCACAAAGCCACCAAATATGGAGTGGGAATTAGTTTTAGAGTGGGTATGCATTAATTTAGGTTTAGTGCATCTAGAATGTTAAAAATATATGGGTGTGTTCATTTACTTTACACGTCAAGGCTGCATTAAAAGGTTCTCAATTCCTATTTTGCTTATTCCATATGGAAAAATGTATTCCATAATTTGAGGGACCCAATGAGAATTGATTGGTTGATGATTTAGCAATAACTTTTCGGACATGATTGAATCCTGAACAAATGAATACCTTCTAGTCATACTGTTTTGTTGCGTTCTTTGTTGTGGGGAAAAAAATCATACTAGAGTGGTTAGCTTGCTTTTCTTTTCGGTTGGTGTGGCTGGATCTGTTTTAACTTGGCTGTTAGTTACATTTTAATGTCTACGAATCTGGTTACTCGTGGTTGAAGTTGTAGATGAGTTGCTCATCGTACATTGGGTTATTGGTCTAATTTCTGATGAAATGCTCAATGTGCAGGTTTTGGATGAAATACATCGCCAACCTATGTCACTCTCTCTATCGATGGTATCACTACCTGCACCTGACTCGGTTGTGGATTCTTTCCCTCTTAGGTGTCACAAAAAAGTGGACAAACTTGAGGTCAATGACGATGTTGAGCAGTAAGTTTTCTGGAAAACTAAAGGCAGTGCATATTCATGGCTACTTCTCTCATAATTTCAATCATATTATCAGCTTGTCGGATGTCGATCTTTGGACTTATCAACCATGTTTGATGTTAACCTGATAATGGCCAGGTGTTACATTTGCTTGTCTGAGTATGAAGAAGGGGATAAAATAAGAGTTCTCCCCTGCCAACATGAGTATCATATGTCATGTGTTGATAAATGGCTTAAAGAGATACACGGGTATTGTTTTGTTTCTTCTGTCTTAATGGTTAATATTCACATTTGCTTAATAATTCATATTTATAATAATTTGGTTTTTTTGTTTTTGTTTTTGTTTTTCTGTCATGTTTGCCTCCTCCTCTTTCTCTGTATTGTTGCTTTACAGGGTATGCCCACTTTGTCGGGGAGATGTTCGTCGTGGTGGGAGCGAGCCCCCCGTCTCAGCCCCAGATTCAGAACTCCCTTCTAGTTGAAGAGACGAAACCTAAATTGTATATATATAGTAGGTGTAAATAACATTATCACCTTCTTATATGGATTTGATGTGTAAAGCAACATTTGCTAATGATGCCCTTCTGTAGTTCTACTTCTACATCCTGAAATCTTTTATGTTATAGGCGGTCCAAAATGAGTTTTCGTGGTTAAGCATTTCCTCGCTCGTTTTTGTTAAGATGTATACTTCTACCGACTAGTAATGACTGCCATTGTAGAAGCTAGAAAGTGATATCCATCGTCATTGACCAAAGGGAACATACTGAATTTTAAGCTTTCCCTCTTTTTTCCCCTTTTCTTGGGAGGTATTAGGAAAAAGAAGCCAATAGTAAAACCATGATTCATAAAAAATTATAGCTGGCTAACATAATTCTTGTGAAGATCGCACATTTCTTTGAGACAAATTGTAGTTTCTTTTTCCTCGGATTCAAGGAAATCCAACAGAAAAAAGGGGAAAAAAAGAAGATAATTCATATTGCAGAAGAACAGAGTTCTTCTTTTACGGTAGTACATGACCAGATTCTGATGGGCACAGATACTAATAATACATGTACATCGCAGAAGCAAGCAGATGCTAATACTGACTATGGTTCCAGAAAGGATTTTGGTCATGGAAAGTAGATGATGAAGATGATTCATGACGTCTCAGCTTATCTCCATTGTCATGGAAGAAGGGATTGGCATAGGCATGGGTTTGGTCCTGGTGTGCAAAGAGATTTGGGTGGCAATTCTCCTCACCATCTCCATCTTC
Organism: Viola odorata; assembly: GCA_963691705.1. Taxonomy (NCBI): domain Eukaryota; kingdom Viridiplantae; phylum Streptophyta; class Magnoliopsida; order Malpighiales; family Violaceae; genus Viola; species Viola odorata. The sequence continues at coordinate 58,016,411 of OY829542.1, forward strand.
AAAAGTTGTCCATCTCATTGAGTTGCTGCTTCCATGTTTCTCTCTTGCAGCATTCCTCATATCATCCATTTCTCCAACATGGTCCTTGAACTCTTTCTTCACCACATCCAGTACAACATCTCCATACCTATCACACCATGACCTAAAAACACACACATTCATTCCATTAGCTGTTGTTAGAATGTTGGAAAAAATCCGGTAAAAAACATCAATGGATTATGACAACACCAATCCAATCCATACTTCTTTCAGCAGTCCTTAGGATTACAAAGCTTGGTCACTACTTACTTGGGGAAGAATTTTTTCAGGTCAGCTTTATCGACAGGAAGCTTGGTGGAAATTGCTTCAACTTGGTCATCTCTGGTTGAACCACAGAAAAAAGTACATGATCATTCGACAATAGTTCCTTACACTCGCCGACAAAGATTTCAAAGTTTCGAGTTTATATCTATTGGAAATTGATCAAAGAGCAGTTGCTTACGAAAATTTAAGGCTAGGATTTGTGGTAGAGAGTTCTGTTTGGATCCGCGAGAGCTCCTTCTTTATCTTGTCCCCTAAAACCTGAATGAATGTTCATAAATACAACACAAAGACAAACTCATATGAGCTTAAAGAGCGTAGGATGGATAAAAGGAGCGGCTCAATGGAAAAAAGTGCTAGGAAACATTAAACCTTGTCAATGAAAAAATCTGAAGCGGAACCAGTAGAATGTAGTTTCTTCTTAATCTGTTTCGTGTCAGGTCCCTCCCCTACAGGACTACTAACAAGGTGGCAGGATCCTGAATAGGCCTCACTGTCAGACCTTTCAGTGTTGAGAGGCAGAGGAGCAGTCTCATCTTCTGAATCATTCCTTTTCCATTTCTTAACCCCGTCAAAACCCCATTGTTTTTTCGTCGATTTTGAAGCTTTCTCCTCAGCGTTAAGACTGTTGTCACCGCCATAATCGAAATCTCCTTCCTTCTGCTCTTTCTGAAATAAGGTTCTGAAGGGTCTCCTCTTTGCCTTATCATTGCTTCCACTTACCTTTGTCGATTCAACAGTTATACTTTCTTGCATTAGTATTGCTTTCGTTACACTTTCTTTATTCGAGAGTGGATTTTCGTTCTCTCTAACATTGCCAGAAGAGGATAACTGTGCTTCAAGTTCAAAAATGCTCCACCCTTCTCTATGCTTGTTCTGTTTGTGAGACGACACGAAGCCAAGAACTGAGGCAGCTTCTTTGATTTGCTTGATTGCTGAGGTTGGCTTTGATTTGGTTTTGGAATGCAATGTTTCCTTGCTTTTCTCATCTTTTAAGTCAATGACTGACCATTCCTCTTCTGTGTTCTCTTTGGGTCTCGGCCCAGCGACAACATCTCTTGCCTCAATTTCTGCTCCTTGAACTGCTAGTCTTTGTAACAGAGGCCTCTTTGACGAATGGTACTCATCCTCTGAAATGCATTTTGCAAAATACAACTCCTAGACAAAAAAACGAATACATAGCAGGTCCAATTTAGTCCAATCTTTCATAATCCAACTTAAATCACCAATTTGGTACTTCAATTAAGGGGGAAAAATGTATATGGAAAACCAAGAAACCAATAATAAACTGGGCTAAAAATCTGACATAAAAGTTAAGACTACTCAAGTGAAATATTGCATTTCCTTACTAACCATGGAGATCCTTATAAGTCAAAACGGATGATCATGATAAAAATGCAAAAAAACATCACTAGCCATTATGAATTTACCTGCAAGAAGACCAATTTATCTCTTAATATGACTTGTTGTTCATGTTCGGCTGGAGAAGCGATGAGGGTCTCGAGCAAATGCGTCCGAAAAGCTGAAACCTCGGTCTCTGCTAGAATCCCTTCTTTGTGGAGACCCATGAGATTCATGATCTGGTGGAAGGAGTCTTGCTGCCACTTCAAGTTATCAGATTGCAGCTTGTAGAGCTTGTGCTCCGCGGCGGTGAGTCTCCGTTTCTTGAAGGAGAAAGGGAGCATATTCTTGCAAAGAGAAGTGATCGAGTCATGGAGAGAAGAGTAGTAAGTTGGTGTGTATGTGTACACCATTTTTGAAGATTTCTTGATTCCTTGACTTGAACAAGAAAATGGGTTTAACAGCCAAGTTTGGTGGCGATTCTTGTGGGATGCCAGAGCTTTGAGAGATTTCTGTAGCAATTATCCTCTTCTGGGTGTAGTAGGATTGGTGTGATTGAATCGATTTCAAGTTTTTTGAATCTTGGGCAATGGTGAAAACGGTCACTTTGAGAACTAGCCGTTGGGCGGTGGTGGGCGAGTGGATTAAAACGTTGTCGTTTTTGTTTTTTCTTCTTCTCTCTTTCTTTTCTTTTCCTTTCACTTGGTTTTAAAATAATCACGTGAAATTTAACGTGGAGTGTCATGTCTGCATAGTTAATAGATACGTACGTATGTACGGCGTTAGGGAGAGGGGTAGAATTAATAAGTTTCAAGCAGTGGAGCGATCAAATCGGCATAGGGGCCAAATCAATAAGATAATTCGAGTACAGGGGTACTAATCTTATTAATCTTTAGATCGGTAAATCTGATTAAGCTAAATAAATCAATATAAGATATCATTTTATTTTGAATTAATATAAATTGGATACTGTTGAAAATCATTTCCACCAGAATGGGTGAATGAAGAATCTGACCTATTTAAATTTCTTTAATTTATTTTTAGGGTTTGTAGATATTGATAATTGAGAAAGGTAAAACATAGACATCTCTCATGTCAATTTTCCAAATTGTAATTCAAGAAATGGATGGTCCGTAATATAGACAAGGTTTCATTATTAGAAAATTGAAATTGAAATTGAAAGGTGGTGACGCCTAGAGCCTGCCAGCTGGAAATTCAGTCAAACATCACTAAATTGGGAAGCATACAACAAGACAAAGAAAATCACTTGGAATATACAAAAACAACAACCAAGAAAGTTTAGGAGAATTGAACATGTATTTCCAGTCTGCAACAAGGACAATGAGCATTGGTCTCTAGCCATGGCACTAAACACCTGGGGTGATACCTATGCGCACAAGGCAGGTGCATCAGACTCTGCCCTGACTTGAACCTATCAAGACAGATGGTGCACTCATCTTGGTCACCCGCCCCCTTCCACCTCAGTACTTTCGCCCAATTCAACTTCTTAACCCTACTACCCTTCTTTGCGCCATACACCTCAGTCTGCAATTCCCCATTTGATCCCATCACCACCACTCTCTCTTTGCTGTTTTGTCTCCTGATCAATCAAATTCAAGCACCACAATTTTATTTTTGAATTATAAACCAAAATGATCAACTCAAGTCGCTAGCTAGAGTTGGGGTAGCGATAAAAGATCAAGTAGCGACGACGGGCGAGAGATTAAGGGATCTCTTAAGATTAGTCATATAGGGATTAGAAAACATTAGAAAGCTAGAACTATAAACCAAAATAATTAATTCAAGTGCAATGAATGGATCAAAAGCTGTTTTGACCATTAAATTAGATTTACGAAAAAACAAACTATCCGAGACAGAAAAACAAGTTATAAAGGGGAAAAACAATAGATTGCATCGGATCAACACAATTAAATTAAAGCTTATTACAGTGAGACAAACAGAATAGGCCATGAAACAAAATTATTGGGAAGAAGGTGAGCAAATAGCCAAATATGGAATTTTATTGTTAATTAATTATATAAATTACTACCTTGTAATTGTATCATCTGATTTCCTTTTTGATCTGAGCTTCTCGTCTAATCTCTCCTTGGCTTCCCTTGCCACTCCTCCAAGCTTCTCATCCTCACTTGCCATTTGCAATATGCTTCTTTCCTTCTTCTTTTAAAAATCAAAAATCAAAAATCAAAAAATAATAGAGAACAGAAATGAATTGGAAGAAAAGGGGAAATAATTAAACATGTACCAGAGAAGGAATTGAAGAAGTGTGGAAGTAGTTGTCGTTGTTGGTTGCATACAGGCAAAAAGAGGATCTCCTTGTCCAGCTGTGGGCGGCGGAAGTAGGCGCATCTCGGCTCTGATGAAACCGTCTCCGCCGCGCACATTCAACACCAGGCAACATACCCGCCATTGATTGGAAAATTTAATGAGCAATCCCAATCAAACAAATCGAAAACACCCTAACAAGCCTATGAATCTGTATCTGGAAATTTTAATTTCAAGCTGAGATTGAGCAGAGAAGTAAAGAAGCAGAAAATCTGGATAGTAGAAGACAAAGGGGTGGATGGCTATTAAAAAGAAGATGGGTTGGGTCCTCCTCCGAAAGAAAACTGTCGTTTTCAATAATGGATTATGGATCCTTCCAAGAAATGGTATGATGCGTTGTAAGAAACATAAATAATAAATTAATAAATAAAGTTTGAGAATCAACCGAAAAGTTTGAAGGGAGGAAGGAGGGAAGAAATTTCATAGACTGCAATTGTAATTCTTAATTTTGGCACCTAACTTTTCTTCTCATTCTCAATTTTGTACTCATTGTATTAATATTTTCCTCCATTATTAAAGTTGATACTCAATTACTTACGTTAACTTTTCAGTTAATTTTGACTAATGTCTTTAGTCAACGTAATTTCTAATTCTAATATTTTTAAATAAAATTTTGGATTAAAAATAATACATTATTTTTTTTCATTTTCTATATCTGAATTTTTTTGTTTATTTTTAAAATTTAGACTAAAAATTTGAAAGGCATATGCATAAGTATTTTTTTAAAAACAATAACTTAAAAGGCTAAAATGGATAGTTTTAGAAAAAATAGGACTAAAAATGTTGTTGACTAACGATGTTAGTCAAAGTTAACTGAAAAGTTAGAGGCTTGGGTGATAAACACTACTCCCTCTGTCCCTCAAAGATTGTCGTTTGAGGGAGTAGCACGGAGTTTAAGGACTCACTGTGTGTCTTGGTTGATTACGATAATACCCCTGCACTTTTTGCGTATTTACCACACTACCATTCCTCACTCTGCATCAACTCCGCCTCCAAGTTCAAGACACAATGCCCTCCGATGTCGGAAACCAACAAAAACGGGACCACTCCGAGGTAGCACACCTCCTACCAGCCACCAACCCATAAAGCTCCACTGCATCCAATCACCAAATCTACCATCAAGTTCAGCTACCAGCCACCAGAACACCACTAGATAAGCAAATCAACCCGAAGACCCTTAAGCTCACCCGCAAACAGATCTGACCCAGCCTTGACCAAAACCCACAAATCCACGATGATTTCTTACTTAATCACCACCGTCACCTAACAGCGCAACGATTTGGACCAATTTCATCCTTCTCTATTTTCCTTTCTCCTTATTCACTAGATCTAACAACCAAACTCAGCAACAATATTGATCCGTGAGAAAAGAATATAGTATTAGAGGTGCAAGATTCCGATCGGACGGTGACATACTCGACCGGAGATGGTAACAGTGAGAATGACAGAGGAAGATGATGTTCTTGCCTTGTCTGGTTGCAAGGGTAAAATTGTCAGAAAAAGGAAAAAAATGAATGGAAAGTGAGAACGACAATTATTGACAAGCAGCGGCACAAAGTCTCAAACGACAAACTTTGGGGGACAGAGAGAGCATTATTTTATAGTTTGCAAACTCTAATATCTTAAATATAATTGTCAAAAGTAATTAAGTTAATAAGTGATGGACATTATAGAATTTATGAGAATAGGTAGAGGATGAAAGTGATATAAGTAAAAAAAAATGTTTTGATTCTTTGGTAATATTTTTTTTTGAAAAATAATATATTTTTAAAAAAAAAATAATAATAAACGGACAGACAGGAACCCGTCGGGTTTATCCCGTCTGTTCATGTATATAGCTGGACGAATCTGACCCAGTCCGTTTATTAAATGGGACAAAAAATATTGTCCATATTCCGCCTAAACTTGGACGGACGGACGAGTTATATGGACGGTGTCCATATTGCCACCCCTAATCCAAATCATATTATCCTATTTTTGGCAAATCTGGGTTAGTGAGCAGCAAGTATTGGACATTTCCCACAACGTGTGGTACAAATGCTAAGAGAAAATGGGTTTTATAAAGTGAAGCTTTTTGACGTGGAGGAAAATATTTTAACTAGTAATAATAAACGAGGGACCAATAATGAAAGGTTAATTTTATTTCGGTAGAAAATGACATGCACGATATATTTTCTTTCTTTCTTCTTTCATAATTGTTGGGTTGGTATTGTATTTATTGATTTATTTTCTTTTTTTTGGTACCAAGGCTCTCAACTTTATTTGTTTCATTAGTTGTTTTTTTATTTTGTGGTGTGGATTGATCATCATGAGCACAACCACCCACCAATATTAACTAATTTCATATACTATGTAATATAATTCATTATATGATTGAAATATATATTATCGGCTAATATAAATCAAATAAGAAGAAGTGATATTGGACATAAAGTTATGTAACTTTGAGAGTTATGTAACTTTTAAGGTTATGTAACTCTTAAATTTTCATAACTTGCATTTTTTTTGGGTTGATTGGTGAAGATTATACTATTTTCTTTTTTTGGTCAACTTTTGCCATTATGACAATCAAATCATTCGGACATGAAATTATGTAAATCTAGCTCATTAATCACCCCATTGTAGTTATCAATCCTTTTAACTCCGATATATACTATTCACCCGCAACAAACCCTATCTCATCTAATGGTGATTTCCGCCCGAACATTCGTGATAGTATTTTAGAAATTCTACACTTCTTGTACACTAATAACGCACATTTCACCGTCAACATCTATCCACTTTTTAGTTTACATAGCGATCCTCATTTTCCTATTGAATACGCTTTCTTTGAAAATATGATGAGTCAGCCTCTCGTGGACGGAGACAAGGTCTAGTAGTATTTAAAAAAAATGTAATTTGGTTTAATATATTTTTTTTATTTTTTCCTTTTTTACATCTGAGTGCGGTAACAAAAACCAAAAACTAAATCCAAATTTGTCTGTTAATAATAAAGAGTGCAACCTGTTTGGTGGGTACTTTTACTTTGAGTTCCAAGTAAATGTAGGGTAAATTCAATTAGAAGAACTCCATTTGAATTTGGAGCTTTGGCTGAAATTGTTGGTTTTTTTGTGGAACACGTTCGATAAATTGAAAGAACAAATTAATAACTTCTTGCTTAGGACATTATGCAATTGCAGCCTGCCACACGTCTCTTTTTCTAGTGGTCAAAAAGAAGAAATCCTTCTTCACATTAATTTTTTTTTCAAGAATTTTATTTTGTGTGCCATAAAGCTATAAAATATAAAATGTTGTCCAAACAAATTTGCTGAGTTACTCCATAAAAGACTTTAACAATTTGCTGATGTGGAAATATAATATATAAGAAAATGACATGAAAATTTTTCTTAAAAGAAAATGTTCCATACAAGAAAATGACATGAAAATGTTCCATAAAAGAAATTTTTCTTAAAATCTGAGTTACTCCATATAAGAAAATGACATAAAAGAAACCACAATACAAAATAATGTTCCACTTTACATAGAGTCAATCCCCTAGGCCCATCTGGCCCATCTCCACCACCGTCGTCATGGAGCCTGGGTCCAGCCTCACTCTTCCTCTTCTTGAGCCCACCACCACTAGAACACCAACAACAACACCAACATCAACAGTTGAAGGGTTGATCACCACAAAATTGTTGTCGTTGATGACGCCCATTGTTGACTGATGCAGGAATTGAAAAGAGAATGGTAGGAATTGAAAAATAGAATGGTGTGTGTATTGATTTATAGGGTCCAAATTATCCAAAATAAACAAATTGAAGCTTCAATTGTAATTAGTTATGTAACTTTTAAGGTTATGTAACTCTTAAATTTTCATAACTTGCATTTTTTTTAGGTTAGTTGGTGAAGATTATACCATTTTCTTTTTTTGGTCAACTTTTGCCATTATGACAACCAAATCATTCGGACATGAAATTATGTAAATCTAGCTCATTAATCACCCCATTGTAGTTATCGTTCCTTTTAACTCCGATATATACTATTCACCCGCAACAAACCCTATCCCATCTAATGGTGATTTCCGCCCGAACATTCGTGATAGTATTTTAGAAATTCTACACTTCTTACACACTAATAACACTCACTTCACCGTCAACATCTATCCACTTTTTAGTTTACATAGCGATCCTCATCTCCTTATTGAATACGCTTTCTTTGAAAATATGGTGAGTCAGCCTCTCGTGGACGGAGACAAGGTCTAGTAGTATTTAAAAAAAATGTAATTTGGTTTAATGTATTTTTTTCCTTTTTTCCTTTTTTACATCTGAGTGCGGTAACAAAAACCAAAAACTAAATCCAAATTTGTCTTGTTAATAATAAAGGGTGCAACCTGTTTGGTGGGGACTTTTACTTTGAGTTTCAAGTAAATGTAGGGTAAATTCAGTCAGAAGAACTCCATTTGAATTTGGAGCTTTGGCTGAAATTGCTGGTTTTTTTGTGGAACATGTTCGATAAATTGAAAGAACAAGTTAATATCTTATTGCTTAGGACATTATGCAATTGCAGCCTGCCGCATGTCTCTTTTTCTAGTGGTAAAAATGAAGAAATCCTTCTTCACATTAATTTTTTTTTCAAGAATTTTATTTTGTGTGCCATAAAGCAATAAAATATAAAATGTTGTCCAAACAAATTTGCTGAGTTACTCCATATAAGACTTTAACAATTTGCTGAGGTGGAAATATAAAATATAAGAAAATGACATGAAAATTTTTCTTAAAAGAAAATATTCCATACAAGAAAATGACATGAAAATGTTCTATAAAAGAAATTTTTCTTAAGATCTGAGTTACTCCATACAAGAAAATGACATAAAAGAAACCACAATACAAAATAATGTTCCACTTTACATATTGAGTCAACCCCCTAGGGCCATCTGGCCCATCTCCACCACCGCCGTCATGCAGCCTGGGTTTAGCCTCACTCTTCCTCTTCTTGAGCCTACCACCCCTAGAACACCAATAACAACACCAACATCAACAGTTGAAGGGTTGATCATCACAAAATTGTTGCCGTTGATGACGCCCATTGTTGACTGATGCAGGAATTGAAAAGAGAATGATAGGAATTGAAAAGTAGAATGGTGTGTGTGTATTGATTTATAGGGTCCAAATTATCCAAAATAAACAAATTGAAGCTTCAATGGTAATTAGTTATGTAACTTTTAAGGTTATGTAACTCTTAAATTTTCATAACTTGCCTTTTTTTTTGGGTTAGTTGGTGAAGATTATACCATTTTCTTTTCTTGGTCAACTTTTGCCATTATGACAACCAAATCATTCGGACATGAAATTATGTAAATCTAGCTCATTAATCATCCGATTGTAGTTATCGTTCCTTTTAACTCCGATATATACTATTCACCCGCAACAAACCCTATCCCATCTAATGGTGATTTCCGCCCGAACATTCGTGATAGTATTTTAGAAATTCTACACTTCTTGCACACTAATAACGCTCATTTCACCGTCAACATCTATCCACTTTTTAGTTTACATAGCGATCCTCATTTCCCTATAGAATACGCTTTCTTTGAAAATATGGTGAGTCAGCCTCTCGTGGACGGAGACAAGGTCTAGTAGTATTTAAAAAAAATGTAATTTGGTTTAATGTATTTTTTTTCCTTTTTTCCTTTTTTACATCTGAGTGCAGTAACAAAAACCAAAAAACTAAATCCAAATTTGTCTGTTAATAATAAAGAGTGCAACCTGTTTGGTGGGTACTTTTACTTTGAGTTTCAAGTAAATGTAGGGCAAATTCAGTCAGAAAACTCCATTTGAATTTGGAGCTTTGGCTGAAATTGCTGGTTTTTTTGTGGAACATGTTCGATAAATTGAAAGAACAAGTTAATAACTTATTGCTTAGGACATTATGCAATTGCAGCCTGCCGCATGTCTCTTTTTCTAGTGGTCAAAAAGAAGAAATTCTTCTTCACATTAACTTTTTTTTCAAGAATTTTATTTTGTGTGCCACAAAGCTATAAAATATAAAATGTTGCCCAAACAAATTTGCTGAGTTACTCCATATAAGACTATAACAATTTGCTGAGGTGGAAATATAAAATATAAGAAAATGACATGAAAATTTTTCTTAAAAGAAAATATTCCATACAAGAAAATGACATGAAAATGTTCCATAAAAGAAATTTTTCTTAAGATCTGAGTTACTCCATACAAGAAAATGACATAAAAGAAACCACAATACAAAATAATGTTCCACTTTACATATTGAGTCAACCCCCTAAGGCCATCTGGCCCATCTCTACCACCGCCGTCATGCAGCCTGGGTCCAGCCTCACTCTTCCTCTTCTTGAGCCCACCACCACTAGAACACCAACATCAACAGTTGAAGGGTTGATCACCACAAAATTATTGCCGTTGATGAAGCCCATTGTTGACTGATGCAGGAATTGAAAAGAGAATGGTAGGAATTGAAAAGTAGAATGGTGTGTGTGTATTGATTTATAGGGTCCAAATTATCCAAAATAAACAAATTGAAGCTTCAATGGTAATTAGTTATGTAACTTTTAAGGTTATGTAACTCTTAAATTTTCATAACTTGCCTTTTTTTTTGGGTTAGTTGGTGAAGATTATACCATTTTCTTTTCTTGGTCAACTTTTGCCATTATGACAACCAAATCATTCGGACATGAAATTATGTAAATCTAGCTCATTAATCACCCGATTGTAGTTATCGTTCCTTTTAACTCCGATATATACTATTCACCCGCAACAAACCCTATCCCATCTAATGGTGATTTCCGCCCGAACATTCGTGATAGTATTTTAGAAATTCTACACTTCTTGCACACTAATAACGCTCATTTCACCGTCAATATCTATCCACTTTTTAGTTTACATAGCGATCCTCATTTCCCTATAGAATACGCTTTCTTTGAAAATATGGTGAGTCAGCCTCTCGTGGACGGAGACAAGGTCTAGTAGTATTTAAAAAAAATGTAATTTGGTTTAATGTATTTTTTTTCCTTTTTTCCTTTTTTACATCTGAGTGCAGTAACAAAAACCAAAAAACTAAATCCAAATTTGTCTGTTAATAATAAAGAGTGCAACCTGTTTGGTGGGTACTTTTACTTTGAGTTTCAAGTAAATGTAGGGCAAATTCAGTCAGAAAACTCCATTTGAATTTGGAGCTTTGGCTGAAATTGCTGGTTTTTTTGTGGAACATGTTCGATAAATTGAAAGAACAAGTTAATAACTTATTGCTTAGGACATTATGCAATTGCAGCCTGCCGCATGTCTCTTTTTCTAGTGGTCAAAAAGAAGAAATTCTTCTTCACATTAACTTTTTTTTCAAGAATTTTATTTTGTGTGCCACAAAGCTATAAAATATAAAATGTTGCCCAAACAAATTTGCTGAGTTACTCCATATGAGACTATAACAATTTGCTGAGGTGGAAATATAAAATATAAGAAAATGACATGAAAATTTTTCTTAAAAGAAAATATTCCATACAAGAAAATGACATGAAAATGTTCCATAAAAGAAATTTTTCTTAAGATCTGAGTTACTCCATACAAGAAAATGACATAAAAGAAACCACAATACAAAATAATGTTCCACTTTACATATTGAGTCAACCCCCTAAGGCCATCTGGCCCATCTCTACCACCGCCGTCATGCAGCCTGGGTCCAGCCTCACTCTTCCTCTTCTTGAGCCCACCACCACTAGAACACCAACATCAACAGTTGAAGGGTTGATCACCACAAAATTATTACCGTTGATGAAGCCCATTGTTGACTGATGCAGGAATTGAAAAGAGAATGGTAGGAATTGAAAAGTAGAATGGTGTGTGTGTATTGATTTATAGGGTCCAAATTATCCAAAATAAACAAATTGAAGCTTCAATGGTAATTAGTTATGTAACTTTTAAGGTTATGTAACTCTTAAATTTTCATAACTTGCATTTTTTTTTAGGTTAGTTGGTGAAGATTATACCATTTTCTTTTTTTGGTCAACTTTTGCCATTATGATAACCAAATCATTCGGACATGAAATTATGTAAATCTAGCTCATTAATCACCCCATTGTAGTTATCGTTCCTTTTAACTCCGATATATACTATTCACCCGCAACAAACCCTATCCCATCTAATGGTGATTTCCGCCCGAACATTCGTGATAGTATTTTAGAAATTCTACACTTCTTGCACACTAATAACGCTCACTTCATCGTCAACATCTATCCACTTTTTAGTTTACATAGCGATCCTCATCTCCCTATTGAATACGCTTTCTTTGAAAATATGGTGAGTCAGCCTCTCGTGGACGGAGACAAGGTCTAGTAGTATTTAAAAAAAATGTAATTTGGTTTAATGTATTTTTTCCTTTTTTTCCTTTTTTACATCTGAGTGCGGTAACAAAAACCAAAAACTAAATCCAAATTTGTCTGTTAATAATAAAGAGTGTAACCTGTTTGGTGGGTACTTTTACTTTGAGTTTCAAGTGAATGTAGGGTAAATTCAGTCAGAAGAACTCCATTTGAATTTGGAGCTTTGGCTGAAATTGCTGGTTTTTGTGTGGGACATGTTCGATAAATTGAAAGAACAAGTTAATAACTTATTGCTTAGGACATTATGCAATTGCAGCCTGCTGCATGTCTCTTTTTCTAGTGGTCAAAAAGAAGAAATCCTTCTTCACATTAATTTTTTTTTCAAGAATTTTATTTTGTGTGCCATAAAGCAATAAAATATAAAATGTTGTCCAAACAAATTTGCTGAGTTACTCCATATAAGACTTTAACAATTTGCTGAGGTGGAAATATAAAATATAAGAAAATGACATGAAAATTTTTCTTAAAAGAAAATGTTCCATACAAGAAAATGACATGAAAATGTTCCATAAAATAAATTTTTCTTAAGATCTGAGTTACTCCATACAAGAAAATGACACAAAAGAAACCACAATACAAAATAATGTTCCACTTTACATATTAGTCAACCCCCTAGGGCCATCTGGTCCATCTCCACCACCGCCGTCATGCAACCTGGGTCCAGCCTCACTCTTCCTCTTCTTGAGCCCACCACCACTAGAACACCAACAACAACACCAACATCAACAGTTGAAGGGTTGATCACCACAAAATTGTTGCCGTTGATGACGCCCATTGTTGACTGATGCAGGAATTGAAAAGAGAATGGTGGAAATTGAAAAGTAGAATGGTGTGTGTATTGATTTATAGGGTCGAAATTATCCAAAATAAACAAATTGAAGCTTCAATGGTAATTAGTTATGTAACTTTTAAGGTTATGTAACTCTTAAATTTTCATAACTTGCCTTTTTTTTTTGGTTAGTTGGTGAAGATTATACCATTTTCTTTTTTTGGTCAACTTTTGCCATTATGACAACCAAATCATTCGGACATGAAATTATGTAAATCTAGCTCATTAATCACCCCCATTGTAGTTATCGTTCCTTTTAACTCCGATATATACTATTCACCCACAACAAACCCTATCCCATCTAATGGTGATTTCCGCCCGAACATTCGTGATAGTATTTTAGAAATTCTACACTTCTTGCACACTAATAACGCTCACTTCACCGTCAACATCTATCCACTTTTTAGTTTACATAGCGATCCTCATTTCCCTATTGAATACGTGATAATTTGAGTGATAATCAAATGAAGAATAAATGATAAGCCAAATGATAAGTGAAGAGTGATAAGTAGAAGACAAAGAGAAGGTTCTATGAGTGTGGGCGGCAAGCAAGGGAGGAAGGAAGAAATTTTGGCTCACCTCAAATGCTTGACAACTCACACTAGCCAACAACCTAACAACTTGGACCACTTGACACTTGGCAGATTTCTAATCTAAGCCATCAATTTCTCATCACAACACAATCTTCATAAAACCCACCAAACCATAGTATTACCAGATACCCAACTGCCAAATAATTCCACAAAATTGGTTCTAGAGTCTTTGTGTAAATTGTTCTGCGGAGACTTAGACTTTTAGAGAAAATTTTCAAAATTGAATTATTTACAAATTCTTATTTTCATTCTTCTGTTTTTTGAAATTTTTGAAAAAATTTAGGAAATTTTGTTTGCTAAACAAGCTCTTAGATTTCATATTATCTCTTAAAGTTTCTTTTAGGAATTCTTTATTTGTTATAAAATAATTTAAATATATATTTTTATAGTAAATAATGTTTCTTTTATAAGGAGGGTGAAATTTGAAGGTGAGTTTGAGTCCTTGTTATCAGAACCGGACGTTTTCACTTTTCCGGTCCGATTCAGCTATCGGACCGGATTTGCCACTGACCCGGGTCGGACCGGTCGACCCTGCTGGTTTTCTATCAAACCGGTTGGTTTGACGACGTGTCAAAACGACGTCGTTTTGACACGGCCCATGGACCCAAAACGACGCCGTTTTGACAAGGCTCACAAGCCCCTATCAGGGCCAATTCAAAACGACGCCGTTTTGATATGGACCAAAACGATGCTGTTTTGAAAAGTCCCAAAACAACGTCGTTTTTGGACTTTTTCAATTTTAATAATATTTTTTGATATATTATAAAATGCTACAGTAAAAACCAGCCGGTTTTATCCGGTTTTATCGTCTAAAATTTACCGGTTTAATGTATAAACGGTTCCGGACGGACCAACATCTACCATCTGGTCGAACCCGGTTGAACCACCAAATTTTAGAAAACGGTTCGCTGTCCGGTCCGGTTCTGATAACACTGGTTTGAGTACTTACTAGTACCTTTGTCACTAGCAAAACATCCAATAAGTTGATTATCATTTTGTCAAATTGACAAAAAAGTGGATAATTTCCAAAGAAGACATGATTTGTTTCACTGCTTAGAGCCTTAGGTCTTAGGTGGTGTTTAGCGTTCATGGTTGAGTGGAGCTTTTTGGAAAGCTGCTGTGCAAAACGGAAAAGTTGGGGTAAGGTGTTTGGCTTTAATGGTTGAGACGAGATTTTGGGAAAGCTGCGTTGAGGCCATGCCTTGGGCCTTGGCTTTCTTGACTAGAGCAATTTCCTCCAGTGGCAAAAGCAGCACGCTACTTTTGCTCCCTCTCTTAATTTTTTTTTTCATTTGAATTTCATTTTTTTACTTTATATAATATAACAAAATAAATTAAAAACTACTACAATAAAATCTGATAAGTAATTCTAGATCCATTTTTCCTATTTTTATTAATTTTTAAAAGATGGGTTTTATACTCCAACTATTTCATTTTTATAGTTTTACCAAACACCAAAAACAATTTCTCGTTTCCCACAACACTTTTAAAAAATGTTTACCAAACAGCATACTAGCTTTTCGAGAAGTACTTTTACCCAGCACTTTTGCCACAGTACTTTTCCCACCACAACCGGAACGCCAAACAGACCCTTAGTATGGGTTGGGCCCAATTTATGTCTTTTTTTTTTTTAAAGAACTTCATGTTATCTTTGAAAATACCTACTCGCTCACTCTTGAAATATTTTTTTTGGTACATAAAAAATAAATTATACTTTAAATTTTTAAGAGTTACGTAACCTTAAAAGTTACATAACTCTCAAAGTTACATAACTTTATGTCCAATATCACTTCTTCTTATTTGATTTATATTAGCCGATAATATATATTTCAATCATATAATGAATTATATTACATAGTATATGAAATTAGTTAATATTAGTGGGTGGTTGTGCTCATGATAATCAATCCACACCACAAAATAAAAAAACAACTAATGAAACAAATAAAGTTGAGAGCCTTGGTACCAAAAAAAGAAAATAAATCAATAAATACAATACCAACCCAACAATTATGAAAGAAGAAAGAAAGAAAATATATCGTGCATGTCATTCTCTACCAAAACAGTCTTATGGAGTAGTACTTTAGGGAGGGTAATTAAGTTATTAACACTACGCGCGTTATCTACACATTCATTTAGTAATTATTTATTTAAATACAAATAATAATATAACTTAATTAGGAATAAATAAATCTCGATTATATTTTAACACATCAGTTAGTACAACTTTTAAATATCGGAGCATTATTCTACAAATAATTGGTAACCACAACGAGTGAATGAGGTGCACAAAATTGCAACACTTACCATCACGTCTTCTCCCTCCAAATCCGTCCATGAATCAAAACCTCCTCAACGACTCCGCAGTCCGCATCCCTCGCCAACCCTCATCCTAATTTAAGCAAACCTCCTTTAAATAATTAATCATTTAGTTAATTAACCCCAAATTAAGAAAGAATGAATGAAAGAAAGAAATCTCTCTTCTTGAATCCAAAATTAATCCATATGGAAGAAACCGACGACGAGCCACCGTCTCCTTCGAGTTTGTCGACGCCATCATCCTTAAAGAAGAAGCTGAAATCCACCTTCTCCACCTTCAACTTCCGCAAGCAGCGCCACCACGGCCAGCACAGCCGCCACGTGTCGCTGGAGTGGCAAGATCCGTCCATGAGTAGCACTACTGCTGGTGATCATCAGGAAATCATCATAATGGGACCATCACAATCACCAAATGATAATCACATTGCTCATGATGATCTTGATCCGATGGTGTACTGCCGCAGGCGCAGCATGATCATGTCCTGCATACGCCCATGTGGGCCCAAGGGACACCGCCGGCGCCACACCTTCTCTGGTGATCAATTCAAATACGATGCTCTCAGTTATTCCCTCAACTTTGACGAAGGGCTTGCAGATCCTGACGCCCAACAATGCCGCGGTGGCGCCCACGACCATCATCTCAACACGTTTACTTCCAGGCTACCTCCTTCCCCAAACAACAGGCCGCACCGGCGGCACATTGATCACATCATTCCTGTCTAATAATTTAACTAATCAATATTCAAGTAATTTGTTCGTCAATTTCTTTACGTTTTATGTTTCCATTGCAAGTGTAAATAATATGGTTTTCTTTTCTAAATTTACTAGTTTTTACTGCATCATATGAGATATACTAGTAACATAGTTACATTATGTTAGTAATTAGATAAAAATTTATAGCCACTAATTTGAACAAGTAACAGACTAATTTATAGCCACTAGAATAATAGAAAATCGAAATGAGAGTAGTCGGTTTGTAATACTATTACATTCTTTCAATAACAAAGATTATAGTAAAACAAGTATGTTCTTAAACCTTCATGTAGACTTGCCTCTCATTAAAAACCATGTATTTCAGTTCAAGGAGAAAGCAGAATCTCCTTCAACACTCAGGTAACTAACCAAATCAACCAAAGAAACTGACCAAACTTACCGGTCTACTATGGCTTCCCGTATCCAGCCAGCCACACTACCTGCTGACATGCTATCTAATCAACCTAACAGTATAAGAAACAAGAGAATATAGCATATGTTTACCGTCATGAACAACGCTAATTATCTCCCAAGTAGGAACTTTACAACTCTGCAGCATTGTTAATACAGAAGTTCAACAGCATGGTGGTCAAACTTTTCTCTGAGATTCAACTTGTTTGGATACGTTACACCACGCTACGGCTTTGGTTCAGATAAACTTGGGTGTTCCAAATACAACTGCAAACACAAAGGTTCACTGCTCATGGACTTGATTGGAGTTATAAGTGAAGGTTTCTGCCACAGCTTCATATCTGTTGGGATCCATAACTCTGCATCTTGACTTGTACCAACCTGGGGGATGGAACCAAAGTAACCGGTTATCTCCCACCTGCAATCTGATAAAGGGGAAAACAATGTAAACACCAAGCTTTCATCTAAAAGATCACTAAATACTCATGTCAAGTGTTGCATCAAACAGTTTAAATATATGTGTTCAATCAGTTACATAAGAAGCTTTGTCCAACTAAACAAGCTAGGCAACAAGAGAGAGATAACTGCTAAAATTACTAAAAGAATCCATAAATGTTAAGTGATGAAGCAAACAACAAATAAATGCCAATCAAATCGCTAAATGAGCACAAGTTAGGGAGATATCTGCGACATCAAGTACTCAACGTACCGCTTGGGAGAGATTTTGTAAGATGTTGAGAGACTGGAAGTTTGATTAGGAATGCCCTGAGGGAGAACTCTAAATCACATTCTTCCACATTTGAGCCACACGACTCGTCCACTGAGAGTTTGAAAATGAATTTCTCTAGTGGGGCGTGATGAACATCGAAAAACATCACAGCTACCCTATCCACCTGTCCCTAATTTGCATTTAGAAACAACGAAAACTAAATGAGCTCGTTGCTCGGTGGTACTCTACTTCCTACGAAATACGGAGAGCAAGTCCCGAGTTCGAGTCTCCTTTACTACACTCTTACCTATGTTAAGAAAAATAAGAAAGTGCAGGGAATTAATAACCCAAGGAAAGCCTAAAGCAACCTTCTGGATAAAGGGAATGAGGCCAAAAACAGCAGAGTGGATGTATTCTCTAAGCTGTGGATGCCTAGCCCTCTGCACCACCACATTCAAATACCTCTTTCTCTCAAATGCATCTATCATTTGCCAAGAAGTTTCAAATTAATTTCTCAATCTAGTTTTTGCAATTGAGAAAATAAAATAACAAAATGGGTATACAGATAAAAGAAGGGTGGAGGAAAAACCAGAAGGGTAAACTCCTTTGAGGAAAACAATTGAAGTAATTGCCACCTCCAAGAATTCAACCAAAACCCCAGCTGTGAATTGCAACACAACTACAGAGAATTAGGGTTTTACAGGCAATAAACCCAAAGATGAACAGAAGTACAGGCGAAGGGCTAACCTGGAGAAGAAGATTTATCTTCTTTACAGCCCATTTGTATGAGCATATAAAACACACAATTCCCTGTATAGAGAAGTGAAGATCGCACCCTATTCTTGGCTCAGGTCGGTTGAACAGGTTACATGCGCTCGACTCGTTCTATAATGTTTTTTATTCACTACATACTGTATAAGTTTTCTTGTTATTTGAACTCTTTATACTTCCAATAAAACAGCATCTTCATTAGCTGTACAAAACACAAACATACATATATATATATATATATATATATATATATATATATATATATATATACTCCCTCTGCCCCTCAATGAATGTCTTATTCGCATCTCAATATTCAATAGGGAACGTATATCGAGGAGGTCGGATGAGGTACTATTTGATCCCAAAAAAAATCTTTTTTTTTTTGAACGTTCTCAGAAAAAATTAGGGGCAAAATTGTCTCAAATAGGTCGTCTACCGACCGTTTTAAGATACGTGCCGAAACAGTAAAAGTAAAAGCTAAAACGACAATCATTAAAGGACGGAGGGAGTACATATATATATATATATATATATATATATATATATATATATATATATATATATATATTCTTAATTAAAAAAGAACCGAAAATTGGAAAATGAAAACAGTTCCAAAAGAAAAGAAAAAGACTTGAAGTTGAAGTTGCATGAAACGGTACACGTGCCTCAACCCCTTCCCTCCTCTCTGCTTTCTTAAAACCAAAGAAAGGAAAATAAATAAATATAATGTCACCCAAGAACAAAAACCAGGAGAACAGTCCCTCTCCCCATCCCATTGTTTATTTATCCCACAAAACTCAAAATTCACGGGACAGAACACGATAACATGACAATGACAATGGTAGCATTTAAAAAACATAAGCAAGTAGCTTAGTCAATCCAAGAATACCATTTGGTTTTGGTGGGTGAGAAAGAGAAAAGCAGAGCTTTTCGTTTCTCCCAAAAAAAGCCCTGAATCAAGCAAACTACTTTTCACGTCTCTGCACCGACTAAGCTCTCGCTCTGTATTGTAACTAGTCAGTCACCGTTTCAATCTGGTATCTACCTCTCTTTCTTTCCAATTTTGGAGCTTATTAGCTAGTTGTGTATGGATTTGTATCTATTTATTTGAGTGTATTGTTCCACTATCTTATTTGGGTTTTTCATGATCATGGTTGTTCTCAAATTAGTCAATGTATAGAGCAAACCCATCTCTCAAAACCCTAGCTTTGTGCGTCTAGTTTCGTTCACTTCTTAATTAGACATGGTATTTGATCATAACTCTGTACCAAAAGATCTAAGGCCGCATAACTTACCTAGAACCGTAGCTGATGAGCCTCGCATTGTGGCGGCTGTTGCTGCTCCTGCTGCTGCTTGTCCCAGTGCTGCCAACGCTGCAGCGTCCACTACTGGGAGAAGCCCAGAATTTTTCACCAACTTAGAAGGCTCTATTCCCCTTGTGTACCCGGCAACAGT
The DNA here is from genome assembly GCA_963691705.1 of Viola odorata. Classification (NCBI taxonomy): domain Eukaryota; kingdom Viridiplantae; phylum Streptophyta; class Magnoliopsida; order Malpighiales; family Violaceae; genus Viola; species Viola odorata. Next base: position 58,036,624 of record OY829542.1, read on the forward strand.
TCCAGAAAGTGGTTTTGTGAGTCTAGGATATGGGAACCCTACCACTGGGATTTCAACGTGGGTCTCACGCATGCCCGTACCAGTGCCACTAGGGGGTGTGAATGTTCCATCCGTTGGGTATGGTTATGGCACTAATTTTGGGAATAGGGTTGTTGGTAATGCTGTTGATCATGCTGGTAGTAGTGATATGGTGGCTGGCTATGGCTATACTCCAAATTTGGGCAATCGGGTTAATGCTAACGGAAGCAATGAGTTGTCAAATTCTGGGTTTAGCAATAGTCTCAGTTTGGGGAATCATGGTAGTGGCAGTGCGGCTGATCAGGGCAGTGAAGACGGTGCAGATGATTCTGTGTCGGGTAAGAAACTTAAGCTATTGTGTAGTTTTGGGGGTAAAATTTTACCTAGACCAAGTGATGGTATGTTGAGATATGTTGGAGGGCAAACAAGGATTATTAGCGTGAGGAGGGACGTAAGTTTTACAGATCTACTAAGGAAGATGATGGATATTTATGGGCAACCAGTTGTTATTAAATACCAGTTACCTGATGAGGATCTTGATTCATTGGTGTCGATTTCATGTTCTGATGATCTGGATAATATGATGGATGAATATGAGAAGTTGGCTAAGAGGTCTTCAGATGGATCAGCTAAGTTAAGGGTGTTTTTGTTTTCGGCATCACAGCTCGACACTTCTGGTGTGGTGCAATTTGGTGACTTACAGGACAGTGGGCAGAGATACGTTGAGGCGGTGAACGGGATTGCAGATGGTGTTGGGCCAATTGGTGGTGGTATAACTCGGAGGGGAAGCATAACAAGCGCCACGTCAACTCAAAATTCTGATTTTAGTGGCTCTGATGCTGTTGATAACTTGGCTCCTGGTCAAGGGGATACAATTGGGCCACCATCGACTAGCGTGCTATCTCCTAAAGGCTATTCAGCCTCCTCTTCGGACAGTAATGCAAGAATAGTATCCACCGATCCTAACCCTCCAATGTATGCTGAGGCATCTGCTATGTTGTCAGGCATTCCAGTGGGTAAGTCCGGTCCTCCCCAGTCTTTATATTCTCAACCCCAATTTGAATATGATAGGTCTGTCCCTGCTACCCTGCCACGGCAACAAATGGGGCATGCTTTCCAGCAAGCTGGAATGGGTAGTCCAGCACACCCACCTCACTTGCAGGCTTATGTTGATCCTCGCCAAGAGATTTTAAATCATCCAGATTATAGACATCTTCCTCCCCAAAGTGGATTTCCAAATACACATCTGCTGGGGACCACTGGATCTGTATTTTCCCCACAACATTTTCGTGATGGTAACTCAGTTGCTACTCCTCATCAGTATATTCCTGCAGTGCACATGACAATGACCCAATCATCTCCTCATGATACCGTAAGGCCGACTGTTGTTCAGCCACTGATGCAGCACCAACCCAGCCAGTTCGAGCATTACCGTGATGAAAATGCATTTGGAACAAGGATTGTTCAGCTTCCTGTTGAACCGAGGTACAATGCATATCAGCAGCAACACCTGCCTACTAACGTTGGTGGCTATGGTTGGCATCAGGTTCATCAGCCAGAGCATGTTGTCTTCTCTGATGAGTTGGTGCCTCATCAACAGGTAATTTTTTCTGATAAAATTCCCAGATCAGATGACTGTTGTTTGTGCCATAAAGCATTGCCTCATGCCCATTCGGATCCTTTGGTACAGGACCAAAGAGAATGTGGTGCAAGTCCTTTATGCGACTTGAACACTGTTCACCATAGTCTCCTCTTGGAAGATTCAATGAAAGCTCATCCTGTGAATAGGGTTATGGTTGCAGGAGCTTTCAGGGAAGGTAGTGCGGAACAAGTTGCTAGTGCTCCCGTAGTTCTTAGTCACGCACATCCCCAAGTTCGAATTCCACAATCAAACACTGTTGTCTCTCATAATCTTGAGGCACTGCATGATACCCGAAAGATGGGCAATTCTGATCAGCCCAAGATTACAGTTCCCCAAGTTATGATGCGTCTACCCGGTGATGCACGATCTCCTTACATTATGCTCACTGGTGGAATTCCCCCTTCTCACCAAGATGATTCGGTCCATCAGCCTTCAGTGCCAACCCAGTACCAGGTGGAGCAGGAGACCACACTACGAAAACCCATGAACAGTGATGTTCTTCATATTTCTGGGGTACCTATTCAAGCTCCTGAACACCTGGTTCATGAAGCCCCAAAAGAATCCTTTGGTAAACTTTCTCCACCGGTGCCCAGAGAACATATATTAGACCCTACCATATCACATGATCAACTAAGACCTGTTGGTGAGATGATGGAAGGTCTTCAGATGCGCAACTCCGAAACTGATTTTAACAATGAGCAGAACAAGTCACATGTTGATAGATTCAGAAAGGAAGAAGTCTTGGACCATATATCTGAACAAATAGCAGGCGGAGAGGTGCTTGTTGATAGTACCTTTATTAGACCTCAGGTGGTTCTTGATTCCTCTAACTCACTCTTCAGCAACCAGGATCCTTGGAGTATAAGAAATGATGGTCAGTTTCCTCCTCCTAGACCTTGCAAAATTTCAACAAGAAAAGAAGCCTCGGGTACTAGGGATCCTCTCAGCGAGAACCATTTTAATACTGCTGTGGACTTGATTAAAGAGGATGGGGCAACCCAGGTGCTGAGCAATCCAAACAAGGATTTCAGTGCTGAGAATTCTCGTTCATCCAGAGGTCAAAAAACTACTCATCTTTTGTGCCTATGTTGTTTTTCTAGTCTAACGTCTTCTGGCTCTAAGAAAACAGTTATGTATTTCTTTTTTTAACTGTTACAGGATCAGCAGAGGAACTCATCAGGCAAGAACTTCAAGCTGTAGCTGAGGGGGTGGCTGCTTCTGTGTTTACTAGTAATCCAGATTCAACTGTGAATGAAGGGAGTGAACTTTCTTATGGAGGCAACAGAGATGGTGAGATTGCAGATAAAGGCATAGGGATGCAGCACAAAGCTAAATTTGAGGTTCTTAATCATTTTGTCTTGTGTATCCATGTTTGTTTTCTTCCTTCTTTTTCCTTCATTTCTGTTGCCTCCTGTGGTGTATATATTCAACTGATCTTTTTACCACCTTGTTTATTGTGCTTCACTAAATCAGGATTTGAAAAACAAGTTACCAGAAAAAGGGAATTTAAGATTTCCGGTATCGGAAGGCATTGGTCACTTGCAGGTTGAAAATTTAGCCTTGTTCAGTTCCTGTTAATACATTTTCATGACTGTCACTCTTAGGCGTGGTTTTTTGTTGTTGGCAGATTATAAAGAATAGTGACCTTGAAGAGCTGCGAGAATTGGGTTCTGGCACCTTTGGCACTGTTTATCATGGGAAGTGGAGGGGTACTGATGTTGCAATCAAACGTATCAACGATCGGTGTTTTGCTGGGAAACCTTCTGAGCAGGACCGCATGGTGTGACCTGTTTCGATTTTGACCTTGATTAGCTTCAAGTTTGGTAGTGTGTTTCCTGAATTTACCATATCTCCTACTCACCTGTCTATATATTCCTATGATTAGATTGATGACTTCTGGAATGAGGCAATTAAGCTCGCTGATTTGCATCATCCAAATGTGGTTGCTTTCTATGGTGTTGTGCTTGATGGCCCGGGGGGTTCTGTGGCAACAGTGACTGAGTATATGGTTAATGGTTCCTTAAGAAATGCTTTGCAAAAGAAGGAGAGGTGCCACATCCTTCTCTGTTTTCTTCCCTTACTTAAACTTTTGTTTAGTATTTAATATACAATTCTGGGTTAAAAGTTATGATGGCTTGCTTTTACCAGGAACCTAGACAAACGTAAGCGTCTGTTGATTGCGATGGATGTGGCCTTTGGAATGGAATATTTGCATGGGAAGAATATAGTACACTTCGATTTGAAAAGTGACAACTTACTTGTCAATCTTCGAGATCCTCACCGACCAATATGCAAGGTTAGTGAGAAGCCTGATTGAAGGTGTATCAAGCTTTGATTATCTACTTCTTTCTTACAATAAGTAGTTCATGTCTTTCTCATATTGAGCTATGAAATTTTGGTCTGCACGTTTCTAGTGGAAAGATGCATTCAGTCATTGTCTTCATATCGATTGGAGGACATTGGGCAGATGTTCCTTTTGCCCATGCTGTCTTGTATCTCACCCTATCGTCTTTGTATAAGGGTGGTCAAAAAGTGAAAAAGGGAGCATTCGCTAGTCATTGCTTAATAATGCTAGAATAATAGGGTAATAACTCGGATGGTGTTGGCCAACCAATTTTGAGTCGATGTATGTTTTTATCAAATTCTGTATCTCTTCTTGATTATGTATTATATATGAGATTGAGGCCGAGGATCAACTTTGGATTTGTCTTATTGATAGCAGAACAATAGTAAATAGATTTGGAAAAAGATATGCTACATCAACTTCTCAACTGTAATCCATAACAAACTTTTCCATTGAATGCTTTGAAGCATAAGTTGATTACTACGTTCTAAAGGCTACATTATCGGCTAGTTGACTTTAAGCTTAACCAATTGGTAATAAAATGTCTGTGAAAGGATCCATAAATGCACGGAGCATGATTTTATTTCCATGAAACATTTCAAGTCTACTGATCAGCTTGTATACTTGTAGTGTTACATAATGCCAAGTCAGCAGCTCCTTGTGCTGTAGATGTTAATTGTAATGTTGGAATATCAAACATTAATCTTGATGTCTCTGTCTAATGTGGATGGGTGGGATGTCTATCCTTGACAATTTGGGTCCTCATTCTTCCCATCCTATTTGCTGTCAGTTGGTCTAATTTTGTGGGTTGTATTTTTCATCCAATGATGTGTCTTTTTTGGACTCCCTTTCCATTTTTCTTGCCCTTTCTTGTAGTTTTGAATGGCTAAAATTAGTTGGTTATTGTTGTCCTTTCTATTTCTTTTCCCTGGTTCTCGTTTTGTGTTTTAAATGTTTGTATGCAGCCGTTTTCTTTTGTCTTTGCTGGTCAGCATTATAGTTAATATTGGTCCGGATGACAACTAACTCCTGTTCTGTCTTCGGTAGAAATTGTCGCAGGCTCAGGGTTGTATTAATTGTGAAAATATAAGTTGTATGCTGTTTCGATGCGTAATGCGTAATGCGTAATGAATGCAATGTCAATCTGTTAAGGTAATTCCTTTCTCACTTCTGGTTTGCATCAGGTTGGTGATTTGGGCCTGTCCAAGGTGAAGTGCCAGACACTCATCTCAGGTGGTGTGAGGGGAACGCTTCCGTGGATGGCACCTGAGCTTCTGAATGGAAGCAGTAGTCTTGTGTCTGAAAAAGTAGGTGTTTCCATTTGTCTTCCGTTTTAGTTTTAAATGGAAATAGCTTCTTTTCTTCTCAATCTTTTTGGTGCTCTCGTTTAATTCAGGTTGATGTTTTCTCACTTGGGATTGTGTTATGGGAACTTCTAACTGGGGAGGAACCATATGCAGATCTGCACTACGGGACCATCATAGGTAATGTTTTTTAACTCATTTGCGTTACACATTGCCATCGTAGGTTTTACTTTAAACATTCTCAGAATGTGTGATTTTGTCCGTCACTTAAGGTGGTATTGTGAGCAACACGTTGCGGCCGCCGGTGCCTGAATCTTGTGAACCAGAATGGAGGTTATTAATGGAAAGGTGCTGGTCTGCGGAGCCATCAGAGAGGCCGAACTTCACAGTGATTGCCAATGAATTGCGTGCTATGGCTTCAAAGATTCCTTCCAGAGGACAAAATCCTGTGCAGCAGTAGCAGCTCCCTTCAGCACAGCCCCAAACTAAAGAATGATATCAGGGAAGTTGCTTTTCCTGCTTACATACCCCTGTTTTCTTTTCTTTCATACTCGTGTACATTGTAAAGATAACGTGGGATGGATTTTGTTAAATGTAACACTTAGAGTTTTTAAATAGAAATTATAGTTCCAAGAATGATTAGGTGTTAGTTTGGTTGTACTTGGTATTGGATCACAAATTCTGTGTTTTGAGCAGCTAGCTGATTAGATAATGGCATACAATTCTTTTTATGTGATCTTCGTCGCTTTAACGATTTCTTTGGGTGTAATTTTTTGTTTCACAATCGCAGTCGTTTATAATATTAAAGGAACCCTTTAGTCTACTTTCAAATTTTACCCATCGTCTTGGGGGAGTGGTCTTGGATGAACTTTTTTATTAGTTTGCAATACAGCAATAGTCTAAATTGATTATTGATCTTTTTGATTAAGATGTATTCTTTTTTCTTGAAGGTCTTGTTATGTTCACGTATCTAAATTTATACGAAAACGTGGAGTGATTTTACGGTATTCAATCAATCTCTACACATTAGAGCGGCGAGAGGATACTTGAGAAGATCGGGAAAAAAAAAACTTTTGAATAGTGGAAATGCTCCATACGACAACGAAAATAGAAAAGAGAAGGAGATCATTGCCGCAATCGTTACACATAAGACATGCGTGTGTAGTGCGAGATACCGCGTAGAAACAGCAAAGCCGGCAGAAAGATTACTTAGTCAGCCTATAATAAATTAATAATATATAATCAAACCATTTTTTTTCTTTCAATTATTATTCCTTTACACATTTGTCATAAAGTTTTCAGCATCAAATTCATAATCCAACTGTACAATACAACTTGCCCACAATTATGTTCTTTGAAAAAACCACTAACATAAATCCACGTACTTTCAATAGCCAAAAATAAAAAAAGGGTCCAATTCATCATTAAGTAATCCTTATTTTATTTCTTTTCAAGATGCAGTTGCAAAATTATATTAAAATGGAAAATAGAAAATACCAAAAACATTATCCCGAGGTTGTTCGATCGAGTAATAAGATATTTATCTATTCTTAATTTTCTTAAACTCTGACCATATTTGGATACGATTAATTTCGTGCTGTAAGGAGATTGAGGAGAAAGAAGAAAGAAAAATACAATATGCAAAATTTGGTTTTGTTATTATATGGACTCCTTAAAGCTCCACATTTCTATTCATTTAAGAATCTACATTTCTTTGGCTCTTCCTGCCTACTTTCCCCCCTCTTTCCTTTCCTTTCCTTTCCTTCCATGGCTTCCTCATTTTAAGAATTCAAAATCTCGCCCAATCTTTCAATCCACCACAAACTCTCTCTGTCTCTGTTCTCTTCCATGGCTAAACCTCAAGAGAAGACAGTAACCTTCTTGATGACTCCCTGTTCACCAGTAACAGAGCACCATATCGAAAACGATGATGATCCTGACGATGTTCATCATAATTACCTCGATGGATACGACCAGGACCAGGACACGTTTTTGTGTAATGGGTGCTCTTGTTTTCGCTTCTTCCCTTTCAATTTGCGGCGGAGCAGCGATGAGAGCAATTACAATCTATTGAACCAGAAAACAGAGCACAACAGAGAGTCATGGGTTGTGACGAAATTGAAGAAAATGAGGGAAGTTTCGGAGAAATTGGCAGGACCCAAGTGGAAAAATCTCATCAGAAAGATGAGCGGTTATTTGAAGAAGAACAAGATTAAGCGGAAGAACAAGAATGGAAGATTTCAATATAGTCCGCAGAGCTATGCTATGAACTTCGATGAAAGTGATGATGATGATGACGACGATGTTGGCTTCTCTTCAAGATTCGCGCCTCCTCCTTCTAATTCCAAATCCAATCCCAATCCCACTTCTATCGTAGATGATAATTAGAATCGTTTCTTCATGTAATCATCCTTTAATGTTGTTATTCTTCTTTTATTCTCTTGCTTCAATCTACTCTGTTCATGTGAAGGTATGAATCATGCCAACTCTCTTTTTCTATATCTCCTGTTATTTTCTTAGTTATTCAGATACGAGACTAATTATATTCAAATATGGTCAAATTTAAAGTATTATTTTCTTAATTATAGGAGGATAAATCTTTTTATTACTCGTGCAATTAAATTTATATTCACAGTTACATTTACTTCTAAGGAAATACTCCCTCCGTCCCATATTAACTGTCACTGGCCACTATTCATGCACGCATTCGAGGAGGCCGGATGACGCACTATTTAATCTCAAAAACTTTCGAATTTTTTCTCGAACGTAGGTTAAGGATTAACGTATGTTCGAAAAAAAATACGAATTTTTTTGGGGTCAAATAGTGAGTCATTCAGCTTCCTCGAAATACGTGCACGAACAGTAAAGTGACAGTTAATATGAGACGGAGGGAGTATATGGCTACCTTGCCCTCCATTTTTGGCATTTCTTTCAATTCACCATTTTCCTTTTCCTATCATAGAGCAAGCAGTGGAGTAATTATGAGTAACAATAAGTCATAATGGTAGAGGGGTAAACATTTTCTAATTTTTTATATTCACTTGATACTTGATACCTATTTATTCATATAATACAAAATAAATATTAATAAAAAAACATAATTAAAATTAAAATTAATCTCTCTAATATTTTTCAAGTTTTTCCTCTGTTGTCAGCTGTCAGCAGAACATCTTTGACTATTTCAAATAAAAGGAAGTACTAGTAAACTAAAATTCCATATTCTATAATCCATCTCATGACAAATTAAGTGCATGCTTTCTAAAAGAAATCTTTTAAGTTGACATTTTTTATCAGACTAATCATATTTGCTTCAAATAATAAACCAATAATTTATATAAGGATATTAAATCACTCACATTATTAACCCGAACCGTTGGTGAAATAATTTCAAGCTACATACGCATTGGCTACTTTGATATCTAATGTGCCATCAAGCTTTAACTGTTGCAATTGTACAACACAATAACCAGAATTATCATTGTCACCCATCGATCAGATACGAGCTAGCAAGACTATGTCCCTTCAATCTAAGGGAAGAGTGGAGAAGGCTTAAGAACCGGTACGATTTACGGACCTTCAACATCCAGCAGAAAATATGGGGAACCATCCAGCCTCTGGCATGAGCCATCAATGGCGCACGCTTGAATAATGAATTTAAGACCAGAAGCACTTGAAGGAACAGAAAGTTCAGAAATGTAGAAAGCCTCTACATTTGCAACTCCAAGATACTCTTGAATCCCTCCGACTCCATCATCGGTGTTTTCAGCAGTTTGTTTTGCCAGCTTCTTGACATAAATGTTGTACTTCGGGAATGAAGAATCCTTTCCGTCTTTCAACTTCCATGCGATCTTTAGACTAAGGGTCTTCAAATCCGGTGAGCTTGAACCCCACTTGATAAAATGACCCTCTACTACCCATGAACTAGGGGGAGGAAAATATGGGCTCTCCTTGGAACTTTTAATTGAGATATGACCAAGAGCTGCAAAATACTTATTCGAGTTGCCACTATGCTGTTCATCAGATTCGGATTCTGTTCTCGGCTCACTATTTTCTGCCTGCTTCCGCCTGTAGCATACAGCATGGATCTCTGTTAATGCGAATCCGTTCATCATTATGCTGCTCTCCATAATGGCCCACCCTCCAGCCATTTCTGGATCATTAACTTGTCGCGGCATTATCACTTTATTGGATTCTTTTAAGAATTGGTTTGTCTTCCCTGGTGCTAGAAGCACCATTCTTCTATCATTCATGGTCGAAGAGAACTGAAGTGAAAGGCCCACTAGAGAATCACCCTCTGATTTTACCTACATTAGTATAGAATTTTAGATGCCTGAAAAGATTCAAAAGCATAATTTTCTACGACTGTAAGGGCGTTGAGGTCTATCTTACCGAGTATGTGAAGTAGAGAGGCATTTCACCCAAAAGAATCTCTCCCTGAAAGATTCTTGCCGTAAACTCAGCATTGTCTTTAAGAGTTCCTCTAAATGTGATGTTTCCTCCTCCACTGTAAGATGCCTTTCCGAAACTACCATTTGCATGAAAATGTCAATTAGAAAGGAATTATATTCTAGTCAAGAATAAAGCTGAGATGCAAAACAGAACTTCAATATCCAGGTCATGCAAAAACCAAGAGCCACTCACCCCACCAGACCTAAATCTAGCAGTAGGACACTAATGCATCAACGTTACTGTCGTCTTAATGCCACACTTGACTCAGGTAAACGAAATATAAGAATTCAGGCATAACCCATCCAAGGTGAAATTTTTGTTAACTCCTATAATTCTCGTAGTCATATGTAAGTGAACAGAAGACATGCCACCCTGAAACTTACTCTACAAGAACTTCAATTGTCTCTGAAGTTGGGTCACCCTTGAACTCCAGCAAAGGCTGCCAAAAACAGAGAACAAAGAGAATGACATCATATCCGTATAAAAAATTCAGTGAGATTGGAATGTTAAATTAATGCAAGCCTTGACTTCAGCATCTAATAGTAGGTTAATTCTACAGATGTAGAATCATTCAACTAGGTGAATATTGTGAATTGAAGCATGTTAGAAAACCCGCATAGTCAGTTCACCCTAAGTGCTGTAATGAAAGCTTGTAACCAAATTATGCAATCCCCTGTATGGGTTAACCAAGGCATCATTCTATTTCATTGACAAGAAGGACAATCCCTTTAACTAATCTGAACTAGCCAGGGGAAGATTATAGTTGACTTGAGTCCTTAGTAACATCAATTAGCAGAGGATGAATATCAGCAGAATCTTAAAATCAAGAGCTTGTAGTTTCTTTTTGGTGTTTGTTTCTTTTCTAATGAATGTGATGGTAAGATTTGGTTATTTCTTAATAATATGATCGGTTTATCAAAGGTAAAAGTTGTGCATGAGAAGTAAGAATGACAATAACAATAATAAGCATTCAATTGAAATATCGCACAAAGCTGAATAAGCCTGGTTGCCACCTGAAAGCCTTGGGATGATATGTTATTCCAAGGAGCATTTGATACCTCTCCTCCTTCAACAGAAATATGATCCCCGTGGCCCTGAGAGATAGCAACAGCATATAACAAAAAACCAGTAAATACTGCATCCCAGCTGAGATCTTGCTCGTCACTTGTATCTTTAAGATTACCCAATATTCAAAGTTGCGGGAAAACTTGTTTGATGTTTTAGACGCCAAGACCCAATATTTCAAAGTTGTGCAAGAAAAGTACAGAGTTGAAACACTAGGTACCTGATCAAAGTTTGAGTAGAATGGTAGTCTTTTTGGATAAAGATTTACCGTTCCCCATGATTTTTCAACAAGGGCCCACCAGCTGTGAAACATGCACAATGAGGCTTCAGATTACACATTGATCTAAAATTTACAGGAAAATACAACGATAGCAACTTGAAATGCATCTAGTCAAGTCAGATACACAAAATTAGTTGAAGTAATTCAAATAACTTCTTCGTGATTAACTATCCAACAATAATGTGCCATGTATTGCAGAATAGGAATAACTGAAATTGATGGTAATGCGAGTTTAAATTAGCTGAGGAAGCAAGCCATTTATGTTCTGCACTCAAACTAATAACTTCTGCTAATTATTTATGCTTTTTATACAACAGGAAAGACTCAAAGCTCATGTGAAAAAAATACAGCCCCGAATGAGCAATACAAATTGGATTCATGAATTGTTGCAGAAAGTATGTTACCGATTTTGAGCAGTTTGAAAATCAGGTGGTTGCTTAGTCTCATAAATCCATCCAGGAGCAAATACAGCAGCTGACACATTATCCTTCTTCAACACATCAAGTGCTACATTGGTCTGATGTCGAAAAAATTATTATAATTTAGTGACAAAGGTCTTTCCAAGACAAAAAATAAAAGTTAATTAAGCACTCACATTTTGCACAAACTACAAGATCCTACTAGTATATCAGTAGGCTCCAAAAAATCTTTAAGTATATATATAAACTGTGAGCAGTGATATTTGACTACTTATTTTCCATACAGATCAATACATTTTGGCACCTCCCTTATCTGTGTACAACAGTTCTAAACAACTGAAACTACTGCTGAGAATACAAACAAACATAGAATCACAAAACCCAGAGAGAAATATTAAGTGGTTATGCAATTTATATGCAATGAGAAAATCACAAATTCAAACAGTAAATTCATTTTCGGGAATATCTTCCAGGTGGAACATAGAAAAAATTGAAACTTTAAAGTCATGTAACAAGCTTAAAATTGCAATTTATGGAGCATGGAGAGGTTACACAGAATAAACTGCTTACGCACATCCCATTGTCCGCCACCATAAGTGTTCCTTCCATACACATCAATTCCCATGTAAACATCAAACTTTCTATCACCTGCAACTGCTGCTGAACTTTTTGGATAATCTTCCTGAAGGGAAAACAATAATTATTACCCAAAAAAGTGAAACAGTAAAATCAACTTTTGGATGTATGAAAAAGAAAAGACAATACCTTCCATGTATAGTTCACAAATATGCCATCACAATTGTCAAAGAAAGGCTTATTTTTTTCATTCAATTGATCTTGCCATTTAAGTTCTCCATCAGTTGTGACGCTATCATACCTGCATATTAGAAATATCTGTAAGCATAAATTTTTGAAGTGAAAGAACTTGTTCTCCTGTCCATATGCAAATGATAAGAAGAGGTATTATCTAACACTCACCATATCACTAAAGATCCAGGTAACAAGGAGTGCATAGTCTGAGTTAGGTGGCTGACAAACTCGATCAAATTGGGGATCTGCCCCACATCCAATACAACCTCGAAATTCAGCTGCAAGTAAAAGTATATAGAATTCAATTGCAATTAATGCAGTGCCACTGCCACAGATTAAAAGGATGTTTAATCTTACATTAATTCACTTCCATTCTTTGTTGGAAAGAAACGTAGGTGGTTCTCTATATTACAGTACTTTACATATGATTATCTGAACTTAATGACTTTAGATGTAAAGAACAAGAAATGTACAAAATACAACCACAGGTTCTGACTAGTAATAATTTGACTCCTATATCAAATTTCATCCATCATAAATCATGAAAGGAGCAGCAGATAAGCTTATGAAACTTCATGACAGGCACATCTAACATATTCAAGCAATTAGTCCGAGCTCATGTGTAGAAATGTTTGATAAATGAATCACAGCGATATGTGATAAGTACAATGGAAAGGCTTGACAAAGGCATTCATGATGAAATGCAGCATGACTCATTTAGCAGATAAGAAGAATAATAAGATCAACTATCGCAATGCTGTTACAAGACTTTTTGATGTGGCATAACTTCACACAACCTTCGCTTCTCCTAAAACACTAAGATTTTGGTGGCAAATTATATTATCATACTATTGAAAGAAAATAACAATTGAAAGCTACGAAAAGCTTCGTACCAGCCATCCATCAAAGCCCAAAGCAACGGCAAGCTCTGCCAACAGCTCAGCATACATATGAGCTGACTCCATTGTTGAAAGCAAGTCATTGCAAATTGCTTTCCCTTCATCCCATTCTGTGATGAAAGTCCCCAACACCTAGATTTCACAGAGACAAACAAAAGATTAAGAACATATCGGGGACAATCAAATTCCTGTATAAATTGTTTTTTGCCCCCATACATCTCAATAACATACAGTCTGAACTATGACAGAAGATGCAAAAAAATTCAATCAAACACTGGCTTCTTAGAACCCCAAAAAATGATTACCCTGATTTTGATCTCACATTGAATTGAATTGAATTAAAATATGAACTCAGGGGGGAAAAACAAAGAACAGCAATCCATTTTAATGAATGAGAAGTCTGAAACATGAATAAATAAAGATAAGGGACCTTAACGCCATGTAAGTGAGCAGTATTGGTCCAGCAAGGAGGAGGAAAAGTGATCAGACTATGTGAGAAGTAAACAAAAACATCAATCAAATACCAATGCCAAATACCGTAGGCATCAGGGTTCTCCCCTCCCTGGACCCACTTGTCATCCGAATAGCCACCTTGGAAGTCATGACACACAAGAATCCTAGGCCTCTTCTTCTCCTGTTCCTGTTGTTGTAGAGGAACAGAGGATTTGTTAAATGGGTAGTGGAAGGAGTTGAAGTAAGAGCGAGAGGCCAATTCTTTGAGGGATTTGATGGGGTAGGAGATGGGAATGGAGGGCTGTGATGGATCAAACGGAGGAGGAACTGCAGCAGAGGATTCATACTCAGACATGGTAGTAAGGTCAAGAACGCATAGACCCAGGCCCAGAGCTGTGTTGACTTTCCTTAAGTCCTCGTCTTTATATTCGTCTGCTCGTGTGGCTTCTCGTACGAAAATAATGATTATTTCGAGGAAAAAGCGAAAAAAAATCACAGCACAGGTGAGAATAAATCATTATAGTTATATTTAGTGTATTGGGCAATCAAACATTAACCATAGTATTATATATGATAACATAATAATGAAAATATAGGATAAATTTTTTATTTATTTTTAAAATTTCTTATACTCTATGAAAATATTAAATTTTACTTATTAATTTATTAAAATTATAGATCAATTCGAATTTTTTTAAGTTGACCATCTAACTTTTTCCCCAAACTGAATTTTTAACCGATCCAAATTTTACAATCTTAGATTCTTGGTCATGGCCTCTAGTAATCATTTTGATGAAATATGTTTCAAAAAAAAAGTGCGAAAATGTAATTTTCTCCATTCCCTAAACTCTGACCTGAAATAAATTCTCTACCGCTCTACCTCAACCAATGTTAGTAAAAAAGATAACCGTAAGCAGTATTTGCAATTCTGTATTCAAATTGGCTCCATTCCACTACTGCAGTTACACACACTTGTGGTTCAACTGGATTTCAAAACAGATACTTGCTAAGCAATGCTAAGGTATGCATACAAAGAAAATCTGCCATCTTGAAGAGGCTCTACACAACAGAAATACCCAAACAAATGAATTACAATCTGTCCCACGGCGAATCCTGAACATTTTCCTGTCACAACTGTAACATTTGTCCCCTCCCCCTAAAGCTTGAAAACTTCACCCCAAAAGAACTGGCAAAAGTGTTCTACAAATGATACTGAGGTATAAAGACAGATCTTTGCTAGAAGCGTGGAGAATACACAAGCAAAACAAAAAAGAGAAGAACAGACGTTCTTATTTAGGTGGGCACAACCACCTTATGAGGGGAAGATAACTGCAAGACTAAGAGCCAAAATATCAAGGCAAGCAAAATCAACTGGATGAAAAAACATGTTGTAGCCTTACATACTCTCCCCTGCATATTCAACACATTTTCCGTCTCTAGAATGTCTTCACTGTACTTTACTAATTCCACCGCTCGCTCATCTAGTCTGGCAGCCTTGCTTTGTGCTTTCACAAGCTTGCCCAGCATCTGCGCTTGTTCACCAGCCAGAGCTTCTTGTTGTTCGAATAGATTCAATTGATCACCACCCACAACTCTTAACTCCTCTACTGTCCTTGTTAGTGCCAGATATAGAACCTCAGCCTCAATCTTTTCCTTAAGAAGCTCCTCAAACTCAGTTTCTATCCTTTCCAATTGGCCCTGCAGAAACTCTGGTGCATTTGCAGATCCTTCCAAGGGTGTTGTGCTCAAAGCAGCTTCTAGGTAAGCGACCCTGGACTCCTTCACCTTCAGCATAGCATTTGCCTCCCTAAGGCTATTTTCCAGACCTTGCACATTTTCTGTCAACACTAATACTTGGGACTTCAAGGAACTTGACTGCGTAATATTTTCAGAATGAAACTGCTCAGAAGAGCGTAGTTCATTTATTTTGGAGCCAAACAAACTAGAATCAGTTGGAATATTGTTAAACTTACCAACCTCCCTCATCTTTTGAACCTCTGTGAAAACACAAAAAATTCTGTTAAACTTAAATCAACAAAATTCTGATATGCTATTAAACCATCATTTGCCAATTATAACTTTGTGGTATGGAAACAATTTTTACCAGACACAACCTATTGTTGATATTGATGCAAAAAACAGAATCAGAATTCAGAACATATATTTGCAAAACTAAACAAACTACACAGAACTGACTGGGGAGAGAGGTAAAAGTAAGATCAGTCCAAAAGCATGCCAACTTAAGTATGATAGGTATTAAGAGCCCAAACAAACATACATCGTGAGAAATAACATTACAAATCAACAAAACAATTAAGCAGAAACACTCAAGAACTATCATAAGCTACTAAGAGAGATGTTTTGAGTTTTCCAGGAGGTCACTCATCCTTGCACTGCTCCCATTCAAGCAACATCTTAAGGTGATGGTTGAGGAACAACTTTATTTCCTTCAACAACAACTTTCACAGCCCTGCACTAGGCGGGCAGACATAAGGGGCTTCACGGTGCCATTTTCACATTGTTAGTTTGGGCTTTTACGCACCTATTGAGCTGAGGCTGACACTGCTTGAAGGCATCTCCCAACGGTAGATTGTTGGACCCATAAGTACAACAAAATTCAGGGTTCATTGGACCATATCCAAAAGACCAGTACATGGATAATTGCAACAAGTATTTATGGGAACATGTGCAGAAAAGCCCATAAGACCAAGGTAACATCAAAGAACCATAACATGTACAGTTTCAACATGAGCTCATCAATATTAATAAATGTTCTAAGTATTGGTAGAATTTCACATCAAAAACATTATAGTAAAATTTAGAAAGAGAGGTATGCTAACCACTTTGAAGGGCCCTCTGCACTGACTGGAGTGTAAGAACAGACTCAACTAAAGAATCCTGTTTCGAGGAGTACTGGTGGTTCTCACTTTTTCCTTCCTTCTCCCAAGATGCTTCAGCAGCAGCTTCATCTTGTGAAAGATCATCTACTTCTCCAACATTCTCTTGGCCATAATCAGTTTGAACTTCTTCATTGAAGTGTTGTTCATCTGCATGAGGGTCGTCACTGTTCTCTCCATCATAATCCATTGATCTTCCACTCAGCTTTCCATTATTGGTCACAGAAGAAGCAACCTGCGTAAAGACAAAGTTGGCGCTTCTTGAGTCAGATTCCATGCTGGAATGAGAGTTTCCCTTCTCGATTTTGACCCTTTCTCCTCTAGGCTTCTTACTACTTTCCACTGCCCCCTTCCCTCGTTGATCCTTTTGAGGGGAAGTTACAGCACTCTTCCCACCCAAACTCTTCACCTTGTTCTTATCCCGGGCACTCCCTGCCACTGCAGGCAGGTCATACCTCATCCTTGGAACACTTGCTGCTGTTGAGGACTTACTACTTCGATCCTCACTATTCTCAGAATCTGCTCCGGCAGCAAAGACATGCCCAACCACAAATTTAGAGTCGAAACCAGATCCATGGCTTTCAGACTCATCAGCAACATCCAAGTTTCTCGACACATTAACGGAGCCAATGGAACTCTGGCTATCTTGATTGAACTCATGAGGCATTGAGTTTGTTGATTTATTAGCTGGATTCCCAGAAACAGGAGGTCCTCGCTTCAAAACTACTCTACCACTATCCACTGGACTAGTGTCTCTAACAAAATCTCTCCTAATTCGTCTCCATTTCTTCAACCCGAACCCTTTAGTTTTAGGAGTCGCAGGCGATGAATTCCCAACCTGCGCAATTTCCGCACTTTCCTCAGCGTGGTTGTCCTGAGGCAACCCATTTGTGTCAGCATTTTGACCAGTACCCACATCATCACGAATCACCACCTCGTTTGAGGGTGACCCGTTAACCTTAATGCCGTTACTACCATTATCATGATCACTAGAGCCACCATCTAAGGTATTTTCATTTCTAGTTGTTAGTTCATCATCTTGAACAGATTCAAGTGCAGAGAATTGATCCTCAGAATCCATATGTTATACAGCTTTTGGAAGGATCAAGATGAAGGAACAATAACAACCATTCCAGCTGTATCATTCATCCACAAATTCAAAGCTCAATTGAATTGATTTTTTTCAATTCGAAAT
The DNA here is from genome assembly GCA_963691705.1 of Viola odorata. Lineage (NCBI taxonomy): Eukaryota > Viridiplantae > Streptophyta > Magnoliopsida > Malpighiales > Violaceae > Viola > Viola odorata. The sequence continues at coordinate 58,054,399 of OY829542.1, forward strand.
CACAAACAAAAGTTTGATGTACACTTAGCAGAATCGGAACTGGGAAATGATAAGAGGGAGAGAGAGATAAAGGACGTACCTTTGCTGCGATTCCATAAATGGAACGGAGTTTTTGATAAATGAGGGTGGTGATGAGTACGATGACTTTGTGATTATTAATGAGAAAAAAATGAGAATTGAACAGGAATTGGAGAAAAGAAAACCCTAATGTGGAATTTTGGTTTTGCAGATGAGTTCTATTGGCTTGGGGGAAAAAAGAAAAGAAAATAAAAAGTAATGGAACGTGGAAGAACAGAGATGGGCCACATGGAGCAAGTGGGCCATAGACAGACCAACTAAGAAAGAAGTGGGGAGCATCGCTGGCCACATGATGACAAGGAGGCTACATACGTTCCTCGCAAATTACATCCTTGACCTCGACCATCCATGAGATTTATGACTTTTTTAACTAATAAAATGTTAAAATCGCAACTTTCTGAAAAATTATAGGGTATGCGATTGCAAACTTTCATACCATAGGCGAATTGATTAGCTAAATTAAATGGTACAGCAATTTCAAAGACAAATCTGCAAACACCAAAAGCAGCAGCTATATAAAAAAACTGATATTACACCAAACCTTACAATCATAAAACTACATCATATATGTATCTGTATCTTTGGAAGCATAACTATCAACTGTAGTTGCCCTAGCAATGAAGAAGATGCGAGCTCCCTTCTACAAAGCTTAGCTTTCCTGTATAAGAAACATAAACATGTCCAAACACGACCTATAAGCTATATTTTACTGCATTTTGATCCTTGGACCGACCAACAAGGGCACAAGAATACAAAAAGAAAAAGAAAAAAAAGTCTTTCATTTACATGACTACCACATCCCTCTCTTGTTCTTCTTCCTCCCACCCGTGCCAAAGAAGGAGCAAGCTTAGGGCACACATGGCGTTAATCATCTTACTTCTTTCGTTTACTCTTCAATGTAGACCCTGAAGGGTTGCTTTGCCAATTCCTTTTCCTTTGGTTTATGAACCAGTTATTTATTTGCTTCAACTGCAAGCCTGTTTCCTGCACCAGTCTTGCTTTGTCTTCCTCCTGTAATTTTTTTAAGCAAATAAGAATTCAAGGAGTAAACGTACGAGATACGCTCGCGCGCATTAAAATATTTGCAATATCAAGAAATACATACAGTGGGGTATGGCCACTTGGAGTGCGATTCCCACCAAGCTTTTAAGAGCGAGGTGGTATCTCCAGGCAGCTTTCCTGCTCTTCTCTTGCGCAGGATTTCTTCTCTGACATCCACGATCTTCCCCTTGTAATCCTAAAGCAGGAAGCTGGTCAGACACTTTTTAACCTCGTAATATAAGAACTAAATTATATGCATTCTTACATGTTTGAGCTCATGCTTCAATTCTATTCTCACGCGCTCCATCAAGGACCTCTCAGCTTCAGTAGGGACAAGAGGACCAAACCCCATACTATCTGACGGCCCATCTAAACTCCCTTCATACAAGTTGGTTTCGCTATCCACCTGGTCATCATCATCATCAGACATTGTTGCACCTGTGCCTTCGCCAGGAGATACACCTGCAGTGCGCCATGATTTAGTTCTAAGCTTACTAACTCTAAACCACATCAAATGCCTGATGCCAACAAAAAAGGGGCATAGAGAGACGAGCACAAGATTCTTGACTAGTTAAGGTCAATTCTCATCAGCCAAATTACAGCAAGAATCCTAGGCTAGAGCCAAACTCTATCATGTACATTTACTGAATCAAAGGAAATATCACCAACCAAAGGGATGTTACTAACAATTTTGGAGATTTCAAAACTGTGGCAAGGCAATGAATACACAGGGAGAAATCACTTCTAAATCAATTTGGAAAGCACACTCAAGAAAGCCAATGTGGAATATGGTGAAAATGCCTCATGTTTTCCTCTTTCTTAAGCAATTAGTAGTAGTGCAGAATAGGAAGTTATTGCTATTTTGATTTTTTCCTTGAAATGATAAAATGAGAGCCTTCAAATGATGTGATTCCAACAACCAGATGCACTACTACTGATGCAAAAATCTATGCTGCAAGAGATTAACCTAATTTTTTCCTTTCTTAAGCAATTAGTAGTAGTGCAGAATAGAAAGACGCCGCCGTAGTCCATAGTCCAATTGGTTAGGATGCCATAATTCAGTTGGAATGTTGTCTTGTCCTGAGTGATTAAACACTCCATCCACATACCATGGTCAATGAATTTTTCTATTTTTCTTTTAAAAAATACTCAAAAGGAAAAAGAATTTGTGGCAGTGACAAAGCATGATAACAATGACATAGTGCCACACTTTAGGTCACAAAGTACCAGGGGAAACTGCAATATGCACGATAGCAATTGTAAATTATTTCAATATGACCTTTGCTGCAACAAGTCCAGTTTTTTTAAGAATTTTAGTTCTTGTTCGGAGACAATGATCAAGGGGAAATTACCTGTCAAGCTTTGTAGAGCCTGCTCAAGTTCCCAGCAAGCCATCACGGCTTCCATAGCATGGACGCGGACGTGCTGCTGTAATTGTTCCTTAAAGGAACAGAGTAATATAACATAGTGCGTCTGCATCAAACGGAACAATGAAAGGTCAAATGGCCAGTAAGAAGTTTTCATTAATTTTTTTTTTTTTTAAAAGAAAAAAGAGAAGCTAATGATCCTCTTTAGTGAGAGGAAACAAACAAAAAGGAAAAAGACATAATTTATTACATCATGGAAATATGCAGTGTCATAAACTGATGAATTGATAAGTAGCCTTATTAGGATGTGGTTACACACACACACACACACACAGCATAACTACCCACATACTTGCAAAAAAATAATGTCATCAGCATAAAATATTTGCATGCAGTGCATGTTCAGTTCAGAGATGAAGTGCTGATTCTGCTGAATCATATAATTTAATAATCATCTTGAACATAATAAGACCTTATCACCTTAAACTAAATTCAAGTGGGAACCACCTAAGCAAGGTTAAACAACACATAAGTTGATAAAGTAGCAAAGAAAGATTAATTGCTGGCTAAGTTAGCATTTAAAGTTTTCCATAAAGTTTTAGCTCCAGTGAGAGCTCTTGATTGGAAACAAGTCCAAGCCTTCCAAAAATAAAACAAACCACCAGCAAACATGAAAGTTAAAATAGAAAAATGGAACACTTGAAGAGTCCCAATGAGAAGATTTTATATCTTTCACAATATTTTCTCTCCTGTATCGTGGGAGCAACAATTGTGGTTGTAAGGCCAATGGAACCCCTACACAAGTTACTTTAAGGGGAACTATCTGGTTCACAAACTCTCATTATCAAGGCACCCACCCGTACATATCAGGAGGCAGCAGCAGCGACAAATTATCATGTAAATGCCCATAAAGTTTAGCAACAAACTTTGGAAGAATACAGTGCACAATGAAGCCTCATCAGGAGACAATTTTAATGGGCACTGATTCTATTCTCAAACTGATTAGAAGTCAATCAACTGAGATTTCACTTTAATGTCTCATACATCATAGAAGGAATAAATGTAAAAAACCAATTCCCAGACTGATCTAAGTAGTCATTATATAAGGACAAGGAGAGTGTTTCATGATCCATGAAAACAGAATTCTATAAATCTAATCTCAATCAACATTGACAAACTTGTTGCATACAATATCCGAACATACAATATCATGTAAATGCGAGTATTCCACCTTATCATGACTAAAAAAGTTACACCCATTTGCCTCATTATCAAGTCATCATCACCAAGCCTTGTTCTCCTAAGCATCATCAGTTGTTAAGATTCTATGATTCTCGAAACACATACATTATTCAACAGAAGTCATAGAATAAAAGACCCTAACAATAAATTACTGAAGCGCTCAGCAATGAAGCTCTCAAAATAGAACACTTGGCAGGGAGCTGTAGTTTGGTCCTTTTAGAGAAACAGAACAAATTCCATAAAATAAGGAGTAGTTATACATGTAACAAGTGGAGATAGTATAATGGAAAAATTCTACTCCAAAAAATACCATCATTAACAAAACCTGCCTAATTAACCTAATCACAAAATCAGCAAAATAACCAAACGGAACCAAAACGCAGCCGCATAAAGAGATTTCCTTTTCGAGATCAAATAAAAGAAGAAATGTCTTATAGTACTAACCATGAACTGATCAAGTTCTTTCCCGTCCACGTGGCTTGTCGTTCCATTCCCGACCACTGAATACTTGGCCACAACATCCGAAGACTGAGAGAGCTGCGTGTCGATCCTCGCAAGCTGGTCTACCGGCGTCGCAATCCGCAAACAGGACACGTGTGCCGCCAACAACTGTTCGTACAGCGGATGCCCAAGTATCTCCGCCTTGCATTTCGCCGCTTCCCAAACCCCAAAGCCACCGCCGCTACCACCACCCCTGAATTCCTCCTCTCCTCCGCCGTTTTTATCGCTCTTCTCGCTCCTGCTCGTCCCCAGAACATCGTCGGCCCGCCTAACCACTGCGTTGCTCAGCCAAGCGGGACCGCCTTGTGCAGAAGCTGAAAGCGGCAGCTGAAAAGCCATTTCGTGGGATATATGGTCTTGATACGCCATTTATTTTTCTCTCTCTATTTTTCCTTACAAGTAAGGAAGGAGCTAGCTTTACTGTTCTTGTTTCCGGGGAACTTTCGTTGACATTGTAAGGAGGAGCAGAGGGGAGGGAAGGGAAGGCGTAGAGAAAGAAAGGGTCTTCTTTTTAACTTTTATATTTAATTTATACCACACCTCTATAGTGGACTTGTCGTAAACATGATCCACGGTCAATTTTGCGACACGTGTTTATAGTTTACAGTAATTTCTAATTTGTTCTCTATTTTTCCCGTTTTTGTTTTTCTTCCTTGTGTGTGGTGTTTTTCTCAACAAAATGATTCCTTCCTTGACTCTGTCTATTTTTCTCCTTTCTTTCTTTTAATAAGTTTTTTTAAATAAAAAAATAACTTAAAGTAAAAATATGATTTTATGATTTTACTCTAATGGGAATAATAATAAGGATTTATGAAATATAATTCAATTTCACTTTTCCAAATAATACATTCTCAATAAATGTATAGAAGTAGATTAGAGTTCGAAAACCGACCCAAATGGTACTCCCTTTCAGTTTAATTAAACTTCATTTTAATTTTGGACACGCATATTAAGAAGGTCGGATGACTCACTGTTTGAGACAATTTTGTCCTTATTTTTTTTCGAACATACATTAAAGATACTCGTACGTTCGAGAAAAAATAAGGAGCAAAATTATCTTAAACAATAAATCATCTGATTTTTTTAATATGCGTGCTCAAGAGACACTTAATAAAAATAACTGTCTCCCTATTTGATTCCTTCCTCGAGGCACCATCACTCTTTCCCTCTTTTTTACCTTAGTGTTTAGCCGAGACAAGTTTCCATCATCCATGGACCACTGCTAGTGGGGGGGCTGTCGGCCGGAGGAATCCAACCACTCATGTCTCAACACGTTCCTCTGAAGCTAGACGGGGACCAGTCCGTGATGTTGACTTTTGATAGAGAAAATTAGATGAAAATTTCAGTAATACCATTTTGGAGTTACATATCAAAGTTACTGCTGCCTATAGGAATAAAACTTCCTGGATGAATTTTCAACCATGGGTTTGATTAAGAAATTAAAAGGGTAAGCTATGTAAAAAAAAATCATAAGAGAAATGGTAAAAATGTTTTAAAAAATACTATATAACAAATACTATAAGAGAGTCAACTTTACTGAAATTTTTTATAACAAAAAAAATTAAAGGAAAAAATTAAAAAATAAATTGTAAATAAAATTTAAACTATTAGTTTTTCAATGTCTTACGTCCCGATATATTTGTTACATTTTTTTGTCCAAATTTCATAATTCTTTCCTTTTTTACTATGAAAGTTATACAATTTATATTGCATGCTTTTAAACTATAAGAGACGTAATTAAATATATCTTATTTTTTTATGTAGTTTTTCTCAAATTAGAAATGGTAGAGCAACTTAGAATTAAAATGGTTGTTATAAACTTATCATTAATTAAAATAGCCCATGCTTTTCATTGTGTTGAAATAGTATTAAGAGAGAATTTTATATTCTCTCCTAGATAATTGTTTCATATATATATATAATAATATATCCCTACCATCCACTTTTCCATTTGATGGACTAAGACTATCCACAATGGTTTTCTTATTCAATACCCTACTTTTTATTTTTTAACACTCCACGTCATTTTCTCTCTCTTCCACTTAATAATTCAACATCTATTCAACTTTTACACTCTAGGCTCCCTTTGGCCCCTAGGTTCTACCTGGGGAAGTGCTGGGTGGAAAAGTGCTGTGTGAAAAGTACTTCCTGAAAAATGAGTATGTTGTTTGGTAAATATTTGTTAAAAGTGCTGTGTGAAACGAGAAGCTGTTTATGCTGTTTGGTAAAAACTGCTTTTAAAACTATGGTTAGAATGTAAAACGACTATAAAAGGCACAATGCATTTTTATGGTTTAAAAATCTGAAACGACCAAAATGTCTCTAAATTTAATGCCGATTCAGCTGTTCGAACCAAATGTTCGATTAATACACACACAATTTAATTTGATAAATACAATATTTTAGTTAATTAATAAAAAATCAAAAATTCGAGCAAACTGTTAATCGGATTATCAAATTGAAGACACCTAATTAATCTAAAGGATGAGTATGAATTATTAAACAACAGATAAACTAACAATTTAAGCAAATTGATTAGCAATTGGATTTATGAAGATTTTGGCTTAAGATTTTTTTTTTATTTCTTCGTAACATATTTTTTACAATCCAGAAATTATTACTAATGGTCCATGTGGAATGATTTTATGAATTAATGGAGCCACAACATTCATACCAAAAAATTCTTCATTCGGACATTAGTAATAAAGTGAAAAATAAACTGAAACCAATCTGCAATTTCAATTTCAATCAACCAATTTTCAATCAACCAACTTCCTGGGTGGGGCATTTTATCAAACACTTACAAGTCGCAAAAAATAAACTGCTAATCAGACATGCAAAGTGATGACCATAACCTGCCTAGACTTGATAATTACAATGACAGGCATTTCAAATTTCAGCATGATTATAAATTTACAAGCACATAGATACTTTTTTAGAACCACTGCCTTCAAGCACAATTTCAAGCACTCTGAATGTAACAAAAATAAGAACAGAAACAGAGTGGCCATTGCCTTCAATTACAATGCTATATATAGTGCTTTCTACTTGATAATGCCATGAACACATTGCAAACCCTTGATTTGTTTAATTACCAAACAATTTTCATTGTCAGATGCTTCTATTAATTACAAGAGAAGAAAAAAATTATGGTGAAGTGATCAATTCACAGTAAAAAAACAAAAACAAAAATTACAACCCATGCCTCAACAGTAGCTGACACATAAATGCTTCGACACAATTGTTCCAAGTGTTCCAATACAAACTGGAATCCACAAAGAGCTTCTGTGAGTGATAGGGCATGTTCCACAAAAAGATCATCTCCTTTTCTCTTGAATCTTGGATGCTACTTTTGCTGAATTACAAAGACTATGTCACCAGTAACTGTATCCGGCTACAAAACTAGATCATCACAAACCATACGAAGAATTCAATCACACCCAAATTACTCATATTAAAAGTCACAGTATATCAGTAAGAGACCCATTTCTGTTGTTTAATCAATCAAATTAATAAAACTAAACCCAAACACAACCATACCAATATTTACTGTTATTCAATCAAACATTATACAAACATTGTCTAATTTAAACTGCAAAATGCTTTTTCTTGTTGCAATAATAACAGAAGCTCAGGAAATCATCAGAGGGAAATGGGCTTGGAATTGCTGAGGTTGTAGCAACCTGAGGGTATCCTCTTTTGCATCAAAACAGCAGCAATTCAAGCAAATCAACCCAGTATTTAAATTGATCAAACCAACGATTAACCCAATAACAATTAATCAAGCATCAAAACCTATCAGCAATTAATCAAGCATCAAAACCCAGAATTTAAATTGATCAAACCAGCAATTAACCCAATAGCAATTAATCAAGCATCGACCCCGTTCTTCTTCCTCAAGTCATCGTCGGTATCCACTGCCGGCCATCAACCAGTCGCAACCACGAAACCCATTGCCGGCAGCCGACCAACAGCAACCACAAGATCGACAAAACGATAGCAGCGATGGTAGAGCGACGTCGTGGATGTGCACGATCTATGGGTCGACGACGAGGACGGAGGCGGAGGCTGTCCTGCGGCGGGAGTAGATGAAGAGGGAACCAACGACGACGAGGACGGGGGCGACCAAGAGGAAGGAACGGCAGGTGGAGATGGTAAGGATGAGGTTCCAGTCAGAAGAGGAGAGCGAGGTGAGAGAAGGGAGGGTGAGAGGAGAGCGTGAGAGGAGAGCGAGGAGTTTTTTGTTTATTTATACCTGGTATTGTTGTAAATATGAAGAACTTGAGTAAACAATTTTGTCCATTTAAGTTTTGGTACCTCCTTCCCGTGTTTCTCAGGAAGCTTGCTTTTGAGAAAGGAGCAATTCAAAACTTCTTCAAAACCTAGATTTTCTAAGGTTTTGAAGAAGTGATTTAGTTGAAAAGGAGGGAGTCACCAAACACCAAACCTCCTTTTGGGTTTGGTCTAGAGCTTTTGGCACTAGAACCTTGGGGCCAAAGGGGCACTAAGACTATCCACAATGGTTTTCTTATTCAACACCCTACTTTTTATTTTTTAACACTCCACATCATTTTCTCTCTCTTCCACTTAATAATTCAACACTTATTCAACTTTTATACTCTACAATGGTTTTATTTAATAAAATTCAACACCCTACCCCACTACTTTTATTTCTCATATTCTTATTTTATTTTATGTTTTTATTTTTGTGATTACATATTAATAATAATTATCGATTGAAATTAAATTTAAATAATTAAGAGTTAAATAATTTATTTAAATAATTTATTTTTTTTCTTTCTAATTTTATATTCTTAATTAAATTTTTTTAGTTGCAAGTAATGAAGATGAGAAATAGGGATAGTCATTATTAAAACAAATAAAGTTACAAAAAACTTAAAATGCAATACAATACACTAAATAAGCACACGACACAACTAATAAAACACACATAACTTAATTAGTACAATAGACTCAACTCACAAACAATAAAGCTCTTAAATCACACATATGGCATCATCGATCCATAATATGGAGGATAGTTTGGAACAGATGACGGCATGACATAATTTGGTATATTAGTAGAATTTTGGGTGTTAAAAGGGTTATTATTGGGATCCATTTCACTAAAAAGATGTTTAAAGCTATAAACAAGAGTTTATTGGAGGCTAATAGAAACATTATAGTAAAAAAATGCGTTTTTTTTTCTGTGTCCAGATCAAATGAAACAAGGCTCTATTTATATAGTATAAAAAATGATGAATTTTGGTATAATTTTTTTTTAAAAAAAAAATAATTTACTATGAAATAATTGACCCCAAATAATTAGGATGAGATAAAAATCTAAAAATCACAGCAGCCAATAAAATTGCGACACATCGCGCTGGTGGTCCCTTCCCTTTCCTTATTCAACACCAATTAATCCAAATGGATTCAACACCCTCGTTAAATCAATTCAACTACTTAATTTTTTTTTCAACTACTCCATTGTAAATAGTCTAACAAAGACAATAATTTCAGCCTACTAAGTCCCTATACTTTTTTCTTATTTTCATTTTAACCCTCGCATAAAACATATGCAAATTACACCTTGAAATTGCATATGTCATTAATGAAACCCAATTATATGAATTAATTAAATTCCAAAATTCTAAATTTTATACTTATGATATATATATATATATATATATATATATATATATAGAAATCTTTATTTCCCCAACTAGGACTTTCTTTGTGATATAAAACTACCACATGCCATAAATTAAATAAGAAAAGAAAAACGTAGACAAGCGAGGAATGAAGAAATGAGAATATTGAGAAGGCATAATATCACATTTTTGCGCATCGCACGCGGTCGCACACACACCCAAAAACTTGACTGATGCGTGGAAAAAAGATGCAACTCCTGTAACAACATTGATATGAGCCATCGACATGAAATATTGCATCTCCTAATAGCTCGCTTTCAGAGACGATGGTCTTGCGCTTTGTAAGCGATTCAATGGCTTCGGTAGAGACCTTGTTGCTCTTCAAAAGTGCATGAACAGTTTCCACACTAATTACATCTTTCTGCAGCATTGCCAATCTCGTCGCCATGAGCAAAACAACAAGAATGCGCAAATTCACCATTTTTGATTTGCCGGTGTGCTTTGTAAACTCCCTAGTCCCTACTTATTTATAGCATTCATGTGTCCGGATGGTTCAAGAATGTGTGTGCCAATGATGTGCCTGTTTGTTTTGATACGGACAAATATTTCCAACAAAACATTTCCCATGAGAAAGACCAGATTTTTCAGACATCTTCATGTTTGTAGATACCTAAGTAGTATAATTTTAACACATTAAGTATAATTTTGTTATAGGAAAGAGAGCACGTGAAAAAGATGAGAAAAAATTTGTTTGAGATCATTATTTTAAAAAATATTATTGCATAGCTATATTGTAAGTTATAAATTAACACTAAAATATATACATAAATCTAGTAACCCAGCCCAGCCCAGCCCAGCCCAGCCCAGCCCAGCCCAGCCCATCCCACTGTTTGAATTATTAACTATTAAACTAAACAAAAAATCCAACATAAGATGACAAAAAATTGTACCTCACGTGCTGTTTTTTAGCCAAAAATTGTGGTTTGACACCACAATCACGAGCCAAAATAAGGCGTAAGTTTGAATAGGTATATCCAATTATAGGTAATTATTTTCAAAAAAATATATATAAATTTATTGAATTCTTGTAAATTTATATATAATCATATGTATATACATATTAAAAAAATGGATACTGAGATGCTAATTGAAATTAGTATTTTGATTGAGATCGGCACATCTTATACTAATAACTAAGCTGAAATACTCGACCGATATGGGATTGAAAGTCCATTGCCAAATACACCCTGTCTCATAATGATTCGCTAATGATACTTCTTGAGGGAAGAAAAGGGTGAATACTGCTTAAGTTGACTTTTCCAAATCCAAAAACTAGCAAAATTCCAGCCCTTCGGTATTTTCGGTTTTACAAATTAAGGTTGTTTATGTCGTTATGACAACATGACATGAAGAAGAACGCACCAAAGATGGACAGTTAATTAAACATCCTGCTAATTAGTTCTCCTTTAATTACTTGCATATATAAATATTTCTTAAAAGAAGTTGGTAACGTCAGATTAGCATTTAGAACAATAAGTGTTGTCTCTCGATCTCATGCACTTCTTTTGTTTTTTTAAATAAGCAGATAGATATATATATTAAGAAGTCATGAAGGACATGACAGAAGGATTACAGACGTTGCTGCACAAGCATAACAACAGACGCACTCAACCAGCCAGAGCACCAAAAGAACTCGAAAGAACAGACGCTGCTGAACACAGCAGAACCACATTTTGTTAATTAGAAAAAAGGTTTATTTGGCTCTTACGCATCTGCTGTCAGAGCAATAACAATTCAAGAAGTGACTCACACATGGGATGATGATGCAAGTTTCATAGCAATACTCAAACCTCTCGTTGTTCGGATGAAACGCCTCTTCTAGCTGAGCTCTTGAGACTACGGTCTTGTGCTTGATAAGAACATCAATGGCATCAGCAGAGAGCTTGTTGCTCTCAGTAAGTGCATGAATGGTATCCACACTTACGACATCTCTCTTTGGTATTATCGCAAAGCAAGAAGACGAGCTAGCGAAATTGATGATTAGCAATATTGTCATTTTATCTTTTCCAAAGTATATATTTTGTGGAAATGACAAATTAATCTTTCTACATTAAACGATGGTATGGTAATTTGAGTGAAAATTAAGATAAAAATGAAATAACGTGGAATAAAATAAGATCAAACATTATTGTTTTAAATTTTACTACTATGCTGGCAGCAACAATTAATAAAACTGAAAGGGAGTAATATATATCAAAATTATATACTAATATAAAAGGTGCCGTTAATTTTAAAAAAAATAAAAAAATATACTACTATTGTCCATATATATATATATATATATGTATATATGCATGGCCGCCATAATTAGATGCTTTATATAAACTATATATGCCAAACTATTTTTTACAAAGTAATTAGTTTTTGTATTTATTTTTATTGAATCACCCGGTAATTCGGTAACCATATTAAGTGTTGACTATTCTGAACTCAAGTCAGGTAAGATTTTAAAAGACGATAAAGCTCTTCGTCAATTATAAGAAGACAAATTATATAGTACACCGGCCGATATATCAACTAATTAATCGTACACACAAACCAATAAGAGAATTAAAATCTAGAAATTTTATTTCTCCCGGAACTATCACCTAATATCTACTTTTTCTTTCTCGGTGTTTAATTTGGGACATAAAATTTAGTAAAAAATGTTTGTTGGTTCTTACCTAATAAGTAATTAGTGGACTTTGTTTTCTTAAATAATTAGTATAGGTGGTGATTTTTTTGAAAGAAGAAAAATATCTCCATTCTCAATAGTTGAACTCAATAGTTACGTAAGTTGAAGAGTACTAAAATTGAAAGTAACGCCTGTCCATTCTTAACCCATCCCTAAATTTCAATTTTGATACCCATTATTGACCCTTCTAAGGAATTTTATTTATTTTTCTATTTGGAATTTGATGCTTACTTTCGGTTTTTATGAGTGGAGTTGGGTTGAAGTTTGGAGCATGTCATATTTCCGTGTTATAATTAAGATATTAAGTATAAGCATATACTCCTTCCGTTTTCAATTAATTGACATTTTTCTACGAATTCTGTATTCTAAATTAATTATCATTTTGAGTCATAATTACAATTTCTGTCATTTATCTTACTTTTTTTACTCAACCAATTAATTTGGTACAATGATATTATTATAATTATAATATAAAAAAATGAGTAAATTGAAAATTACAATTAAGAAAACTTGGTACAAAAATTATTATTTTGAATTTATTTACTATTTCAGAAAATCAATCAAACCTGTAGAAATAAAATTCACATTTTTTGTTGTAACTTGTAAGGTAGATCACATTATTTAATATGTTCATAAAGTTTGGTCCATATAGTATAATTACTTTATTTGATTTGATCATTGGGTGATTTACGTATATTATTGAAGTTAATGACATGTCAATTATGTGTCACGTAACATGTTATAATATGACCATTTTATTTAATTTGATCTCTATAATATGATCACTTTGTTTATGCCGATCCTTACCGTTTGGCTCATTTTTTTTTATAAAAAAAAATATTTTTTAAGCAAAAAATATATATTTTACCTAGATGTCATATCACATGTAACTAACACATCAGGTATTTTTAGTTGATGAAAAATGTTATATATTAAATTAAATAAATATTGAACTCGTGATTTACGTGATAAAAACGACATGAATTAATCAATTGAATTACAACTTGATGTGGATAAATAGATGAATCCATTGCTCACCTAATTACTTTTTTGTTGTAATTAAAAGAAGTTGTAATTCAATTATTTGATAATAGTCAAGAAAAGTTTATATGGTTCTGATGCAAAGCACTTGATTGCAATAACACTTAAAGATTTGACTCACACATGGGAAGAAGAAGCAGGTTTCCCAACATTGGTCCCAGTTGTTAGGATGAAACGCCTCTTCAAGCTGGGCTGTTGAGACCACAGTCTTGAGCTTCAAAAGAGCATCAATGGCGTCGGAAGAGAGCTTGTTGCTCTTCGTAAGAGCTTCAATGGTTTCCACACTTATGACATCTTTCTTGCGCAGCAGCATCATCATCTCGAGGCTGGCCGGAAGAGCAAAGGAAGAAGAAGACGAGCTGCTGCCTATTAATATAGTAATTATTATTAGCAATATAATCACATGAAAATCCACCCTCATTGCCATTAACGGCTAAAATATTTAACAGACAGATTTTCTGTATTGTGTATATATGTTTTGTTGTGTCATCCATTTATATAGCTCGCATGTTAATGATGGTGAATCGAGTAAGGACAGACACATACTGATGAAAATATACAGAAGAAGGGTAAAAGGACAAACATACAGAGACAGATAATCGATGAATAATATGGTTACCACCCGTTGCATGCTATTCAAATTATAATAATAAAATCTATATACTCTTTAAAAGGTACCATTTCTATTTAAAACCACTTTCTGCAGAAAATAATTGCTCTTATTTTACAAAATAAGTAAGCAAAGTTTTTAAAAAAAACACAATTTTAAAAATGATATTGTAAGATATATAACATTTCATTGCTATTGTTAAGTCCGTAATAATGAGGTCTATATTTTACTAGGTCCAGTACACTAAATAGATATGGGTCATGTTGCTGGCCTATAATCACGCTAGAATCCCGCTCAACTTCCTTGCTTGGAATAGGCGAAATAGAAAACATCTTGTAGTCTATTGAATCTCTTTCATTCTTCTGCGATGGATTTTTCTGAGATATCCTTCGGAAATACCAGGACGCAAAACCTGACCTTTTATAAGAACATTGTAAGCTCTTCCGGCCACTGCTTTGATAATGTTGGAGTTAATTCTGAAGGTGTGTGGAATTTGCGGCCGGGAGAAAGCAGCATCCTTGTGCATGGCTTGGTCCGTTTCCATGTTCAATTAGTGTTGATGTTCTTCGTGACATACGCCTTCAACCATGTCTTAAAGCATCTTCACATGTCCCGATTAACCTCGGAGATCCTGGTAATTTATAATGACAATGTTGGTTTGTTTTTCTTTTCTTTAATAGTAACTCAAGTCTCAGGTTGGAGTGATGCATTTATAAATGGAAGGAATATGTTTGGTTATGTTTTAATTATTGTTTTTTTTTCTTCTTTTTATTAATATGTGCCTGCAGACTGGTTTGTTTCTTGGTCGGACTGTGTTTGGGAGATTTCTTCCTGTTGCATCAGATTTAGTATTCCCACGAGTAACCCCTAATCAATGGCTTCACTGGCAAAGATCGGTTTGATATTGCTCACATTCCTAACCGGAGTACGGATGGATACAAGCCTGATGCAACAAACAGGGAAAACAACATTCATTCTGGGGATTTACTTGTTCCTGTTCTCTCGCTTTTCGCTTCTAATCCTTACTCCTACCATCCGTGAAAAGAATCCTGGCCTGATGCGAATCCACGCATCCAACTACCGTTACCACCAGCTGGTCCAATGACTCGAGCCAGAGCTAGAAAGCTTCAAGACCGTTTGTCATCTCTCATTCACAAGGAGCTGGAATGTGAGAGGACAAGTGAGGAAGCTGCACTTAGAGAGAAGACACCAAGAGTTGTGAATCTCCTTACATTCACAATGCCCGAAGATGATTCTGCCAGAAACGGCACTTGACCGTTTGTCACCAAAACGGCACTTGACCGTTTGTCACCAAAACGGCTCTTGTCCGTTTCGCTTAATCGGCACCTGACCGTTTCACTCAGCCATTGCCGTTTCACTAATATGTCTCGCGTGCCGATTGCTCAAAACGGCTCCTGCCCGTTTCGCGTGTCCAGAAGCGCGCGTTGACTGAAGTTTAAGTTGTTGACTTTAATTATTTTAGCTTAATTAGTTAATTAGACAGTTTTAATTAGTTAAGTTATCTTCCTATTTTAGAAGCCCTACTTCTATTCCTATTTGGTTCACTATTAGGGTTTGTTTGTAACCTATATAAGGAACCACTTGGCCACTTTATTAAGTTGGTTGTTATTTGATAAATTGAGATATTCTCTTCAATCTCCGCCCCTTGTTCAAGTTGGTTGAACCTTGTTCTTCTTGAGTCCGCAATACTTGAGTCGTATACAAGTAAATCTTGGAATTGCATCCTACTTGTTGTTTATCTTCTTGTTCGGACTTTGGTTGGCTGTTGCTTAGCGTTCAGCAGGTCTTAGTTGTGCAAGTTTATCATTCACAAGGACCCTCTCTTGTTCGGATTTTGGTTGGCTGTTGCTTAGCGTTCAGCAGGTCTTAATTGTGCAAGTGAGTTCTACCTATTCTATCTATTCCGCAGGAAATCTATCTTTGAACAAAGATCAAAATTGGTGCTACGCATCCTAAGGAACCAGGATCGTATCAGTTGGTAGCGGAGCTTAAGGCGTTCAAAGATTGGTAAGTATCTTAATTATTTTCAAGTTTTCATCATTGAAATCGGTATTTCTTTCTACTCCATTCAAAACCGATTTCTTTGCTGTGCTTGGTTAGTTACTTGAATACAATTGGTTGTGTTTCGTTCCAGTTTGTTGTGTTGAAATTCGCTAAATTACTTGCGTTCTCTACCCACAAGAAGGTCACGAAATACAAGAGAAAATTCTGTTCGGTATCAGTTGTCGAATTTGTATTCATATATATAGCAACTGAAGTCCGATTTTTGTAATTGTGGTTTCATTGGAAAGCTGAATCTGTTGGGCTTCCGAATCAAAAAGAATCGGTCGATTCGGAGTTCAGAGTAAAAAGTTCTGATCAAAACACTGAATTGTGTTTTGCTGTCAAAAAAAAAAAAAAAAAAAAAAACAACAACAGGGAAATTTCCCAAAGAAAAGAAAGGGATTCGATCCTGCAAATACGAAAATATATAGAAGTACTTGCTCCATAAAAACCAGATTTATCAAGGAATTAAATTGCACTGCGATTGGGTATTACAATCATAACTGAAATTGAACTTGTTTGAGTCCTTTCGAGTCAATTTTGAGCTTTCTTTGATTCCTTGAAATTGCCTTCTACTCTACTTGCTATTTGTTTGATTGGTTGTTCTTACAATTACTCAAATATCAAGTGTCACCATTCTTTTCAGTGCTAGTTTTCTTTGAGAGTCTTCTTGGAAGCTTTTCTTTGGATTCTTGAGTCTCACTAACACTTGAACATTGCAGGGAATTTTGAGAGATTTTGTGAGATTATTAGAGTGATTAAACACGAGAGTAAACACGTGAGGGAGTGCTAGGTTAGTGCAATTTTACGTTTTCTTTGGTGTTGTGAATTTCAGGAAAAGTAAACGATGTCTCAAGAGGGAGTACAACAACCCGATCTATCGGCTATACTAGCCATCATGACGGAACAGCTCCGAACATTGAATGAACGGCAATTAACTGCAAATGAGCGGCAGCTAACTGCCGATGCAAGGCTGGCTAGGGTGGAAGCGTTAGGTACCATTAATCCAGTTCTTATAGCCGCGAATAACCAACGTGATGGCCGTTTGACTGATCTGTCCGAAGAAGATGACAACGCCCGTCGACCACGTGATGTGAATCGTCGGCATAATCTTGCTTTGGTCCCTCCTAGGCGACTTGCCAGACGTGGTCCACAATTACCACATTCTGATTTGGAAGGAGAACCTGATGGGGGAGAAGGCTGGATAAATACAAGGGATGGACAGAGGAGAGAGAGACGAGACCGTCGTGATGGTAGGAGAGAACAGGAGGATGACCGTTTGGATGCTAATCTCAGCAGCATCAAAATGAAAATACCTCCGTTTGAGGGTACTGACGACCCTGATACCTTCTTGGCATGGGAACAGAAGGTCGATGCCATCTTCGTATGTCACAATTATTCGGAGAGTAAAAAGGTTCAGCTCGCAGCAGTCGAATTCGGTGGGTATGCTAGTCATTGGTGGGAGCAGTTCAATCTGAAAAGGGCAGCTGTCTTAGCTGGTCCGATTGCTAATTGGGAAGAGATGAAGCAGGCGATGAGGCAACGGTTTGTTCCTGCCCATTTTCACCGAGAGCTTCATCAACGGCTTCAAACATTGAAGCAAAGCAGTAAGGGGGTTGGGTCTTATTTTAATGAGATGGAAATCGCCCTGGCTCAAGCACGGATTACTGAGGCACCTGAAGTGACAATGGCACGATTTAGTGCTGGGTTGAATCAAGATATTGCCGATGCATTGGAGCTGACTCAATATAACACTATTGAGGAGATGCTTCATATGGCTCAAAAGATTGAGAAACATAGGAAAGCTAGGAGTTCCTATAAGTCTACTGGGTCGACACCTTGGAAGAAGACATCTTGGAATAAGGATGACAAAACGGCCCCTGCCGTTTTGAAGGGATCTGCCAGTGCTGTTATTCCTTCTAAAACGGCAACTACCAAACCTTATACTCCACCAGTGGATCGGCCAGCTACTAAGGAGATTGTTTGTTTTAAGTGTAACGGCCGAGGGCATAAGAAATCGGAATGCCCTAACAAAAGAGTCTTCATCATCAGGCCGAATGGAGAGGAGGAATCGGATGATGAGCGGGAGGAATCGGAATCGGAAAATGCCGATGCCGATTCAGATGTTGACCGACAGGAAGGAGAGCAGGTGAACTTGCTTGTTGTGCGTCGGAACCTCAACGTACAAACCACAGAAGAAGTTTGTGATGAGGAGCAACGGACCAATCTGTTTCATACCCGAGGCGTGATAGACAAGAAAGGTTGTTCCATTATCATTGATAACGGCAGTTGCACCAACTGTGCGAGTTGGTTGATGGTTGATAAACTGGGTTTACCAACGGTAAGGCATCCGAAACCATATCTTCTACATTGGATGACGGATGACAACGGTATTAAGGTAACCAAACAGGTACTTGCAAAGTTCAGAATCGGCAAGTACTATGATGAAGTTCTCTGTGATGTTGTGCCGATGCAAGCGAGCCATATCATCCTTGGGCGACCGTGGCAGTTTGACCGAGCGGCAAATCATGAGGGAAGGTGAAATCTTTACAAGATAGAAAAGGATGGTCAAAAATTCACCTTGGCACCGTTAACACAAGCTGAAGTGTTTAAGGATCAGCAATGGCTTGCTAAGTCACATGCTGAATATGAAATAGTGAAACAGCTTGAGAGAGAAAATGAAGGTTTGAGTGTGAAAAAAATTGAGAGCCAAACTGAGCGTGTGAGCTTTCAACATTCGAATGAAAAGAGTAAGCATGCAGAGGGTGAGTGTGAGCGAGAAAAACATTCGCATGAAAACAGCAAGCATGCAGAGGGAGAGAGTAAACATTCGCACGAAAATAGTAAGCGTGCTGAGAGTGGCATTGAGAGAAAAGGAGAGGCAAATAAAAAGAAATTGAGTGTATATGCCAAAGGGAGTGAAGTGAGGAAAGCACTGATTTCTTACAAACACGGTTTGGGCGAAAGCCGTCCCTTCCTTCTAATCCGTTTTCGCTCTTACTGTTTGCTATCGGATGAAACGGATCGTGAACATGCCGTTCCGATTGGAATTTCTTCTCTCTTACAGGAATTTGCCGATGTTCTACCCGAAGAGATGCCGCCTGGCCTACCTCCGTTTCGAGGCATAGAACATCAGATTGACTTTGTCCCTGGATCGGCAATTCCACATCGGTCGGCTTACCGATCCAATCCAGAGGAGACAAAGGAACTGCAACGGCAAGTGGACGATTTGCTTGCGCGTGGGTACGTTCGGGAGAGTCTGTCTCCATGTGCCGTTCCTGTCATTCTAGTCCCAAAGAAAGACGACACTTGGAGAATGTGCGTTGATTGCCGAGCAGTCAACAAAATCACTGTAAAGTATCGCCACCCTATTCCTCGATTAGATGACATGTTAGATGAATTAAGTGGTAGTAAATTATTTTCTAAAATTGATTTAATGAGTGGTTACCACCAAATTCGCATGAAAGACGGGGATGAGTGGAAAACTGCTTTCAAAACTAAGTATGGTTTGTATGAGTGGATGGTTATGCCGTTTGGTTTAACTAATGCCCCTAGCACCTTTATGAGGTTAATGAACCATGTACTTCGGCACTTAATCGGCAGATTTGTTGTAGTTTATTTTGATGACATTTTAGTTTATAGCAAATCTTTTGATGAGCATGTTTTACATCTTAGGGAGGTTTTTCTAACACTTCGTGAACAGGTATTATATGCTAAACCTAGTAAGTGTTCATTCGCAATGGAACAAGTTGGTTTTCTTGGTTTTATTGTGAGTGCAGATGGCGTTAAAGTGGATGAAGAGAAAATCCGCGCGATTCAGGAGTGGCCGACGCCGAAGTCCGTTAGTGATGTGCGCTCATTCCATGGCTTGGCGAGCTTCTATCGGCGATTTGTCAAAGACTTTAGCACCATCGCTGTCCCTCTGAATGAATTAACTAAGAAGAATGTTATTTTCAGGTGGGATCAGCAACAAGAAGAGGCGTTTGCTACCCTCAAGGATCGGCTCTGTGCCGCTCCCGTCCTAGCACTGCCCGACTTCAGCAAGGCGTTTGAGATAGAGTGTGACGCCAGCGGGTTAGGAATCGGCGCCGTTCTGATGCAAGAGAAACGACCGATTGCCTATTTCAGTGAAAAGCTCAAGGATGCTCAACTCCGATATCCTACCTATGACAAGGAGTTCTATGCTCTTGTCAGAGCGTTGGAAACATGGCAACACTACTTGATGCCGAGAGAGTTTATCATCCACACAGACCATTTGAGCTTGAAATACCTAAAGGGTCAAGGGAAGCTGAATCGGCGACATGCCGTTTGGATGGAATTCATTGAAGCCTTCCCTTACCACATTCAGTACAAGCAAGGTAAAGAGAATGTTGTTGCCGATGCACTATCTCGAAGGTACGTGCTCATTACTTCTCTAAATGCCAAATTACTTGGATTTTCGCATATTATAGAACTCTATGCTGCCGATCCTGATTTTGGTGATATTTATATGCATGGCGTTTCTATTTCTGGTTCTAAATTCTTTAAACAAGAGGGCTATTTATTTAAAGGTAAACACTTGTGTATTCCTCATTGTTCTCTTCGTGAATTACTGGTGCATGAAGCCCATTGTGGTGGTTTAATGGGTCACTTTGGCGTGACTAAAACTTTGGATGTATTGCATGATCATTTTTACTGGCCTCACATGAAGCGTGATGTTGGGCGCATTATTGCTCGATGTTTAATATGTCGTAGAGCCAAGTCTAAATCGGCTGGTCATGGAGAATACATGCCGTTACCTGTTCCTTCTCACCCTTGGACCGATTTATCTATGGATTTTGTGGTAGGATTGCCTAGGTCTAAGAACGGAAAGGATAGTATTTTTGTTGTAGTGGACAGATTTTCGAAGATGTCCCACTTTATACCATGTTCTACTACTTCTGATGCTACTCAGATAGCTGATTTATTCTTTCGTGAAGTAGTTTGTTTGCATGGTATCCCTTTGACGATTGTGAGTGATAGAGATACTAAGTTTCTTAGTCATTTTTGGCGTGTCTTATGGAAGAAGCTTGGTACTAAGTTATTGTATTCTACATCTTATCACCCACAAACGGATGGTCAAACAGAGGTGGTAAATCGGACTCTTGGCTCCCTTTGACGCACCCTAGTTCGTAAGCATGTTTCTACTTGGGTTGATCATTTACCGTTTATTGAATTTGCTTACAACCGTGCTGTTCATTCTACTACTCATTACTCGCCGTTTGAACTAGTGTATGGATTTAATCCTAGAACTGCTTTGGATTTAACTCCTTTACCTTTGAGTGATGTTGTAAGTTTAGATGGTGCCCAGAAGGCTGATTTTGTCAAGCAATTGCATGCTAAGGCAAAGCAGAACATTGAGCGCATGAATGAGAAGCTGATGCTGAAACGGAACGATGGCCGACGGCTAGTGACGTTCCAGGTTGGCGATTGGGTTTGGTTGCATATGCGCAAGGAGCGTTTTCCTGCCCAACGCCGCGGCAAGCTATCTCCTAGAGGCGATGGACCGTTCCAGATTGTCGAGAAAATCAACAACAATGCCTATAAACTGGCGTTGCCGAGTGAGTATGGTGCCGTTAGCTCTACCTTTAATGTTTCTGACTTAGAATTGTTTGATGCAGATGACGAGTATGGACTTTCAGCTGATGCCGATTCGGATTCGAGGGCGAATCCTTCCGAAGGGGGAGGGAATGATGCGAATCCACGCATCCAACTACCGTTACCACCAGCTGGTCCAATGACTCGAGCCAGAGCTAGAAAGCTTCAAGACCGTTTGTCATCTCTCATTCACAAGGAGCTGGAATGTGAGAGGACAAGTGAGGAAGCTGCACTTAGAGAGAAGACACTAAGAGTTGTGAATCTCCTTACATTCACAATGCCCGAAGATGATTCTGCCAGAAACGGCACTTGACCGTTTGTCACCAAAACGGCTCTTGTCCGATTCGTTCAAAACGGCTCTTGTCCGTTTCGCTTAATCGGCACCTGACCGTTTCACTCAGCCATTGCCGTTTCACTCATATGTCTCGCGTGCCGATTGCTCAAAACGGCTCCTGCCCGTTTCGCGTGTCCAGAAGCGCGCGTTGACTGAAGTTTAAGTTGTTGACTTTAATTATTTTAGCTTAATTAGTTAATTAGACAGTTTTAATTAGTTAAGTTATCTTCCTATTTTAGAAGCCCTACTTCTATTCCTATTTGGTTCACTATTAGGGTTTGTTTGTAACCTATATAAGGAACCACTTGGCCACTTTATTAAGTTGGCTGTTATTTGATAAATTGAGATATTCTCTTCAATCTCCGCCCCTTGTTCAAGTTGGTTGAACCTTGTTCAAGTTGGTTGAACCTTGTTCTTCTTGAGTCCGCAATACTTGAGTCGTATACAAGTAAATCTTGGAATTGCATCCTACTTGTTGTTTATCTTCTTGTTCGGACTTTGGTTGGCTGTTGCTTAGCGTTCAGCAGGTCTTAGTTGTGCAAGTTTATCATTCACAAGGACCCTCTCTTGTTCGGATTTTGGTTGGCTGTTGCTTAGCGTTCAGCAGGTCTTAATTGTGCAAGTGAGTTCTACCTATTCTATCTATTCCGCAGGAAATCCATCTTTGAACAAAGATCAAAATTGGTGCTACGCATCCTAAGGAACCAGGATCGTATCATGGCCCAAGAATTTTCCCACACATGATCTTATCTAGGATGTCTTTCGATGCGATAACAAGAAGCAATTTCGTTGGGGTGAACTACATTTTGATGCATCTTCAGATAACCAACTCTCGACTAGGACACCTTGCCTTGTCATCAACTTTGGTTGGTGAATTGGCAAGATTTTCATGGCAATTGCTTAATGCTTTCAACCGTGTATCCAATGTTACCTCAGCGCTTATAGCATCTCAGAGCGTTGTTCTTTGTACTATCCTTGTTCTGTTTATTGTAGTTGGATTAGGGAAGATGGTTTCTTACTTCATAAGAATAACATCAGAAGTTAAACCTATGAGTGAACTTTACACCACACTGACAATCATGACGGTCCTCTTCCTGTCGTCAGTTGGAGACCTTGTAGGGTCTTACTACCTATTTGGTCCGCAATCGACCAGTGGTATTTTCTTGGTATTCCTGTTGTCAGCATTCCAACCTACCCTGGTCAAAATGCTATATGATCCTGCCACACAATACATAGGCCATCGGAAAAAATGCATCGAGCATGCTCCGAAAGATGAAGAGCTCCACATCGTAGCCTGTGCACATAGGCAAGATGATGCCATGGCTGCAATCAGGCTTCTCGAATACTCCAACCCAACGAAAGATAGTCCTATGTCCATTTACGGGGTCTGCCTGGAGGAACTCCTATGCAGTGCCACCCCTCTTATAATCAATCATCAATTAGGCCAGACAACCTCATCTTCTAATAGCTTTCGCTCCCAACCCATGATCGAAGTTTTTCGATACTTCCACACGGAGAATAAGAAGCTAACTCATGTGGATATGTTCACTGCAGTATCCCCACGCAAACAAATGCACGAGGATGTCTGCTGGATCGCGTTCCAGAAGGCATGCTCCCTCGTAATACTACCATTTCATAAGAAATGGAAACGAAATGGAAAAATGGTATCTCCGCACGCTGAACTAAGGAATGTGAACCTTAATATTTTAGAAAGGGCCCCTTGTTCTGTTGGCATACTTATTGACCGCCGTACAAGTCGCGGTCTCTCTTCCATTTTTTCTACATCAACATTATATCGAGTCGCAGTGCTATTCGTGGGAGGTGCGGATGACAGGGAAACATTAGCTTATGCATTAAGAATGGCAGGAAGCACCAGAGTCCACCTTACAGTAATCCGTTTCATGGCACCCCCTGATGGAGTTGATGGGCTTAATAATTGGGACAAAATACTTGACACCGAGGCGCTAAGGTTAATGAAGAATGAGACGGAAGGATGCAACAATATAATGTACCAAGAGGAGGTTGGCAGCGATGGTTCAGATACCGCAGCTGTTGTTCAAAGCAATCACAGCTGTTTTGACCTAATCATGGTGGGTCGCGCCACGAATATGAACCAGAATTCCTGTCAGGACTAGCGGAGTGGAGTGAGCTGCCGGAGCTTGGACCGTTGATATTGCTGGTGGAGTTTCAGTGTTGATAGTGCAACAACAAGTGATGAAAGCTAGCCATAGTAGTGTTTTAAATCATGATGGAACATGATATATAATTTCTGACATCACTTAGTTTTAATTGATTAGCGCATTAGAAACCAAACTGTTCTATATATCTATTGTTGCTAAATGATCCTCAGACTAAATTGAATTATTGTTGCTAGATTTTTTTTTTTTTTTTTTACAAAGTTACATTTTGAGAATCAATCGTGGACTAAATTCTAACTCGAGATTCCTTAGTTTTTAAACATATGCGTTTTTTGCTAAAATAAAAAAGTTAAATAAATACTAAATCATGAATCTAGTGGTTCTTTCTTCAATGGTCATGCAACAATTCTTTTTGACATTTCTATAACAAGTGCCAACATATCCCGCCATCACAAAAACATCCAAAAACGCTAGTGATGCATGGAATAATGATGCAACTTTCCAGACATGGTACCATAGGATCATTGACTCTCTTGTTAAGCTTAAGGAATAATGCTTCTTCGAATACAATTCTTGAGACGACGGCCTTCCTCTTAACAAGACCGTTAATGTCATCGGAGGAGAGTTTACCGCTCTTCGTAAGAGCCTGAATCGCATCCACACCGATCAAATCTTTCTCATGGTCGACAAATCGCATTCCAAATGCAAAGCTGACCATGAGCATGAGAACAAGAACAACAATCATGATGAGCGCCTGCAAATTCCTCGTATTTCTTCTTCTTCCTTTTGGTATAATGGCCATTATAATATATTATTTCTTCTTGGAGAGGTTTAAGCTTTTTGCCTCTTTTTCTCTCAACTCCACTCGATATAGCACTAAATATATATTTAGCACATAATGTAATTTACTAATTAAAATAAACAAACAAACAACTGATGGCGAACCCATCAATGGACTCTCATACTAGACCTGCCTACATGCATTTATTCCACTGCAGAAGCTGCCAAGAGTTTATTGTACAGCGGAAACAATGGATTATTAATTTCACAGGAAGCGCATCTCCGTCCGGTGGAGGCACACCACGGAAGAGTACTTGCGCATTGTAGAGCCATGTCCCTTATGCAACACAAAACAAGTAGTGTATAATTTCTCCAGCACTAGGCCGACGTACACTCGTGTACCATTACTCTTTTAAGTGAAATAATTTTTTATTTTTTAATTATTCTTTTAAGTGAACAATTTATAAAAACAGAAACACAATTAATTAAAAAAACTGATTTCTTATTTTCTATTTTATGTTTTAAATAAAAAATTAGAAACATAAACGATAAGGAACAAACACTTTATTTTTTACTTAACAAAAGTGGCAAGCCAAATGTATCCCTTTCTCCTCCTCCTTTTTATCGAAATATTTGTCTGTCAATTTTATTTTTTAGGATCGATTTAGCTCTCGGAATTGGGGAAATATAACATTCCTAATTTTACTATGTTTTGTTCATCTTAAAAATGTTACTTTTCAAGAAATCTCACATTCTCAAATCTACGGATATGGTAATTAATAATGGAATTTCCTGGAAAAACACTTGGAAATCCAACTTTTCTAAACTTAAAAAAGGTTTTAGATTTTTTTGTTGTTGTAAAAAACCATTTGGTAATCTGATCATCACATTGAGTGCCGACTATTCCAGACTTAAGTATCGTCCATTTTAAATAAATGTTGTTGAAGTTGTTTACAGACAAGTTAACCGATTATTCCCAGAAAGTGAGAATATAATCTAACAAGGCTAAATTTTGTGCAAAGTAAAAACATATCGGAAGTAAACACAATGAGAGGTGTACGGCAAAGGATACATAAGCTGCCAAGCAAGCATTTCTTTCGCAACCGCATCTCTGCCCGGTTGAGGGAAGCCGACTGCTCAACAGTAGCGCATTGGTATAGCCGGTGGCCGGCCCTTTCCATCCAACGAGGAAATCATCCGTACGCTGCAAGTCCAGCATAGCGTATGCTTGTGTGTTTTGTACGTAACTAATAATAATTTAAACTTCAGGATAATTACTCATTCTATTTTACATAATAAGAACCGAAATATCACATTGGATAGATATAATGAGGCATAAATCAACGAGAAATGACAAAATTCCATTACCTGCTGTTATGTTATTCTTTGTTCTATTCTTATGAGGCAATTTGGAAAAAAAGGATTAGAATTTAGAACTTCATACTTTTCTTTTTTTTGGAATAAATTTGGAACTTCATACTTCTTCCATTGAATGCATGACATTGAATGTTATTTTCATTCATATTACAGTTACATAAGATGACACAGCAATGAATTAATGAAATGACACAGTTGCTGCAACTAAGGTAAACTCGGAGAAAGAGAAGGCTTTGTGACTTTGAGCTCCCCACAATCACTGATGTAAACAGTTTTGACAGGCTTGTTCCAAGTTGCACGACCAATCTGCGCTCTATCATCGCCAATGAACTCCGCAAAATCGTTGAACTGGCGAATTCTTTCAGATGGTTTATATGTAGGGAGGGAAGCTATGGCTGTGACAACATCCAAACCTGTAATGCAATTGGGGGAAAAAGGTGAGAAATACATATTTTGTCATGGCAACTCACAAGTGCTATTTCCTTGTTAATGCGTATGCTCAAAAGCTGTTAAATCAGTTTCTCCAATCTATTCCAGGCCTTTGTGAAACATTATCAAATGCAAAAAATCCAATCCTCCTGATTTACATTCTTGACTATTTATGAAAAAAGAGCATTAAAACTAGGCAAAACTGCAAAAATCAGCTCCTACGGCTACATGGCAGGATGATTGTAAAAGTTGAAGGATAGGACTTGTAATAGCTAGAATTTACTCAGAAATTGTTGGGATTTCCTGAACAGATTATAACTCTTACTGCTACGCATGCTAGCTATATTATCTTCCTAAAAAAAGTCAAGGTAATATGTTGTTCGAAGAGAATGCATAGATACAGATACTCTTTTCAAGTTTTATCACAAGGGTATATAGTTGTTCTTAAAAGGGGAACACAGGAAGATGAAATAATTACCTTAAAGTTCCTGAACCATGGGACATGCAACATCTACACCTAACTGACACTTGGACTTCAATCATTCAGATCCGGTGTTTTGAGTCTACTAGTGTAAAAGACACTAGAAACCCAAATTCCATTTAGTATAGCACCTGCGAATGGATGCTACAACTCTACATAGTCCAAATTACAGACCACAAACCGAATTAAAAATGCAGCTGACAGTATTTCAATTATGACATGCCAATAACAAAATTACAGGTACTTCAGTTTCTTACCTAGAAAACTACGCCCCACTGTAACTTGACACTATATAAGGAAAGAGCAAATTAACAAGATGCGCTGCAATCTGTTACAGTACTGAATTATTATAAAAGATCTCAAACAGGGTTGTGGCCTACCACATTGTAAATGGTATGATTCAAGGAAGCTTACAGGAGAAGGATGGCAAAGAATATAAAGGAAAACCAGTCTCAGTGGGGGACGGTCTCTCTCCATGAAATGATATTCTCGGCTTTGGGTCCAAACCCTCACAGTTTCCCAAGAGACCGAACTCCATTAGAAAGATCCACCACACTTTTATTTTGTTTAGCTATTTTTATTATCCAATGTAGGACTTTGTTTGCACACCAAACACTTGCCCTCTTTCTGATTAATGCATTTTCACATAGATACAAATGAGGCTGCTCATGATCCTGGCAAATTAGCATTGCATCGGTTGCAATAGAATTTAGCTCGGGGACAGTACAAATGAAACTCAGGAATTGTAAACTCAAGAATAGGGAGACAAATGTCTCATGAGAATACTATTGCGCCCAAGAGGCTAGCATCCTACTCAAGTTCAATCAAGCACAGAACACCAACCCAAAATAACCACATTGAGTTGTATGCATAAAAAACATACCTTAGCAAAGGGAAACTACAAAAATGCCATCAGATGAAACCAATCAACAAGAAATCAACACATGTTCAAGTAAAAGTAAATGCGAAATAGAAAAGCTAGACATTAAAAGAATAAAAATCTCACCTTCAAGCACCACACCAAAAACAATGTTCTTGTTATCCAACTGAGGACACGGCCCAGGCCCTGTGGTAATCAAGAACTCAACATTCCTGTAATCAGGGTCAAGCTTAACATCCTCCTCGTCATCATTCTCCGATAAACACAGAGAAACAATGCCGGCCCGTGAATGGGTGAGCTTGAAGGCCTTAGAATCAATCGTCTCGATGTTTCGAGCCAAATTAGAGGGGGGTTTTACCTCGCCTTTCTCCCTCCTACCTTGGCGACCCGCAAGGAAAAACTGGCCAGGGAAGATTTTGTGGACGAGAGTGTTCTTGTAGGAAGAAGAGGTGCACATGGTCTTGAAATTGGAGACGGTGAGGGGGACAAGATGACCGTAGAGGCCGAGGACGAGGCGGCCGAGGGGAACCGGGTCGGTACAGATGGAGGAAATGGTGTCGCCGAGGGTGCGGTCGGGGCGGAGGTAGGTGGGGCAGAGGGAGAAATCCATGAAGACACGGTCGGTTATGGTGGTGTCAGGTGAGGAGGAGGAGAGTGGTGGGAGGGTGGAGATGGAGGTGGAGAGGAGGAGAGAGCGGCGGGTAATTGGGATGGTGGAGAGGAGAGAAGGGCTGTGGTGGTGGTGGTGATGGAGGAGGGGGAGGAGGGACGGCGGTGTTGACGGCGGAGGGATGAGAGGAGAGGCCATGGGCATGGAGGGAGAAGTGTGGACATGGTTGAGATGGTTGGATTGGAAGAGGAGACAGGAGGAGTGGAGTGTACATTTTGGGAGGTTGGATCAGATACAGTAGGGAGCTTTGTAACAACAAAACTTTGGGTGGTTCTGATCATTTTGAGATGATCTTTTTCTTCTCATTCTTTCTTTTTCCTGCTCCATTTTGTTTGGTTGATTGAGAAATGGGCTTTTCCAATTTCTTTTTATTTGAAGATATTTTCTTAAGCAAGTTAACTTGAGCAAAATTAAAATTGATATTCTTTCAGTGCACTTCACTTTCTATGCATTCTGATTCTGGAATGTTGTTTTTTCAAGGAAATAAAGAGTGGATGAAATGTAAACGGGCTATTCATTTTTGCAAAATTTAGTTGATTTTTCTTATTGCAAAAGTGAAAATTAAATTAATATTCAATGAATTTGTCCCCAAAAGAAATCAGCATAAAAACAATATGGAGAATGACATGGGTATTTGATTTTTTTTTTCGAGACCATTCGGTGATCTGTCATTACATTGGGTGCTGATTTTTTCGAATTCGAGTTGGACAGAACTCGAAGGATGGTAAATTCTCTCTCATAAGTTTTAATATAGTTACATACTCGGGGCTCAAACCTAAGACTTCTAATTAAGTTAGAACAACTCCTTACTAATTGATCTACACGCTTGTAAATACATAAGTATTTGAATTGACTGTGAAGAGACAGTGTGGTGTTTAAATAAGTAATGTAAAAACACACATTATCTTAACAAGGACTATAAATTTTGCAAAAAAAAAAAAACAAAGACTCTAAGGAGATTAATTATATGATCCCCCAAAATTTCAATTGAAGACAAATTTGGTCTCTAAACCGATTTCATGGAGACTAATGTATGGTATTGGTCCCAAGAAGTGGAATATGGATTGAAAAGAGATCTTTCTATTGGTTGTATGTTCAGTAAAATAGTCTTCAAAGAATTCGTATAAATACTAACTTGATCTTTATAAATGCAATATAAAGCCAAAAATGGTCTTAATGAATTTGCATTTGGAGTTCAGAATCATTGTGATCTAATGCGTTATTACAAATGATTTGATTTTAGCGGTCACTGACGAAATAAACGAATGATGCTGAAATGATAAAGCTTTTGACAACCTGTGTGCCATTTCTAATATGATAAATTAGATCAGTTTTATAATTTATAGTTTAATACTTTGCAAGACTCACTCATCATCAGTTTTCTTGTACAAACCAACCTTTTTATAATCTATTTCATTCAATAACCCAAAAATATCATGAGTAATGTACGGTCATGATTGGTTCACCTAAAGAATAGTGGACCATTTTTGTGTGACCAATAATCACGTTCCTTAATTTTGGTTATTTTGATAAATTGATATTGAAAATTTATGAAAGTGAACTGGATACTCTGAAAGAAGTATGTAGGAAGACTATGGTAGGAAGAGAAAGGTTGTGACAACAACAAAGGTTAACTTACTCACCTTCAAATTCTGGCGGATAAAACTTGGTTGGAAAGAAACACGGACAAGCAGCAGGAACAATCACTCCATGGGCTGGAGCTGCTGCAGTTATATAGAGTAGCTATAACCTGGAGCTGCAGCTGTTGTAGTTATATAGAGCAGAGACTAGTTCTTGTCAGTGCAGCGCACTCGCGTTTATTGCTAGGCAGAATTTTTGGATTTGGATTTCAGTTCATGATTGTGCCAGCCCTGTAATGGCAAGGAAAAAACATAATACTCACCCGTTAGCAGTAACGTTAGGCAAAGACTGCCAGAGTAATTTTCTACTTTTTTTCCCACAAGAATTGAATCCTAACGAGATCTCCTAATATCTATCACTATCGTAATATTAAGGGCTTTTGTCAGAGTAATCTAGGCAGAAAGTGTCCGTACTTGCGTTTGTTGCTAGGCAAGTATTAGGATTAATCTAATTCTTAACTGTGGCAGTTTTTTTTATTGTAATTTTCATAGAAACAAGACTAGTACTTGTTGTGGGAGTAATCAAGACAAAAACTGTTAGTGTTTGCGTGTAGTCCTAAGCAAGTTTCAGAATCCTAGTCTTTGATTGCGGCAGTTCTGTCATTGTAATTGCAAGAAACAAGACTAGTACTTGTCGCGTGAGTAACCTATGGCAGAAACTGTTGTTCTGGTGTGTTTGCGTTTATAATTGTTAGGCAAGTTCTAGGATTCTTGTTCTTGATATTGGCAACTAGCTCTGTCTTTGTATACAATGGCAAGAAAAAAGTACTAGTACTTGTCAACAACAATGTGGGAGTAATCTAGGTGGAAAGTGTTCTTGTGGTTCGCTTGCGTGTATTGCTAGGCAAGTTTTTACGATCCGTACTTGCTTAGGAGTAATCAAGGCAGGAAAGTTGTTTTGTTCTAGTTAGCTCGCGATTATTGCTAGGAAAGTTCCAAAATTCTGGTTCTTGATTGTGGCAGCCGTGTCATTGTAATTTCAAGAAAAATAGACTTGGGAATTAAGGTGAATAACATGGATTTTTCTGTATCAATTTGGTTGATTAGGAATTTCCTATTATTCATAGTTTCGTCCGCTGAATCTTTTTTTTCTAACTAGGATCTCCCTTTTTGGTGGGATCTTGTTCCCCGAGCTCTATTTTTGGTGTGTTGCATTTCTATGGCTGCTTCTGTTCAGCAGAGTATCTCTGTTTTGAACAAATCTGCTTACACTTCTATTCTATGACGATGCTTTTACATTTTGTCCCTATGTTCTAAGTTCTAACGGTAATATGATACACCTATTCTGTCCTGTCCTAGGGATATACTGTTACTGGTTTCGGGAAAGATTGATAATCTTGTGCACAAAGATGTTCTCTTTAGACAAGGTCTCGAGTTCGAGTGTTTTTGTTTGAGTTCTTTTAATCCGTGCAATGCATATTGCAGCTAAGACCTTTGCTCGATCTTCGTCTCACACAGAGAAATGCTTCTCTGTAAGACGCATTGAAGCACCATCTGAGCTACTACAGTGGCTAGGCAGGTTTAAGAATCCGAGTTCTTGATTGTGGCAGTTCTTTCATTATAATTGCAAGAAACAATACTAGTAGTTGTTGTGGGAGTAATCAAGGCAGAAATTGTTAGTATTTGCGTGTAGTCCTAGGCAAGTTTCAGAATCCTAGTAGTCTTTGATTGCAGTAGTTCTGTCATTGTCATTGCAAAAAACAAGACTAGTACTTGTCGCGTGAGTAACCTATGACAAAAACTGTTGTTCTGGTGTGTTCGCGTTTATAATTGTTAGGCAAGTTCTAGGATTTTTGTTCTTGATATTGGCAACAAGCTATGTCTTTATATATAATGGCAAGAAAAAAGTACTAGTACTTGTCAACAACAATGTGGGAGTAATCTAGGAGGAAAGTGTTGTTGTGGTGCGCTTGCGTGTATTGCTAGGCAAGCTTTTACGATCCGTACTCGCTTAGGAGTAATCAAGGCAGGAAAGTTGTTTTGTTCTAGTTAGCTCGCGATTATTGCTAGGAAAGTTCCAAGATTCTGGTTCTTGATTGCGGCAACCATGTCATTGTAATTTCAAGAAAAAAGACTTGGAAATTGAGGTGAATAACATGGATTTTCTGTTTCAATTTGGTTGATTAGGAATTTCCTATTATTCATAGTTTCGTCCGCTGAATCTTTTTTTTCTAACTAGGATCTCCCTTTTTGGTGGGATCTTGTTCCCCGAGCTCTATTTTTGGTGTGTTGCATTTCTATGGCTGCTTCTGTTCAGCAGAGTCTCTGTTTTGGACAAATCTGCTTAGACTTCTATGACGATGCTTTTACATTCTGTTCCTATGTTCTAAGTTCTAACGGTAATAATGATATGATACACCTATTCTGTCCTGTCCTAGGGATATACTGTTACTGGTTTCGGGAAAGATCGATAATTTTGTGCACAAAGATGTTCTCTTTAGACGAGGTCTAAGAGTTCGAGTGTTTTTGTTTGCGTTCTTTTAATCCGTGTGTATTGCAGCTAAGGCCTTTGCTCGATCTCCGTCTCACACAGAGAAATGCTTCTCTGTAAGACGCATTGAAGCACCATCTGAGCTGCTACAGTGGCTAGGCAAGTTTAAGAATCCGAGTTCTTGATTGTGGCAGTTCTTTCATTATAATTGCAAGAAACAATACTAGTACTTGTTGTGGGAGTTATGTAGAGAGAAAGAGTTAGTACTTGCGTTTGTTGCTAGGCAAGTGTAAGGATCCTAGTTCTTGATTGTGACAGTAATTGCAAGAAACAAGACTAGTAGTACTTTGTTGTTGGAGTAATCTAGGCAGAAAGTGTTAGTACTTCTGCGTGTATTGCTAGGTGAATTTTACGATCCTAGTTCTTGATTGTTGAAGTTACTCCATCGTAATCGCAAGAAACAAGGCTAGTACTTGTTGTTGGAGTGATCTATGCAGAGAATGTTAATACTTGCGTGTACTGCTAGGCAAATGTTAGAATCCTAGTCTTTGAATGCGGCAGTCATGTCATTGTAATTCCAAGAAAACAAAATACTAGGCAGAGAGTTTTGTTCTGGTTCGCTGCGGAGTTTATCGCTAGGCCAAATCTAGGATTTGGGTTCTTGATTGGTAATTGTAAGAAAAAAAGACTTGGGAATTGAGGTGAATAATATGGATTGTTCTGTTTCAATTTGTATTATTAGGTTTGGTTTTTTGTTTTGCCCCTATTCAAGCTTTGTTTGTTGCGTTTTCTTGGCTGCTTGTATTCTGCAGAGTATTTCTGTTTTTGGAAAAATCTGCAAAGCTTTGTTGTATATGATGCTTTTACATTGTTCTGTTCTGAGTCCTGACGGCACTAATGATATATGCATACAATGCTTTCTGAAATATTCTGCATAGAATGCGAACCTGACAACTACATAGCATTGTACGATGAGGTGTTACAATATGAAGCCTGGCATTAAGCGATATAGTCGTCCATGCTTTTGGATTCATGGCCATGTCCAATTCATTTATTTATTTACTTTTACATTTTAATATCACATGAAATCTTTTTTTTTTTTTTTTATGACTCGTGATAAAGTTCGACAGATAATTATTTAATTAGCTCGCGTAAAAATATATAATTATAGTATTTATTCTAGTTTTTTTATAGGTTTTTTTCTCTCTCGAATAATTCTTAATTAACAAAGATTTTGTTGGAAAAACATAAAACAATCTTAAATTGACTCATATGCGACGCACCGCACGACTAAAATATAAATACTATCACTCTTTTGCATGCGTGGACGGTGAATTTTGATTTCAGCTCCTAAAATTTAAATTTTCTTCGATTTTCTCAAGTGTAATGTGTAATGTTAGATGAATGACAACTCACTTTTATTTCTAAATCGTAATTATAATAATTAAATTCATTATTTAATAATAAATATATAATTCCAATCATGTTTCAACTCAATTTTTTAACACCATTTTTTTCTTTATTTAAATAAATTATCATTAATAAATTATTTTAAAATAAGGATAGTTTTGTAATTATAAGCGTAAAAATAGGGGTAGAGTGTGAATATCACTTCCCTATATAATATTGCAGTATCTCAGTCTTTGTACATATTATTATACTATTTTTATTATTAAATAAAAATAATTGTATTTTTTTCCTTTTATATAACCTCGATATTCAGAACTTTTTCATGTTAAGATCTTATCGTGAAAGACATCCACTAAATCTCTATTTAGACCCGATTGAGTTTCAACGTAAATGATACTCCTGATAAACAATTGTATCTATAAAAAAAATTGTTAAAAAGATTAGACTACTAGATTGCGTGTCATATTTTAATTAAGAGTTTGTAAGTTAGTTGTGGTTTATGCAAATTGTTGCGTTCCACACTAATACAGAACTTCTTTTGTTTTATCAGATTAGCTTTGTTGGTATATGTTTAAGTTTTTGCAGTGAGGATAGGAAGTACAGTTCGTTCCACGAGTCAACCCGTTGACTTTCATTTACATTAAAATATAATTAATTAATTAATTAATTAAGTATAACTATATAATTATAATGGAATCAGTTTCTTTACAGTAACATTTTTATCTTTTACCCATTTTCAACCGGATGGTTTTACCTTCACTTTTTTTTTATGCCCTTTAGTTTTTCTTTTTTTAATGAGCAGACAAGAGCAACTCATCACTACCACTGTGACCGTCACCGTAAAAAAAAAATTCAATTTTCACACATCTTTTTCTTTTCTTTTCTTCACAATAATCCTTTTCATTAACACCCATCCCACCACCACACACAACCACTCCAATAATCCAATCACAACAATCCAGTAAAGAAAAACAGTAGATAGGTAAATTAGTATCTTTATGTAAGAAGATAATCAATATGTGAAAGATTACGACTCGTCGTCGCATGCGAGGAGAGACCAATATGTAGGATTTTTTAGGGACTCGACTGAAACGCAAACTAACTCCCACCGGACTAAAAGGGGAAGGAAATGAGTTCAATTTGCATTTGGCAAAAACAACTTTAGTAGATGAAC
The DNA here is from genome assembly GCA_963691705.1 of Viola odorata. Taxonomy (NCBI): domain Eukaryota; kingdom Viridiplantae; phylum Streptophyta; class Magnoliopsida; order Malpighiales; family Violaceae; genus Viola; species Viola odorata. The sequence continues at coordinate 58,090,088 of OY829542.1, forward strand.
TCAACTTTTCATTCTAACATTTTATAAATTTTAGCATTTTATTACTGAGGCGTTTTATCTATATTTTATGCGTGTATATATATATATATATAGGTTAAAAAAGTTATTTCGTGAAAAGAAATAAATTTGTTGTATAAAATAACTAGAGGATTTAAATAATTGCAACTAACTTAAGTTTCTACAAAATAATTTTTTATAGTATAGAATGTGTCATTATGGGAAGAGGAAAAAAAATGGTCAATAAAAAAGATGGAGCATAAAAAAATCACAAAAATATATAGAATGGCACAATATGTCTCACCATGTAGTAGCATTGGGTAAAAGACAAGATTTCCCCCTTTATACTATGTGTAATGTTGACAATGTAGGCCGATTTTAACTATTGTTTTGAAGGATAAAATAATTATTTTGCTAAAACATAAAAAAATATTTATAAAAAAATACTATTATTATAGGATTTACATAATTGGGACCAATTTAATTCTTTTTAAAACAATAGTCTAATCATATAGAATGTTTAATTGTGGGGAGATAAAAGAAAGATCGGTGAATGTCTCATCAGTTTTTAGTATCCATTAAAGTTTATTTGTCATTATGTGATTGAAATTAAATTATGTAAGTTTATTCTAAAGGAACATCTCTACCGTATCGATGTAATTATATTGTTTGATAAAAACAATTTGTTCTTAAAACCAAAAAGGAAAAAGGAAGAAAGAACAAATTATTCTTATACCATAAAAATGATAATGAACTTATTATTCACATAGAACAAACCATTCTCATATGATGAAGTGATTATGAAATTATTCACACTCTAATCAAAAGTTACACTTTCGAATTTAGAAAACGAAGCAAATTCATAAAAGAAAAATTCTCATTCGTTACTTTGAGGTGAATGAGAACCATATAATTCTTAATATGTGACGAAAATAAAATTATACTAGTTTTATTATAAAGGAATACCCTCAACCATATCGATCTTCATCTACACACACAAAATCTCTACCATATAGATCAATCAAGGTCGAATTTAAAAAAACATTTGTTTTCAACCGAGTGGAATGACAATTAGAAAATTGAGAATAACTAAAGAAGATAACCAGGAAGAGTTTTTTTTATATATAAAGAGAAAAAAACATAAAACTTGTATATAATGAGAGGGGAAAAACAAACATATACAAGATTCCTAATTACATGGAAGAGAATGCCTTGGTTAATTTGTAAGCATCGTAGAATTAATTTACCAGCTTTTAATTACCAAGGAAAAATGAGAGAAGAATGAGAAGGGAGAACAAGAAAAAAAAACTCGACGAAAAAACCTGATATATATATTTCTATAAATAATCAGCCTCTTCTTGGTAGTGGCTCCTTTTAACTTTCATATGATCAGCCGTAGAGGGTTGAGATGATAATGGGGCGGCAGCGGCAGCCACGACGGAAAATGACGAATAATTTTTCTTGTGCGTGGTGGACGGGAATGACAGGTTATTTCTATGCCAAGAACAAAGCAAATTGGACCCAACACCACCACCCTTACCCTTATCCTTACCGCCCTTGGATTTGGAATCGTGTAGGGCACAACCGCAGTTGCGATGGTACGGCCGCCGCTCGATCTCCTCGTCGCGAATTAACAAACTTGCAGCATTTAGCACCGCACCCAAGCTGCTGCATGCCCCTGCCATTTTTTTTAATTAACTAACTAACTAACTCTTGATGATGATCAAAGTTTATTAGTTAGCTAATTATTTTAATGTGGAATTTGCTTCTGTGCATGGGTTATTTTTTTAATTATGGTATTTATAGGAAGATGATTAGTTTAATTTTGTCTGCTACTCCATAGTACGTGGGAGTAAAGTAGAGAGAAACAAAGCTTAGTTTCGTGGAATTCGAAGGATTTTTTTTGGACAAAAACTTAAACTCAAGCTTATTAGCACACTTATAACTAGGAGAAACTAGTGTGCCTCGTCTTGGAATGTTGCACACTATAACTAAGAAAACACTTTCGGACTTTTCATTCTCTACTGAAAAGATCGCCCCAATTCGTGTACATACAAAGATTAAACTTGTACAACAATTCTACCATAACCATTTTAATTACATTTGATTTGCTTAAATGTATGTGGTAAGGCAAGGCTTGAAATTTTGCATTGTGTTCTTGAATCTAATTCATTCTAGGCTCGGAGTGAGTGGTAGCTTTCGCGGAGTGCGATAATTTCTTGGTCCAATTAATTTTCTCAAAGTTGTAAGTATTTACTCCTAACTGTTGTTTTAATTTTGGGCTAATTTATAGTCCTATCAGGTTTGTCCTGCTCAAGGTCAGTCTTAGTTTTTCGTATTTCAAGCGCACTTCTTATGTTGTTTTAGTAATATAACTTTAGCTTATCGGGAAAATTTTATGAGCCGTAAAATTTATACAACAGTACTTACCATTTGTTGTTTAAATGGGTGTTTAAGCGAGTAAAACTTGGGTAGATCAAGATCTACCTATATCATGATGTAGGATGATGACACGTGTCCAAAAGTGTCAAGAATAGTGGTATTTTAACCTTATTTGGGGCACGTATCATCATCCTAAATCATGATCTACTAAACAAAATTTCGTCTTTAAGCAACCCGTGATATACAAAAAGCATGTTATCACGATCTACTACTATTAGAATTCGAAAACTTATCAGATTGTTTGTTTAAATTCACAAGTTTTACTGTCACTATACAATTTGTCAAATTATATAGTTTATTTATTTTTTATTAAATTAATATTTATTTTTAATAGAGAAGTAGTGGAGTTATTTTTTTCACTGAAAATTATAATTATATATACATTTAATGTTTTTATTTAATTTAGTTAAGTCTAAACTTTTTTTTTCCATCGCTGCTGGTAATAAAATATCACTAACCTCCTAAATTCAAGTCTTACATTCGCTTATAAAAAAAATATGAACCCACTAAACAAAAATCTTAGATTCCTCCCTACAAATAAAATACATATTGCTATAAAACTTAGTACATTAAGTTATTAACCAACATATGTAATCAATTCAAACTATTTTTCGGTCCCTGTGCTTTTCCGTAAAAGATTAATCTCATGGTTTATTAAAAAAAATTAATCTCATTCAAATATAGTTAAATGTTTAACATATTAACTCTTTTAATATAATTTTTTTCTATTTTATATATTTAAATTTAATATCTAAATTAAAAAATAGATAAATCACTAATGCCTGAATTTCCCAACTCATGAAAACCACATTTAGCTTTCAAGCATCATCACTAATTTGGAGTCTTTTGGTTAACAAAACATATTGGGCACGCAACTTTTCTCGCCGAGTAGTAATGCTTAATTCGGTGCAAAACTATATAAAACAAACGAATTCTTATATTCGAGAAAATTGTCGTATCCATCTAAGGCGGAAATTTCAACGAATTCTTATTAATTAAGTCCAAGACGCAATATTCGCTCTAGACATAAATATATAGAAATGTAAATAAAATATTTCGAATTCCAAATTTTATGTCAAAATTCTTTTATAGGTGATAAAAATATTAGCACAGATTTAAATTTAAGTTCGATTTTTACTTTTATTTTTTAAAAAAAATGCAAAAAATAAAAGCTCTAAACTATACCTTCTTTATTTTGTAGAAATTGCTAGCTAGTGAATTAAAGGAATGAACACGGTATCGTGTACGTTTTACAAAATGAAGTAAATGTAATTATTTATACTAATCTCTAACAAGTTCATTTAGTATAATAATTTGGATTTTGCTTTTCAAATACTCCATCCGTATCAAATTTAATAATTTTGTTACTGTTTTCATATACAGATGGAGTATATTTTATTACTTTCATAAATTATCTCGATCGTCTAAATATAATTAAGAGTAAGTTAATAAAATTAACCATATATCACTTATGTAGAACATGTTTTAATTTGAGACTAATATATATTCTTTAAACGTCATTCAAATTAAGACGGAGAAGTAATTTATGTTTCTTTTCAAAGTTGGGATTGACTCGAATTAGTGCACGAGTTGCTCGCTATCTATCTTTTCGGTCCAACCAGCTGAGTCCTAGCGGTTCCCATCGTCAATTCCGTGCGGGAAATTTACTCCGTGCAGTTCAACTAACGGGTTGCTTTGCTTCCTCCCCCATGTGCTGCCGGTTACACTGCATGCACTCTTTGTCCTATACTCTTTTGTGCAGTGAATTGGGCAATGTGTCGTTTCTTTAACGGGTTAACGATATTAGTGACCTTGCACTCGAATTATTTTATTGATTTCGTTCCTGAACTCGTTTCCATTAATATAATTCTCATTTTTTTTCTTTTAGAAAATTATTTAGTTTAAATTTTGAAAGGTATTTCATAAACTATAAAAAATAAATTAATATGGTATATTTGTATGTTTACCGACGTAAGTTTTTAACCATCAAAATTTACAATTTAATTTTGCAGAATTATATGTTTCACCAAAATGTTATTTGTTGTCTAAAACAAAACTCTTGATTTTCACGTATTGTTATTGTCATATATTTTTCTTCTTAATAATTTCCTACATTTTATTTATAAAAAAAAAAACTCGTATTCTCGTATTTAATTATCATCAGAATTATTAATTAAATTCATATTAAGAGATGATCGAGTTAAATTACACTAAAACTTACATATATTATGTGTCTCCCTCGCTGTATTATAAATATTTTTCCATTCGTGATTTTTTTATTTCTATTCTCTTGACAAGAAAAGAAAGATGAGCAGGTAAGAAAATGTGGAAGCCTGCAAAAATAAATAGATAAATAAATAAAGCCATCAGACTATCAGAGTGGGATTCAGAATGCAACTTCCACGTGGATAGCACGTGTTCGTGTTCGAAGTTTGAACCTTTTTTTTGGGCTTTATGTTGACCGCCCAGCCAGCCAGATTATACGTTGTTCGTCAACAGTGCAAACTAACTTTCCAGATGCCAAATTTGCTGTCATCCAAGCCTTCATTACCTTATTTTTATTAAAAATTCAACTCTTTTTCTTTTTGCCATAAATACGAAAAGGAAAAATCGTTATTGGTGGAACCACTCCTCTCCAAACCGATTATTAATTAATTGATACAGCTCGAAAATAGCTTTACTGGTGTTATTCGACTCGAATTTAAAATAATCGAAACTTAATATAGTAACCAGATGATGTAGAAATAGAATGAATAGAAGCAAGATTGGATCTTGGTAATATCAAGAATGGTGATTCGTGGAACAGAAAAGATAAGCAGCAAAGGAAACAAGGCATTTACAATTTCACACATTTCTTTTTTACTAATGCTAAATTGCTAATATTCGTTACAAAACATGGAGAAGAGAAATAAACATTTTGAATAAATAAATGTAATATTTCTACCTTTCTTAACCTCAAATACAAAAAAAATGGAAAAAAGAAAAGAAAAGAAAGCGACCAAATTGATTTCGGTTTTTTAGATGTGAAAATCATTTGCAGAGTTGATCAATATCAAACATTCTTACCCAATTTGATCTCACACCTCAACACAAATCATCGTTTTCACAAAGAAAGACCCAATCGAATCGGATGACCCTAAATTAAACCTTCGACGGAGAAATCAATGGGCTGCTAAATTCGTCCTCCTCACAAACACCCAGCTGACCACCACCACTCCTCCGGATCTCCAGCGGTTGCACCGACGGAGAAGACGACGGCGAAGAATGACAAGACGACGCCGCGGCCAACGCCAAACAGCCTTCGCTCCACGACCTTCTTATTGGGTAGGAAACATTCTTAGATTTGGAGCCGTGAGGGCAATCTCCTTTGGATCTATGAAGCGCGCATTTGCAGTTCCGGTGATACGGGCGGCGCTGGATCCCGGTGTCGGCCCCGGAGAGGCAACCGTCTACGTAGCGGAAGAACCCATCAGCAGATCCTGTGGCCATATAATGTCTTCCCTCCCGCTCGCGCAACCGCCCGAGATGAGTGAAGAACAGATCTCCACCACCACCGCCACGTGATCTCTTGTAGGGAGTTTGGGAAAATTTTGTGTTTTTCTCTCTTTTTTTTGGGGGGGGGGGGGGGGGGGGGGGGGGGGGGTGGGGAGGGGGCGGGGTTGAAACGGAAAACAAGTGCGGGGTTTATAGAGGAGAGGGCCGCTGTTAATAAAATAATAACTAATGAGGTGGCGCAGTTTGTTGGGTAGCGTAGCAGTAGCCGTGTCTTATGCGCAAGACCGCTAGTCATACACCTTTTTTTTGTTTTTTTGGTAAGAACTAGTCAGACACCTTGTTTTTTTGAGTATAAGATTCCAGAGATTTCTTCATATTTCGGAGTATTTTTTATTTATTTATTTTACTTAATAACCACCGTCTCTCTTTATTTTTTACTCTCCAGTCCGAAATAAACGTCGTTTACTATTTAAGTACTCATCTCAAGAAAGCTGAACAACACACTATTTGAGATAATTTTATCCTAATTTTTTCTCGGAAATACGTTAAGGATTAACGTACGTTCGAAAAAAGTTACGAAATTTTTTGGGGTCAAATAGTGAATCATCCAGTTTCCTTAAGATGCATGCTCAGATAATAAACGACGTTTATTTCGGACCGGAAGGAGTATTTAATAGGTTGGTGTAAATTGAATGGGCGAATTTAATATTAGTATAAAAGAATATAGAAGTAAACCTTTAGCAGCCTTTAAGGATGTGCAGTTGGACAAATATTGTGAGATAGTAGGATTTATGGTGGAATTGTTTAAACATGTACTGGGCCTTTTTCCTATGTCAAGGTTTTGGGCCCATGTAAGCTGAAATTTTATTTACTTCATTATTTTCCAGGTCCATTTTGGCTTGGAGCTTTGACTAGTTCTGCTTTGACTCATGTTCCTTTTGCGGGTAAACATCTGTTATTATTAAAACTATTATAATTTTAGTTACATTTTAAATTGTTATTATCTAATTAGTAGAATTTTTTAGACTCGAATTAAAATTATAATAGAGAAATTTAATATATAAAAAATATAAATAAATGATTAAATGTGTCCAAATGAATAAAGTAAAAAGATCAATAACTTGATTTTGCTCGTAATTCTCAACCAAATTTTAGTCCGATTGAATGAAAAGTTAATTTTCTATTTATTTACCAAAACAAAAGTAGAGCCTGCCTGAAATCACAATGAGTGGAACCAACAATGAGAGTCAAGATGCGCATGGTATAATTTAGTCAAAGAACCTAGTTTTGTTTAGTATCCGTAAATGGACTTTTTTTTTCTCTCTCTTTTTTGAAAGAAGCTGTAGCTTCATTAAATGGTCAAAGTAAAGATCATTCGCGGTATAACAGAAAGTTTTATCGTGACGACGACACCAATTAACCACAGCTCCGATTATCTTAAGGAAATTGATAATGATAAAAGACAATGAGGTTACGTTCTAACCAAATGTGCCAACATGCAGCTTGGAATAGCGTTGACCAGAAAACACCTTGGAAAGCTTCGCCTGAATGATTAATCCCTCGCCAACTCTCCCAAACTGCCCATTATCTACCACAAACGGCCCAGACACACCCCACCAATCTACCAAGCGCAACCAGACCTGAAACGCACATGAACAACTAAAAAGGATGTGCGAAACTGATTCTTCCTCGCTCCCACACATGTTGCACGTTACTTATGTCAAGGGAATTGTTCCTCGACGAGCTAAGAAAACCTTACACGGAAGTCGATCAAGAAAAAACTAATCAAGAGAAGAAGCCGACCTTAGCCATAGCGAAGCCGCTTCAAGCTTTGTAAGCCGCACAATTCAAATCTGAAGAACCCACAATTCTCCTAGTCTCAAGAATAGCTCTGAAAGAAGCAACTGAATACATACCTTTTGAATCGCCCTCCCACACGATATGATCATTTCCTTCCTCCCCCACTAGTTGTGCTAAAAGATCGATCATGTTAGACAGTAACTCTACCTCAAATTCAAACAATGGGCGACACCACCTCCATTGTCATTCCCAAACTCCATTATGCCACCTACTGAATTGCATAGCAACCCCCTCTTTATTCGTACAGATATTAAACAACCTCGGAAATGCAACGGAGAGGGGTTGGTAATGAGCCCAGAGATCAAGCCAGAACCAAATTTTTGAACCATTGCCAATCTTGAGGCGTAAGTAATGTTGTGCCATGAAGTTCATGATGTCATCGCGACCAAAAATAGACACAATATTACCCCATGTCTAACTGAGATGCCTCGGATTTGCTTCAAAGAGATTACCAACATAAGTAATCTTGTACTCAACTGCGAGAATTGTTCTCCATACACTCGACTTTCCTTGACTTAACTGTCAAACCCTTTTGAAAAGTAGCCCCAAATTTTAGTCTCAAATGTTGCCAATATCGAAACCTCCCATCTTTATAGAACATATAACGATCTCCCACCTAACCTTGGAAACACCCAACCCATCCGACCCTCCCCAAAGAAAGCCCTTGAGAATTTTCTCCACCACTTGAACGATGGAAATAGGCATGAGAAAAGCAGACATCCAATAAATTGGGATACTATTTAGCACAGATTTGATGAGAGCCACTCTTCCTCCCATTGATAGCAGTCTTCCTTTCCATGACGCTAGACGGACACGAATACTGTGAACTAATGGCTGCCATGTGGACCCGGGTTTGGCACCAGCTCCTAGAGGAAATCCTAAATACTTGACAGGAAGGTTTTCGAAACGGCACCTCAACACGTCCGCGATTTGTCTGCCCTCGACTTCCGAAATGTTAACTACAATTAAAGAGCTTTTGTGATAATTAACACGGAGTCCTTATATGACATCAAACCATCTCAACACACACTTAGGCCCTATTTACGACGGAAAAAATCTCAGCTTTTCTATTTTTATTTTTAGAAATATCTCTGATTTTATAAAACACTAAAAAACTGGATAACGTGTTTCTTTTGTACTAAATATGAAAATTTACAGTTTTAAAAAACTCAAAATCGTATTCACCTAACAACTATTTCTTCTTTTTTTGAAAAACGAAAACTACCAAAAATTTTCAATCAATTTGATTTTAATTAAAAAATCATACTATCATTTATTTCTTTTTTAGAAGATTAATAAACTAAACGGTAGCCCATTTTAATTTTGTTAAAGATCAAATATAAATATGTTAATTTTATTCATGTTAAAAATCAAATATAAATATAATAATTTCGTTAATGAAAATAAAATACATATAAAATAATCTTGAATTATTTCTTCATTACGTGAATACTGCAAATATAAACATTAAAAACAGACTTAATTTAACTTATAACTTTTTCATATTCTAACAATATTATAATTAGCCCATAATTGATCTGCAATATCTTCTCTAACCGCATTCATTTGTTGTTGTTGGGACATATCCACTTGAATACTTTTTTGCGTCACATTAGCTTCGTCCTCGTTAAAATTTTACTGACCTTCTGTACCATATCGTTCACTGGTAGCTAAGTACATTTTTTCATCCATGTCTTGCCAATCTGTAGCTTTAAAATTAGGAGTACCATTTGGATCTTTCTTAACACTCTCATACAATATTGATAAAAATACTGATTCATTTTTATCGGACCATTTAGCCTCATCTTCTCCATCATTTCTTCTTCTCATCTAAATCATCAATCATTAAAACTAGGAGGTGACATTCATCATGTATTCGTAAACCCATGGAAAATATTCACAACCAATTTCTCATAATTTTAAACTTATCTATATGAATATATTACCAATTATCATCATTTTTGGGGAAAAATACTGCATGCATGATCTTTAACCAACAAGCCAAAAATATTTGAGCCAATTAAACTGAAATTTACATCTCAATTGAAATAATATTTCAAGGAATTTGAACAGATGATCAATATACGAAGAACATGGAAAACAAAACTGATTATGGAAATAAAGAATAAAACAAAGATCATAAAGAGCAGAAGTACCACATAGGGGGAGAAGGAGGACGCAGCGACGACAGCGACGTGCAAGTTAAAGGAGAAAGTTGTACATTGTTTTGGGATTACGACCAGATCTATTGAAAGAGAAAGGGAGAAACGGATAATGGTTTGAAAAGAAAAGTGAGTGGTTGATAGTATTTTGGGTTTTTTTTTCCCATTGTTTATTTTTTTAGAATAACAAGATGGGCCGGTTGAGCAGGAGTTAAAAAAAATAGAAAAATGGTTTTGAAAAAATTGGAAAATTCTATTTTGGGCGTTTCTCAATTTTCAGTGTTAATTTAGAAAAATTGAAAAACTGGAGAATTTTTTTGAGATTTTTCCATTTTGAAAAAAACAGTTACGAAAATATAGTTTAAAAAATATTTCCAGTTTTCTGAAAATTAGAACTTTTTCCAAAAAATTCTCTGTTCGTAAACAACCCCTTAATATTCCACTTCCGAAATGTTAACTCCGTAAATGGACTTACCATTTTATGTTCGTTTTTTTTTTCATGCTAACATATAGCTCATTGGTTGTCCAGTAGAAACTCAAATTTGGATTCGAATTCTACCTCGGCCTATTAAAAAATATACGTAATATCACCATGTACTTCAATTTAATACGCATGTAATTATTTGTTTTCTTCTATGTATGTAATTATTTAGTTAGAGGGACCCGTAGAAACTACGATGCTCCGGTTGTGATTAGGGATGACAATTGGGCAGGATGAGCGGATATGGACATGTTAAAGCGGGTATGGGCGGGTATAGGTAAATACCCAACTAATACTCGAAACTAAATATCCATTATAACTCATACCCAATATGCCCAATATCCATTTGGGTATGTAATGGATATTCAATTACACTTATTTTTTTATAATTAAGTGAGAAATTACTACTTAGATTTGTTTTCACCAGTTACGCTCGTTTTTTTATCATTTTTGCTCGTTTTTCACCATTTTCTTATTTTTTACCGTTTTGGCTCGTTTTCCACCATTTTCTCGTTTTTTAAAGTTTGGCTCGTTTTTCAAGATTTTGTCTTATTTTTTACCATTTTGACTTATTTTTTTATCATTTTGATTTTTTTTTTAACCATTTTTGGGCATTTTTTACCCGCCCCAATTGTCATTCCTAGCCAAAAGGGAATAGTTAAAATTTAAAAAATTATGTTTAGGGACCGTTTGATCAATTTTGAAACATTTATATTGAGAACTCAAAATTTAATGAAATATTTAACTAATCAGTCTTTTAAACTAGTTTAAAACATAAAAATGGTATGCTCTCTCACCAAATTTATTTAATAACAACATGTTATTGATGCGGGTGACTCGAAACTCTCACTCGGTAAGGAAGAAAATCATGGTTTAATCCATAAAACAAACATAATTATTCTTAACCTCTTTTTTTTTTTTTTTTAATAAACTCGTGGATAAGAAAACATATATAGTGCTTGATGGTCTTATAAGTTATGACCTTTGAATTTCAAGCCTAGCTGACGCAGGCCACTCCTTTTCCGCACTACAAGCTAGAATAGAAATCACTGTCAATGCCGTGTCATTGTAACCATCCGATTGTTGGCGTACCGGCCTGGTTATGTTGTCCTATATAAAGTATAAACAAGTCCAGGTTTAGTTAGCAATTGCAATGGAGAACACTGACTTCTCTTTATTGATGAGCAACCTAGTCTTGCTAAAACAGGCTGAAGTTGGGGAAAATTTTGTGTCCTCTCCTCTATCTTTCCAGGTGATGTTGAACCTTATTGCTGCTGGATCAACAGGGAAAACTCTAGAGCAGCTACTTCACTTTCTGGGATCGAAAGATGAAGATCAGCTCAGCTATTTTTCTTCGCAGCTAATCGCTCTTACATCCACATCAGTAGCGGAGGAAGGTGAGATTGACCCAACTACTACGTTCCTTTTTGTCCCAAACTAATAACTGATTTGCATCATCTCATCATATGACAAAGCAGGAAATGATCCCACCACAGCTCCAATCTTGTCTTTCGTAAATGGTATTTGGGTCGATCAGCGCTTCGGATTGAATCCTTCTTTTGAACGGATTGCCACAGGTATTTACAACGCCAAAACTGAAGAAGCCGACTTTGCAAACAAGGTACTAATTTCTTGTCCTCAATTCAATTCGGTTGTTCTAACTAACTAAAATCAAAGCCATGAAGATATCTTCTTACAAGTTGATCTTTTGTTATCTTGAAGGCTGATGAAGAAAGGCGAAAAGTGAACTCATGGGCTGAAGCTGAAACCAGAGGACTAATTCAGAATCTCCTCCCATCAGACTCTATAGACAGCCAAACAGCACTTATCCTTGCAAATGCACTCTACTTTAAAGGATCCTGGAACCAGAGATTCGATGCATCGCAGACCCAAGTTCGCGATTTCCATCTTCTAGACGGACAGATTGTTCAAGTCCCTTTCATGAGAGCTGGAAGAAATGAGAGGTATATGTACAACTGCTTTGAGAGTTACAGAATAGTTCAACTTCCATACCAAACAGGTCAAGACACCAGGCAATTCTCCATGTATTTTTTCCTTCCAGATCAGAAAGACGGGCTCCCAAATCTTGTGAAAATGTTGAATTCTGTACCTGGTTTCTTCAATCAGAAGTTCGCATTGTCCCTGGAAGAACTTCCAGAATTCTGGGTCCCAAGATTTAAATTCGATTTTGGGTTCGAAGCATCAGAAACCATGAAGGAAATGGGACTTAAGCTACCTTTCTGTCCAGGGGAGCTGACGGGAATGGTGAATTCTGACGACAAGAGTGACAATGTTTATCTTTCAAAAGTATTCCAGAAGTCATACATTGAAGTGAACGAAGAAGGGACAGAAGCAGCTGCGAGTACTGCTGCTGAAATGAGGTGGCTATGTGCCATTTGGCCAACTCCTCAGTTTGTAGCAGACCACCCTTTCATGTTCATGATAAGAGAAGAGACATCTAGGACCGTGTTCTTCATTGGAGCTGTTCTCAATCCTGTACTTCCAAATTGAGCTGGAAATAAATTTATGTATTTAGTCCTCATGAATAACTTAACCATGTAGCAGGCTTAAATATAGTTGAACAAGAATAATCAAGTGAAAGAAATCCAATCCTATGGACAAAAGACCCACTTCAAGATCTACCGCTATGAAACAATACCACTGGCAACAATCATTTACACTAAAGGACTTGAGTGTGTCAAATTCCTTACACCAAATATATGTTGTTTGCACTAAAATTCAATCGGAAAAATAAAAAGACGAGATCATGGTAAAGGTTGTCACTGCACATACAATAGACATCTGATGCACATTAGATAAAAGGAACAGATGAGATTGAAGAAAATGAGAATAAAAGGCAACAAACAAACATCAGAATACATCCATCTCATATATATGTAGCATAAGTAAAGATGAGAATAGATAAGTCAGAAAGCATCAGATTAAGATCAAGCCATGAAATAACACTGATGGTTTTCACACTAATTTTCCTTCCGGTCCTACTAACTGAAAAAGAACAGTCTCTTCCCTCATAGTCAGGGCTAGCTCAATAAGAAGTACTGCAAGGCACTGACCCTGGCAGTACATGCTTGGCTAGAGACAAAGTACGACATCACAAATCAGAGGCATGCAACTTTTCAGAGGGCAGCTAGCCCACATTCATAGCTTCTATGCCAAGATCTAAAAACGGGCGTTCCAAAGGAATTTCGGAGAACCTAGTGATGTCATCAGCATTCAAAAGCATTGACATCCGAAACAAGCGAATACGAAGAAAGATACAGATTCTGGGAAGCAATCTCGGTGTCAGGACAAATAGAATCCAACTCAAAAATCAACCTAATCTAGCCACCTGAATCAGCAGTCCCTAGGATAAGCAGATGCAACCGACAATTGCCGGTGGAGGAAATTCAAGCGACGGCGGAGCAGGCCAGAGTCGAAGATGGCATCCGAGATCAAGCAGGAAACAGGCTCCTCTGCAGCATCGGATAGCAATCTAGAGAGGCAATCCTGAAAAGGTTCCGATCCGACTGTCTTCGAATCTAGCCGGGCCGGGTGGCGTAGACTCGAATTGACAGCCCTTTTTGCCATCCCTCCCTAGCTGTGATTGTGTAGCAACTAGTAGTAATTAATTAGAAGTAGCTATAACACGTCATTTACAAACAAAAACTCCATAAACTTACAACATTCAAATGAAAACATCAAGTATAAAAGGAATGAACAGGTGCCATGCATTTTTATATTTTTTACTATATTTTTTATATTTTTTTATTTTTAAAATTTTAAATATTTACTGTATTTTTAATGATTTTACTTTTTTCTGATTTTTTATAATATTTATAATTTTCTGAATATTTATATTTTTAAATATTTTTTATTGTTTTTACTATAGTTTTTTCTGTTTTCTTATAATTTTTTATAATTTTTTGAATATTTTATATTTTTTCCATGTTTTATTTCTTCTATTATAAATTTTAATTTTTTTTGAATTTGTTAACTTTTTTTTATCTTTAAATTTTGTTTTGATTTCTTTTTATTTAAAAAATAAATAAAATTTTAATATTACAAATTATTATTTTAATGTATCGCTAGGGTTAATGACGGAAAAATTGACAGGTTCTTTAAAAAAAAAAAGTTCAAAAAAATTTAATTGGGAAGCCTTTTTTTATAAATAGGTGATAATTGAGGGAGTGTTGCTAGTTGCTACTATTGATCCTTTTAAAAAATTAAATTCATGTTAAGAGTGAGTTTAAATGATATGCCATGTTCAAAATATTTCAATACATCAAAAAATTTGATCATAAGTTTTATTTTATATTATGGCACTCATAAAATGAAAAACCTCTTTAGAATATTTTATAATTTAAACAACGCGGGTTAAATATTAATCATCATGTAAGAACTACATTACCATTTTCTAATATAAATAAATAATACTTTCTCCTATCATAATTAATTGTCGTTTATTATTTGAGTACGTATATTGAAAAGGTCAGATGATTCACTATTTGATCAAAAAAAATTCCATATTTTTTTATCGAACGTACATTGTTCGAGAAAAAATTCGGGACAAAATTATCTTAAATAGTAAGTCATCCGACTTTTTTAATATGCGTGTCCAAATAGTAAAAGACAATAAAAAAAACTAGAAGAGAGTATTGTGCAGAATTGTGCTATAAAAACATGTTTCTCCTATCTTTTACGAGTGACGTTCCTGATATTTTTTTAAAATTATAATAATAATGGTTATTTTAATTTTTAACCGAATAATTAAATACTGTCATTGGATATATAATTCATTAGTTGTCAATATGTTAATAAACATTCGGTCTTACACCCGTCTATCAAAATTAATTATGCGTTACTTTTACGTGTTTAGTTTAAAATTAAGAACAAGAAAAAAAGATGAGTCATATTTAAAAGGATTTTGTGAAAAATTAAAGAAATTAGCTTCTTCTTTTTTCATGATTTTTTTTTTAAAACACAATTTTTCATGAAAACTTTTAACTTGTACAATTCATTTTTTTCCTTTCTGCATAACCAAAAAAAGAAAGAGAAAAAGGAGCATATCCTTTGGGACCAAGTTTCTTCCCTTCCATCGGACACCGCATCTAACGATCCATATTAATCTACAACATAGGCAAGTCCTCTTCAATTGAGGTTCGTTCTTTCTCCATCGGACACGAACATTGTATCGGGTGCCTAAGACACCGCCGTCATGGGTGGAGGAGGTAGGGGAAGGTCATTCACCGACAGCAATTCCAGCAACCAATTGAACAAAAACAAGAACAAAAATAAGGGCAGAAAGGGATCAAAGACACCCTCTTCCTCATCTCTCTTCGTGGAAGGTGGCGTGTTATCCGATTGGCGTATCAGCTCCTCCTGTCCTTCTTCTTTCCCAGGTGGGTCCCACCTTCTCTCTTTTTGTCTTTTTGTCTTTTTGTGTGATTCTCTCCGTGATTTTTGTCTATCGGCGTTGTCCGGTGCAGGGAGGAACCCAGGTGGGAATTCTAAGCGAGGTCTGAAGTTAGGGAGCTCTGATAATGATCAGTCAAAAGCAGCAGCTTCTGCTTCTAGGAATGGGCCTCCTCCTCGAAATTCCAAAAGAAATGTTTTTGGTTATAGTTACCCTTCTGTTCAGCTAAAAGTATGCTACTGCATCTGATCCTGAAAATGCTTTTTAGATTTGGTTTTAGGAGAGCTAACTAGTAATATCCAAGTGTGTTTGAAGTAGTAACTCAAATAATTTGATTGTTAGCTTAAAGTTTGTCTTTTTTTGTTCTTCTTGATTAAAGTTAATGGCTTGTTTCAAAGTCTTAGCATCTCAATTATAAAGATATAACTATATATTTTTATCTCTGATTAAACTTAGCACCTCCTCCCCAAGACTGGATTTGGGCAGTTTTTATGAAAGTAGAGCTTGTTTGCCTAGTGCTCGCATTGAGTTTGACATACAAAAGTTTCTTCCTTATAAATATCATTGCATTCAGCCCCCCTGCCCTGCAAAGGAAGTTGAAGTTTATTGATTTGCCAATGTCTTTACTTCCTTATAACGTAGATCAAAAGTAATGGTGGAAATGCTAAACAAGATGCCGTAATAGCAGGGTTATTTTATCTGTTTTTCTTTTTTTGACAATTTACAGGAGGGATTAAATGTTGCGGATAATGACAGAGACAAGGATTTCGATTCGCAGCCAATTGTTTTGGTTGATTCCAAGGAGACACAAATCGTTGCATATTTTGATGAAACACTCTCTTCAAAATTCAATAACACAGATTTTACTTATGATTATGCTTCAAGTTTTGTGCTTGGTGAAAGCTTGCATAGGGGGTTGGGTTTCCATGATGAATCTGAGGCTACCCCAGGTGGTTTGGAATCATTTTCAAAGCAAACGGAAATGGAAGAGCAAAACGAATTATGCTTTGATTCGTTTTCATCTGATGACAATATGGATGATGATGAGAATATGAACTGCAAGGTCGTTGAAGAAATCACTAAAGAGATACCAACTGAGGTGATCTCTCAAAAGAAAAATTCAGGGTTTTTGTCAATTGCTGGCATGAAAGTATACACAGAAGATATATCTGATGGGGATGATGGTGGTGATTCCGTAGATGATGCTTCTGAATCTTCTGACATTGGACAGCCAGTGGACTTCTCTGAAAATGATCTCTCTGAAGACACCTCTGATAGTGAATCAGATATTGATGAAGAGGTTGCTGAGGATTACTTGGCTGGAATTGGTGGGAGCGACAATGTGTTGGACGCTAAATGGTTGGCGAAACAGGATTTGGGTGATTCGGATGAGGATAGTTCCTCTAGTGAGTGCTTTGATGACACTGTAGATAAGTTTGGAGGGATTGCACTCCAAGATGCATCTAGGATGCATGGAATGAAGCCCAAGTCAAGCAAGAAACATCTTGTACATACTAGAGCTGTTTTGCCATCAGATTTGGATGACCTTATGCTTGTAAAGGATCCAAGAACTCTTTCTACCAAAAAGAAGCGCGTTTCCCGCTTGCCTCAGTCTTGGCCTTCTGTGGCTCAAAAGAGTAAAAGTTCCAGACGTCTTCCTGGTAAATTTTTCCTTGATGCATTTACTTGATTAACTCCGTCCGTTGCATGTTGTGAATCTATTATTGTACCCAACGGTATATTTGGCTCTTAGGAGTGTGATTTTTCTCTTCTAGTGTTGCGTGGCAAATAATTTCTGGTATTTTTCCTTTCACTGTTCTTAGCTTAGCTCGTACCATTGGAAGTTAGCCCATTACACATGCTCATGCATCGTTAGTGCATTTTCATGACAAAGCCAAGTGACTTGTACCCACTTTCCTCTCTGTCGCTTAAGCCAAAAATGTGTCTTGTCAATTTAAAAAAGGAAAAGTGCCATTTTTTTTGCCTTAAGGAAATTAGATATTAGATCCACCTATTGATGGTGAGCGATGAATTATAGTGGGAGTGGCATGATTTAGTTCATTGTCTTGGTCTGTTATTTAAGGTCATGCTCTTCCGCACATGTGCATTGGAATTCTTTTGTATTCTTGTCTGCTCCTCTAGCATGTTGATCGCTAGATGGTAGGGCACCTCTGATTGTCTCAAGTTTGAGTTACCTCTTATCTTTAACATTTCTAAAGAATATTTTTAAATTTTCTTGCAGGTGAGAAAAAGAAACATCGTAAAGAACTGATGGCTGTCAAGCGCCGCGACCGAATGCTGAACAGGGGAGTTGATGTTCGGAAAATAAATGCGGTAAACTGAATGATAAGCACATTGGTTGGCATTCTTTTTATTTTTCTTCCATTGCATAATTTTTTAGTGGCATGTAATTCCTACTTTTATGAATTCATGCATAAGTGTGTGGAATGCGAAGTCACCATGTCCTGTAATGTTTGATTGAGGACCAATGTGGAGGAATTAATGTTTTGGGTTGGAAGACTAGGAAGGTTAGGGTGCTCTCCTCCTTTTGGTGAGAAGGGATATGATAGCCAGGTGCTCTGCTGCTACTTTTTGATTGCCAAGAAGGGAAGGAGGCATCCATCTCCCTCCCTGCCCACGTGTTTGTTTTTTACAAAGTAGGCGGACTGAGGGGAATAACATATTTGGTCGTTCTTTTATCAGTTCCTTCCCTCCGAACTAGGGAAGCTTGGATTTGGTAGTGCAAACAACCTGAGGATTGGTTGTCTCCCAATTATTCCTCTTATTCTTTTACTTCGTTTGCCCTTTCATTCCTTTCCATTTTCTGTCCCCCTAAATCATTCATTGGGCAATTTTCTTGTAGTGGTGGTGATTTGGACAACAAATTGTGAAGTAAACATTTTTCTTTGCTTTGTAATGTCATATTAAATTCTTTGTATGCTTAACATGTAAATATGCTTTCCAAATATAAGTAATCCAAACTATTCCCATCTCCCACTAGCTTCCTGAGTGCATTTATTAGATTAAGTAGAAAGCTCGTGCATGACTTAAAGACACTTCCATGATTTTAGACTTGCAATCATGCCTTGTTATTTGCACTTTCCTATTGGAGAGGGGGAAATAGTGGGACTAGGCTACAAGATATTGCATTTTGTTCTGCGCTATTTCAGCCTGACTAGAAGAAATTTTACAACGATAAACTACAAGAAAATGACTGAAGCCTTGTGGTCTTGATAGTAACCTCAGGTTAATTTAATATATGTTCTTGTATACACTTTTTATTTATGATGTAGTGAAAGAAACAGAGTTGAAGGAATGTGCTTGGGTATATTACTAGCAAGTGATGCCAATCTCTCCTACTTCTCTTAGTTATTAACTTCTATCATGCAGTTATTGGTCAATGGTTTCACTTGATCTTTACTTATGAATGTAGTCATTATCTTTTGTGCTTTAAAGGTTATCTACTATGTTCTTTGAATTGTAAAGTAAGATATGAAAGAAGGAAAGAGAAGCATCTTATCCTCAGTGAGTTTTATGTAAAATTGTGCATGCTGCATATATAATGATATGTGAAAATTCTTGGTTGCCTAGAGAGAAATAATAGCTTCATCTTTTAATTTAATTATTTTTTTGTCATGTAGAAGCTGGAGAAGTTTGTTTTGAGCCAAGTGGATGTTTCCTCTTTTCAACCTATGCATCCACGGGATTGTTCCCAGGTATGAAAGACCACCCCACTTTGTTTTTCAGCCTGTTACCAAGTTATCTCTTCTGGTTACTGGTTTATTTGTGATTTTCCCCTCATCAGGGCATGCATGCTCTCATTCTTCATAATCTTTGGCATTCAGTTTGTCAATTGCTTTGCTTAATTTTGTAATTCACATTAAACTGGAGAGAAGCCACAGTTCCTCTGGGAAGCAACCAAAGATCTTGTATTTCTTTGATCTAACCAGCTAGTTGACAGGGTACAAGTCTATGACCTCTCCTTAAAAAGTGAGCGAGATACTGTTCTGGTGTAAGAACTGTTCTTCAAACAACTGCAATTCCAATAACTTATAGAAAAGACCTTTTGATCCTTTAAGAAAAAAAATTGATCATTATCAATCTCAAAATGTCTAAAACTTTTATTAATTTTGTATGCATCATGCCTTCTGCTCTGAGTCTGTTCGTCGTATGATGACAAATGATTTACTGGAAGTTCATGCGCATTCTTGTTTAAGTTTTGTGTTTTCCATGCTTGGTATTATCTCATGTTGGAGGCGTTACTTTAAAAATATTTCATTGTCAAGATTGCCACATTTTTCGCTGGCATCTGTTGAACAACATTTCTTATGGATCAATTACTAAACTTGGGCTAGCAAACCTCAGCCAATCTCTAAATAATGAGGGGTTCTTATGTTTTCAATACTTCAAAATATATTTGATATGTGCCAGGTCTTGAACCGATCCAGGATGGTAATTTGAATTGTAATGTCACGTGCATTCTTACTTCCATCTTCTTTTAAATATACTTGAGTAATGTTAAAATGTGCTAGGTCTTGATCCAATCCAGGGATGTAATATCGATTGCAATTTCCCTTTCTTTACTGAAAACAAAGACAATGGTTTTTTTATTAGGCAAGACGTCTTGCAGCAATTTATCGCTTGCACAGTGAGTGCCAAGGCTCTGGCAAGAAACGGTATGCACATCCAATGTACAATGCATGCGCAGATTAAATCTGTGTACCTACATAATACTGGTGTAGAGACACTACTTTTATATGGTTTTGGTGTTCATGCTAAAGATAGCTGTCAATTTTTTCCTTCCAGATTTGTTACGGTGTCACGAACTCAGCACACTTCCATGCCATCAGCTAGTGATAAACTTCGTCTGGAAAAGGTCCCCGCTTTCATCTAATTGCATCCTTCAGTTTATGCACTGTATTTTATGGTTTTGATTTTTGGTCTTACACTGGTTGCTGGCTTTGGAGACTTTCACTATTTCACAGTGCCTGTCATTTGAATTTCAGCTCATAGGAGATGACGATGAGGATGCTGATTTTTCTGTTAACCAAGGTTCAAAAACAAGATCAGCGAGGAGTACTGACAAAAACAGGATGAAAAATAGTACAGAAGGCAGTGGCAGGAAGAATAGCTCGTATGCTAAGCAACCAGTGTCATTCATATCAAGTGGCACAATGCAGCCTAACACCGTTGAGACAGCAACTGTGGTTTCTAAAGAGACGATTGAAACTAGTGGAAGCAAATATGTAACCAGCTCAGTAGAGGTTGGTTCATTTGAGCTGCACACTAAGGGATTTGGCTCTAAGATGATGGCGAAAATGGGATTCGTAGAAGGTGGAGGATTGGGAAAGGATGGTCAGGGTATGGCAAAGCCAATTGAAGTGGTCCAACGGCCTAAATCTCTGGGATTGGGTGTCGACTTCTCCAGCCCCAGTGATGATTCAGTTGCAAATAGAACTCCTCAGACTGGAAGTGGAAGGAATAGAACTCCTCAGACTGGAAGTGGAAGGAATAGAACTCCTCAGACTGGAAGTGGAAGGAATAGAACACCTCAGACTGGAAGTGGAAGGAATAAAACTCCCCAGACTGGAAGTGGAAGGAGTGAAAAGGATACTAATCCTCAAAGCCTTGGATCTTTCGAGAGACACACTAAAGGATTCGGATCGAAGATGATGGCTAGGATGGGCTTCGTTGAAGGGACGGGGTTGGGGAGAGATTCCCAAGGTATGGTCAACCCTCTAGTTGCTGTTAGGCGTCCAAAGGCACGGGGATTAGGTGCCGAAGTTAGGTATTAACTTTATTGAGAAAAATAAAAGCAACACATTGTAGTTCTTTAGCTACTTAAATGTTCATTTATCAAGCTTGGTATTAAAGCCATTAGTGTAGGGCACTCTAATGTATTTACCATTCACATTGTACTTTTCTAAAACCATATTACAATTTAGGAACCTGAGATAAAACCTCTTTACTTTTGAGGAAGTACCATTAAACTTCAAGCACATTGTTTTTCATTATGTTGTACTTCGTTATTTCTCCTCTTTTCTCCTCCATACCTGTTCAATTTCATCGATTGAGATACCGCATCTTCTGGAGTTTTTGGACCTTGTCTGGAATCTGCTGCTCATTTTTTCTCTGAAAGATGAATGATCAGCTGGTGTAGGAAGCTGGTATGTATCAAATGGACCGACAGACACCATTGATCATGGTGGGAACTGATGTCCCTACTTTATATTATGTTGTTCAGAGTTGTAGCAGAATGATGTATTTCTAGCATTTTTTTTCTTCTCAAGAAAGAATGACAACACCTTAAGATGCAAATATTTGCAATTACATAACCACTGGCATGTCAATTGAAAGTGAGCTTATTCATGTGGCGGTGAATGTGAAAGATGACAGACTTCTCTTTCAAGCATCGTTAATTATAATGAATCTCTCCTGCTCTTCATTAATGGGTCAATTGTTCAATCGTATTGTATTGCATTTGAGACCATATATATATATATATATATATATATATATTCACAATTTAAAAGCCGACTAGTACTTAACTGTATAGTGCAAATCAATCAATCTATTTTTCTTAGTTCAGTAAAAAATTTAATCTAAAAAATTAAACCGAATCAATTGAAGAACCAAATCACCTCCGCCAACCGGTTAGTCTATAATAACCATGCTTTCAAGTCTTAAAAGTGTCTAATTTATTGTCATTGAATCTTTTCATTTGGTACGCTTTCCTCATGGTGGTCCGTGTGATGTACTTCTCATAATTTCAGCATTGAAGGTGAAGGAGGGGTCTGTTGCCAATATTTAAGAGAGTAATTAAATACTAAATGTCTTTGTAAGTACGTAAGTTAGGGTTGTTAAACAAGAAATGTCAATTGTCAAAATGGGCAAGACTTGTTGTGTTGCTTTATATGGTGCACATCATGTTGCCTTCATCTTTATTTCAATTTCAAGTATAAGTGTAAATAAAAAAGTTGTAAAATTAACCTAGGGTTTATGTACAAAGCTTTGAGTAATCAATCTTGTATTATTCAAAAGTTTCAACGGAGTTATTGTTAAGACCATAAGCGGAGCCAGAAAAAAATAATTAGGGAGGATTAAAGTTAAAAGAAAAATTAGACTATGTATAAAAAGTAACACATATTTTATGAATCATTCTAGAAAATTATAAAAATTAATAAAATATATTTAAGAATCTTTGATTTATTCGTCCTTAATATTAAAAAGTTAACTTTAATTTCAAATCATTCATATAAAATCCAACTAAATTTTAAGAGGTAAATATAAAATTTTAGGATAAAATTGTTAAAATTTATCGAACCGAACTGAACTGAACCGAATGACCACCCCTAGTCATGTTTTCAACATTATTTAAACATTAGGTACATATATATATTACTCTCTCCATCCCATAATACATGTCGTTCTAGGATAGTGACATTCCGTAGGACAATAATTTTTGATTTTATTTTATTTCACATTGTTTCATTTTTACTCCTAATTTCCTCTCAAATTACCACACCATCATTAAATTGGGTTGATGCATAAATTTTTTTTTGGTATTTGCATAAAATATATACTTCGAAAAAAATAAAATGATAAGTATTATAAACAGTAAAAATTCGCAGGAAAACGAAATATATTATGCGATGAAGGAGTAATAATCTTTATATTTCCTAAAAAAATAAAAATAAAAGGTGCTGATAACTCACAAGAGGTAAGTTTTGGTAAATTTTGCGTAGTTAAAGGGCACGATTGTCGGTACACAAGCACATGCAAGACTCGTCGGCAGTCTCCTCGCTCAAACGAGAGAGTGCATTATCTCAAATTATAAATTTATCGCCGTGCCATTCATTGCTTTCCTACGCTGTGTTTCAAGCGGTACTCTCTTTTCCAAAGCTGGAAGATTTCAACGTGACACCCCTCTTCTTCTTCTTCCGGTTGTTCACAAAAAGGTCAGTTAGATCCACATTTGCTCCTCTTTCATAACCCTCCTGCTGTGGTTCTCGTTTTCATTTCCCTTCTTTTTTTGTGTAGTTTAGATCATTGATTTTAGCCTCCTCACTTGTTTCACGATCTGGGTTTCCCAGATCTGACATTGCCAACCCGAAACTTTGTCAAAGATGGGATCTTTACCTCTTTTTAAGATCTTGGTCTTGACCCTCTGCTTAGCTTTCCAATCCGGTCATGGGTTTTACCTCCCCGGCAGCTACCCTCACAAATACCTTGTTGGCGATGCGTTGTCGGTCAAAGTGAATTCCATCACTTCTATTGACACCGAGATGCCCTTTAGCTACTACAGCTTGCCATTTTGCCGACCTCCAGAGGGTATCAAGGATAGTGCTGAAAACCTTGGTGAGCTCCTCATGGGAGATAGAATTGAGAATTCACCTTATAAGTTTAAGATGTTTACCAATGAAAGTGAGATCTTTTTGTGCCAAACTGATCCCTTGTCTGGTGATAGTTTTAAGCTTTTGAAGAAGAGGATTGATGAGATGTATCAGGTTAATTTGATTCTTGATAATTTGCCTGCTATAAGGTATACCAAGAAGGATTCTTATCTTTTGCGGTGGACCGGGTTCCCTGTGGGTATTAAGGTTCAGGATGCGTATTATGTGTTTAACCATTTGAAGTTTAATGTTCTTGTTCATAAGTATGAGGAGGCCAATATGGCACGGGTGATGGGGACTGGAGATGGGGCTGAGGTCATTCCTGTTGGAAATACTGGATCTGATATTCCTGGTTACATGGTTGTCGGCTTTGAGGTTATCCCTTGTAGTGTTATGCATAATGTTCAATCCGTAAAGAAACTGAACATGTATGGCAAATACCCCTCTCCAATCAAGTGCGATCCCACCACTGTGGCAATGCCAATTAAGGAGAATGAGCCTGTTGTTTTTACTTATGAAGTAGCATTTGAGCTGAGTGATATCAAATGGCCATCAAGATGGGATGCATATCTGAAGATGGAAGGTTCAAAGGTCCATTGGTTCTCAATCTTAAACTCTTTAATGGTGATTACTTTCCTTGCTGGCATTGTCCTTGTTATCTTCTTGAGGACAGTTAGGCGTGATCTAACCCGTTATGAGGATCTTGACAAGGAGGCACAAGCACAGATGAATGAGGAGTTATCTGGGTGGAAGCTTGTTGTAGCAGATGTTTTCCGTGCCCCAACCAATGCCTCACTCTTGTGTGTTATGGTTGGAGATGGAGTTCAGATTCTTGGGATGGCAATCGTGACAATTTTTTTTGCTGCTCTTGGATTCATGTCACCTGCTTCCCGTGGAACTCTTATTACTGGTATGCTGCTTTTCTTCATGATTCTTGGTATTGCTGCTGGTTATGTTGCAGTTCGCATGTGGAGGACAATATGCTGTGGTGATAAGAAAGGATGGGTTTCAGTTTCTTGGAAGGTTGCTTGCTTCTTCCCTGGTATTGTCTTTTCTATCCTGACCGTTCTGAACTTCCTATTGTGGGGTAGTCACAGTACGGGTGCGATTCCTTTCTCTTTGTTTGTTATTCTGATTCTGCTATGGTTCTGTATTTCGGTTCCCCTTACTCTTGTTGGGGGTTACTTTGGTGCAAAAGCACCTCACATTGAATACCCTGTTCGAACCAACCAAATTCCCAGGGAAATTCCAGCCCAGAAGTACCCATCTTGGTTGCTGGTCCTTGGTGCCGGAACTCTCCCCTTTGGTACACTGTTCATTGAGCTGTTCTTTATCATGTCTAGCATCTGGATGGGCCGTGTTTACTACGTATTTGGGTTTCTCTTGATTGTCTTCATTCTTCTTGTGGTTGTTTGTGCGGAAGTGTCTCTTGTTTTAACATACATGCATCTCTGCGTGGAGGACTGGAAATGGTGGTGGAAGTCCTTCTTCGCCTCTGGTTCAGTTTCCATATACATTTTCTGCTACGCGGTCAACTATCTCATATTTGATCTGAAAAGCTTGAGTGGACCTGTATCTGCGACTCTTTACCTTGGGTACTCTCTGCTGATGGTTGTAGCAATTATGTTCGCGACGGGCACAGTTGGTTTCCTTTCATCATTCTGGTTTGTGCATTACTTGTTCTCATCGGTGAAGCTGGATTGAAGAACTTCCTCAAAACTCAAAGGGACCGGCATTTCGATTAGCAGAAGTATTTTAACAGGAAGGAATTCAATCTCTACAGTAGTCTATCTTGTTTAATTACTACTATTATTTGTTTTATTCTGAGTTGACTTCATTAGGAAGCTTTTTTAAGTGTAATATCAATAATTTTGTCCAGTTTTGATAATTCTTTGTTGGATGGAGATTATCATGATATGTTTACCAAAATTTCATATACATTTCTGGCATGGGTAAATTCCGGGCATGTGTTAGTTCTCTATCCTTTCGTTAGTGTAATTTGAGTATGCTTGTTAGTAGATATTCGCCACTGGTTTGTGTTCAATGGTATAGACTCAGAACTATAGTTCTAAATTGCAGAATCGCGGTCGATCGAATATGATCGTTAATAATTCGCATCAGGTTAACGTACTGAAACGAAATGTATCAGGGACCTACTAAAACAAATCGAAACAAAATATCACTTATATTTGGATTTGGATTTGGATTGTGAATGTGATATTATAATTATCATTATTTTTGCGTCTAGAATATAAGAAGAAGAAAAAAATCTTTAAAAAAGGAAAAATAGGAAAGAATGAGTGGTGTTCGGTTCGTTATTAGCCGTTAATCAGTTATCATCCCTTCACTCCACTCCTTTCTTTCGGTTACTGTGGCAGAGCAGCAGAGCGAGCGCGGCAACATGTTACCCTCTCCGCTTCCACCTCTCCGCTCCATCAATGTCTCTTCCTCTCATTCAATTCCATCTCTCTCCACTTTCCTTCACAACCCTTCTACTATCCCTACCCCTTCTTCTTCCTCCTCTCTCTCTTTCCATCGCCCTTCTCATCGCCGCCGCCGCCAAGTCGCTGTCTCCTTTGGTCGCAGTATCCATTTCAGGGCAAACCCTAAACCTAAGGTTTAATTTAGCTTTTAGTTTCATTATATTTCCTTCTTTTTCTTGTTTTCTGTTGTTTTTTCTTCCTAACTAGTCAATTTTTCTTTCTGTTTCTATTGGGCAGGTGTTGAGGGTACATTGTTCGACTGGTGAGCCTCTGAAGGTGATGATATCAGGTGCACCGGCTTCCGGCAAAGGCACCCAGTGTGAATTATTAGTTAAAAATGTATTCATTTAAACTAAACCCAACTCCTACTTTTGATTAATTTATGTGGTAATTAGTATTGCTTAGGCAAATGCCATCACCTGATTCCATCTTTGAGTAATCTAGCTCATAATTTGTGCTTTTGTGATGTTTACTTTTTTGTTTTTTACTTTGTACTTTCATCCTACAGTTTGGGTTGGTTCACATTTCGACTGGTGATATTCTGAGAGCTGAAGTATCCGCTGGTACGGATATTGGCAACAAAGCAAAAGAGTACATGAATGCTGGCCGTCTCGTTCCTGATGAAATCGTCACTGAGGTAATGCATCAAATTTTCTCTTTGACACTCTTCTTCTATTTGTTTTCTTGAATGCTTCATAAGTCTTTCATATTTTAGATGGTGACAGCACGGTTATCACGGGAAGATGCCAAAAATAAAGGGTGGCTTCTGGATGGGTACCCACGGAGTGCTGCCCAAGCAGAAAGTCTGGAAAAATTGAATGTCAGGCCAGATATCTACGTTGTATTAGATGTATGTAAGTCGGGTACCGGTACTATCCTTGTGTATGATCACATGATTTCGTTACATAACAATATGAAAGTTTTGAGGTTTTGCATGATATGTGCAGTAGGGATACCCTAGAATATTTTTTTCCTAAGAAATTCTTTCCATGAATCAGAGAGTTTGTAAAAAACAAAAACATAAGGTAGTTTCAGCATTTATAGAGAGTAGAATTGATTCCCTAAATTCTAAGCTGTATCGAAATTTTAAAACTTTTGAACTTGCAATAATCTTTGACAGTGAAATTTGAGAGTCTGGTTTTGCTGTACTAGTCAACAAATCACATGCTTGTAATGCTTACTGGAAACTGCTATTGCCTTCGTCACCATGTTGGTTGTTTTAATTGATAAATACTGGATGCACAATTTATATCAAGGAAGAAAGGTACTTGCTGCGTTAGTATTGATTTATAAGCGCAACTTTTGATTTGCTTAAGCCTCTTAAAACTCCTAACTCACCGCATCAACTTTTCACAATTTTGTTAACAATGGCATTTCACTTATTCACTCATCATCTACTATTCATGAATGTATCTTCAATATTCAGGTTCCTGATGATATTCTGATCGACAGATGTGTTGGTAGAAGGCTAGATCCAGAGACTGGGAAGATTTACCACATCAATAATTTTCCGCCAGAGACACAGGAAATTAAGGATAGACTTGTAACCCGCCCAGATGACACTGAGGAAAAGGTATGGAGACATTCTATATTTTAAGCAGTTGCTTATTCCTCCTAGTTCCATTTTGATTCATGAGATTAAGACCTGGCTTGCACAGATGAGTTATATGAGTTGACCCAATAATCACAGATTATTTATGCATTTTCCTATTTGGTTTCATTCTCTCCGAAGCAAGAATGTTCATTGATGTCGGCTTTTTGTGCTGAACTAGAGCTATATTAATATATATTCGAAAGGTTATATCTGGTGAGCTGTGTTTGTCTCTACCTACATGATACAATAAACTTGGCCCATACAAACGTATGATAGAATGTGATAGAATGTAAGTATGTTATTTTAGAGGGTAGTCTGGCGTGAAGGTAACATAAATATGTTATTTTTCTCATCTTTTTCCCCAAAAGAAAAATCACATAGCGCAAACTGTACTTCTTCCATTTGAAAGCTTTAACAAAGCGTCTGCTCACACAATTATGAAGCACTGCAGTTTTTCTCTGTTGTGTCTAGGTAAAGTCACGCCTTGAAATATACAAGAAGAATGCAGAAGCAATATTATCCACTTACTCAGATATAATGGTTAAGGTAATGTCAAATGTTATGAACCAACTTCTTTCAAGTTAGTGGTCACATCTTCTGCCAGTAACTTCAAGTTGTTGCATGGTCCAAAATGCAGCTCGATGGGAATCGTCCAAAAGAAGTAGTTTTCAGTGAAATAGATGCTTTGCTGTCTCAAGTACAGAAGGATAAAGTAAAACCAATCAAGTCTGGTAAGTGTTTTTCAGGTCCTTAACTTGATTTCTGTATAAGATCTCTCTTCGTGATGGATATGATAGCATTCACCAGGAACCAGGATACCAATGATCTTTACTTTTAGGCTTGTATTTCTAGTCAACCATGTAGGAACTTAGCTGATATTTTTCAATTTTCTTCAATACATATAAATCACATGAAATGGATCTGCTGCTAATTCCAGAAAAACTGGTGCCTGCAGATGAGAGCCGTCTTAATCAGGCATCAGTAAGCAAGGTATATGATTAGACTTTTCAGTTATATATCGATTACTTCTCTTTATCAAAATTGTCATTGGCTTTCGAAATTCCGCAGAAGTAATCCCATGATATTAGTTCTGTACAGGGTAAATGGAGAGGAATCCCTACTAGGTTAAACAATATTCCACATTCTAGAGAAATAAGGAATTATTTCTATGATGATGTGCTGCTAGCTACACAGAGAGCTGTTAGTGATGGTCGAACACGATTAAAGGTAGATATAAGTTCTGTCACCTTTTCATCTTTAGAAAGCAGCTTGAGCCTTTATTACTACTAAATAACATAAGAAAACGCTTTTTTGTTTTCCATGATAATACAAAGATTGATTTTGGATGCCAATTTTTTTTAAAACATTTTTTTCCATATTACAGGTGGAGATTAATATCCCAGAGCTGAATCCAGAAATGGTAAGGGAGTTTTTATTTTCACTTTCTGTAAGTTTTTTATATGAGATTTGATCATGTTTCTCTGGGCACAGGACGTTTATCGAATAGGTACGTTGATGGAACTTGTTCGGTTTATTGCTCTTTCATTTGCTGATGATGGAAAACATGTCAAGGTAAGCAGTCAGGTATGATGCAGTAAATGCCACTTGTACTATCAAACTTAGTAACAGACTTGTCTGTCAGGTTTGTGTTCAAGGTTCTATGGGAGAAGGTGCACTTGCTGGAATGCCACTGCAACTCGCTGGTAGTCGAAAGATCTTGGAGTTCATGGATTGGGGAGAATATGATGCTTTGGGAACCTTTATCAACATTGGTTCTATAGGTGATACCATCTTCTTTTGTCTTTTGTTCATAACTTCCAGTTTGTTATACATATTAATTGTGGGAAATATAGTCCACTATTCTCGGTACCATTTCTTAATCGATGAATGATTTTGCTGTTATGTCCCAAACTAGTGATAAATAATATAATCGCTGGCTATGTGATCATTCTGTTTCCTTTTCTTGAACTGGAACATATATTTCTGAGCACATTATACTTATACCACATGTTTAAAATGTTTCAAGATTATATAGATGGGCTCATTTTGATCTAAATAAGGTTTGTTCATGTGACATCTACTGCCATCTCTTCTGCAACATTTTCCTTGACAGTAAAGTTTATTGTAACTTCTATATGTATTTCGTTCAATTATGATCTAAGAAGCTTTATTTTTACCAAATTATTTCCCCCCCCCCCCTCCTCGTTGAAGGTGCAAAAGAGGTTGATGAAGAAGATGATTTGTTCATCTTAGTGGCTCCCCAAAATGCTGTAGGAAACTGTATTATAGGTGTAAGTACTTGGAGCCAAATTTTCATTATGCTTTTCTCGAAAGCATTTACTTCGCATTTTTGGCCATCTCTTTTATTTTGCTTAACCTTGATGTTGAACATGTGCAGGATCTAAAAGCCATGACTGATGCTGCTGGAAACCGCCCTGTTATTCTTGTTAACCCAAAGCTTCAGGTTTGGATCCTTAATCCTCACCTAGTTTTTGCTTCAGTGAAAATAGTTTGTATGCCTACCATACTCTCATACTTGTGGAAAAGTTAATGCTAATGTTTACAAGATTAAGCTGTTCATCTGAAACCACTCATTATAACGAAGCTATTTTGCTTCGGTGTCCTTTCTGTTTCTAGCTCTTGAGGACATGAAGCTTAAAATTTCTCTTTTTCCTTAATTATACTGTAATAATTGTCTTTTGGATTGTTAGAAGCATGCAATTATTTAGGGGGGCGTTTTGAGCATTTTGTGCTGTGAGTTGCCATGAACGATTCATCACTAGTCCTTATTATCAAAATTATGAAATGGATTTTTGTTAATGAATTGTGCGAATGTCATTCATATAATTGTGTAATAAATATATCCTTATTGACACTCTCTAAATGCAGGACTTGCCTGCTTCAAGTGGTATAATGCAAGTGAGTACCTTTTCTATGAGCCAAAATTTCCAACACTAAGAGGATTGCATCATTTCCTGACTAAGCTTCTTTCTTTTAGACTATGGGTCGAGATAAGAGACTGGAATATGCTGCTTCTTTCGAAAATTGCTATTTTTTCCGGCTCCTCTATTATGCAGGAACCCAATATCCTATCATGGGTGCTCTGAGGTAAGATTTCCGCGCGAGTAAACTGAATTGCTTTCATTTCCCTTTCGTTTTCGGAAACAGGTTGAATGCATTGATTACATAAAGTCATGTTCTTTGATTACATTAAAGAAAGAAACCATCTCTTGATGCTTTCAGGATGTCTTACCCAAACGTGTACGAACTGTATAAGAGGGTGGATGAACCATCAGGCGGAGAGAAGTATATAACTCTGTCGACATTTACTGAAACGCCAAGTATTGATGATATAAATGATGCGTTTGTAGGAAAGCCGAGGTATGTTTCACTCTCTGAATCCATGCTGTGTGACTTCTTGCTTCGTGTTCGTACGCACTTGTAGGAATGATCATTAACATACATCTATACTGATCTTCTGAGTTCTGACCGAAACATATGATTCTGCTTCTTCTTCTTTTCCCGCAGAGATAAAAGTAAGAAAGACTCAGGATTTTGGTAAGAAACATCCATTTTTCCTAACATAGCTGCCCTCATCCACTAAACTCTTAATTGATACAAATTGTTCTATTTCATTTTCTTGCAGGAGTTTCTTGAGTAGTGCATTTTGAGATGAAACAGTATACAAAGGACATATCTCGGCGCGTCGTTGACAGGATTAGGTTTCAGTAAAGTATGATGGAAGAAAAGTATTGCCATTTAAGATGATAGTATCTGAGAAATTTCTGCTTTGTTTTCAGGAATCTGAGGTTTGTTTACACTGACTCTTTCAGGAATGTCTGTTGGTAAATAAACCTACATTATGTTGTAAGGTTTTAACATTTTGATTGAATGGGTGTAAAGATGTAATCCTTTTCAAAGAGGGACAGGATGGGTTTTGCTCTATTAAAAAATGAATACGATTGATCATCCTCTCAACTATTAGTCAAATGTAAAAGATTCCCCATCTTTTAAATAAAATCTGATTTTACACCTAACTATTCCATCCTCTATCAAAATTATAATTAAAAAATTAGTAAAAATATTTTTAATAACAAAATTTAGAAAGTGTAATTTCTCTTATATGGCTTGTACTTGTTGTGGGACTTATTTGTGGAATTGACAACACCTTTTTCTTTCCTTTACAAAAGTTGTTTCTCATAAAGCTTAATATATATATATTTATAATGAGTAGTGTTGAAGATATTTTTTTTTTTTAAAATATCAATTATATTAACACTTTTATTAACTTTTATATTAAAAATATACATTATTTTTATACTAATTTAATAATTATTTATTTAAATAAAAATATAACATAACAAGAAATAGATAGACCACAATCATATATTGTGTGGCACATGTGGGTCCTGCTTCAGTGACCACTTTATCGAAAAAAATAATAAAATAATAGAATTTAACGGACATTTATCTCCATTAGTTGTGTTTTTGATGGTGAGAATTAATTTGAACTAACGGATATAACATTTGGAATCGGATTGAACCAAATTTTTTTTTAGATTAACTAAAATAAAATAAAAAAACAAAACATAAGTGCAAATTTGGTTGCTGTAGGATTTTGACACAAGAGAAAGAGAGAGGCAGGCAGGCACCTCACGCATAGTCTAATAAGTGTTGATAATGACTAATCCAAATCAGCATTAGCTCTTAAAGAGGTTCGTCTCAGTTGATACCAATATATCCTTCTCTTAATGACATTTAAAATTGTCAAATTCCTGTGATGTCAACTACAATAAGTGATTACTTTGCTCATACAGGTAGGTTTTTTTAAAATTTTATGAAGTACAAACACTTCAAAATTAACTGTGTTCATATTAAAAACAGATACACTTCTAAATTTTTTGGGTTATCTCCATTTAAAAAATTTAACAGACGTTTATCTCCGTTTATCTCCGTCGACTAACGAAATATTCCTGCGTATAAAAACATAGTAATGGAGAAGGTAACAGCAAAAATAGGATTCGTTTTGGGTAGAGCGCCCAAATCCGTTATATATATATATATTGCCATGTTAAAAAAATGATCTACAAATTTGACTTTTTTGGTGGACAATTATTTGATTAATCATAGCCAGGTTTTCGAGATGCAATCCATGCGCATATCATCATCGTATTCATCCTTTAAAAAGGGGAGAAAAAAATGGAAAATTATTAGAAACACGAAAGACATGATCTTAATATAAAAAAACCAAAACACCAACGACCACCACATTCTTACAACAAGCAGCACATGGAAATAACATCTAAGTATTCCATGGTTGTTTATTTTTTTCCTTGTATAATAATAACAAATGGATAGATTAAAATCTTACCCAGTTCTTTAATTTCTTTGACTAACAAATCCTTTCTCCACCACTGAGAATTGAAGTAAAAGCTTGAGCTTTTCTCTCTCTCTCTCTCTCTCTCTCTCTCTCTCTCTCAAGAGGTTATAGAGAGAGGATGGCAGGAGGGTCATTGGCGCTGGCCGGTGTGGCCAAGGAAAGAGCAGGGCAGTACCAAGGGAGAGTCACCTGCTCTGTTGTCATTGCATGTGTTGTGGCTGCTATTGGTGGCTCCATCTTTGGCTATGATATTGGAATCTCAGGTACTCATAATTTCTCTGCAAAAAATCATGGTTTCCAGTTGTATCCATGGTGAGAGAAAGATACTAGTATTAATAATATAAGCATGTGATAAAATGGGAATTTGTGGTACAGCAGCAAAAAAGTGTCAGATAACTTCATTCCTGGAAGATAATGGAACCAGAATTTATGCACAATTCTATTTCCTTTTCGTTTTTTTAATAGATTCCAAGAAAAAGGAAGTTGACCCTTTTTCTTTATCAATAACCTTTTTCATGATAGTGATATGATTTTTGAACAAAGGTGAAGTCTTTATCTTTGGCAAAACAGGATTGCAGATGAGAGCTTTGATCTAATTTTTATTGATTTCTCCCCTTTTTCATTTCCTTTCAATTCGCAATCTTTCTAATATGCACAATCTCTTGTTGACATAAACAACACAATAAATATAAGTAAAGATAAGTTGTGAATGCATCTTGTTCCTGCTACACTGTTCTTTTACTGGATCATGGAAAGAAAAAATCATAGGCAGTCAAATACCCAATTTTTCAATATTCATCATCAAAAATCTAGATGCAGGATCAACCAAGACCTTACCTTTAACTTAACATAACCAGATATTAATTAATAAACAGTATATGAAAATACCTGGAAAGTTCAGAAAGGTCACAAATTCTGCTTCAAACTTTATTTTAAATGGATACTTTGATGATCAAAATCAGGAGGAGTGACATCAATGGATGGATTTCTTCTCAAATTTTTCCCTGGGGTGTTTGAAAAGAAGCAGCATGTCCATGAAAGCAACTACTGTAAGTACAACAACCAAGGGCTGGCAGCTTTTACCTCATCTCTCTACCTTGCTGGTCTGGTTGCTTCTTTGGTAGCAAGTCCTGTGACAAGAACTTACGGGCGTCGTGCAAGTATAATCTGTGGGGGGATCAGTTTTCTTGCTGGAGCAACCTTAAATGCCACAGCAGTTAACATGGCTATGCTCCTCTTGGGCCGCATCATGCTAGGCATCGGCATTGGATTTGGAAATCAGGTAACCCCATTTTTCCTCAAGCTATTGATACAGATTGTGTGGAATAAACTTCAAGATTGCAATATCCTAATGGCCTTTGACATATTCTGCTTATGCATTGACGTTTTTCTTCCTTGTGCTGTGGTTTTGAAGGCTGTTCCTCTATACTTATCAGAGATGGCACCAGCTCATCTTAGAGGAGGATTGAACATGATGTTTCAGGTAGCAACAACTTTTGGCATCTTCACAGCAAACATGGTCAATTATGGAACACAGAAGCTGGAACCATGGGGATGGAGGCTTTCTCTGGGTCTAGCTGCAGTTCCTGCATTATTGATGACAGTGGGAGGGTTGTTTCTGCCAGAAACACCTAACAGTTTGATTGAACAAGGATCACGAGAAAAAGGAAGAGAAGTCCTTGAGAATATCAGAGGAACCAAAAATGTGGGTGCCGAATTTGAAGACATGGTAGACGCGACCGAGTTGGCTAATTCAATCAAGCATCCGTTCAGAAACATCCTTGAGAGGAAGTACAGACCACAGTTAGTTATGGCAATCATCCTACCAGCATGCCAGATCCTTACTGGGATAAATTCAATTCTCTTTTACGCTCCAGTCCTGTTTCAAAGTATGGGATTCGGAGGAAATGCCTCCCTCTACTCCTCAGCTGTGACTGGAGCAGTTCTCTGCTCTTCCACCTTCATATCTATTGCAGCAGTTGACAAGCTGGGACGAAGATTCTTACTCATCAGTGGTGGAATTCAAATGATCACATGCCAGGTAACATCATTCAATAGCCTGAAACTAGTATCTTTAATTTCATTAAAGTGCACAGAGTTACAAATACAAGCTTCCATTCCAACAATGATTCATTCTGTGTTCTGCATTCCAACAGGTAGTGGTTGCTGTGATCTTGGGGGTGAAATTTGGGGATACCCAGCATCTATCTAAAGGCTTCTCAGTGTTGGTTGTGGTTGTGATCTGCCTCTTTGTAGTAGCATTTGGATGGTCCTGGGGGCCGCTGGGATGGACGATACCCAGTGAGATATTTCCCTTGGAGATACGATCAGCTGGACAGAGCATTACAGTGGCTGTGAATCTTCTCTTCACATTTGTGATAGCACAGGCTTTTCTTTCCCTACTATGCACATTCAAGTTCGGCATCTTCCTCTTCTTCTCTGCTTGGATTACCCTCATGACTGTCTTCGTATACTTCTTCCTCCCCGAGACCAAGGGAGTCCCCATTGAAGAGATGGTATTCCTGTGGAAAAAACACTGGTTTTGGAAAAGGATAGTTCCTAAGGATCTAGATAATGATGAAAGCACACAGAGTGTATAGTAAAAGGATATGCAACCGGATAAAAAGTATCAAAGTTCCTTTTCATTTCATTATAAGACTTTCACTTATGAGGCCAGCTACAAGGTACTCCAATACTGTCTAAATCTCCATAAACACAGAATAAACCCACCTCATTGCTGTAAAACCAACAAAAAGGTGTAATCAAACAACTAACTAATCCACTAATTTTGCATCCTATCAATGCTACAACAGAAAGCAAAGCCAAGGAATCAAACAACTATCATCCCATTCACTAAATACTTCCTATGTCTTGTTTTGGCCTAATTATTGAAAACAGAGCAAGAGGTCATTACTAATTTTGGTCTAAGGCAGTGAGAGAACGACGTGTTCCACCGAAACCACTCCAACTGCAAAGACGATCACGACCAGGGCAGTAGGTGGTAAAAGGCAGTCGGCAAGCCAACAAATCAATCGTTTCATCTTTTCCAATAGATTTGCTTGCAACACCCAAATAAACCCTTTCTTTTGGGGATCAAAATACGAGGGGAAAAGGGTCAATTGCCTCCCAATCGATACCGGCAATCGAAACCAATTGCCCATACTTCTCATTTTACCACCTAATCTTCCCAATAAAAGAGGGCACCGGAACCAAACTCGGCGGAGGCGACGCGAAGAAGCCGGATCCAGCAAACTTCTCGTCGAAGACACTCATCTGAACCAGGTCACGTCCCAACGGGGCCATGGATCCTAACACCAGATCAATCTGCTTGCGTACTTCCTTCCCTCCTCTTCTCTGCACAGTTCTCAGCTCCCGGTTCTCTGTCGCGGGCTTTCCCACCGGTACCGGCAGCGGTTCCCCTCGCTTCAGAACCCTCACCTCTCCGACAACAAAGCTGGTCTTAGCCCCTGTAGATTTTGCTCCAGATTCGGGCACCGATGTGTTCCTTCGCTGATTGACGAGACTCTGTTGCTGCTGCAGAGGCTTCGACTTCGACTGCGACCGTACCAGGCTCCGCTTACGGCGGCACGATTTTGAAAAATTGGGACTAGGATTAGGGTTAGGAAAGCTAGGGTTTCGAGTAGGAGTTTTGAGGAGCGGCGGAAGAGTGTTTCGGAGGTAGTAGTTTTGAGGACGTAAAACTGCAGTGGCCATCTTTTTGGTTTCGAACTTTCGGTTCTCCTTTTTTTTTCCTCTCCTTTGTCGATGGGTCTGGAGTTTGTACTTCGTAGAGCGCGGGCTTTTATAGTTTGTTTTGGTCGGTCGTTTTTCGTTATCCTCTTTGTTTCTCTCTTTCAATTTCGGATATATCTTTGTCTGAGTTTACTTGATTCTGCAATAGATGTGAGATATTTACACCAGCGCCATTACTTCTTTGATTGTAATAAATGTGAAGAGATTGGGGTAAAACGGAAAATCACATGTTATTTCGGACAGCATGGCGGTTTTGAAACGAAAGACGTTAACGTGATTTTTACGGCTAACCGACTTTCGGCTGTTAAGGCAATTTAAAAATGGATGGCTTGGGCTCAAAAGGATACACGTTGCCTTGGGCTGGGCCACCTTACTGCTTCGAATCTTATCCATTCATAATTTCAAATATTTTTTTGTCGACCAAAAAAAATTGCTTTTCCTACTTTTTTTTTCTTCTTGCTTTTCAATAAAAGTTTTCAATTTGTCTCGACTTCTCCAAAAATAACTTTTCAACATTGACAACTCTCGGGGGTTGTCGTTTTAGATCTAATTTTATAGTTGTGTGTAATAAATAAATGTTTTTTTTATAATTTATGAGAGCGAATTTCAACGATTAATTTTATTGGTGGAGGCATTTTATTCTCTTATTGGTTACGAGTGATTTATGTTTTTTTTAAACTACAATCCTTCAAATTATGCTCTAATCGAGATGATGGAGAAGAATATTGGAAGTTTTTTAGGTGGGCTAGTTATAATCTGGATTGAAATTGTTATCGTCTCATGTAGTCATGCTTTCTCCATCGCTTATAATCGTACATCGTTTGCAAATTCTTATTTGTTATCTAATTATATTGGGTATATATTTATCCTTTGATTTGTAATCGTGGCCGAATCAATAAATATAGTTTGTTTCTAAAAATAAAAAAAAATCAACTTTAAATTTATCTTCTTGAGAATGAAATTTTTTCCCTTAACTATTTACAACTCATCATGTGAGGGTATTTTTTATATGCTAAAATAAAAATACAATAGTTTAGCTTTATCCAAACAAGGTATTTTGTTCATTTACCCATTTTCGGTTGAATTGGAACTCGCTAAATTGGTTGAATTTGGGCCCTCTCACGGCCCAACTCATTATCGATATTTTTCATCAACTGCCCTGGAGGAGCTTTGGGTAAAACACCAAACGTATTTCTAGCACTTTTAGTTTTGCACAAAACAACACATAAACCCTAACCTCTTGCCCTGCAGCTTTCCCTCCATCTTCGTTAAATACCCCTTCATTTTTCTCTCATTCTCTTCTATCTCCGAGAAATTTTCCAGATAAGGGTTTCACCTTTGATCAAAAGTTAAATCACATCAAGTCCAGCTTGTCGTCGGTCTTCCCCTTAGCTGCAGGTATTCTTGCGTCGAGTGGTGCTTTTTAACCTAATTACTTGTTTTAAGTAGGCGCGATTTGCACTCATTGAATGATGAAATGCTTCATGAGTGGTGATTAGCTCTTCATTGTTCATGTCTGCTTGAAATGGTCAATTGGTGTTTGATGAATGTCTCACTGCGGTTTAGTTTTGGGTTAGTAATCTTCTGGCAAGAACAAATTGATTTGATTGCTTGCAGCTGGCCGAGCTGGTTGACTTTAGTGTTGTCAATCAGTAAGTTTATACAGCTGCTACATTTAATTAAGGGCACTAAACCAGCTCTTCGCTGAAGAAGTTTTGAGCAGTGCAAGATAGATGATTGCCCATATTTCAAATCACAGGTTATCTTTTAATATACATTTATCACATAAACTCCCACGTGAAATTATACCGTAATGTTATTTTTCTTGGCAAAACGAAAATGATAATTTGGAATGATAGATCTATATGGTTTAACAGGCCTGGTGACACAGGGAAGAAAGTAAAGAATGCCTCTTTATGATTGTATGCTTCTGTTGAAGCCTTATGTACAGAAGGAAGCGATGATGGACTTGGTAGCTCGGGTTGGAAAACATGTTTATAGTAGAAATGGAGTTATTACTGGTATAAAGTCATTTGGGAATGTTCAACTGGGTTATGGCATTAAGAAGCTTGATGGAAGACACTATCAGGTGTGTACCCTTTTGCTGTTATCTGGCATAATATAATGAAGTTTCTTGTCTTATCAATTTCAGTTGTTGAAATTGAATAAGGAAAACAGGGATACTAATTCTTTTATACTAAAACCATTTACTAATAGATGTGCATCATATGGTTGGTGATACATTTCTTGCATAATTGAATCAATAATAACTATCAAGTGACCGAGGGGATGGGACATGAATT
This sequence comes from Viola odorata, assembly GCA_963691705.1. NCBI lineage: Eukaryota > Viridiplantae > Streptophyta > Magnoliopsida > Malpighiales > Violaceae > Viola > Viola odorata. The sequence continues at coordinate 58,129,844 of OY829542.1, forward strand.
TAAGTTAGGTAAAAATTAGTAAAAGTCTTAGTACCCCTTGTACTGCTCATTGATTTGTAGAGATAATTATCATAATTTGATTATTCTTGTTGTGTTTACATGCCTTCAAGATTGGAGAAACTTGTGATTGCTTAAAATTATGACTTGAAAATCCATGATTGCTATAATTGCGCTTATGCTATTATTTTTAGTGAGTTCTAAAATGCATCAGTTCCGGGCTTTTTAAGTCAGCAGCTGCTTTACTTTTGGGCTTGTGAATCCAGAATCTAAAATAAAGAGTCTCCTTCTGGTGCATCATCTCCACTGCTAATGAGGATAGTCTGCTTACTTATGGTGCTCCATTGCATTTTCTTGCATACTCTGTCCGCAGTTCATGCTACTGTACAAATCTCCTTCTTAAGTCTTAACATCTCTTTTAATGAGTTTTGAAAATGTGAAACAAGAAAAGAATTGAAAGTTTCCTCTTCAAAAGTAAAATGACTGGTTTGCACTTTGTTTATGATAACTGTGAAACTGAAACATGTGTGCACTTGCCTGACTTAATTGATAGCTTTTCTTTCTATAATCTAACAGTTGTGTTGTTAAATGATTCTTTTCTTGATGCTATTTGCAAACTAATTTACTGCATGAGATTATTCTTAGAGTTCTACAAGGGGGAAAAACTTTCTATTGGTTCATGCTGTCTTATCATTTAGCGGGAAAGCATAGATGTTGAGCATTTTCCTTATTACTCTGCTAGAAATTTTAGGTATTACTGGCTCGAGCGTCTCCATATTTTGTTCACATGATCTTTTTGCTGTGCTGTTCATACTATCTGATATTCTTAGACTACAAATTTCACTGACAAACTTGGCTTACAAGGTCCTTCAGTAAAAAGATGACAACAAATTTGATTTACAGAAGCTGGGGGGAGGCAATAAACTGTGATATAACCATATTATGTGTTAGAAGCTTTTGCATTAACCATGAAATGCAAGTTTGAACTGCTTTATCTGGTTGCATGGCTCAGAAACCAAGGGACAATATTGAGTTGACAATCAGCATATATTTCTACAAAATTTCAAGGCTTGCCATGCCTTTTTCCTTTTTTCCCTTTACTGATTTTTGCTGGGTCTTGATTGAGTATCATGTTAGTTTCCTATAAGTTGAATAAATGTGACTACCACCAATGGCCCATAAGCATTTATTCGTAATGATTGGATAATGCAATTAAAATCACACTTGATCTGGATATAAAGTTGTCCCAGAAGCATATAGTGTACTTAATTGAGATTGATGATAATGACTCGCTGATGGTCATATGGATTCCGCGGAACGATCTTCTGTTGCATGACAAGTTTACTGTAAATCTTTTACATGTGCTGACTTATAAAACATGTTACTGTTATATTTGGTTAGGGTCAACTGATGCAGATGACCATGATGACCACGCCCAACATTAACAAGGAGCTTCTTTATCTGAACAAGGAGGACCGCCTGCTGCGGTGGCTTCTTGTTAAACACCGAGGCACAAAATATGGGTTAGATTTTCTGTGTGAAGAAGATGGGAATGAAGACTTCAGCAGATTTGAAGGTAACATATTTGGTGTCACAGATTCGGATGGAGAGGAGGATAGCAGTGATTTCTCCAGTGTTGAGTGTGAGGATGAAGAGGGGGAGGAAGGGGAGAAAGGGGTGAAAGCGAAGGAAATTGAGTATACCATGCTTTAATATGGCTGAAGTGACATTTTTTGTTTCATTCTCCTTGGCCTTTAGAGAGAAAAATGCAGTTGTGGAATTCCATTTTCGCTAAAGCTGGTTACTGGCGCGGACTGTTCTTGAGTTCTGGTTGTTGCTGTTGCTGATGGACCTGTGCCACACATGAGTAGGGAATAAAATGTCATTGAAGATGAACATCTTATGGTTTTGCTTCATTTGTAATTGTAAACATGAATTTGGAGCAAATTTTATAATATTGTCAGTACCAAGTTCATACTGGGATGGAAGGGCGTTGTGAATTTTGTTATTATTAATTGGAGAACAGATATTCATATCATATCATACGGTGAACTCTAATTTTTGCATCATGATTATGAAGGGCCACTCTCACAATAGCACATATGTCAGTTGTATATAGATCGGGCGCTAGCATGACTTGATTGATCTGATCAAAGGTCGGGTGTTGCCTTTTTTTATCTTTTCCGGACTTCTTTTTTTTCTAAGGTCATTTGGTTTTCGGTCATTCGCTAGCATGACTTGATTGACCTCATCAATGGTTGGGTGTTGCTTTTTTCTTTTCTTTCTAAGGTCATTTGGTTTATTACTCTAAATTTGAGAATTTTAAAGCGACAAAATTCTTTCTCATTAATTTTTATCGAAACATGTCATTATTTATTTTATTTGGAAGTGATGTACTAGTTCTTGAATATTTTTTTTTTCTCTTCTTGAAGTATTAACTAATAATAATAACAATAACAATAATAAAAAAGAGAATCATAATAATAAAACAAAAATATATTAATAATGATAATAATTAACGAAAAAATAACAATAGTAACATATAAAATAGTAATTGTAATTGCATAAATCTTTCAATTTTAATATATTAAACGTGCTCTTTTAATTGCATTAAAATTCGATGGTCCAACTTATAAAAAAAAGAGAATCATAATAATAACAAAAATATATTAATAATGATAATAATTAACGAAAAAATAACAATAGTAACATATAAAATAGTAATTGTAATTGCATAAATCTTTCAATTTTAATATATTAAACGTGTTCTTTTAATTGCATTAAAATTCGATGGTCCAACTTATAAAAAAAAAGACTAGAAAAACTCCTATCCTACGTGAAAAATAAAACACATGGTAAAGTATTGCTGGCGGTTTGAGTTGACGTTTTAGGGTAGAAAAAATCAAAAACAATGGGACGTAATTGAAGTTTAAAAGAAAATGATTCATCCAATCAAAAGATGCCACATCTGACGAGCCCACAATCCATATGACATAAATAGCCGACACGACAAGTGGTCTGTGTAGAGTCAAAAACCGCAAACGTAATAAAACAGGCGGTGCCGTCGTGGACCACGCTTCTCCTGCCACATCGGCACACTGTTTGAAAAAAACCAGCACAGCATCATCAAGTCTATAACCAACTCAGGACAAAAAGAATTAAAAAAATGGGGAAAATATAACCGTTAACTTCATCGCATTAGGTTCTCTCCCAAAACATCCTCTTGATCCATCAAATCACCTCTCTTGTCATCAATTAAAAATAAAAAATCTGCTTCCCGATAAGAGATTAAGGAATGGAAGCGGGAACGCCGACGACGGCATCGCCATCGGCGGCATCACCGGCGGAAAAGAAGGCAGAGAAGGATGGGTGGGAGAACAATGGGAGTTGGAGTGGCAGCAGCAGCAATCATAGTGGCTTGCTTGTGGGTGGGGAGAGGGGAATGTTTGAGTATTTTGGATGGGTGTATCATTTGGGTACCAATTCAATTGGGCATGAGTTTTGTCATATGAGGTTCTTGTTTATTAGAGGCAAATATGTCCACATGTACAAGCGTGATCCTCACCAAAACCCTGGCATTGTATGCTTCTGTTCCTTTTCCCTCTCATCTATCTATCAATCACTTGTTTGTTTTTATTTTTTTCCCCATTCTGTTCTTTATTTCTGTTGTTTATAAGATTCTTAACATTTTCTTTATATGATCTTGATTGTTCTTTTTCATATATATTTTTCCCGTGGTTTAGTTTATTTTTTGTGTTTTTTCATTTTTTGAAGTGATAGCTTTATTGGTTTTTCTGGTGTCCGTAATTAGAGAAATATATCTAATGAATTTAACTAGAAATGAGGGAGAAGAACATCACAGGAGCTCGTGTTGGCTGACCATGGTCAACCATGGAGTTACGTTACTGCCCATTGTAATAGTCATTAAGGATGAAAAGCTAGACGTAAACTCTATGGATAAGGAAATTAGTGAAGTTTTTTCGTACAGTGCTGATGATGTTGCAAAAGGGAGCTGGAAGCTGGATGATTGCCTGTTTGCTTGTATTGGTTATTGAAGCTGTGGTTTTCCCAAAATTGGTTACCTATTATTGGCATTCAGTGAGTTTTCAAGTATATTATCTGGATTTTCTTATAGTTTTGATAAAAGCACTACAAATGCATGATGATGACAGCTGAAAACCTGCCAGTTAGGGTCCTTGGCAACATAATAATAAGAAAATGATTCCAGTGTTTATTGTTGCTGAACAGACATGAGGTTGTTTTGGTGGGAGGTTTTTGAGGTCTGCAGACTTGGCAATTAAGGCGAATCATGTCAATGCATTGCAACTTTTCTTCAATATTTAGTTTTGCATCTTTTATAAATCATCTCTGTTTTATATTCGTTATTTTCGCTGCAAAACTCCATAATAACATTTGTTTTTTTTTGCCATAGATAGAAATTGCATGTTAGGGGACTCGAACTCAAGTCCAGCCCTCCTTGCTTTGCAGGGAGTACAAAATGAGCTACAAGCTCATTGGTTAGATAATAACATAGTTAATGCTTCATTTTTATTTTGTACTGTAGAAAGGTCCAGCCCTCCTTGCTTTGCAGGGAGTACAAAATGAGCTACAAGCTCATTGGTTAGATAATAACATAGTTAATGCTTCATTTTTATTTTGTACTGTAGAAAGTTTCAGCATAAAGTCAGAATGCTAATAAAATATCCTAGCTGAAAAAATTGGGTTTTGGAGCCTTCCTATTTTTCGCAATCCGGAAGGCATTGGCATGAAAAAATCTATTTCCATGTGTTGAATTTTTTTCTATCTATATCTGGTGTATGTTAACGTAACTAGTTTTGCTAACTAGTTCTGTTGTATTGGATCTATGTCTCTAAAGTTAAATTAGTTCCTTCTTCATTTTTTTTCTGAATTGTTAAGTTGGATGTTACTTCTGAACCTTTTTTGTTTCTTTGCAATTTATTTTAAATCCAGAAATCTATTAGGAAGGGTGTAGTAGGTCCTACACTTATGGTGGAGGAGCTAGGGCGTCGAAAAGTCGATCATGGGGTAAGAATATGCACTATCATTTAGTCAATATCAGATGCTTTCTTCTATTGAACTTACAGATGTCATATTTTTTATTCTCACCTGTATAGTTGGGCGTTGGATGTTTTGGTGATTCTTTTATTCTCTCCTGTATAGAAGCTAATTTTTGTCCCTTTCCCCCCCTCCTAATCTGTAGGATGTTTATGTTATTCGGTTTTACAATCGACTGGATGAATCAAAGAAAGGGGAAGTAAGTTACTGAATTTTACAATACTTCTTCTAAATCTATATCTGTGCATGTAGCTAGCTTTCATTATATAGGGAAGATTATCTTTTGATGCAGTTGATATTGCAGTCAACTGAAGAACTGAAGGTTGCTGGTGTGTTGTTAAAATTGGTTTCACATATTATGTACCTTTTCGGTGATAGAAATATGCTACCTGGATTCAAATTATCTTTCTATAAGACTTTGATTCTGCCAAGATTTTGGGAGTTTATCCAGCTAAAGATAGTTGGCATTGCCAATGAAAAATCAAGCTATTAAAATTTGATGGCCCTAAAGTGTTTTTCCCAATAGTAATATTACTATTGCAACTAATTCAACAACCTTAACATGCCGAGATGGTTATAAAATATCGGTTAGTACTTTATGCTTGTAGAACTGACAATTGATGATAGTGTACATATGAAATTGTTTGTGGTAAGCTTGCTTTCACTTTCTTTGAGTAAACTTTTCTTCTATCCAATTACATAACAAGATTAATTAATAACTATAAGAATAGTGAAATCAATGGTGCAATTTTAAGACACTAAGAAAAGACTTAAAGGGTGATAAGTTATCCATAATTTTCATGCTCAATACCTTCTCCTGAACTTGTGGCCTGATGCATGTATGCACTATTTTGATGTTCTAACTTATAAGTTATAACCATAAAATTGTTCTCTATACAGTCTGTTTCAGTTGTATTCTTATGGCTCTTGAGATAAGTAATATTTAGCGTTCTTTCTCATATACCAAACTGACATTCACCAAACTGTCCATGTTTCATTAAAGATTGCTTGTCCTACAGCTGGGGAAGCTCAAAAATGGATTGAGGCATTTGACCATGCAAAGCAACAGGTGCAAGGAAATCCACTTGACTATTTTAACTGCATCTTCTTGAGTTGAATTTATGGCATATGTTTGGGATAGGTTTGCTTAATAAGGTCATCATGGTAGCAATAGTATTGTTTAAAATCTTATGATCCAGAGTATGATACTATAGTGACTATAGTAGCTTTTCCATTCGTTATTATTTTTCCTTAGATTTAACTGTTTTGGTGCTCCTGTGTCGAAGTAGAGCTTCTTTTGAATGCATTAAAAGTCTAATTGTTTATACAAATCAATGCTGGATTCAACTTTTTTTTCTTCTTCTTGTTCATCTCTTTGACAATCGTCTTTTGGCAGGCTGATCAAGAGCTTTCAAGACGAGCTAGTGCCAGTATCAAGCTGAGCGCAGAGGAAGAGTAGGACTTCTATTTGGAGTTTCTTTATAAATTGTTTGCATCAGTTGACAATATTGCCCATTGGCATTACTTGGAAAGGATCAAAGTTTTATACAAATGAATCTATTGAGAATTTCTGTGAAAGTCCAATGTTTTTTTGTGATTGCAAAGTTTAAATATGTGTAAGAATGTATTCTTCCTGTAATCCTTCTATTTACCTAAGAGAAGTTGCAGTCCTTATGTGTTTTGGAAAGATGATTTCTTGGTCATCTCATCAGAAGTCCTAAGTAGTGTAATTGCAATGTCGTCAGGGCATATTTTTCTCTAGGTTATCCTGAGTTGATTACTTATTCCCTGAATGGGTGTGGGTGCTAGGGCACGGGTTAGTGTGTGAGACATGCATCCATTCCTAATTCCTTAGATTAGAGTATCTTCAGTTATCTGAAGTCTGATTAGCTTTCATTTGTATGTGTTTTTCTTCTTGTGTCATTCACGTTTTCCCACAATTGTCTTCCTTCATATCAATCTAATTCTGTGAATTTGAAAATTGAGATTGAGTGTTGTGTGCTTCTTGTTTCATATATATTTGGCGCTTCGTTTTGTCAAATTTCTTACAAAAAAACAAAAAAGCACTGAATGGCTGAGGATTTGTTATTCTGACTATTGTCATTGTTATTATTATTAGTTCTAACATCCCTTTGTTCTTTATTCTATGAAAGGATCAATCTGGAAGGCCATCGACCTAGAGTGAGGCGATATGCACATGGATTAAAAAATCTAATTAGAATTGGGCAAGGTGACATGCTATGCTCATGGTCTGATTTCTTGTATTTTGCTCTGTTTTTTTATGGGGTCTTACACAGTCATGTAGAGTATGTATTCTGACATCACTTTAGCACCAGTTCTTATGTTCCCAGAAAAGGCTTCATGTTATCCAGCATGAACAATCAAGTTTGTAGTGTTTTATTTTGGTTCTTAAATTTGAGGAAAAAACTATAAACCTCTGCATGTCTTCTGATTTTTTTGTATTCCAAAGTTGAAACAAATATTTTCCCATTATACGTGTACACTTTGAGTGAGTCTTATTTGTACACAGTTGTTGAAAGACCTTCTCAGATGTAGCACATGTTTGTAATGGAGTTTATTCCCTCATAGAACTGCTATGCTATACAGAGCAATGTATTTGTCAGAGATACTTATGTCCATTATGACAATTGAGGAATTTAGTTTTCAAAATGATTTGGAAGAAATCATTTTCCTTTGGGTTGTTGTGCGTCATACTCTCTTAATTCACAATACTGTTACTAGTATAGTACTTTATGTCGACTTTTATGATGCCTAGTCTCAAATCTTTTTATTTGACAGAAATCTGTTCGTTTACTGATAACAATCTTTAATTGTTTTTCATTTACATTGTTTGACATTTTTTAATAGTATGCGGCAAAAGTATGATGCTCTTCGAAAATAGTGTCACGTGGCAAGGGAAAAAGGCATAAAAATTTAGATTGTATGTTTCTATTATTTACTTCAAACAATTATGAGTATCACAATTTGTGAGCTATTAGAGTGTTTAGGGTTCTATGAAGGTTTGATGACTTTTTGTATGTACAGAGTTCTGTTGGTTGCTTTCACTTTTATTAACTTAATGAATATGAACTTTAAAGAGGTTAATATTCTTGATTTCAGAAAATGTTATCTACCTCTATTCATTTTTTGTTTTCCTATTTTCTTGTTGCATTTCATAATTTTGACAGGTCCAGAGACACTTTTGCGTCAATCTTCAAAGTTAGCTGCTAATGGTATTTCAGATGTATACTTTGAAGGGGAGAGTGGTGATGCAGTTGAAGCACATGAATGGAAATGTGTTCGCACAGTAAACGGTAAACCTATAGCTATGTATTTGCAGCCTCTCAATGGTCATTGATGTCTAGGTAGTCCTTCATGATTTCTCCACTGCGATTACTTTCTATGAGTATGATTGTTCATTTTGTTTGTGATATTTTTAATGGCATCTCTTTCATTGGGACTCCTCCCGATTCAACCTAGATTAAGTCCTCTACTGGTTGTGCCTAGTCAATGCTAACCCTTTGGTTTGGTGGGGACCTAAAATAGACGCCTGGCCAATGGTGCCGCGTAAGAGTATAATTCACAAGTTATTCAAGGATAAGGCTTGGAGTTGGTTTACTGCCTTTGAAGCCATGCCCTTAGCCTTGCACCATCATTATGGGTTTATCTTTTATCTTTACTCGTACAGTCGGGCTTGTGGTGAGGGGGGACTTTAAAATTTCAGGAGTTCAAATCCATGAAATTGGATACATAGAAAACTAACTTCTACTTAGCATCTACCATGGAGGGATGTGTGTTCCTGTTCCTGGTCTATTGTGGTCCAGAATAGTAATGTCCCTATTATTCTCTTTGCAATTTTTAATAATTTCTGCTCCTTTTGGTGTCAGGTGTTCGTGTCTTTGAGGATGTGAGCAATTCCAAGGTATTGGTCATTCAAGCTTTCATCATTGTTCTATCTTTGGGGTATTATTTCTAATTTTCTAGGTTATCTTCATCTTTCATTCTAAAGATCTCCTGCTGGAGAATAACTATTTATTTTTATAGAAGAGATATAACGTTGCTGCCTAATCGAGTGCTTGTGAGAATGCCTTTATTTCTTAAAAAAATGGAGCTCTTGTGGCTTGTCTTTCTTGGTCAATACAGCTTTTGACTTGTCAAGCAATGAGGCAGGCAGAAACCCATATTCAACCCCCACCCTCCACCCTAAACCCCCACCCAACAGATGATAATAAGGCACTCCGGGTGGACGAAGCAGATCAATGAAAACATAAGTCAATAGAAAAACAAGAATTCTGACAAAGTCTAAGAGTTAGGTACTACCTTTACTTGATCGAATTAAGATATTAGAACCATAGGATATGTCTTGAAAAATATCACAATTGAGTCACAATCTGGTGGTTGCCATTCTAATTTTGCTGTACAGTTCCAAGTTTACTCTTTTCTTTCTTTTATTGATAGTACCCAAGCTTTTATGGCCTATACAAGTTTACAGGCATCTATCTGGATTATAGATCTTAATTCTGTAATGACATGCTTTCTGGACTTGCAAATACAACAAGATGAAGTTACTGTTAAATCAACAATTCTTGGCCATTTTGTTAGAATATCTTCTATTCTTGCACCAATTATACTGGAAAACTACCCTAAAGATGCTGTAATTTATTTTCTTCTTTCATAGTCGGTTGTGTAGTTTATTGTCTCAGTTTTAGGTTTTGACTAATCCAAGTTGCAACCTGAAAAGTTGTTGTCACTCATTACTAAACCGGGATGCATTTGTAGAGTGAAATTGTCATACTCGTTGACGGGCCCAAGTTTTCCGGTATCAATTTGTATTGGAAATGAAGGGTTGCAACTTCTATAAAGTTGATAAAGAGTCCCTTTTCCAATCTGATACATTTGTTTTCATTGTAGTGTGGTAAAGGTGCTCTTGTGAAGGCTGTTGGCGTGATTGATGCGGGTGCTGATGCTGTTTTTGAAGTGTTTCTAAACCTTGACCGTCACCATAGATATGAGTAGGTTTGTGTATCTGTCCCTTAGAGTTTTCTCTCACAGCTTCAAATTTTAATCTCTAATAATTCTTACAGATGGGATATGTTGACGGGTGACTTGGAGCTGTTAGATTCTTATGATGGACACTATGATGTTGTCTATGGGACATATGATCCAAGATACTTGACTCGGTAAAGTCATTATGAAGGATGCACCTTCATTCTTTTAGTTGTATACTTTCTTCAAGAGTCTATTTTACGTCTCTGCTGCCAACTGAATATATTATCCGCATTCTGTTTGAGTTGGTTGAAGTTTAAACTCTTTTAATTTTGAATTGTCTAGGTAGATTGCCACTTACTTTCCTGCTTGTTTGGGCTCAAAACATTCAGTTAACTACCATCACTCATCAATTAGATTGCAACCGATGCAATTTGAGTATACGTGTTTGATGTCATATTACTTAGGTTTGCAGCACAGCTGCAGATAGTTAAGTGGTTCTGATATAGTGGAGCTATTCTCTTTTCATATGGATTCACATGATACTTTCCTAGTTCAATCACTAGCATATCTCATGCAAGCATATAAACTGTGTTTTTATTTGCTTTCAGAGATTTTGCAATTGGGGGAGATATATATATCCTCTACTGTTTCCATAGTTGTCTTTGAATGTTCTCATCACTAATTGCAGATTAAAACCGCAAATGATCTTCTTTGTTTCCTCTTATTTCCTTTTCGAGATCGAAGGAGCTAACCATCATTTATTAATTACAGAAAGGACTAAGATGATAGAAGTACTCTTATTTTATCATAATTAGGTATAATTATTGGGGGAGAGATTCTAGTGTCTTGAAATGTTAAGCTTATAATCATTCTAACTAGGAGAAGTGGTATCAGTGTCATTGCGCTTCAAATATGTATTAAACTTTTATGCTTCAATTGACAATGCTATTTCTATTCTATATGTTGCAGTTTCTTATAACATTTTTCACTGACTGATAATGAAAGATCACACTTAACAGTGTGTCCCTTATTTGTGTTTGAACATAATATTGCTTGGCGTCCCTTATTAAACATTGAATTCTTACAGCAATCAAATTGGTTTAACTTCGTAGTTAGATTGTTTTGCAATTATGTTGCATTTACCTTTTAGGTAATGTGTTCCACAGATGGCAATCCAACAGAGATTTTGTTTTCTCTAGACAATGGTTCCGCGGACAAGACGGAACATACAGTAAGCAAAATGATTAGTTTACAGTTGCTTTTGTCATTTTGTAACTTGCTATGTGATGATGACCTCCTTTTTGGAAAGAATTCCAATCATCTCACCCTCCACTTGTTTCTTTTATCTAGCAATGGAATTGGTAGGGTGGGGTTACTCATACACATCTGAGAGACGTACATATTATAGTTGAAGCACTTGCACTCCCTCTTGCCCAAATTTATGTAGCTCTAGTATATCTGCAGTAAAATACTTGGATCATCGACTCTGGTAACAAACCTTTCTATAGGTGGATGATCTAAGGGAGTGTCATTTCGGTACAAAAAGGGCCATTTATGAATGTTGCCTTATTTAATAATCCAAACTTTAGAGAAAAAAGAGAAAAGAAAGAAAGTCAGAAGGTTAAAATTAGGTGCTAGACATCCATTTATGGTTGCTTAATGGGCATCGTAGCATCTGAAACTAACTATAATGCTTGTGTTGAAAATTCCTTGTTTGGGTTAGGTTACAACAGTTAGTTATGGCCTTTAGAAATGATCATACTCCAATGCAGTGTGAACAGTTTTTTATTTTATCTGAAGAACTTATATTTAGTTAATTTTTTGGATTTTTGTTCTAATGGTTAATAACTTTTTTCCGTTATTTTCTAGTTTAACTTACACTAGCGTGGTTAGCTGACATATTTTGCTCCTGTCTTTTTGCAGCAATCTTACAATTTCCTGCTGTGCATAAAAAGCGACCTCCAAGATCTGGATATCGACGCACAAAAATCAACCGTAAGAGGATTTAATTGTTAGACTATCTCATGCATTTCTGTGCTCTGCTTGTACTGCCGCTCATGAATACCATCATCTAAGAAGTTTTAAGTCACTGGGTTTAGCATTGTTTATTCTGCAAAAGAAATGTGCATCTACATTTTAAATCTGGTTCCCTGAAAGGTTTATATATTTCACTTGGGCATCTGTAAATTCTTTAGATGAAGTTGTAAGTTATTTCACCTCTTGTTTTTCTTTTCTCTTCTTAATTTTGGATTAGATTATTGATTTATGTTTGTGTGTGTTTGCTACCAATAACTTGGTTACTTGTGATTTGCATGTCGATTGTCTGATGCATTTTATGCCATATCAATAATGAAGCTTCTACACATAGGTCATTGTATTTTCAGTGTCATGCTTATATTTTTTATAGAAGTTGATTTTTGTTTTGTATAATCAAATTGCGAAACTTGATCCTTCACTGATTTGCTTTTTTCCCTCACTCATGTTGTTGTCGCTTGTAGCTTCGACTTGGGAAATTAGACCTTTAAACACACCCATGGGTTCAAATACAGCACAATCTCTTATTACACAAATGTTAGAGATACACCAAGCTGGTTGGTGTAGATGGAAGAAAAACAGCAGCTCAAAGTTTGAAAAGAGTATTCCTTATGCGCTACTCTCCCTAGTGTCAGGTTGGTTTCAACAACAACACGTGCACGCGCACACGCACACCACACACACACACACACACACACACATGGCTATCTGCACAGCCTGAAAGATTAACAAGTTAGTACCTTTGGCTCCATAAGATGTAATATTGTCCATGCCTAGTTGTGTTCCAGCAAGATTTTCGAGTTTCCTGAAATTCACGCATGGTTTTTGGTAGGAAGTTATCGGCTAAGAGATCTATTTTGCTTACTCAATCAGTGACAACCACTTTATTGCATATTAGCACATTGGTTGTTGAGATAGCTTATCCAAATACGTTGATGTAAGTGCAAGAACATGTTTTCCCTTTTATTTTTGAGCCACGCAAAACCATGTTTTCCCTTGAAAAGCACTTTTTAGGTCCCGCTCTACCATTTTATTGAGGAGGATTATATATGTCTCTAATTGTCAGGTGGTTCTTGAACGGCATCATATCGTAATAGTTTCCATGACTAATTCTTTTTCGTTTTTCTCAAAATTAAAAATTAAAAATAAAAGAAAGAGGAAAGAATGAGAACATTGATCACAAAAATCCAGGGGTTATTTGTTGGGACAGAATTTCCAAGTTTTGGTTTACTCTTTCCTGGGGGTATTCAAAGCAAATTGTGAAACTATGCTGCAGATATTGTTTATCAGACCCCATGAATTGATTTGTGCGCTTTTCCCTCATGATCAGGTCTAAAAGAATATGTTGGTGCAAATCCTGCACTCAGATTTAAAGTTTCCAGCACAATTGTTCATTCAAAAATTTCTGATAGTGGCATTCCCTCCAGTGAATATGAGGATGAAGTACAGGATGCGTTTTATGATGCAATTGCTGGTGACTCCTCCTCATCATCAGAAGACAGTGATGATGATGATGAAGCCAAGAAGGTTTTGTTTCCTTTACATATATTAATTTTTGGTGCAAAAAGACCAATCGCATTCGGAGCATAGAGTGTAAAACATAGTTATTAAAACCGGACCAGACAGGTTGAAATGATGACCCAGACAGCCAGACCTCAAACTAGGTTCGATATTCTGGGCAGAAGATAGTTGAACTTAAAAAACCAGTTGCAGTTTGACCTGGAATTTTTTCTTTCAATATTTTTTGGATTTTAAGTTATAAATGTGTATTTTTATATTCTACTAACCTAGCGATAAAACCCGGTTGAACCATTAACCCATTGACCCAATAACTTGAGCTGTTCAATGTCTTGTTCGGTTCTGATAACCATGGTGTAAACGGTTTCGCTTCTGATAGGTCTTTTAACTGACTTGAAACGTGGTCAGTTCAATGGGGGGTGGCACTGAGTCACTGACCACCTCGGCCAACCCATTATTAAATGCTCATTTGCAGGACAACTTCTTTTTATAGAAAAACCTTCTTTATAAGTGTCAAGGAATTTTCATGTTGAAGGTTGTCTTTGTAACAGGACATGAAAGGAAAATTGAAGAGTGTTTCATGGGCTATTTCAGGCTTAGCTTTGAAGCGAACTTCAGGTAAACTCTCTTGCCGGCCGCATTTTTTCTTGATTTGTCCTACAACTACTATTTCTTTTGCATTGTGTCTCTACTATTGCTTGTGAAAGTTATTTCCATTTTGCAACCAATGTAGATTTTTGTCTTGGTTGTACGCGCACACACACAAATCATATATCATTTGGGATTTTATGCTTTATGTAGGTTCTTTTTAGTACTTTTCGTGGTGTCAACATGATGGAAGATTGATATTGACAATACTACGACCTTCTGTCCTCGTTTCCTTTTTCCAATTTTATTTATGGTTTTGAATGCTAATGCAAGCTGCCAATGCAGTTCCAGACACGGATAAAGAATTTGATCCTAGCGTGGCTCCAATTAGTTTTGACCAATGCCAATTTCATGGTTCTTTGAATAAGGCAAAGGATGAGAATGACTCACACTGTTGGGACTCTCCTAGTGGCAAAGGATTTATGATTAGAGGAAAAACTTACCTCAAAGATAACTCCAAGGTAGGCTCTTTTGTCTTCTAATTTTTTTATTTAAGCTATGCTCATGTATAACATTATCGTAATGCACCAATGGTAGTGCTCTGTGTTTTCTGACAACAGACGGAACCATATTCAACTTTTCCTTTTACTGCCTATATTTATTTTCCTGTTTACTGTAATTTTGCTTCCAAGTTTAGATACTAACAAATCTCGTCATCTAGTTTTCTATGTTATCTATACCAATATGCAAATTTGGTTTGACAAGTGCAGAGGCCTTGCCCTTTCTTTTGACATTAGTTTGTTGTGGTATTTTACCTTCTTTTGGGTTGTTTTGGTGCGATATTTTCCTATAGAAGCGGTACATAATTCCATGCCATTGCCAATTGATGTTTGATAGTAGTTTTTGTCAGATTGACATTGCAGTGCAATGCTGGGATGACAGCTCATCCATTCCCATTCCATCTATTAGCTATTGTCTTTGGTTGCCACTTAATATGCAGATTTGTATAAAGGATGGTATTGCTAAGGCTGTTTGTAATTTAAATAGGAATGATCTCCTTGATTCATCCAGTTTCCAGTTTTGTGGTTTTGATTGTATATGATTTTAGATACCATTTGCACTGGACTTTCACTTGTTTAACCTGGCATTTTGTCACTGCAGCTATAAAACTTCTCTGTGCATGCCATTACTCTTAATTCCTTACTCTCTGTGTGAACTACATGTTAAGTCTTGCAGATGCATAAACCTTTGATTTTTAGTGTCAGTGTAGTTCATCTGCATTTTTTTAACTTTACCAATTTGCAGATAAATAGTCAGCTGTTTTCCTCTTTTACCTTAACAGTCTTTTAACTTGACATTTCTTTTAAACCAATATCAAAACATTTATGGTTTTTTGGATGGTTTGCCTGCTTATACTTCATCAATTTCTGTTATGTTTTAATGTATTATTGGTGTTTTGAACTCAACACTTCTTTTAAACCAATATCAAGAAACTTATGGTTTTGTTTTGATGGTCTTCCAGCTAATACTTTATTAATTTCTGTTATGTTAGTTTTGTCAACTGTGACATACATCCAAGTTGAAAATGATTTTGCAAAGTTATTTGCTCCATGCTGAAATGGAAATGAGGTCATTTGTGGATTAACTAGTCCTTGAGTTGAATAGAAAAATGCAAATCTCTTTGGCCATGGTTTTAACATTTAACATGCAAGCTGCACCCTTTTCATTATTTTCAGGTAATGGGAGGCGATCCCCTTCTCAACCTCATAGCGGTTGATTGGTTCAAAGTTGATAGGGCTAGGGACGGGGTTGCACTCCATCCCAGGAGTATGGTTCAGGTACATCATTGAAATTATCGTCTCTTCGCTGTTTTTTGCAGTCAAGATTGTGATGATAAATCCTTCTGTGACCTTTCTACTAGAATATTCCAAAGGTTCATACAGTTTCTTGCCTCGTCTCGCTTTGCTTTAGCGGCTGCTTTATGTTGTTGTCCACTTCTATGGCATGACACCAGTAACAATGACCGTTGAAAGTTTTTGCAAAATATGAAGCACACGGGCTTAATTTTTTTTTTGCTTTGTTGCATGTGCCTGCAAGTCTGTAAATTTGGTTATCATGGTTTTCTTTTTCCAAGCCCAGGCTAGCATGTCTTCATTTTAAGATTATTCTCTTCCATTATCTGCTTGTAGACTGTACCAAACTTTCTCCTGGATTATTAACTGGTGTATGCCTGTCCCTCACCGTTGGCATCCCAATTTAGGAGATTTGAATAGTGAATTGAAACATAGGTCCTCAATTTCCCTTGCGTTCCTTTGTACTTGAAAAACATTTTCTGCATTTCTCAGTGGGTTGGTTGAAGTGATTCTCGCCAGTATTAAGGACAGTTGATTTTATTTGATGCAGTCTAATTTTTTTTAATATCTCATACTTAAGAGATGCAAGTACATTTTGATAAAAGTATTCACATATTCAGTGTCTTCTCAGTATGAACATCTTTTCATGATTGGTTTGCCTATCAATTCTCTTCTCATTATAAGTGGTGTATCTCCTTAGTGAATATCTAGAGAAAAAGGTAGACAATAGTTGCTAGATGTGGTACTCTTGACATTTTTTGTTTGTTTTGCAAAGACATATCATAATCGAGTTAATGATCGATAGTTCTGTGTTATTTTGGAGGGAATCTATCCACTAACTTTTCACTTTTGGTTTCAGACGGAATCTGGGAAGAAACTCCCGTTTATCCTAGTTGTTAACCTTCAGGTATGCAGATCAGGACATTGCAGTTTCACTAAATTTGACTTGTGCTTTATCAACACAATGCCTATTGTTTCAGGTTCTGTTGTTTGTTAGTCCTAAACTTATTGTTATTGAAGATTTTTAGAAGAGGATTTTATTGAGTCTCTTAATCTTAAAATGATACAAGTAATTACATAGAGTATATATACACAATTTGGCTGCACTATTGTGAGTTCAGTCACCATGTATGAATGCAGTCCATGCATTCAACATGGATGAGCTGCTGTAAATCTATGACTGGAAATTGTCAACTAAATCAGCCACCATGTATGAATGCAATCCATGCATTCAACATGGGTAGGCTGCTGTAAATCTATGACTGGAAATGTTGTCCAGTTTGGCTGCTGTCCAAGTTGGCTGCTGTCCAACTTGGTAGCTGTCCATCTTTACTGCTATGATATTCAACACTCCCCCTCAAGTTGGTGCATAGATATCACACATGCCCAACTTGCAAATCAACGTGTGATAGGTCTTCTTGTTGAGTCCCTTAGTGAACACATCAGCGAGTTGTTTTTCAGACCTTACATGAGATAAGCTCAAGACACCATCAACCAATTTCTCCTTGATGAAGTGTCGATCAATCTCAATGTGTTTTGTCCGATCATGTTGAACTGGATTCTGGGCTATACTGATGGCAGCTTTGTTGTCACAAAACAAGGATAATTTGTCTGCTGACAAGTTTAATTCCTTCAATAATTTTTGTAACCATAGCAGCTCACACACACCTTGTGCCATTGCTCTGTATTCTGCTTCAGCACTTGATCGAGCAACTACACTTTGCTTCTTGCTTCTCCAAGTGACTAGGTTTCCTCCAACAAAGGTGCAGTAACCAGAGGTGGACCTCCTATCATCTGGAGATCCAGCCCAATCTGCATCTGTAAAGGCTTCAATTCGAAGATGACCATGTTTGGAGAAGAGTAGGCCTTTGCCAGGGGCTGACTTGAGATATTGCAGAATGCGAAAGACTGCCTGTAGGTGAGGCTCCCGTGGATCGTGCATAAATTTGCACACTAGGCTAACTGCATACGCTATATCTGGTCTAGTATGCGATAGATAAATCAATCTACCCACTAATCTCTGATATCTTTCCATATCAACTGAATCACCAGTCTTTGCTTGCAGCTTATGGTTGCTCTCAATAGGAGATTCTATGGGTTTACATCCCAACATACCAGTTTCTGCCAATAGATCTAGAATATACTTTCTTTGAGAAATGAATATGCCTTTATTAGATCTGGCAACTTCAATTCCCAAAAAATATTGTAGTTTTCCTAGATCCTTGATCTCAAACTCCTTGGAAAGAAGCTTCTTCAAATGAGTCATTTCTTCCCTGTCATCTCCTGTCATCACTATATCATCAACATAAACTATGAGGAGAGTGATCTTACCCTTATTATGTTTGAAAAATAAGGTATGATCTGCATTGCTTTGTTGATAATTGAATGAGAACATTGCTTTGCTGAATCTATCGAACCAAGCTCTGGGAGATTGCTTTAGCCCATAGAGTGCTTTCTTTAGTCTGCAAACCTTTCCTTGCGCTCTTTCATCATCAAATCCAGGAGGAATCTCCATATACACTTCTTCCTCTAGGTCACCATGGAGGAATGCATTTTTTACATCAAACTGCAGTAAATCCCAGTCGAGGTTGGCAGCACAAGAAAGTAAGATCCTGATTGTGTTCATCTTTGCTACAGGGGCAAACGTCTCCTGGTAGTCCACTCCATAGGTTTGAGTGAATCCCTTGGCTACTAGTCTAGCTTTAAACCTTTCGACGGAACCATCAGCCTTGTGTTTCACAGTGAATACCCATCTACAGCCAACCAGTTTCTTTCCATGTGGAGGAGTGATAAGTTCCCAAGTCTCATTTTTTGCCAAAGCTTTCATTTCCTCCACCATTGCTTCTTTCCATTGGGAGTCTTTGAAAGCTTCCTTCCAATCTTGTGGAATAGACACAGAAGACAGGGACAAGGCAAAAACTCTATAGCTGGGTGACAAGGAATCATAAGAGATAAAATTAGAGATGGGATGTTTAGTACAAGCTCTGACACCTTTTCTTTGGGAAATAGGTTTATCTAAATCATCAAAAGGTAACTCACCAACAGAGATTGATTCATGATCAGAAGTAGGTTGCATGATGGCTTCTGTTGTCTTGTCTCTCCTCGAGTATCTCAACAAATCAGGCTTGTCCAATCTACTAATTTTCTCCCCCTGTCTACTTGTTTCTCCTTCAACTCTCTCTTCAGAATTAGAATTATCCATTGGGGTAAGATCCTGAAGCGTTACAGAACTAGGTATCACCTCTTCTTCATCATTACTCTCCTCCTGAAGAGGTGATTGGGATGGGTTGAAGTAGGGTTCAGTTTCTCTAAAAGTGACATCCATACTAACAAAGTATTTTCGAGAAGGAGGATGATAACATTTATAACCTTTTTGGGTTGAAGAATACCCAAGGAATACACATTTTTTTGCTCTTTGGTCTAGTTTCGTAGTTGTCCTGCAATGAACAAAATAGATACACCCAAAAACTTTTGGAGCAAGTGCTATTTTTTGGAGATTGAGTTCCTTTTCTCTCCAAGCACTATCGATTCAAATTTTTCTTTTGTTCTTTTTCTGCTCATTATTGAAAGATGGCAGATGATAAGAAAACTTCAGTCACTAGTTCTGACAACCCCTCCTTGCAAATCAGTCAAGTAAAGCTTGATGGCACCATCAACTACCTTGCATGGTCAAGGTCTTGCTTATTGTTCATCAAAGCTAGAGGATTGCAAGGCTACATTACTGGTACTAAAAAGAAACCAGCAGAAACAGATCCCATCTTTAATCGTTGGGATTCGGAAAACTCACTTGTGATGGCATGGCTTCTCAACTCAATGCAGCCGCCTATTTCCAAAACATATTTGTTGCTCGACTCAGCAGAAAAAATATGGGATGCCGCTGCTATTACCTACTCGCAAGTAGGGAATGATGCCCAAATCTTTGAGATTCGGAGCAAAGTCCATGGCACGAAGCAAGGTGAGATGACAATTTCTCAGTATTATTCTGAACTCCGTGGCTTATGGCAGGAGCTGGATTATTATCAAGACTTCCAAGCTGATTGTTCTGGAGACGCAGCCAAATTTCAGAAGATGATTGAGAAGGAACGGGTCTATGATTTCCTAGCTGGGTTGAACAATGAGTATGATCAAACCCGAGCTAATGTCCATGAAGATTTTTAGAAGAGGATTTTATTGAGTCTCTTAATCTTAAAATGATACAAGTAATTACATAGAGTATATATACACAATTTGGCTGCACTATTGTGAGTTCAGTCACCATGTATGAATGCAGTCCATGCATTCAACATGGATGAGCTGCTGTAAATCTATGACTGGAAATTGTCAACTAAATCAGCCACCATGTATGAATGCAATCCATGCATTCAACATGGGTAGGCTGCTGTAAATCTATGACTGGAAATGTTGTCCAGTTTGGCTGCTGTCCAAGTTGGCTGCTGTCCAACTTGGTAGCTGTCCATCTTTACTGCTATGATATTCAACAGTTATAATGCAATATTCAGCTTTTGGTTAGCATTTGACTTCAAAACTTGCAGTTGTTTCTACTGAATATAAATTTGTGTTTTCAAATTGTATATTTCACCATTGTTTTTTAAGAGAGATGCCACCTTGGAAAAAGGTGAATGCTATAGATCCAAATGGGGTTGAACATGCTTATGATTGTGTAAGGACATGGTTCTGTACGTCATAGCCTTTTGAGTTTGTCTAACTGTTTGCTTATACGATATTAATATGCAGTAGAGGATGTCCCTCAAAACCCCATATTCAGTGTTTCTTATTATTGGGTTTGGCGTGGATGTGCTTGTGGATGTTGTCGATGGGTAGTGGTTGAGTTTATACTTTATAGCTAACATGTTGGATTGAATTTAAAAGGGTGGACTGCGTATTTGTAATTCTTATAATGTTGCTATTTGCAACCTTGCAGGTCATTGTATGCAAACTGTATTTTTTGAGATAAAAGCAGGAAAAGTACAAAAAGCATGTGACCATAATTTGAAAATGAAAAACCCCATATTCAGTGTTTCTTATATATATATGGGCTTTTCTTTTTTGTTCATTTTGATGTTCTAAAGTTTGATAGAAATGCAGAATTAGGTGCTGCATCTTTTTTTCTTTTTGTTTTCTACATTTTTTAGATCAACATCTTTTTTGTTTCTCTTGTTCGCTTCCTTTCGTTTTTCCTTATAAGTCCACTTTTTTTTAAACTGATTTTTTTTCCTAAGTTTTTCATTATTTCATACCTTTTATAATATTTTGTTATTAGTTTAATAGAAAACAGTGACATTCAGACCTAAAAAAGGAAACAGTGACATTGCTTTGAAAAAATTATCAGGGACTTCGTAAATCAAGCTTTTGAAACCATAGGATATTTCACATTGGATAGTTCAGGGGTATTTTGCAAAAATATTTAGGTTCATTATTTTTATTGGATGGTATTAGTTATTAAAGATTCGGTATCTGAAGATATTTTTTTGGCTGTGGAAGTTGTTTGTCTTACGAAGAACAGTTGCCTTGCACATTTTGTTTCAGATTCCAGGAAAACCAAACTATAGTATGGTCCTCTACTATGCTGCAGATAGGCCAGTAAATAAAAGTTCCTTGTTGGGTAGATTTATTGATGGAACAGACACATTTCGAGATTCAAGATTCAAACTAATTCCTAGTATAATTGAGGTATTAAACATTACATATGAAGATCAAAAGATCTGTTGGCTTTTCTCGGTTATGCTTTACAGTATGGGGAAACTGAATTACACTTCAATGGTTACAGGGATATTGGATGGTCAAGCGTGCAGTTGGGACAAAAGCTTGCTTATTGGGGAAAGCTGTAACCTGCAGGTACCTCAGACAAGACAATTTTTTGGAGGTATTTCTTCAGTATTTTTTTTTTCCTTTGAGGCATATGCGTTAATCTGCACTGTTTACATTTTACATGGTTAGCATATGGTAGCATTTTTTCATCCATGTTGTCCGTGTCATTCAGGAAAGTATTTAGCCATAGGGCAATAGCTATTAGACTGTAATCCATTTTATTCCTTGTTAACTAAACAAAAACAACCATGATACATGTTTTACTTGTTCTGTACTCGTGTACCCTCTGTGATTTGCTTTAAGTTTGTGAAAAAATTTACATCTCCTATTGTACTTCAATTCCAGAACTTTTTTTCAAACCTCTTCAAAAGTTTCTCATGTACTTCTACTAGTTATGATCTTTTAGCTTTATTTAAATTCTTACTTCACTTGGCATCACTTGATCAAAGAAAATAATGCAACGAGTATTTAGTATACGAGGATCCATTTTCTTATTGGAAAATGGTATTTTTTGTGTGTAAATTCTTCCTGAATAGGCCAACGGAACCATGTGGCTTCCGTCAGTGTCTTTGCCACATATAGAGAACAATTAATCACACAACTTTTATATCCACTCATCATCTTCTTTCTGGTTGTCTTCTGCATCCCTGATAAGTGATTGGAACAACGTCTTTACACAGCAAAGGAACAAAGATACCGCAAGATTTATCCCCATAAAATTTTAAAAAAAAAAATGGAGAATGGATTGACTAAAAAAGTTGTTATCCAACACTTTTTTATAGGCTATACAACCCTTTTGTTATCTCTTCGAACTTTACTTCTGTTAGACTCTCTGCCTTTGTCAGATCTCATTTAATTTCTTAAACCACGATCCCTGCTTAATTAATCAAAAAATTGTTTAAAAAATCCTCTTGTATCTCAAATCACCGCCATGATAACATAACACCATCTTCATTCTGTTTTCCTTTGAAGTGGTTTAGTGGATAAGTTTGCATTTTTAATAG
The DNA here is from genome assembly GCA_963691705.1 of Viola odorata. NCBI lineage: Eukaryota > Viridiplantae > Streptophyta > Magnoliopsida > Malpighiales > Violaceae > Viola > Viola odorata. Next base: position 58,152,711 of record OY829542.1, read on the forward strand.
ATTTCACCTTTACATTTGCTATCATGCATAGATTAATACTTTGGTGTCAATTGGATGCGCTGCTCGTGTCAAAGGTGCTAGATGAAATGCTTGACATAGTAAGTAAGGACCCAAATGATATTACTGCCATTTGATTTTCGTAGAGCAGTGTAATTTTAGTAATGGTGTAATGCAGAGCACCATTTGGTTAGTAAAGTAAGTTATGTGGCTGTGCAAAGTAAGGATCCTAGTCAGTCACGTAGCATTTTCGTGAAATTTCTGGGAAAAATAGCACCATCCTTTCTTATCTCACTTCTTACTTGAATTTGAAAATGACTGCAAAAGCCTAGGGTGTGTTAAAAATGCTAGATTTCATATTTTATATGGACTTAGAAGGATACACTAGAGTGACTATCAGTGAAGGCTTTCTACGGGATCACTTTTCCTTGAGAAATTAATGCTGCAGGTTTTCAGGTGCAACCTGCTCATTTGAATACGTAGTTTTGTTTTCAACAATGCGATAATCATGAGCAAATTAGGTTGACCTTTTGGTTGTGCCAGCTGAAAATACAACTTCTTATATTGGTATCAGGTGGAAACTGTGTTGGGCATTAAACACCTACGATGAAGTGATGAGGTTTTAGAAATATTTATATGTTGAAAATTCTGGATCATGTTCTTGTTTGTATTTTGAAAAATATTCTAAATCATTTTCTCATATCAGTACAGACTTGAATTTTTTTTATATACAATGGATTGCTAGGTAAACTTTGGATTTTCTTTGCCTATTTTGTCTTAATTGATTGATGAGGACCTGCACGTTTTTTGTTTACCTTGATACTTGCTTTCTAATGTTTCTTTAATTTACTAAACCACTGCTTAATTTTATGTGGTGTAGATCGATGTAGATATTGGCTCATCTTCAGTTGCAAGGAGTGTCATTGGTCTTGTCCTCGGATATGTAACAAGCTTAGTTGTTGATCTTGCGATTTTGATAGAGGTTTGTGCCTTTGTGACTTTTATTTTTCGTTCTAGTGCATGCACACTTGCATTGTCAATAGTTATGGACCTCTTCATTTTTTGTTGCATTTTCTCCAGCTATCAACTTTTTTCTCTAAATTAACTTATAAGTAGAACTGGATCTCGGTGAGCTTGTTTACATATTTTTGGGTTCTTTTGCATACTTTTTTTTTTTTGCATCTTAAGTAGCTTGGGCCTCTAGCTTTTATTGGTAAATATGGATTATGAACCTAATGAGAGATGATTAGATTCACAAACAGTATTCTGGAAGCAATGACAAAAATAATAGGCCCCCTTTGTTTATTAACTAGATATAATGAACCCCTCTTAGAGCAAGTAGCAAATTGAACCTTAACTTTATAAATTTGATTCAATCCAACCTAGTTGAGCAAATTTATTTACTTATATGGCCTGTTCAAAAGCACATACATTTTTAATGTATTGGCTTGCCAGGTCAACTTTGGAATCCACAAGCCTAAGGTAATGGCCCAGCAGCTCACATGAGCAGAGTGCAGACAGGACCCGCCAGATGTTGGTGGGTCCTACCTGCGATGTTGACATGGCAAGCTATAAACTTCATGTTTCCAATTCTTAGATGTTGCCTCTCTTAGTTTAAATTGAATCAGTTTTACAAAATGGAGTTTCAGTTAGTTAACCTTTATGTTCAAGGGTTTCATTGGAGCTTAAATCAATTGCACGCCTTGTAAATTAAGTAATTCATAAAATTTAGACATTCAATTAGAGAAATATTGTTTAGGTGAGAGTTTAAGAATCTCTTACAATTAAATCACAATTAAATAAGAAAATGGATTTTTCCTGAATCAGAGCTAATAAAATTAGAAAAATCATTTTTATTGTGGAAAGTATAAATTTAAAGTAATGTAGTTCAAAATTAAAAAGAAAAGTTCAGATAATAACACAGAAACCTAATGAGATGCTTTCTTATCAAATAAATGACCCTGTGGAGTGTTTATTATTTTCTACTTATGGCTGATTCGAAATATCGAGCCAAAAACCAATTGACCATATCTAGGTTTGCTCTTATATTTTTTGTTTACAATGATTTAACCCTGACGTTTAAGAAATTCCCTAATCCCTCACCACTAGTGCAACAGTGGCTCACAGTATGCAGGCAATATGCCATTAAGCGATAGTAAATATATATATATATATATATATATATTGTATACTGTTGTGTTGCCATTAATGTATTTTTACAACAAAATTCAACTACTATAGTAAGACATGAATGGTTGAAACGTAAATAGATGGAATGCAAAGAGTCATAATATTAAGAATATAAAGTGTTAGAATATGGATGGTTGAAATGTAAAAGTTAGAATATAAAGGGTTATTTTAAGTACTATATAAGCAATGTATGGAAACTCATGTTTTTTAGAGGTGGGATCAAGCATTTTAACAAGAGCAGTTTCCTTTTATTTTTTAGACGGAGGTGAAACTTGAACTCTACTCTTATTGGTGTATTTTAACAAGCAGTTTATTGAGTGTAAAATTATCATTTGTTTGATGAAACTATTTTTCATAGCAATTAATGTTTTTCGTATAAATGGGTGAGAAATTGATTTTTTTGTACAACTGGAGTTGTTGAAATAGTTCAATGAGAAGATATGTTGCAGTTTTTTTCTCCAACAAAAATTGTCATTTGTGATATTTATATGTTTTTATATATTATTATTTCTATTTTTGAGAAAAAAAGTTTATGACTTCAGTTCAAAACCTTAGCTATGTGTTTCTACTTAACAAAAATAGCAAATAAAAGTATTCTCACGCCTTGCGTGTGCTGAAACCTTGTTCTTCTAATTGTGGAGCCGTTTACTAGTAAACTGGTGTATGGTAGTGATGAACTTTGATCACTAAAGGCATTCATATCTCTCAGCTAGATATTAACAGTAGTTGTGTCTGCAGGGTCAAGAAGATTCAGAGTTGCCTGAGTATATCCTTGGGACTGTCCGGCTGAATCGTGTGAAGCTCGACTCTGCTGTACCTTTGGATGTATAAGGTTTTCAACTGCCTACATTTTTCATGGTCATATTTCACCCCTGATTGGTGCACTAATTTGTCTGTGGCATCACTTCGATGCTGCCCAGTCTATTATTGTTAATTCCAGTCATTCTTTCTTAAAACTTTGCTGTTTACTGGCTGCCTGCATGTCTACGTGTCTGAACATCTTGCCCATTTTGTATACCGAATCCTCCTTCAGTTTGTTCCGTATACATCTTTCTTCATCTGCAGGCCTAGACTAGAGTCTGTACTCCATATTGATTTCACCCTTGAACATTGTTGGATTCGATAGACTGGTTGGAAACATGTTCGTTGATTCAAGAGCGTGGTTGCACGATTAAATCTGCAAGATAAGACTTATCAAAGTATCAGTTATTTAGAGAAGTTGCTAAAATTTACTTGGTTTTTGCTTAGAAATGTGCACTTGGAAGTTCATTAGGGTAAGTAGAGCAGCAGATGCTGCAATCTTATTCATGAATAATCCAACGTAGTTATTAGGTTTAATTTTTTTTTAAATTCAAAGTATCTGCAGGTGTTCTTTTTTTTTTTTTGGCAAGATAGGGATTCGCTGATTCGTTTTTGTTTATTTCTGCATTGTGTGCCTCTAGATCCCTTCCGTTTTTTGAGTGATATCTAATCAGATTATTATTTTGTCAGCATGAAAGTTTTCTTTGATCCGTGTCTTCAAGTAAAGTGAAGTATACTACTAGTAAAGTTGCTTCCATCTGAAACTAGTCTGTCATCTTGATTTGCATGGCTGCATACATGAGGAGCAAAGGCTGCATCTCGTTACGATTCCATGTTATATATACTAGTACAGTATTATTAGCATTAGCATTTCCTTATACTAAGCTGTGTTAAGACTTGAGAAATCTCTCGCCCAAGCTGGAAGGTCTGTTAAATTTTAATGATATCAGATCTGCTATTTTGGTAAGAGGCCCATTTAGCGCGTGCTATTCTTAACCTTTACTTGTGGAGTAAAATTTCAGTAGAACAGATGCACCGGTGCATCTTCCGCTGAGATGATACCACATGTATAGAAATAAACTATTCTGTACATGTGGCATCCCATCAATTGTATGGTGCATCCGTTCTACTGAAGTTTTTTCCTATTTTGTATTTCTTCTGTTGTTTGTTCTAGCAGTTTTTAAAATTGTAATCATGTATACAAAACATGATTAGACTGTGTAGTGCGTATTAGCTTGGGATTAGACTATGTAGTAGTAGTACTGTATCAAACAAGAACAGTAATATGACACTGATTCCAAGAAAATGTCCCTTTCTCTGTAATCACCTTACTAACTGCACCCACTTTTATCCAATCACCTTTATTCACTTTATTACTCCCTCCGTCAATTATATTATTATAATGTTTTAGTCTAAAAATAATTGTTTGTATTTATTTGACGTCTTTGTGTTATTTTTTATTTTTTTAATATTATTTCTAACGCGTGGGTTCCTGATAAAAAGAATTTTTTCAATTGTTTAATATAAAAACCGACGTGGGTCCTTCATAAAAATAGTTTTTTATTTTTTAATATTAAAATTGACTCTTGGGATCTATACAAAAGTAATATTTTCAATTATTTAATATTAAAACTGACGCGTGGGTTTCACACAAAATAATTTTTCATTTCTATAATAGTATTAAAAATTTACACAAATTTACTTGTTCTTAAAACTTGTGATTCGTAGACCCGCGTCAAGTAATTGTTAGCGTAGGAAGTGCAATATATGCATGCAAATAGCAAATGGCAATGCTTTAGGAGTGACTGACGTTAACTTTTTTGTCTGGAGAATATTTGATTTTGCTTTTTTTTCGGAAATAATTTCATTCGAGCACTGTCAAGTCTATCCACACGTTAGCTTCTGCACCAGCACCAACCAGCATGTTTTGACTAGATGTTGTTTCATTCCTTGTATATTTTGATTGGCTCTTCAATTTTACCGTGAATAATATTGATAGTTGTAGTTTGTATGATTAGATTTAGGGTTTGATGATTAAGATGATCAAATCAGAAATCAAAGAAAGCATAGATTAGCGGTAGCAGATAGATCATAGCTCCCACTTTTTTGACTGCGATGGGAATCCAATTCCATTCAAAGTTCAACCAAACCAAACCAGAGAGCTCTTTCTTCTTTTTTACCTAAAAAGGAGTGGACACCACAGCCTCCAAGACCACACGGTCGGTCGGTGTGGTGTTCTTGTGCAAACTTTCTTCCTTTGCAGCTCCAATGATTTTATACACATATACCAAGTTCTTTCCTCTCTTCTTTTTTTTCTTTTCTATATCAGGAATCTTTTTTGTTTCGGGATTAGAGAATGAATTGTGGCTTTGGATGTTGTAAGTTGCAAGACAATAGAATTGTGAGGTCTACGGGTTTTTTTTAGTCATCATAATTAATTTAAATGTATGTTTGACGTTTGGTTATTTCGGTTACATTTTGATCGGACCTTATAGTAAACTGATGAAATTTATGTCTAAATATGACTTTAAGAATGATAGGGTCCCTGTCGAGCCTCGGGTCTGGCTTTACTTATGAAGTTATGACTACCCTACTTCATGCATAGGAGGATGAGATTGGTTTATACCAAAGTTAGCATAACTGAATCAGATATCAAACGTTGGAGTTTTTAGGTTAATGATTAGTGGTTCAATTAGATTTTACTGTTAGTTTATTTTTATAAGCCCAGAAGCAGCGCGGTAATTAATTATAAAAATACATATTTATACCATAAAATTAGAAAATTTAAAAAACTCAAAAAAAAAGTAAAAATTGCCGAGTACAATCAGTTGAGTTGATCGGTCTGCTCGGATTGATCAATCTTCTCTAGTTCAACTATTTATTGTGGGAAAATGTCAGACCAAGCAGGTTAGGAGCATGTGTTACTGGTTTATTAGTTGGACCGAACCAGTTAAGGGTGGGTCTAGGACACTATTTATCGGTCGGACTAGGGGTGTATACGGACTATTTGGTCTGATTTTTTTGGAGAAAACTAAACCGAACCGGAAATTTACGATTTTGAACCCATGATTTTAAGGTAAAATGCTAACTTTTTAACCATCAAAACCAATAATATTTATTGATACAAAAATTTGTAAATATTATATATATATATAACAAAAAAATAAAAGGACTCTAAGAGTAAATAACAAGTGATTGACATTATATATAATGGCTAGATCATTAATAACGTGGCAGTGATGCATTTATTGACATGATATAAGGAGAAATTATAAGATATGGCAGAGGCAAATAGAGCTTTTGTACATTTTCTTTAATCCATGAACGGGATCTATATAGACAGATAGACTCATAGAGTCATACATCTCGATCGGAAAAGAATCAATAGACAAAAAGAAAGAATAAAAATTGATCGTTATATTTCTCAAAACAAACGAAAAGGAAACGAAAGATGAAACATAAATCATGAATCAATTAAGCCCTCTCTGAGACTTGCTTAAGAATAAGAAAGAAGTAAATAAATACCATGGATAAGGAAGGTATAGTAATGCTATGAATGACCCAATATCGAATACTGGTAATAATATCAGCAAAAGAACGTTCTTTCGTGCTTCCAGACATACTGAGCTCCGCATATTCTTGTATAGTCAAAAGGGAATCGATTCCGTCAAAAATGAGATCAGTAAACAAGAATTCGCTACGTGAGACCTATAAGAATTATCACTAATCCTGACACATTAAGATCGGGGATCTCATATTGGCATCGATCAAGTTATGTCATGATTAACGAACATAATTTAAAAAGTAACAGTGTGTTATAAGATAGCACAGAAATAGTAACAAAAGATGATGTTATTTCTACCGATTAGAAACAAACAGAAATTAAAGAAATGAAATAAAAGCCTTCCATAATCCATACATTTCAATTCATTGTTTATGTTGCAGAACTTCTTTTGGTCATTAAAAAAAAAATGGTGAGCTGGAGCATGTCACTGTCACCTGAGCACAACATTAATTGAAACCTCCAGTAATAATAATAACCATTATTTCATCACGGGGTGACTCTGAATTTTGCAGAAACATGAGAGGATCTCTCGCTCTTGATTTCATCGTGCGACAATACTCAAAGTATTAATGCAGTCTTCAAAAGAATTCAATATTATTATATAACACCGTGTGATAATCCGTTGAACGGAGTGAGGGGTTTTTGGTAAAGTAGCACGCTGGAGGGTGGTAGCTGGAGGTCCGTGAGGGACCTGCACAGTGCCGGAACCGTGTTATAAACGTGTTATAACACCGTGTTATAAACGTTAAGTGCCATTACTACTACACACATGTCAAGAACAAGAACAATCGGCATAAACACAAAAAAGAACACTCAAATCATAAATCAGCAAACAAACAAGATTAGGAAAGGAAAAAGATGAAAAAGCAGAGCTGCTTTTATCACACCACCAGCTATTGTCATTTATGTACAGTACTACTTGGTCAATTTTGACTTGGATGTACTGTTTTCTACACTCTTACACAAAACAATCCATCCAACTAAACTACTAAACTGCTACTATTCAAAAGATTCAAATACATCTCTCAACTTCATCTTAGCTAATAATTACATACTACAGTACTTCCTTAATTCTTGCTTATACTTTGCAAAGAATGACAGGCTCACTTTATTCTCCACTAATCTGAATTTGCGAAAAAGAAACCTCTAACCAGAATGGATATTATAGACAGATTAGGTTCTTGTCCCACTGTAGATTAGGTTCTTGTCCCACTGTCTATAAATAAACACAACAACACAACCCCATTTCAAATTAGGCACTGCTGCAAGATGCTTGAACCCAAAAGAAAAGGCCATTAGTGGCCAACACCATCCCAAAGAAACAAATGTGACCCAAAGGGCAGGGCCCCTCCTTCTTACTTCCAAAAGCAAACTGATTACTGATTAGTATTCTCCTCCATATCCACTAATCTCTCTACGTCAGCCCTCCTCCTTTTATGCACTCTTTCTTTCTCTAGTCCCCATGCACCTCTCTTCCAACAAAACCACCAACCATAGACGCTTTAGACCTACTACTCTCAGTACTTTGACCTCCTCCTCCTTCTTCCTTCTCCAATGGATATTTTCCATTGCTGCTCCATCAACATTCTCCTCACCTTCACATTCACATTCACAGCAATGGTTTTAGCCACTGATCCCTATTCGGAGGCGCTTTTAAGCTTGAAATCTGAGTTTATAGATGATCATAACAGCTTGGATGATTGGCTTCCGCCTTCTGGGGGGCAACCATCAGGTTTCATCCATGCGTGTTCTTGGTCTGGTGTCAAATGCAACAAGAATTCGACCGCTATTATTTCTCTGGACCTGTCTATGAAGAATCTTGGAGGTAGAGAATTATCAGGGAAGCAGTTTAGTGTCTTCACTGACCTTGTTTATCTCAACCTCAGTTCTAATTCATTCTCTGGGCAATTACCAGTAGGGATTTCTAACCTCACGAGTCTAACAATCTTGGATATCAGCAGAAACAATTTCTCTGGCCGGTTTCTGGATTCGGTGTCCGGTCTTCATAACCTAGTCGTGCTTGATGCATTTAGCAACAGCTTTTCTGGGCCATTGCCCATTGGAGTTTCCCAGCTGGAGAATATAAGGATTCTGAATCTGGCTGGGAGTTACTTCAATGGGCCGATCCCATCAGAGTATGGCTCTTTCGAAAGTCTTGAATTTCTTCATCTGGCTGGTAACTTCCTCAGTGGAAACATACCACCAGAACTGGGAAAACTCCAAACAGTGACCCACATGGAAATTGGCTATAATTCTTACGAGGGAGGCATCCCGTCGCAACTGGGCAACATGAGCGAGCTTCGGTATCTTGACATAGCTGGTGCCAATCTCTCTGGATCAATACCAAACCAACTCTCCAATCTCACCAAGCTCGAGTCACTGTTTCTCTTCAGAAACCAGCTCAGCGGATTGGTCCCATCAGAAATTAGCAGAATCGCGCCACTTACAAGCTTAGATCTTTCTGACAATCAACTTTCTGGGCCTATACCTGAAAGTTTTGCAGAGTTGAAGAATCTTAGGTTGATGAGTCTCATGTACAATGAAATGAACGGCACTGTCCCGGATGCCATTGCACAGCTTCCTTCACTGGAAACTCTCCTTATATGGAGCAATTTCTTCTCTGGGCCACTTCCACGCGACTTGGGAAAGAATTCTAAGCTCAAATGGTTGGATGTTTCCACCAACAATTTCGTCGGCAGCATTCCACCAGATATTTGTTCAGGAGGACAGCTCTTCAAGTTGATACTGTTCTCGAATAACTTCTCGGGCAGTCTTTCACCATCCATCTCTAACTGTTCTTCACTGGTGCGCCTTCGAATTGAAGACAACTCCTTCTCAGGTGAAATTCCTTTAAAATTCAGCCATCTTCTTGATATGACATACATGGACCTCTCGATGAACAAGTTTACTGGTGGGATTCCGACAGATATCTCTCAAGCTTCTCAGCTTCAGTACTTCAATATCTCCAATAACCCAGGGCTTGGAGGTATGATCCCTCCAAAAACTTGGTCATTGCCACTTCTCCAAAACTTCTCAGCGTCAACTTGCAATATCTCAGGCCAACTTCCTCCTTTCAAGTCCTGCAAGTCTGTTTCTGTTATCGAGTTAGACATGAACAATCTAGAAGGAGGCTTCCCAGCAAGTGTTTCAAATTGCAAGGCTCTCGAGAAATTGGATTTAGCAATGAATAATTTTACTGGTAATATACCCGAGGAGCTTGCAAGTCTTCATGTTCTAAGTATGCTAGACTTATCACATAACCACTTCAGTGGTCCAATACCAGAGAAGTTTGGAGATTCTTCAAGCTTAGTACTTTTCAATGTGTCATTTAATGATATCTCTGGCTCCATCCCCTCTAACAATGTCTTTAGATTGATGGGTAGCAGTGCTTATATGGGAAACCCAAAGCTGTGTGGAGCGCCTTTGCAGCTGTGTTCTGCTTCAATTTCTACATTCAGCAGCAAAGGCACAAAGAAGTCCACATTGGTTCTGCTACTATGTGCAGCACTGATTCTGTTCTTTGTAGCTTCAGCTTTGGGCATATTTTATATCCGGAAGGGAAATAACAGTCAATGGAAAATGGTCTCTTTCAGTGGACTCCCTCAATTCACAGCAAATGACATTTTAAGAAGCTTCAGTTCCACAGAATCAATGGACAAAATGCAATCACTATCATCTTCATCTTGCAAAATGGTTCTGCCCACAGGAATAACAGTATCAGTGAAAAAGATTGAATTTGAAGTAAAGACTATGAAGAATGTCAGGCAGTTTATAACTCAATTGGGCAATGCTAGGCACAAGAATTTGGTGAGAGTGCTGGGATTTTGTCACAACAAGCATCAAGCTTACCTCTTGTATGATTACTTGCCCAACGGGAATTTGGCAGAGAAAATCTCTACGAAGAGGGATTGGGTGATGAAGTACAAACTTGTGATCGGAATTGCAAGGGGACTATGTTTCCTTCACCATGACTGTTATCCAGCGATACCACATGGAGAATTGAATTCAAGCATCATAGTGTTTGATGATAACATGGAACCCCAGTTGGCTGAATTCGGATTCAAGTACCTGGCAGAGCAGACCAAAGACTCACCTCCAGCAACAACTACCATGGGAGAAACAGGTACGCATGCCTTCTCATTTGCATTTCCTTAAAACTGCTCTGGCCATGTTTTTACCCTGCATAGGAACAGTTCCTTTCACTAGACTTCTATCGATGTAAAATTAGTCGAGCGATGTCTACGCTCTATCACACTTATGCATATGAAAATTAGAGTTCACAAATTGTTTAAGTTATTACTCCTTTCAAATATTAACAAAAAACAGAGTATGCAAAGATGATAAAACAGTGTTAAACATTTATTTAAATTTCTTTTGCCAGGAAAATTTGACAGCACAGTAGAAGAGGCTATCTACATGGATATATACAGCTTCGGAGAGATTATTCTAGAAATCTTAACTAATGGCAGACTAATGAATGCGGGAAGCAGCATACAAAACAAGCCTAGGGAGGTACTTCTAAGAGAGATTAAAAGCGAGGATGAATCTGGTTCTACTGATTCAGCACAAGAGGAGATGAAACTGGTTCTTGAAGTCGCCATGCTGTGCACAAGAAATAGGACAGCTGATAGGCCATGTATGAAAGATGCACTGAAGCTTTTATCAGGATCAAAGTTTGTATAAAAATAACAGAGCAATAAAAGCAAGACGACCGTACAGTCAATTTCACATGCCAGATTAATGGACATGATAGACATAAGAAGTAGCTAGCCAATGTGAGTGCCAGTTTGAATTTGTTCTCATTTATAACCTTTTTGTGTGGTGATTACCAGAATGTTTTCTGGTGTAATATATTCAACTACAAGTATTTTACTCCTATAGAATTTGTGAGATATAAAAATTAACTAGTTCTAGTTGAGCTCTTTTTCTCTCTTGTAATACAAATTTTCCATTCGGTGTGTAACAGTTAGCATTATAAAGTATAAAGTTCAATTGGCCATTGCATCAAATACTATCATGAATCTAGCTGCATCTTTTTTGTGGATGTCCTATCACAGCAAAAGCTTATGATGTTTACAGCAAGGCAGACGGCCTGGTAAACACATCACCAACTGTTTATTTTGGACTCAGGGAGTTAAAGTAGGAAGCCAAGAGAAGTTCTCAACAAGAGAGCAATCAGCGAAAGTTGAACTGAAGGTTGGAACCTTTCACATGGTTGAAGTTCAAATTAAAAAAGCCACCATGTAATGAAAACTGGGAAATAGCAACATGTGTGACAATGAACTATGGAGGACAATAATCGGCCTAAGATGGGCTTAGGTAGTGTTTGGGGTTCAAGGTGCGTTTGGCAATAGAGCTTTCACCAACCTAAAAGCTGGGAAAGTGTTTGGTTACAACACCTTCTGGGTAGAGCTTTTCAAAAGCTCTACTAATTTCCTTTAGAATTTGGCTCTATTTCTCACTGCACCAAAATAGAGCAGTGCCCACAAGTGCTTTCCCATGGACACGGGAAGCTGGGTTTCATTTTCACTTGGACAAAAATATTGAGGTGAGTTCATTTTATTTACAAAAATACCAGGTATAAATAAACAAAAAAAAACTCCTCATTCTTATACGTCTTCAGTGATTGATAGCTTCAGTGATTAAACGAAGTGTTATATGTCTTCAGTGATTGATAGCTTCTTTCTGTCAAGATTATCAGCAGGTTTCTCTTTCTTGGTTAAGCAGGAAAAAAAAAAAGCAATAGGAAACCAGTTTCTTGTAGATGAGGCTTCAATTGTTCAAATGTCAAAAATCAAAGTTATGGAACTAAAACCAATCTACTGTAACTACAAGATCAAGAGCAACATTCAAGAAACCAAAGTCTATGCAGTAAACAAATAAAAACTTGCATTGAAATATTAAACACACAAATTTACAAAGCCTAACCTCTTATCCTCGTATCCACAGTTTCCATAACTCCTTCAAAACTCCCAAACTTGTCACTCACAACATCCACATCCACACCGAATCTCTCTGCCCCTTCTGCCGTGACCGGCCCATGAGCTACCACCACTAAGCCTGGCCACTTCCTCCTCACATCCCTCCAATCCCATCCATACTCCTTCATGCTCTTCAGCAACCCCTCCACTTCCCCGGTGCTTGTAAACACAATTGCACCCAGCACTAATCCCTCCTTCGTAACAATCTCCTCCACACATGTGGGTCCCAGCCACCGCGTCTCGCACGCATTGACCCTGATCGGAACCCACCCATTATCCTCCAATTCTCTTAAGAAATTGGGAACAACCGGAGGCTCTTCCAAGCCCGCTACTTTTGGGACTGGACATAACACCCGCCGCCCCTGCCCCTGCCCCGCCCCAAGGGAAGTAACTAAACCACTCGGGGTGGCAATTTCAGGAACCGAAACCCTAACCCTATTCAAATTGCTTATGTTATTACTGCAAAATTTTAGGAGGAAATTAGTGTCTAGTAATTCAGCATCTTTGCCAAGAGCAGCCAGGATGAAGGGGTCAGACGTAGAAGGTAGGAGATAGGAGGTTGTGGTGGAGGTGGCGGAGATGGCGGAGCGGGAGGGGAAGACAATGGCGGAGAGGAGGGACAGGGATTGAGGGGAGAGATGGAGTGAGAGGGAGGAGAGGGTTTGAGGAGTGGATTGGGTGGTGATAGTGGGGCACCATATGGGAGAGTCTGACGGCGTAGTTTGGCGGAGTGGTGAAGGCTACGGTGGGGTTGACGGCGGTCATGGGTGGTGGCCGGCCTACTCATGGATCAAATTAACAAAAAAAGTTACACCATGCGGACCAAATTAAACAAATTTTTATAACACATAAACTAAAAATGTCATTAATGCAATGAGAGTTGAACACCGCTAGCAAGCAAGGATGATTTGGGCACAAAGTTGAGTAAAATTACTATCCATCTCACTAAAGCAATCAATAGGGTTTATTTGGTAACTTGTACATTGTGCCACCCTTCATGTCTATAAGAAAATCATCTTAAATATTCAAATAAATCCATCAAATAAAACAATAAACATGACAGACTGTTCTCTATCCTAATAAACCTGACAATCAAATATTCATATTCATACCCTACGCTCGCTGCTGCTAAACAAGATACATATTCCGAACGAGAACTGGATTTATTCAAGGAAGCACAAAATATACAATAATATTTATTCAAATTTGAAGGGAAGGGAAGAGAATTACAATAATTGCTGAGGAGACATGCTTCACATGTACTTTACTGATACAATATACATATGCCATAATTAATTATGCATGTATAGCCTCCTCAATCAACACCAATAATTTACATAACAACAACATAAGGAATAGTCTAATTATTACATACTCACATCACATCCGATGCAATCATAACAATGCATTTGAATTCTCACACGTCGAGAGAATTTTTGCCGCAAAAAGGCCAATTCAAGCCGCAAGAGCAATCGGGGCGGTCGCAATGAAACCCCCAACAAGTCTCACCGCAGTTGAGGCCATTGATATCATCTCTTTTGGCGAACGCAAGGAGTGCCTCCTCGAGAAGAAGACTGTTGTTTTCATCGAAAGAGTTTCTACTTGCAAAGGCACCTGGGAGAGCAAAGGCTGCAAATAGCACAATCAGCCCAACCACCATCATCTTCTTACCATCCATATCGCCTAATTACTATATAGATGTCTATCTATTGTTGCTTCTCTTGGTTAATTTGGTGTGAGTTGCTGCCTCTCCCTTTACCCCTATTTATACATCTAATTATCTAGAGAGAAAATATAATCGTGTACTCGGTATTCTAATTAGGTGACTAGATGTGCACTCAAAATTAATAAGGTAGTTATATGTAGGTGAGTCTTTTTTTAGTGTATCCCAGGGTTGTCCACCGAAATATCGTACCAGATGCAGATGCAACTGAACAAATTAAATACAAAGATCAAATGAGAAAATTTTGTAATTAAGTTTTCATAACCATCATCCTCATCAATTATTCACTTACTGTCCTTGCTTCTTCCTTCTCTGCTGTTGTAATTAAGTTTTAGATTAAAATGATTTATATCAGGATATTCAAACTAAATAATATGAGATTAAATCTTTTTAATTCAAATATAAAAAGTGGGTAAGTAGCCACCACATGATAATCAATAAATACGGATTGAGGATCTCTAATTTTCTCTTGAATATGATCAGTCATTTTAGAAGAATCTGAACCGTTCAATAAAATTTAACGGGTGAGATTAAAAATTCAAATCATTAATGAGTTGACAATTTATTGAATTTTATTGACGGGTCAACTCATTAATGACTTAAATTTTTAATCTCATCCGTCCAATTTTATTGAACGGTTCAGATTTTTCTAACATGACAGGTCATGTTTAAGGGAAAATTAGAGGAGTCGGATCCAATAAATACGAACCAAATAATAGATTAGATGGAAGAGAATCATCCATAATTCTTGTACAAGACAGGTGCAGGGATCTTATTGGTTGCATGGATAGCAGTCACTTTCCTCAGTTCAATAGTGCAACCAATTTAATAGATTGGGCTCACGCTCATTATTATTAATTTATTGGGGTAAGTTGGGTAGATTGCAGTTGTTTTAATTCTCACATGTCGAGAGAATTTTTGGAGCAATAAGGCCATGACAAGCCGCAAGAGCAATCGGCACAGTCGCAACCAACTGATTAAAATTTGGGTACATCATGATGTATCTACCTACATCATAATGTAAGATGATGACACGAGTTTAAAAGTGTCAAGAATAGTAGTATTTTAGCACTATTTGGACCACGTGTCATCATCTTAGATCATAATGTACCTAAGTTTTTTCCCACCTAAACCCCCCAACAAGTCTCACCGCAGTTGAGGCCATTGATATCACCTTTTGGCGAATGCAACGAGTGCCTCCTCGAGAAGAAGACTGTTGTTTTCATCGAAAGAGTTTCTACTTGCAAAGGCAGCTGGGAGAGCAAAGGCTGCAAAGAGCACAATCAACCCAACCACCATCTTACCATCCATATCGCCTAATTACTATATAGATATCTATCTATTGTTGCTTCTCTAGGTTAATTTGGTGTGAGTTGCTGCCTCTTCCTTTACCCCTATTTATATATCTAATTACCTATAAAAAATATATATTATTACCGTTGTGCTCCCAAAACCAATAAAATAGTTACACGTGAATGAGTTTTTTTGAATTTATCCCATCATTGTCTAATTTTATAATTTTTTCAAAATTTAAAATCTCTTAATCCGTAACCATCAATGTTAGGACACATATATGCTTATGTTCGTATCTTGTATATTGGGCCTATTGGGCCCAAAGTTAGCTTGTATATATACTCATGTATTACTGATTAATGAAGAGAAGGAAAACCTATTTCCCTAAACTTAACAAGGTAGCGGAGCCAAGCCGCCTAGCAAACCTACTCTCTTCACGTTGATTCGCCTACTGCGATCGACAAACCAACCCTCTTCCCGTTGATCCGCCTACTGCGATTGACGTAGCTTCAGCGATTTGCCTACTGCAATCGCCTTTAACCTCGACATGGCCGGCGCAGACAAAAACCAAACCCAACCTCCCGAAGATAGAACTCAATCTCCCTTCTACCTCTCTTCAGGTGATCAACCTGGAAACGTTATCACCAACACAGTTCTAAAGGGCGATAACTTTGTTGCATGGTCGAGAGCGATCACACTAGCTCTCAAATCGCGCCGCAAATTTGGATTCATTGATGGTTCAATCAAGAAGCCCACCGATGCTATGAAGATCTCGGATTGGGAAACCGTGAACTCCATGATTATTTCATGGCTCACTAGAACGATGGATGCTAGAGTTGCTGCGTCCATCCCGTATCATGAAGAAGCTCGACCTTTGTGGCTGTTTTTGGAGCGCAAGTACATGAAGGCCAACGGTCCACGGATTCAGCAGTTGCGCGCTTCCATCACACTGTGCAAACAATCAAAGGGCGAGTCGATAGATGACTACTACAATCGGTTAGTTGCTCTTTGGGATGAATTGACTCGGTTGAAACCCCTACCCACTTGCCTTTGCGGACTCTGTACCTGCGATCTCTCCGCGAAGCTTGCTAATGAGCAAGATGAGGCATATTTCCATCAATTTCTAATTGGAGTTGATGATGATCTCTACTCCGCAGTGCGCACCAATCTGCTTTCCCAGAAGCCTCAGCCACCTCTCTATGAAGCCTATCAAGCATTTGTTCAGGAAGAAAACTCTCGTCACATCGCTCGCGAGAAGGTAATTGAGCAGGAAGTTCACGCATTCTCGTTGAGGGCTGATCGCTCTCGGCTGCCATCAGACCGTGTAGATCGGTCCAAGCTCTTTTGTTCTCACTGCAAGCAGAAAGGACATGATACTACCTCCTGTTTTAAGATACACGGTTACCCTGACTAGTGGGCTGACCGTAACAGAGTGAGCGGGTCTGGCCGTGGTTCTGGCCGTGGGACTCCCGTCACACCTAGCCGTGGGACTCCCGTCACACCTACCACCACAAATGCCGCCTCTCCTGGTCCCTTTCCTGCAACGCCAGCCCGTGCCCATGCAGTCACGGAACTGGGTGATTCCCCATTTGTTGATCTTAGCCAAGCCCAAGCGAAGTCACTGCTGTACTTCCTGAAACATAAGAGTCAGGATGGGGATCGTATGACGGGTGAGCTATTTATTTTGTCTTGGATTATTGATTCGGGCGCTTCTCATCATGTGACAGGAAACCTGGACTGTCTCATCGATGTCGTACAGATGGATGCTCGCTTGGTTGGGTTACCGAATGGTCAATGTGTTGTGGCCACGTTGAAGGGTTCCGTCCTTCTCCTAAGTGGCATAACCCTTATCAATGTTTTATTTGTTCCACAGCTTAACTGCAGTTTGATTTCGGTGACACAACTAATTGATGATTCTAACTGTTTTATCACATTCACTGCTTCTTTGTGTGCTATACAGGACCATCGTTCGGGGAGCCTGATTGGGGCTGGTGAGCGACGGGATGGACTCTACTATTTCCGTGGCGTTCCTACAGTGCATACAGTAACGGTACCGGGGTTGACAGAGTTTGAGTTGTGGCATCGTCGTCTTGGTCATCCTTCTAAGAAGATTGTCAAATTAGTGCCTGCTTTACAGTCTAGTAGTAGTAGTTCTCAGCCGTCCAGCGACACTTGCGTAGTTTGTCCAAAAGCTAAGCAAAAGCGTAGCTGTTTTCCTGTTAGTAACAGTAGAGCTAGTAGAAAATTGGAATTGATACACTGTGATTTGTGGGGACCACATTCAGTTCCTTCTTCCTGTGATGCTATTTATTTTTTGACTATTGTTGATGACTTTTCAAGGGTTGTTTGGATTTATTTATTAAGAAACAAGACGGAAGTCTCTAGAGCCTTTCGCTCTTTCTTTGCAATGATTAAACGGCAGTTTGCCACCACTGTTAAAACTGTGCGTAGTGACAACGGTACTGAGTTCAAATGCATGCTTGACTATTTTGATGAGCAGGGGATCTTATTTCAGACCTCTTGTGTTGGTACTCCGCAACAGAATGGTCGCGTTGAGAGAAAACATCAACACATTTTGAATATAGGTCGTGCCTTGATGTTTCAGGCGAATTTACCCATTCTCTTTTGGGGGGAATGTGTTCTTGCTGCAGTACACTTGATCAATAGAACTCCCTCTGCCCTCCTTGACAATAAGTCTCCATTTGAACTGCTACATGAGGATCTACCTGATCTAGATGACCTATGGGTGTTCGGCTGCTTGAGTTTTGTTCACGATCAACGTTCCCGACAAGGTAAATTCACCCCTCACAGTCGGCGTTGCATCTTTGTTGGGTATCCTAACGGCAAGAAAGGGTGGAAGTTCTATGATCTGGACACTGGAGACTTTCTTATTTCCAGGGATGTAGTGTTCTATGAAAATGAATTCCCTTTTGCCAACGGGAATTTGACCGCTTCACCTGCTGCTTTGCCTTCTGTCATAGATGTTGTCACGGTCAATGAAGACCGCCGGGATAGTTTGGATCCGGTTGTGGAGGACGTTGTGTTCCTTCCCCCTATCGACGAGGAAGTGCCACCAACGGAGCTTGCTGGTGCGCTCTCGGCTTCACCATCGGCTGGCCCGGCTGCTGCTGAGTCCTCTGATGCACCTTTACTAGGTCGCGACTTCCGAGAGAAATGTTCCTCAGGTTGGTTGTCTGACTATGTTACGCACACTGTACGGAATATGAGTCCATCCCCGCCTTCCTCGCAACCATTCAGCTCCTCAGGTACTCCTTATCCTATAACACCATTTGTGAATTGTGATAACCTGTCATTGCACCCTGTCATTGCACCATCGTACCTTTCTCGCAGCTGTCATTGCTGGTGTTGAACCATGCTCTTTTCGTGCGGCCATGCAAGATGCAGGCTGGTGCGAAGCCATGCATAAAGAAATCGACGCATTGGAGGCCAATGAGACATGGGTGGTGGAGGAGTTGCCGCCTGGGAAGAAGGCACTCGGTTGCAAGTGGGTGTATAAAATCAAATATCATGCCGATGGTTCAGTTGAACGCCTTAAGGCACGCCTGGTCATCTTCGGTAACCATCAGGTGGAAGGCATTGATTACAACGAAACATTTGCTCCGGTTGCCAAGATGGTCACGGTTAGAACTTTTCTGGCTGTTGCGGCTGCTAAGCGCTGGGAGTTACACCAGATGGATGTTCACAACGCTTTCCTTCACGGCGATCTGCATGAAGAAGTGTATATGAAAATGCCCCCTGGTTTTGGATCTGACACCCCCAACAAGGTTTGTCGCCTGACCAAGTCCCTGTACGGCCTGCGTCAGGCACCGAGATGTTGGTTTGCCAAGTTAGCGGCTTCTTTGAAGAAATATGGCTTTCTCCAGTCGTATTCAGACTACTCTCTCTTCACTCTACGACAAGACACAGTGCTCCTCAACGTCCTTGTGTACGTTGATGATCTGATTATCTCTGGTAATGACTCTTCCGCTATTTCTGCTTTTAAAACATATTTGAGCACATGTTTTCACATGAAGGATTTGGGGCGCCTACAATGCTTCTTGGGCATTGAGGTTGCTCACAGTCCGGCAGGGATTTTTCTCTGTCAACGGAAGTACACACTTGACATTATCACGGAAGCAGGCCTTCTCAGCGCCAAACCGGCTGACTTTCCAATGGAGCAAAATCACTCTTTGGCACTTGCTGCCGGTGCTGTTCTTGATGACCCGGAACGGTTCCGTCGTCTCGTTGGTCGCCTCATTTATCTCTCTTTTACCCGACCAGATTTGACATACTCTGTTCACATTCTTGCTCAGTTCATGACCGCCCCGCGCCAAGAGCATTGGGATGCTGCGTTGCGCGTTGTGCGGTATTTAAAAGGGAGTCCAGGCCAAGGTGTCTTACTCTCCTCCTCTTGCGATCTATCCTTGACAGGCTGGTGTGACTCTGATTGGGCGAGCTGCCCTCTCTCTCGTCGTTCGCTCACTGGCTGGATCGTCTTCCTCGGTACTTCTCCCGTCTCTTGGAAGACAAAGAAGCAGGACACGGTCTCCCGGTCCTCAGCTGAAGCTGAGTATCGTTCCCTGGCATCCATCACATGTGAGTTGAAATGGTTAAAGACTCTCCTCCAGTGTCTCGGTGCTGATCATCCGCGGGCAATGGATGTCTTTTGCGATAGTAAGTCAGCTCTCCACATAGCCCAAAATCTCGTTCTTCACGAGCATACGAAGCACATTGAGATTGATTGCCATTTTATTTGTGACCGTCACAGATGGGATTGTAGCGCCTCACTACGTGTCCACAACGGAGCAGCTTGCTGACATCTTTACCAAGGCGTTAGGCAAGAGGCAATTCTTATATCTTCTTCGCAAGTTAGCTTGTATATATACTCATGTATTACTGATTAATGAAGAGAAGGAAAACCTATTTCCCTAAACTTGACATGGTAGCGGAGCATTCCTGACCTTTGACAATCAACCCCAACGCATAGCTTTTTTATTGACTAATATGAGTGAGTGAACGAAGTGACATTTACTCTATTTCCTAACCATCAAGATTTAAAAAATTATAATGTGGACTTTTTATTATTTATTAATTTTTCTAAGTGGCATGACACGTGATCTAGCCACCAGCAAGAATCATTTTGGCTAAATTGTTCAAAATTATAAAAAAATCAAAAAAATAGGATTTTTTTTAAAATAGTGATTAAAACATCAAGAAAAATATGAAAACAAAATAAATAATTTAAGAATATGAAAAAAAATATAGTATTGTTTTAGAAAAAACTACCCAAATTCACTATTAATAATGTTTATATTTAGTTTGGTTCGGTTCGATTTTAGAACATAATAATTATAATTTTTTAAATTAGGGAACTTCTATTTAAAACCGTAGAAATCAGTTTAGTTTTATTTATATAAACTCAAAACTCAAAACTCAACCATCTTTATTTGGGAACGTAGAATGTTTATACTATTTTTTAATAGATTTTAATCTGGACCTCTACCGTAAATACTTGTTCATCAACTCCGGTCACAACCCAAGTGGTAAACGCAAAACTCACTCGTTTTGATCATCTTCTCTGCCATTTTACCAAGTCTTTTTTTCTTCTTCGTCTTTATCTGTTTAGGTCCTGAAGCAACTGTCTGACAGAGGAGTAGCAAGCTAAGGGAAGAGCTAAGAATGAGTGGTGTTTGATATGAAGATATAGCTCTAGCAGGCCCATAAAACAGGCCCAAGTCCAACTAGTCAAGCCCAAGATTTAAAGGCTATTGACAGCTTTATTATTTCTGCGAATCGGAGATTACGTTACGTGTAACATGCGAAACTAGGTACTAGCTTAACAATTGAAAACTTTGTAATTGCAATCGATATTATAAAAAAATTGAAAAGAAAGAAGCAACAAATATTCCAGTTCAACTCAAAAATTTCCTAAAGAAATAAAAGATCAAACTGCACGTAGTTTTCAAATAATATTTTGTTCGTCAATTCACAAAATAATAGTTATATAATTCCATCATCCCATAATGTTTTAGATAATTATAAAAAATAGTTGTTGAATTTTTTTAATAATTGTAATATTTAATTTTATATTATTTTGTATACTTCATTATATTTTAATTATTATAACCTATTTTCTAATAATTTTATATTCTATTAAGCCTTTTTTATTTATTTAAAAATTAGGATTAACGAAAATAATATTATATTATATAAGAGACCACATGAATCATTTTTTTTATTAGGAACAAACTAAACTAAAATAAAGTTATAAAAAGAAACATGTAAAATTCTATTTTTATTATATTTTACTAATTTTTGTTTGGCGATAAATAATATATCAATACGAAATATTAATGACCGACTAAAATAAAGCGGCAAAAAAATAAATTATATTCCATTGACTTCCCATGACTTTGATCCGGCGGGGATACTTAACTTAGTCTGCCCGCTTTCTTAATTCTTCCGTATATAAATAAAAATATATAATATTATATTTAGCTGACCAAGAAAGGAAACGGTACAACTCTCTTCTCCCTGCTGTTTCTCCTGATTCTGCTAAAACCTGGACGCTGCTGGTACTTTGCGCACCGGCGATCAAAGCAACGATACCAGCTAAAACGACCGCAACAACCCATCTCGTACTTCTCGCCTGCTTCACGCGCCTCTGCATTGCGCCATGCCACCGGACGGTGAAGTCGCTGATGCTATCTCCTTTGGGAGCTCCAGCGCCTGTGCTTCTTCCACCTCCGTGATCGTTCCTCAAAAAGCTGAGAAAGATCCCAGGACAATGGCGAGAGTGTATGCCCGTTACCTTGTTTAGCTACTTTGTGTTATTTATTTTATTTAAAGGTTAATTTTTTTTGCCAGAGTAGTTTTTTTGGTTTTCTCATGTGGGGCTTGGCTGCTTTGTTGTTTTGTGTAAGTTTTTTTGTGTGCAATAAATGGTCGTAGGAAGTGGATTTCTCTTTGGTTCTCGAGAAAATGTAGAAAAAAGAGAATTGTGTTTTTAATTTTGGAGCCTTTTGGTGGGTTAGTTAACAGCTGCATTGGTTGAATTTTATAAATCTAGGTCAGTTGCTGTGTTTTCTTTTGCTGAGCAAATAGTCGTGTTTATTTCATTTCTGGTTTTTGACGTGGAGGAATTGTATATTCAAGTAATTCATGTGAGTTTGGGGACAAATTTGTTTGCCTTTTTGTTTTAGGTATCAATTGGAGCTATGCAAGAAAGCTATGGAGGAGAACATTATTGTGTATTTGGGAACAGGATGCGGGAAGACACATATAGCTGTGCTGCTTATATATGAGTTGGGCCACTTGATAAGAGAACCTCAGAGGAGCGTGTGCATCTTTCTTGCACCTACAGTTGCGTTGGTTCACCAGGTAAGGCGTTCTTTTGTCTTCTTGATTTCTTCCTGTATTCTTATTCAAATTTTTTTACAATAAGTTCTGCAGCTTATTGGGTCAATTATCAGTATACTAGGCGTCATTTGATGAGTATGCCTTTGCGCATTTTGTTTCAGTTGTAAATGGGTGTAGTCTTATGGTTGATTTTTGTTTAAGAGGAATGTTAAACAATCAATGAATAACAAAAGTGAAGGTGAATTTCTTATGCCCATTAGACTGGAATGCTACCATGGTTCTATTTTTTTACTATCAACCTAACCTAATTGAATTCTTGTGAATCCATCTATTTAGAGTTAGAGGTGCAAGGTGCTTACGAGTTGTTAAGCTGACTCCAAAGAGAGTAATGCATTTCTCTGCATTTTATTTGAATTTGAAATTTTATGAAGTGGAATGCATTTGTTTTTCTTGTATTTAAACAGTAATATTAGTGTGAGTGAGTGAAATGCAATGGTTTGTCTTTTAGTGAACTATCCTGCTAATTTATACTGTTTCAGTCGTTGTCTATGTGCTTACTGCAAATGAATGCAGTTAAAATGAATGCATGCCGTGTAATTCTCTACATTCGCAAGCATGATATATTTTTATGTAAACTTTATGTACTTGTTTATTCTTTGTAGCTGAAATGAATAATTCGGGTAGAATTTAAATTTTGATTGTTGTGACGTATGTAGAACCAGTCATTGCTTGCCATCATGCATGTTCTTAAATAAAATTGGTACTATTCTCACAGCAAGCCAAGGTTATAGAGGAGTCGACTGATTTCAAGGTTGTGATCCATTGTGGGAGCCCCAAGCACTTGAAGAGCCTCTCTGGGTGGGAAAAAGAGATCGAACAACATGAGGTATTTATACTGGTTAAGGATTGAATTATTTGCTCCCTGCGTGGTTTGAAGTTTTCCTTGTACATATGGCTTTTAAAAGTATATTGTTCTGAGGTATGCACTATGTAGTTCTTCAAGTTCAAGATTTGACACAGATTTTTTTTATCTGAATGAAACTATTTTCATAGGTTTGTTGAAAAACATCACTCTTTATTATGGTATGTTAAACTCAGAATTTCATCACTTAGACTAGCTTAAGGTGAGAAGCAAGTTTTCATTTTAATTTTTCTTTTAATTTTTTCACGGTCAGCCTTGCCCAAACCCATGTATCTGTCTCTTTCTGTTGAACTGTTGATGCAACAGCTATATGGGATGAAACTTCCGTTCTTTGTACCTTTGTGCAGGTTCTAGTCATGACACCTCAGGTTCTACTGCATGGCTTGAGTCACAGCATTATCAAGATGGAGTTAATCACTCTTTTGATATTTGACGAATGTCATCATGCTCAAGTCCAAAGCAGTCACCCTTATGCACAGATCATGAAAGTAAATGGCTGCAGAATTATATATCTAAATATATGTTATATTTGGTACATAGGAAATATATAAATGTGAGAAGATACTATTTTATCATTGTTGGAGGATTTAATCAATCTTCTTTGCTATGCCTTAGGTCTTCTACAAGCCTAACAATGGGAAAAATCCCCGAATATTTGGCATGACAGCATCTCCAGTTGTCGGAAAAGGTAATGTATATATATGTATGCCTATCTGTAATGTTCTTTTTTTCCCATTTGCATGCCTATCTGTTCCTATGCCTACTACTGATGTCTAGCGATGCATAGTATCTTTGTTAATTTAATGAATATATTGAACCTCATGTGAGGATTGGAACAATTTGTCTCTTGTATTCCTTGTGGGAGCTCAATTTTTTTTAGTTTCTAGATTCATGTTACATAAATTATTTGTTTGTTGTATGACTATAACAGTGAGTAATGTGAAATTAGATGCCCAATTGTGCTTGCAAATCAAAAGGTAAACTGTTTACATATGCTGGAGAGGATTAAAAATAGTTGAGAGAAATTAAATGATGAAAAAGTATTTTTTCAAAAATAGTTGTGAGAAATTAGTCAAAAAGAGATTACAAGCAAACTATTACAATTGTTTAAATGGGTGATACCATAAAATGCTAAACTAATCTAGTGAAGCAAAATAAAACAGGGCCTTCTAATCTAAGTGACTATGATAGATTATTCTGCCATAAATATGAAAGTAAAAATAAATCAACATTAAAAAGAATCCCATTTGGCTACAACTTGGACTCTTCCTTGTGTAGTTTGAATTATTCAATTCTCTTTCATTTTTGTCTTACCTTCCATGTCATCAGCACGCATTGAAATTAGTATGCCTCATAATTTTGAATGTGTCTGCATGACCTTAGGTTAGTAACAGAAAAGATGTGGAACAGTGTATTAAGTATGGGTGGACATCGTATTCTAAAATAACAAATATGATCCCCTTCCATGAGAATTATCTTGTATTAAACAGACTATTATGATATTATCTTTCAAATATATTATGTCAGTCTGAAAATCGACAAAGTATTTCAATGCTTTAAATAGCTATCACTAGAGTGGCGTACACTAAGCAACAAAAGTAATTAATCAAGGCTATTCTGGAGTTAACTATTTTTAGAAGGTCTACGTCTACCATTGACAAGAAAAGTTGTCATGCCACACTTGTCGTGGTTCAACCTGATATGTGGTTTGCTGTTAAATTTGACTACACACTCTATTTAATTTTATGATTGATAGAGTCAGATATTTAAAATATGATGTACCAACATTGGTTGTGGTCAAGTGGTAAGGGAAATAAGAATTTGAAATTTAATCCTTCTATTTACTGCATTCAGAGAGCTGCATTAAACAACCAATAGATTATAAAGAATTTGATAAAGTAAACTTGTTTGGAATTCCTAAAGTGCTTGATCAAGGAAGACTTTTACAATCTTCAGTGGCTGGTATTTATATTTGTATAGACTATATCTGAAATTTTACAAGCAAAATACATATATTGTTTGACAGTTGTTACAGTTTTGTGCTCAGTTTTATAGTCTTCACTGTCAGATTTTTTTCAGTTGATTTTTCTCCTTTATTCTTGTTCACATGCTATCTTGCAGGTGCTTCTAGTCAAGAAAATTTGCCAAAAAGCATCAACAGTCTTGAAAATATACTTGATGCTAAGGTAGTGTTTTGAAACAGGCGTTTATATTATTTAGTTTGTGAGATGCATGCCTTTCATTGTCTTGAAATAGTCAGTGGCAAAACTTTTGTTTAGATTTTATGGCCTCAAAGAAATGTCTATTTTGCTTAGAGAGAACAGGATGCGTAAGGTAGTAGTAGAAATGTGTTGAGGATATTGCTTTCTTGATCCTAGTCCTTTAATAGGTTGCTCTCTTGAAATATGTTGACTACCTTATGCTTAGGCCTCCTTGGTGAAGGCACATGAAAACAATTTGTTCCCAATCAAAATCTTCTTATGACGCTTCTTCAGCCTAATGTTTCTCATCTTTCAAGTAACTCACATGAAGGCGGTCAATAGCTTATGCAAGGTTGACAGAACAAGGGAACATACCAAGATGTTTTCGTTCATATGTGTCTTGTATCATCAATAATATTAATGCCTGGGACATGACAAATGTTGCATACGTGGTCGATTACCACACTAACTTGTGCATAGGTCCACCTGTGGAAAAGTGGTACCAAAGAATTCTAAGAATCGGAATATTTTGAGGCTTTATGATGCCAAACATCAGTACTTCCTTCATTTTTTATCCTTCTACAATCTACTATGTTAACTGATGGATAGTATGTTTTTCTCCCACTCCCAATTATAGGTTTATTCTGTTGAAGATGATGAACAGTTGGAACGGTTTGTAGCAACGCCTGTGGTTAAAGTGTATCTGTATGGCCCTGTTGCAAACAGCACATCTGGTTCCTTTATGACCTATTATAATGAACTTGAAGGGGTCAAACGTCAGGTAACTTGGTATTGCTTGTGCTTTTTGTCTTAAGTTCTATTTATCTTTGTGGCTTACCACTATTTGTGATGACTACAGTGTTTATCAGAAATTGGGATGAAGGCTGGGGATCATAAAAATGTCCAATCTCTTCGAAGCACCAAAAAATCACTCATCAGAATGCATGAAAATATCATGTTTTGTTTGAAAAGTCTTGGTGTCTGGGGAGCATTGCAAGTCAGTTCTTATTGCATCCACCTGCTCTTTACTATTTTTGTTACTAATATATAAGAAGTAATTATTATCTTAAGTTCTAATGACGTTGTTATTTCTTATTTTCAATTATTATGCTGAAGGTTTGCCGAATCCTTTTGGGAGGTGATCACTGTGAGAGGAATGCAATGATAGAAGCAGTGGGGCATGTAAGTGTTGATCATGTGCATGGCAGATATCTAAATCAAGCCTCAAGCATCTTTACCAATAATTGCACAAGAGGTATCTTTAGCTAACCAGATTCAAACCCCTAGAAGTCCAAATTTCACTCCATCCTGTCTGTTCTCTTCAGATTTTAGGAGTGTTAGAACATAATTCTATGCTATGGTTCAAGTTATCTTTGATTTTGTTTCCTCACTTGCTGGATGCAGAATTCTGGTGTTATGAATTGATTTCAGAAATCTGATTTTTAACATTTTGTTCTTTTCTTTATTAAAACTTCATTATTTCTTTGGTAGTGTAAACAAATCTCAAGGTGCAAATAAGTGGATTTTAATTTTGTATAGATCCTTTCCCCCACTTTTGTAGATGGTATTGTATCTGATATATCACGTGAAGAAGTTTTAAAGGAGCCATTTTTCTCCGAGAAGCTTTTACGCCTTATTGGAATTCTATCAACATTCAGGTTGGTAATGATGTGCTTGAACATTTCTTTTTGCAAAAATTGCGCGGCACATTATGCTGAGAGATTTGTATAATTATTGGTGTTGGTTTCCTTCAAACATACTCCTTTCTTGCAACTTGGTTAGGTTCGTGGTTATTGCATAGTTGATCGGTATGTGTATGTATGAAACCCAAAGCTGGCCATGCTTATCACGAGTTCAACCCTTGGTGCTAATACCAAGGAATTTATACCTGAATCTGTAGGCCTGGACGTGAGCTTCTCTTGGCTGACACATAAGCTGGGCCAAGGATATCTGTAACCACTATAAGACGAACAAAATACTATCCATGCACTTGTTCATCCTTATTATATATCTTGGTCATGCAGCCGCTTACAGACACAGCCTTCACATTGGAGACTATATGGTAAACAATAAGATGCTAAGCAATTTATTCACCGGGTACTTTTTTAATTCAAACATCCATTACTGTAGCACAGTGAAAATTGATTCTAATAAATACTTGGTAACCACAGAGCTTGATGATGGTGATTATGCATAAACACAATAATCTTGCTTCATCTTTGCTTGATTTGTTTTTTTATTCTCTATTATTCCTATTATAACAATTCTTTATTTTTCCTCTTCCAGATTGCAACCAAATATGAAATGTCTAGTTTTTGTAAATAGGATTGTTACTGCAAGATCCCTAGCATGTATCCTACAAAATCTCAAGCTTTTAACTTCTTGGAAGTGTGATTTTCTTGTCGGGGTTCACTCTGGAGTGAAGAATATGTCCCGAAAGATCATGAACGGCATTCTTGAAAAGTTCCGAGATGGAAAGGTAATACTCCACCTATTATTGAGGTTTTCCATTGGTCATTTTAGCACGGAGGCACTTTAAAATGGTAACAGACTTAAGTAGGCTGGGCAGTCAAAGTATTCTTAGTTTCGTGAAAATGGATGTCATTTGATATGATGCATGAAAATTGTGAGTTTGTGAAGCATCCCTGCCAAGAGTTTATCCTGGGATTTGTTTACATGAGATAAATTTGCAATTTTGCATGCATTATCATCTTAGGAGGTTTGAGATATCCAGTGCAATGAGAAAGGGTGATTGGTTGACTGGTTTGAGGCAAACAGTGAACAGGGACTGGAATCTGGATTGGTAGAAGGTATTGGTACCCCAATAACTTACAGAAAGCTTGGTCCAGAAAAGATGGAATGAAAGAAAATGATCCATGTGGCCAACCCTATTGTGGAAGGATTCAGGTTTAGTTGAAGTGACTGTAAATGTGTCTCAAATGTTCTAGTTTCGTTGATTTCTCAGAGTAGTAATTCACTGGGTTCCACGTGAAACCATTTGGTAAAATTGGTCTATAAAAGAATTGTTTATTAGGTTTTTTTATGGCATTGAGGCTCGAAATTTTGTCTATTTGTACTTTTTTTAATTGTGAATTGGAAATAGTCACAAACAATTAGGGTAGAACAGAGAAGCGAAGGGGATAGAAAAGCTAATAGCCAGTGTTTAGTGCGCTCTAGTCTAGGCCTGTCCACTGAAGAAAACGGAGACGGGGATTTTTTTGGATATGCTACTGAGGCTGGTAAATCATGTGGCTCAGATTTGAGTCTGATGAACGTTTTCTATGCTCTTATGGTAGATATGGCAAGAACAACCACTTTTAGAGCCAACTTATGGAAATAATTAAAACAGAATTTACAAAGCTATTTTTTTTGATAAAGTGCACTCTGATTGGTTTAAATGATACAGTAGTCACTTATCTGCCATGTGGTTCCACTATGACCCATTTTTCATCAATGCAATCTGTGAATAAATTCTCTTTTCATATACTATGTTGCGTGTTTGGTTCCAAAAGGAGGGAAAAAGTGAAAATAGAAGTGGAAGAAGCAACCAAGAGAGAACTGCTAGCAATCTTATCCTAAATAACAATCCACTAAAACCGTGCATATGTTGAATAGCTCACGGTTGTTATCTATATAATTGGAGCATCCAGTACTTGTCCGATTTACTGAAGCTGGTTATTGATTCCTCTGGCTTTCTTGATTTGCAGTTGAACTTGTTGGTTGCCACTAAAGTGGGTGAAGAAGGGCTTGATATTCAGACGTGCTGCCTTGTGATACGGTTTGATCTTCCAGAAACTGTTTCTAGCTTTATACAATCAAGAGGTCGTGCAAGAATGCCTCAGTCTGAATACGTATTTTTGGTGGACAGGTACTCTTCTAAACCAGGAATGTCCATCCATCTGCTGCTTAGTCTTTTAAGCTTAAACCAGAATCCTGTTCTTATTGTTGCAGTGGGAACCAGACGGAGGTAGATTTAATAGAAAATTTTAAAAAGGATGAAAATCAAATGAATATGGAAATTTTTTCAAGAACTTGTAAAGAGACATTTGCTAGCAAGGAGGAACCCATATATAAAGTACAGGCATCTGGTGCTTCCATCAGTTCTGGGTATAGCATCTCCTTATTGCACCATTATTGTGCAAAGCTCCCTCATGATGAGTAAGTTCTTAGTCCCCTTTAATTTCTAGTTGTTTTATGATAGATATACCGTCATCATTGATTTGTATTTCCAGGTTCTTTGACCCGAAGCCGAAGTTCAATTATTTTGATGATTTAGGAGGAACTGTCTGCCTTGTAAACCTACCGTGCAATGCTCCAATACATCAAGTAGCCAGTACACCACAATCTTCCATGGAAGCTGCCAAAAAAGATGCTTGTCTGAAAGCCATTGAACAATTACATAAACTGGGTGCATTGAATGATTTTCTTTTGCCAGGCCAAGATGCTGATCTTGAGTCTGAGGTCACAATGTCTGATTCTAACAGCTCCATAGGTTGATATCTGGCAACTCACTAGTAAAACTTTCTTTCCATATTTTTTGGTCAAGTTAGTTGGATAACCTTTTCCTTTTTTTCCCTTGTTGGCAGATGAAAATTCAAGAGGAGAACTCCATGAGATGATGGTTCCTACTGCTCTCAAGGAATCCTGGACTTTGTTGGAAAATTTGGTCTATTTGCACTCTTATGATATTCAATTTTTTCCTGTCCCTGAGGACAGGATCTACAAGAAGTTTGCTCTGTTTGTCAAGGTACCTCTCCCTCAAGAGGCTGAGGGAATGGAGCTTGATCTTCATCTGGCTCGCGGTAGATCAGTGTTCACTAAGCTTGTCCCATCAGGAATTTCAGCATTTACCAAAAGAGAGGTACAATAGTAATTTTGTAGTTGATTCCTTTGATCATTGAACTACCTCCAAGTATTCATGGGTTGTATGTACAGATTGTGCAGGCTATGAATTTTCAAGAGATGTTCCTCACGGTCATCCACGATCGATCGAAACTTGTTCAGGAATTTGTTCTCTTGGGAAATAATGGTGTTTATGAATCATGCCCAACCTTCTACCTGTTGCTTCCCATCTTGGATGGTCATGAAAATAGAGTGGTAGTAGATCGGGAGACTGTAAAAAGATGTTTATCATCTCCTATTTTTCGGAACCCAGTGGATGTTATCGACACAAAATACTTTTCTTCAGATCCTCATTTGCAAATGGCTAATGGTTACCAAAGCATCTGTGACATCGAGAACAGTTTAATGTATGCCCGATACAGGAACACTTTTTACTTTGTTACAAACACCATTCCTGAAAAGAACGGCTACAGTCCACACAAAGGTTCAAGCGGTCCAAGCCATATGGAACACTTAATTAGAACGTAGGTTACTGCTTTTTCTTGGAAATTCAATCTGATTGCCATAACATCAACTATTCTAGTTCCTTTAAAAGCTAGATATTACCTTCCCCTAGCACTAGAACTACCAGGGTTCCCTTTACAATGATATGTGGGGGGACATTTGCTGGTCCAAACCACCCCATTGTTGTTGTTTCTTTCATTGTTTTCATATTCTCTGTGATTGCTTGCTTAAATGTGATTTTCCCTAATTGATCTTGAGCATCTTGAATCTTCAATTGTCAAATAATAAAACTGATGGAAATCCAATTTGATAATCTAGTTTCTGAACTTATGAAGCTTGGTTGGTAACTATTTATTGAATGTAGTAAAGTAATTGTCAAGCAAAGGAGTTTCCTTTTTGATAAGGAATTAGGAGAAGTCTTGATTCATAATTTTAAAAACCTAGTGATATATCTTGGTCTTACTATTGAAGAACTAACTGCACTATTAATTTAGGTTTGACATCCAACTTAAATCCCCTGAACAACCGCTTCTACGTGCAAAACCACTCTTTTGCTTGCGCAACTTGCTTCATAGCCGAAGGCAAGAGGATACAGGTAACTTTTATGCATTCTTTTCTCCCATGTTGTTATTCATTTTTGGTAGGTGTTACGTGTAGTTTTGCGGTTTACTAATTAAGTAATTTAACTCTCAATTATTTGTCAACATGGATCTTTACGCAGAGAAGATTGTTTTTGTATAGTGCAACACCATTCATTTGTATTGAAGTTGCTCATTCGGTTGATCTGTCTATAAATTACTTAATGTTTTCATTAGAAAATGCAACAAAGTGGTTAATTTCTCCTTGTGGTATTTAATTGGAGAGCATAATAGTTGAGTTGTGACCTTGTAGGTTACTTACATATGAAATCTAGATGAAAGAAGTGGCAATTTACTGCTTTTACTAAGATTTGGAAATTAATAGAATAAGTTTACAGGAAAATAACATAAATTGTAAAGGTCTAGGAGATGAATAGTAAAGCATGAAAAGTAAGAAAAAAAAGAAACATGGCTTTGTTGTGAAATAAACTTAAGTGGGATTGGAAAAACTGGAAAGTAAAAAAGGAATCTTCTTTGCAAATTTGCCCTTGTAACTCCCTAAATGTCCTACCATGGCCAAAATTTAAAATTTCCCAAAACTTCCTTTAATATTAGAACTTGTTGTGATGTTAATGCTCTCATTCAATTTAATTAACAAATTGTTTGTTAGTACATTGAGTGCACACTGACCTAGTGAAGATAAGGGTTATCAATCCCTCTCATGGAAGTATGGTACCCTAAGCAGTATGTCTGTCACTACAGTATGACAGGGCACATTTACAAATTTCCTCAACTTGCCTAGGCAAATGGCTGAGCCAGTCATATATTTATGCTGCTCAAGGACTTGAACACATACACACCTAAACAAAGTAAGCACTTGACAATGTGTATCTCCAGCATAACCAGTGCAATCTTGAGCACTTAGCAAAATAAAGAGTATATTAAAAAAATTCCCTTTCGTGTCTTCTTCCTGTTTCGTAAGGGTATGCTGGTGGGTAGAGGGAGGGTGCAGGTTTTACTTTCTTGGCAAGGAAATAATCCTAGGACTTGGCAGACTAAACCCCTGACTTGAGCCAATGACCAAATGCAATTCCTCTGCTCCCTAGAATTCCTAACTCTTTCTAAGATGGCATATGGATTTTATTAATTTGTTATTGCTTTCTCTCTTAGTTTTTGTGTATAAACCAGTTTATGTCAAAAACAGAATCACATGATCTGGATGAGTTCTTTATTGATTTGGTCCCGGAGCTCTGCGAGTTGAAGATAAAGGGCTTCTCAAAAGATATTGGGAGTTCAATTTCTCTTCTGCCCTCAGTTATGCATCGATTGGAAAACTTGCTTGTAGCCATTGAGCTGAAGGGCTTACTATCTGCTTCTTTCTCAGAGGCAGCTGAAGTTCCTGCTCTTAGGGTAAGACTTACTTTGCAAGATATAATGTTCCATATAAATTTTGGTAAGCAATGGCCTTGCATTAAGATGGCCATTTAATTAGTAAAATTATGCTGGTGACTTTTGTTATTGCAACAATCGCAACCTTCTTGCCGCTAACAGTTGCTCATTCATACTATAGATTCTAGAAGCTCTTACCACAGAAGGATGCCAGGAGCGTTTTTCTCTTGAAAGTCTCGAAATACTTGGTGATGCTTTTCTCAAATTTGCGGTCAGCCGTCACCTCTTTCTTTTGCATGATACTCTTGATGAAGGGGAGCTTAGTACGAGACGTACTCTTATTGTAAAGAATTCCAATTTGTTCAAGCTAGCAATAACGTGCAATTTACAGGTATATCAATCATCAATAAATATTCTGTAGTTTCCCACTTTCATGTAACAATTGGTTCTTTTTCTTTCCAAATATGGGTAAGTTTTTTTGTTTTGTTTTTGGTACTGCTAACCTAGATATCAAATATCAATACGTGGAAAAATCAAACAGCTGTGTACAAAGTGACCTCTAGAAAAATTGAAAAAGGGGTGAAATTGACTAACACTTTTAAGGCACAAGATAACCACAGTGATGTAGAAATATGGCCTTTGATGTGGAAAAAGGGGCAGGATAGGGGTCTTATTTTTGCTTCTCTCCCTCACGCTTGCATGTGTCTATATACACTTTGGGTCAAAGTTTTACCCAAATCCTTGGTTCTAGAAAGTTGAATAATTTTTTTCATAGAAGCTAGATCTCTTGTTCTATGCTGCCTCATGAACAATTTCTGCAAGGGAAATTCATGCTTCTGATATTCTTAATCAACTAAGCCTTAATCCCAAACAAAATTACATAATTCATCTCTTTCATTTTGCTCCATCAGGGACTAAAATTATATATATATATATATATAATGTTTCTGATTCATTATCTAAGTGGATGAAGCTTGGTCGTGTAGGTGTACATACGTGATCAGCCCTTGGATCCTTGCCAATTCTTTGCATTGGGCTATCCTTGTCCTAGAATTTGCACCAAGGATTCAGAAGCAGGTATCCATCACGAATGTGAAAGCCATGTGGCAGGCAAAGCAGTTAGTGAGCTTAGATGTAGCAAAGGTCACCATTGGTTACAAAATGAAACAATTGCTGATGTAGTTGAAGCTCTTGTTGGAGCATTTGTTGTTGACTGTGGCTTCAAAGCTGCAATAGCATTTCTTAGATGGATGGGGATCAAAGTGGATTTTGAAACCTCACAAGTCATTAATGCTTGCCAAGCCAGCGCAGTCTACATGCCACTTTCATCTTCAATGGACATAGCCAACTTTGAAAAATTGTTTGGTTACCAGTTTCTCCATAAAGGCCTCCTTCTGCAGGCATTTGTGCACCCTTCTTTTAACAATGGAGGCGGCTGCTATCAGGTATCTATATATAATATGAAGTCGATGCCAAAGAGAAAGTTAATGTAAATTAACACAGGTTTTGAAAGGTTAAGGAAAAACATATGAATATTAAAAAATTAATTAATCAATCAATTTATGCAATCGGTGAAAATCTCTAAAATTTCAAATTTACTCATTATTTATCGTATTTACTGTCACATCTATACCTTCACTTTCATTTAGTTCCTACCAGTTATTAAATTAAAACCTTTTATCATATTACACTAATCATATATTTCAATTATATAGTCTATTATGAAATTTCATTTATGCAAATTAAACAAATGTGCGGGCGTGAAACTAGTTCATTCTTATTTTCAGTGTTGGAGTTAATCAAGTGAATCTCTCTTAATAGGATTTTCTTCCCTGATATAGCCAGCTTTGGAGCATTTTGTTTCTGATATTACATTTTGTTGTCCTTTGATGGTTTCACTAGCGATTGGAGTTTCTGGGAGATGCTGTCTTGGATTACTTAATCACATCATATCTATTTTCGGTATATCCAAAGTTGAAACCTGGTCTCTTGACAGATCTGAGATCAGCATCAGTGAATAATAGGATC
Source organism: Viola odorata (assembly GCA_963691705.1). NCBI lineage: Eukaryota > Viridiplantae > Streptophyta > Magnoliopsida > Malpighiales > Violaceae > Viola > Viola odorata. Next base: position 58,188,084 of record OY829542.1, read on the forward strand.
TTTGCCACTGTTGCAGTTCAACATTCTTTTGACAAGTTTCTCATGTGTGATGATTCAAGTGGCCTCTCTGAGGCTATTCAAAAGTTTACGAACTTTTTTAATACAGCTGAATCAGAGAGAGGTCTGCTTGATGAGCCAAAGCGTCCGAAGGTAAACATTGAACGCAATACTTCATTTCTGTTTTTTCTTACTAAAGAAAAAGGTTATGGTTCTTGTGTGGTCTGAATGGTTTTATTGGTTGGTCTTCATTGATGGGTTTGTTAAATGTTTGGGCAACTTGACACTGGTAGCGGGCTAGCCCTCCCTTATTGTGTAGAGTTTCACCCACACTGATTTTAAGTTTTGGTGCTAATGAAGACAATATTTGACTTCCATTATCTATAGAGTAAGCAGAACGGTTACATTTTCTGTCTCTACTGCATCTTGTGTTACTGTAGAACTGAATTTGTTTTAGAGCTCAAAATTGTTCTCAGATGTATGCATTCTCACTTATTGGTTCAGGTTCTCAGTGACTTGGTAGAGTCTTGCATGGGTGCCATTTGTCTGGACACAGGGTTTAATTTGAAACGAATGTGGAACGTAATGATATCCCTCTTGGATCCAAGAACTAGCTTCTCCAACTTGCAGGCAAACCCTGTTAGGGAAATGAATGAAATTTGCCAATCTCGGAATTGGGAAAAACATGTTCTACCAGAGAAGAAGGGCAGAACTTTTTTCGTTGAACAAAGAGTTGTTGGGAAAAATGTATTCATATCTGCTGCTGCAAGCAACACAAACAAAAAGGAAGCTATTAGAATTACATCAGAAAAAATATATATGAAGTTGAAGGTAAAGCGTTTTTGTGACATACAAATGACAATGGGAGTGCTTAATGCATATAGGAATATATGTTTTACCGTTATTTAGTTTGATTTAACCAGTGACTTGGCATATACCAATGCACTAGGGTGTTATCTGCCTTAGTTCTCCAGCTTCACTTCTTTGTTGATGTTGCTTGTTAATATGCAGGATCAAGGCTACATCCCCAAAACCAACTATTTGGAGAATTTTATAAGGACAAACCAGATGATGGAAGCCAAGCTCATTGGATATGATGAAATTCCTGTAGAGGTTGCTGTCCCTGATGCCATCGGGCTTAACAGTTTGAAGATCCAAGAACCTTTTGTTGGTCAATGTGACGGTAAAAGTCATTCAATAAAGAAAGTGAGTGGTGATTTTCAACCTTCTGTAGCTGTCACTGAACAGGCTCCATCCCAATTGGATTCCAGCAGAAGGCAGCCTGGTTAGTTTAATGCCTATTGTAGATCTGAGTTGTCTGACGTTACTGTTCCGCCACAGGTTTGTTGTGAGCACAGTTGTGGAGACATTCTTATTTTTGCTCTTAACTGATCTTTTAGGTGAATCATGCCATATATCAGCAAGATCACGTTTGTATGAAATCTGCACTGCTAACTGTTGGAAATCCCCCTTGTTTGAATGCTGCTGCGAAGAAGGACCGAGTCACTTGAAGTGGTAAGTCGATAATAAATTTTGGTGAATTTTACATGTTTACTCTTTCGAACGAGTCTGTTTGAACCTCACTTTCCAACAATGGACCCTTAACTTGTAGAGCTTTTCGAAGAGAAATACCCCATGAATGCTTCTGGCCTAGGCAGTCTGTCTTTGAGTTTTTTGGCAGTAGCAACAGCATGAGCTCGATGTCATGTTTTCTGATATTCATACTTGACTGTCCAAGACTCTTCTTTTGCTTGTTTATTTGTTTTCATCTGCCAACTAATTTGGGTATGTATCATGCTGGGTTTGTATATTTGCAGCTTCACGTACAAGGTTATTGCGGAAATTGAAGAGGCACCAGATATGATATTGGAATGCGTAGGGGCACCTCAGATGACAAAGAAAGCAGCTGCAGAGCACGCAGCGAAAGGAGCGCTTTGGTACTTAGAACGTCAAGGGTACTTGCATTAAAAATTTAAAATGATACCATGCAACTTGAACAAGAAATTTGCATGCACCAGAGGGAATAGAGTAAGCTCTTCATTGGAACTCGGTTCTCGTTTCAGGGAAGATCGATGTGGCAAACCAAGGACAGTAGCATGTCCTCTGGTGTTGCAGTGCACAGTGTTGTAGAAACTGAAAACCCTAATTGTAGATGACTGTCAGTGACTAATTCTACGTAAGTAGTGAGTCATGTGAAACCAAGTTATCTTTTGCACAAGGGGAGCCAGTAGGTAAGTATTGTTTTGTACAAAAAGGTCATGACATGTAACAGAATAAAAAGACAGCAAGAATGCATATAAAATATGTTCTGCTTTCTTCAAGCATGACATGAGTCGTGTTTATGTTATCTAAGACCTTGAATGAAAAATAATTAATTAAATACAATTAAAAATCATCATGTCATATATCATCCTATTAGAAATTTAAGAGCAACACATGATATGATAAGAGAAATTGAAGAATCTTAAATTTCTTAAGAAATTATTAGGTGGGACTAAGTGGTGAACAACGTAGTAATTTAAATTAAACTATTTCGACCTGAAAAAAAATTAAACTACAAAAAGTAAAAATTTATAGAGACTGAGTAAAATATCAAAATTTTAGGGAACCGAGTTTTTTTTTTTTTTAACCAATTGAAAACCCACTACTAAAGAAAAGTGAAGAAAAAAGTGAAAATCCACGTGGCTAAGGCCTCTCCTCAGCACTAAGGTTTCCCGCCAAAGTTTAGCGCCAAAATCCCTCATAACCCTCTCACTTTCCCTCCGCAGCAAAACATTCATGAGATAGAGGGAGAAGAAGAAAAGAGACGTTTGCTTTTTCACCCAAAAAAAAAGGAAAAAAAATCATTTTCTGAGAAATAGAAGTAGCGGTACCGAGATCGGGACAAGATGTCGGGGTGGGATGAAGGAGCCGTCTACTACAGTGATCAAGCGCAGTTCCCCGACTCCGGTGCCGAAGCCGGCGGCGGCGGCGCAACAGCAACCGGCCCAAGCCGCCACACAGTACTCCGGAAATTCAAAGAATTTATCCGAAGCTTTCAGACCGATAAGAACCTCTTTCCGTACCGCGAATCCCTAGTCCACAACCCTAAATCTCTCCTGGTCCACCTAGAAGACCTACTGGCCTTCGATGCCGAGCTCCCCGCCCTCCTCCGCTCCTCCCCCTCTGACTATCTCCCTTTGTTCGAGACAGCTGCCGCGGAGGTGCTTCAGGGATTGCGGTTGAAGGAGCGTGGAGAGGGAGGGGAAATGAGGGAGCCGGACACCATGGAAGTTCAGATCTTGCTGAGCTCCAAAGAGGATCCACTCTCACTGCGCCTGCTTGGGGTTGGTTTATTTTATTCCTATTTTGCCCTTAAATTTTGGGTTTTTTCTATTCTTTGTTTGTTAAATTATTGTATTTGTGCAGGCTCAGTATATTTCAAGACTGGTGAAGATAGCAGGGATTACTATTGCTGCCTCAAGGGTAAAGGCAAAAGCAACTTATGTGAGTTTGGTGTGCAAGAATTGTCAAAGCGCAAAGGAGGTGCCTTGTCGTCCAGGGCTTGGTGGAGCAATCGTGCCACGTTCTTGTGATCATATTCCTCAGGTTTGTCTCAAATCTTCTGAGATGAGAGCTCATGTATGTCAGTTTTTTTATCCCAACTTGATTCTCTGCTGGGATTTTATGTGTAGCCGGGTGAAGAGGCGTGCCCCATTGACCCATGGATGGTGGTGCCTGATAAGAGCAAGTATGTCGATCAGCAGACACTGAAACTGCAGGAGAATCCTGAGGTAATTCTCTTGAGTTTAGTTCGCTGAGTGGCTGGTGTTGGATTAAAGCATTGATGTTTTTCTTTTTGTGAAATTTAAAGGATGTCCCAACTGGAGAACTCCCTAGGAACATGCTTCTCTCAGTTGATCGGCATCTTGTTCAAAGAATTGTGCCTGGAACAAGGTTGACCATCATAGGAATTTACAGCATCTTTCAAGCAGCTAGTTCAACCTCCTCCCACAAAGGAGCAGTTGCCGTCAGACAGCCTTACATTAGGGTTGTAGGAATAGAAGAAGCAAATGAGGCTGATTCTCGAGGTCACACAGCTTTCACGCTTGAAGAGGTAAAGTTTTCAAATTACATGAATGTAGAAAATGAAAATTACCTGATTGATAAATTTGGTTTAAATAAATAGATCTCACCTTTAATTTCATACCATCAATTGATACATGGAATGATGCTACACAGATAGAAGAATTCAAAAAATTTGCTTCACAAACAGATGCATTCAAAGCTATATGCTCCAAGATCGCTCCCTCTATATTTGGAGAAGAAAACGTGAAGAAGGCAGTGGCCTGTCTTCTATTTGGAGGATCAAGAAAGGTATAACTTATACTTTGATCTGATTTTGACTTCTCATTCCATTTGTTGATGCAGTAAATAATTGCTTTGGATACAGAATTTGCCAGATGGTGTGAAGCTAAGAGGAGATATCAATGTGCTGCTTCTGGGTGATCCTTCTACTGCTAAATCACAGGTCTGTTCTATGAAAAGATACATCCTTTGACACTATGCTTCTTTTGATTTAAGGAAATTGGTGTATATATTGATTCTATTATTACCTTGGTTGTAAAGTTTCTCAAGTTTGTGGAGAAGACCGCTCCAATAGCAGTTTATACTTCTGGAAAAGGCTCTTCAGCTGCTGGTCTGACAGCTTCTGTGATACGAGATAATAGCACAGTAAGTTATCGTGTACTTTTTTGGCATTCAAACATTGTCAAAGATTTTCCTCATCATTCTTTATTTACTTCTTCCCTCTACGACATTCATCCCAAATTAAATTTTGGAATTCAGCGTGAATTTTATCTCGAAGGAGGAGCCATGGTTTTGGCTGATGGGGGTGTTGTCTGCATTGATGAGTTTGACAAAATGAGACCAGAAGATAGGTAATTTAAACTAGAATATGTAAGGACATCACCTTTGCTTTTTTCATATCCATGAATTTTCCAAAATTTTCAACTATATGGATCAGGGTTGCTATTCATGAAGCCATGGAACAACAGACAATATCCATTGCAAAAGCTGGGATAACAACCGTTCTTAATTCTAGAACAGCAGTGCTTGCAGCTGCCAATCCTCCGTCAGGACGCTATGATGATCTTAAGGTCCTTATCTGTCTTCTCTATATGACCTCCAATCAAAAAAAATTATGTACGAGTGCTTTTTCCTCAGTAAGGAACTGATGAATCATTCACCTTTCAGACTGCACAAGAAAACATCGATTTGCAGACAACAATTCTGTCTAGATTTGACCTAATCTTCATTGTAAAGGATAAAAGGGACTATAGTCGAGATAAGGTAATGTTCAGCTCTCTCTAAGACATTACAGCCCCATTAGGAAAAGGCTGTTTCAGTTTGCAAAGTCTTGTTTTGGATTATGTAGTGGCTTTTTCATAGAAAACAACACTTAATTATTATGACTGTTTATGTCTTGGAAACCTAATTGCGGTTCAGTTTACTTTCCTTACAGTGATTCATTTTAATTCTATAACGATTACAATAGATGTATTACTTAAACAGATGTATTACTTAAACCTGTTTACAAATACCCATCCATTCATGTCACAACTAGAACAACAATTATCTTGTTACAGATAATAGCAAGTCATATCATAAAGGTTCATGCATCTGCTGATCAAACATCAATGGATAGTAGAGTTTCAAAAGAAGAGAACTGGCTAAAGAGGTACGTGTGGTTTAAATAATTCAGTCATACGTTTACCGTAATGCTTTCTATGAAATGAGAATCATGAATGACTTTTGCAGGTATATACAATACTGTCGATATCAATGCCATCCTCGATTGTCTGCAGCTGCATCCAATACATTGCAAAATGAATACGTCAAATTCAGACAGGTAGCGTCCCTCTTTTCAAATAGTTAGTTAAGAAATTCTACCTCAGACTTTGCATTTGATCTTGAGCATTTTGCTCTTACTTTGTGAAACCATCAGGGATCCATCAAATTTAAAGTAGTTGAATGAGCCCTTTTAAATGTTTTGGGAAATTGGAGCAACGTATTTGGGAAAGTATAAGTAAAAAAATTGATGTTTGTGAATTATTTTTGTATTTAATCTCTCTAATGATGACTTTTTTTAATTTAGAAAGGAGTATTCTGGGAAACAGCTTTTTGAATGATCTCTTTTCTGAAATTAAGTTTATACTCCCTAGTTGACTTATATTGCTGGACTCAACTTGGTGATTGGATTAGGATATGAGGAAGCAGGCAAATGAAACCGGGGAGGCTTCTGCTGTACCCATTACCGTCAGGCAGCTTGAAGCAATCATAAGGTTGAGTGAGGCTCTTGCAAAAATGAAGCTGTAAGTTCCCGTGATATTGTCAACAGATCATTGTTTTAGCTGTGATAAAGAAAAGCTAATTAAAGAAAACAAAAAAAAAATGTTGGGGTTGACTGACCATTTAGATGATGTGCATTTGAGAACTCTGTAAACAATATCGATAACTTTACGTACATGCTTGTGCTTGGAATTTTTTAACTTTACTATTGTTATGTTCTGTTATCATAATTGATTCTCCACTCTTTCATAGGTCTCATGTTGCCACTGAGGCCGATGTGGTTGAAGCAGTAAATCTTTTCAAGGTTTCAACTGTTGAAGCTGCACAGTCAGGAATTAATCAACAAGTGACTCTTACTCCAGAGATAAAGGTTTGTCAATGACAACTTGATTGTTATCACCCCACATTGTCTGCAAGTCTTTTTTCAACGATTCATTATGCTTTTTTTCTCACATTTACTGTCATTAACTGCAATTTGTTAATCAACAGCAAGCAGAAACTCAGATAAAGAGAAGATTAGGGATAGGTATGCGCATATCAGAAAGAAAGCTGATTGATGAACTTGCTAGAGTGGGAATGAATGAATCCATTGTAAGTGTTTCGCTTAAATGACACATCTTTACTGCAGTTAAAAGAAAAAGTAAAGCATTTAAGTTGACTTGTATTATTGCATTCCACAGGTGAGAAGAGCTCTTATAGTTATGCACCAAAGGGATGAAATAGAATACAAGCAAGAAAGGCGAATTATTATACGAAAATTGTAGTCTTCGGATAGTCGTTGATTAAGTTCGTACTGATTCGCCAGGAGCTGCTGAGACTTGAAGCCTTCCGTGTAATCCTGCTGACAGGATCACAAGATCCAAGTTGCAAATATTGGCAATTATCGAATCATGTATTAAGATAACTTGAAGAGGAAAGAGTTAGATTGCTATATCTCTTGATGCTTATTTGTTAATGATATCAGATCTGCTATTTTGGTAAGAGATGCCCATTTAGCGCGTGCTATTCTTAACCTTTGCTTATATTTTGTGGTTATTATTTCTGTTGTTGTTTCTTCTAGCAGTTTTTAAAATGGTAATCATGTATACAAAACATGATTAGACTGTGCAGTGTGTATTAGCCTGGGATTAGACTATATGTAGTAGTAGTACTCCCTCCGAAGAGTGACGCGGGCCCACTATTCCCATTTTTTAAGGGTGGCCACGTGTCGACGCCACCTTCTTCCTCAACAATCACTTTCTCTCTCTTCTCTGCAACTCTCTCTCTCTTCTTTGCTTCTCTTCTTTAAATCCAAAAATTTCTAAAAAAATCACAAAATATATCAATTTTCATATCATTTGAATTCTCAATTTCAGAATAACAATCATATATATTTTGTTTGATTTTTGATTTTGTGGTTAAGAAAATAATAAAGGAAATGGAGGAGATGGAGTGTGGAGTGAGAGTGAGGAGTGAGAAGGTTTTGTTGTCAGAGTGAGGAGTGACACGTTGGAGTGAGAAGATAGAGATAGAGTGAGTATGGTCCACTAACTTTTTTATTTTCAAAAAAGACCGCGTGTGACCTGACGTTTTGAGCCAAACGACGTGTCGTTTGATGGCCAAAATAGCACTGCAAACGAAGGCGTCAATCTTTGGCAAACTTTGGTTTTTTGCCTTGGGGCGTCAATAATAAAATGACGGAGGGAGTATCAAACAAGAACAGTAATGTGACAGTGATTCCAAGAAAATGTCCCTTTCTTTGTAATCACTTCACTAACTGCACCCACTTTTATCCAATCACTCTTTAATCACTTTATTGCAATATATGCATGCAAATAGCAAATGGCAATGCTTTAGGAGCGATTGACGTTAACTTTTTTGTCTGAAAAATGTTTGGTTTCATTTTTTTTTCCGGGAATGATTTCGTTCGAGTACTGCCAGACCTATCCACACGTTAGCTTCTGCACCAGCACGAACCAGCATGTTTGGACTAGATGTTTCATTACTTGTATATTTTGATTGACTCTTCAATTTTACTGTGAATAATATTGATAGTTGTAGTTTGTATGATTAGATTTAGGGTTTGATGATTAAGATGATCAAATCAGAAATCAAAGAAAGCATAGATTAGAGGTAGCAGATAGATCATAGCTCCCACTTTTTTTACTGCGATGGGAATCCAATTCCATTCAAAGTTCAGACCAAACCATTTTTACCTAAAAGGAGTGGACACCACAGCCTCCAAGACCATACGGTCGGTCGGTGTAGTGTAGTGTCCTTTTCTTGTGCAAACTTTCTTCCTTTGCAGAATGATTTATGCATATATACCAAGTTCTTTCCTCTTCTTTTTTTTTCCTTTTCTATCAAGGAATCTTTTTTTGTTTCTTTTGGGATTAGAGAATGAATTGTGGCTGGATGTTGTAAGTTGCAAGACAAATAGAATTGTGAGGTCTACAGTTTTTTTTACTCATCATAATTAATTTAAATGTATGTTTGATGTTTGCTTATTTCGTTACATTTTGATCGGACCTTATAGTGAACTGATGAAATTTATGTCTAAATCTGACTTTAAGAATGACAGGGTTCTGCCGAGTCTCGGGTCTGGCTTTACTTATGAAGTTATGACTACCCTAATTCATGCATAGGCTTTCATGGGATGAGATTGGTTTACACCAAAGTTAGCCGAACTGAATCGGATATCAAACTTTTGAGTTTTTAGGTTAATGATTAATGAACCAGATTTTACTGTTAGTTATTTTTATAAGCCTGGAAGGAGCGCGGTAATTAATTATAAAAATACATATTTATACCATAAAATTAGAAAAATAATTAAAAAACTCGAAAAAAAAGTAAAAATTCTCGAGTACAATGTGTGAAACGGGTTATCAATTTTTCAGTTTGGTTTCCAGCTTCTAGAGATGGAGAACCAGACTGAACTATTATTTTTAGTTCAATTTGATTTTCCACTTTACTATTTTTTTTTAAAAGAACTGAATCGACTGGCGGTTCGGTCCATTTGTTGTACACCCCTAGGTTGGACTACACCGACCAGGGATCTGGATTGTTTGATTACCGGTCGGTCCAGTTTAGTTTTCAAACTATGGTCCATTGTTGAAAAATTAAAACTAAAAGATTTGAAGAACTAAAAGATGAAAATATTATAGATGAAAATACTGAAAATTTTACAAACACAAATTTCTTCAGAATTTTTTTTGTTCTATAGTCTTGTTTGTAGAACCGCACACAGAAATATTTCGTATTCTACGTTGGTAGAATCACACAAATTTTCTTATTCTACTTCAAGGTAGAATCAAACTTTCTTTGAGAGAGAGGTGTCGCTGAACACTCTTCTCTACTCACAAACTCTCTTTCTTGAGTGGTGCACTTTCTGCACACTTCCACTCTACTTCTAAAATATTACAAAGCTCCATTTTGTAAAGGAGTTTTTTCTAGACTTCTCTGTGAAGTTCTTAGACTTTTCTCTAACCTACACGTGGTAGGCTTTTCTTTTTCTTTTTCTTATTTTATATAACATTCTAGACTTTTTCTTTCCTACAACTGTGCACACCATATAATTACAGCTGAGAAAGTAAAGTAGACAAATACAACTGTTGAAGTATACCCCTTTTGCTTGATAACGCCACTTTGCTTGTTAACGCTAAGTTTTTAGTGTTTTAGCTGAAGTTGGTGTTGACTTCCAACATCCACGCTCTCCCTTGACGTGGCATAAGGAGGCACTATAGGATATAGCGGTGAGACCTATGAGAGTCGTCACTAAACCTGACACATCAAGATTGAGGATCTCATATTGGCATCAATCAAGCCATGTATCACTGAGTTATAAGATAGCGCAGATAGTAACAAAAAATGATGCTATTTCAACCGATTAGAAACAAACAGAAATTAAAGAAATGAAATAAAAGCCTTCCATAATCCATACATTTCAATTCATTATTTGTGTCTCAAATGTTCTAGTTTCGATGATTTCTCAGGGTAGTAATTCACTGGGTTCCACGTGAAACCATTTGGCCTGTCCACTGAAGAAAACGGAGACGGGTAAATCATGTGGCTCAGATTTGAGTCTGATGAACGTTTTCTATGCTCTTATGGTAGATATGGCAAGAACAACCACTTTAAGAGCCAACTTATGGAAATAATTAAAACAGAATTTACAAAGCTATTGTTTTTGGTAAAGTACACTCTGATTGGTTTAAATGATACAGTAGTCACTTATCTGCCATGTGGTTTTCATATACTATGTTGCGTGTTGGTTCCAAAAGGAGGGAAAAAGTGAAAATAGAAGTGGGAAACAGACGGAGGTAGATTTAATAGAGAATTTTAAAAAGGATGAAAATCGAATGAATATGGAAATTTTTTCAAGAACTTGTAAAGAGAGATTTGCTAGCAAGGAGGAACCCATATAAAAAGTAGAGGCATCTGGTGCTTCCATCAGTTCTGGGTTTAGCATCTCCTTATTGCACCATTATTGTGCAAAGCTCCCACATGATGAGTAAGTTCTTAGTCCCCTTTAATTTCTAGTTGTTTTATGATAGATATACCGTCATCATTGATTTGTATTTCCAGGTTCATTGAATGATTTTCTTTTGCCAGGCCAAGATGCTGATCTTGAGTCTGAGGTCACAATGTCTGATTCTAACAGCTCCATAGGTTGATATCTGGCAACTCACTAGTAAAACTTTCTTTCCATATTTGTTGGTCAAGTTAGTTGGAACCTTTTCCTTTTTTTTCCTTGTTGGTAGATGAAAATTCAAGAGGAGAACTCCATGAGATGATGGTTCCTACTGCTCTCAAGGAATCTTGGACTTTGTTGGAAAATTTGGTCTATTTGCACTCTTATGATATTCAATTTTTTCCTGTCCCTGAGGACAGGATCTACAAGAAGTTTGCTCTGTTTGTCAAGGAACCTCTCCCTCAAGAGGCTGAGAGAATGGAGCTTGATCTTCATCTGACTCACGGTAGATCAGTGTTCACTAAGCTTGTCCCATCAGGAATTTCAGCATTCACCAAAAAAGAGGTACAGTAGTAATTTTGTAGTTGATTCCTTTGACCATTGAACTACCTCCAAGTATTCATGGGTTGTATGTACAGATTGTGCAGGCTATGAATTTTCAAGAGATGTTCCTCACGGTCATCCTCGATCGATCGAAACTTGTTCAGGAATTTGTTCTCTTGGGAAATAATGGTGTTTATGAATCATGCCCAACCTTCTACCTGTTGCTTCCCATCTTGGATGGTCATGAAAACAGAGTGGTAGTAGATCGGGAGACTGTAAAAAGATGTTTATCATCTCCTATTTTTCGGAACCCAGTGGATGTTATCGACACAAAATACTTTTCTTCAGATCCTCATTTGCAAATGGCTAATGGTTACCAAAGCATCCGTGACATCGAGAACAGTTTAGTATATGCCCGATACAGGAACCTTTTTTACTTTGTTACAAACACCATTCCTGAAAAGAACGGCCACAGTCCACACAAAGGTTCAAGCGGTCCAAGCCATATGGAACACTTAATGAGAACGTAGGTGACTGCTTTTTCTTGGAAATTCAATCTGATTGCCATAACATCAACTATTCTAGTTCCTTTAAAAGCTAGATATTACCTTCCCCTAGCACTAGAACTACCAGGGTTCCCTTTACAATGATATGTGGGGGGACATTTGCTGGTCCAAACCACCCCATTGTTGTTGTTTCTTTCATTGTTTCCATATTCTCTGTGATTGCTTGCTTAAATGTGATTTTCCCTAATTGATCTTGGGCATCTTGAATCTTCAATTGTCAAATAATAAAACTGATGGAAATCCAATTTGATAATTTAGTTTCTGAACTTACGAAGCTTGGTTGGTAACTATTTATTGAATGTAGTAAAGTAACTGTCTAGCGAAGGAGTTTCCTTTTTGATAAGGAATTAGGAGAAGTCTTGATTCATAATTTGAAAAAGCTAGTGATACATCTTGGTCTTACTATTGAAGAACTAACTGCACTATTAATTTAGGTATGGCATCCAACTTAAATCCCCTGAACAACCTCTTCTACGTGCAAAACCACTCTTTTGCTTGCACAACTTGCTTCATAGCCGAAGGCAAGAGGATACAGGTAACTTTTATGCATTCTTTTCTCCCATGTTGTTATTCACTTTGGTAGGTGTTACATGTAGTTTTCCAGTTTACTAATTACGTAATTTAACTCTCAATTATTTGTCAACATGGATCTTTACGCAGAGAAGATTGTTTTTGTATAGCCCAACACCATTCATTTGTATTGAAGTTGCTCATTCGGTTGATCTGTCTATAAATTACTTGTTGGTTTTGAGTGTTGCGTTTTACTGAAAATTCTGGATTTGTTTCATTGACTTTCTGCACTACAAAAAACATTACAGAAGCTCCTTATATGGAGCAATTGTGCAGCAGCTGCAACTGCACTTGTCCACCAAGTCAATCCAGCTCCTACCTCTTCTACTTACACACGCAAACAACAAACACAAGTTAACCACCTACATAACTATTTTTACATATAAAATCCTACCAAAAGTCTGTCATCTACCCACACCATAAATAATACAAAATATCAGTACAAATATAGCTTTATACATTTGACAGTATTTTGGAGTATAAAGCAACAGTGCATACTTCATCATTACTTAATGTTTTTCATGAGAAAATGCAACAAAGTGGTTAATATCTCCTTGTGGTATTTAATTGGAGAGCATAATAGTTGAGTTGTGACCTTGTAGGTTACTTACATATGTACATTGAGTGTTTGTTTGTTACTACATTGAGTGCACACTGACCTAGTGAAGATAAGGGTTATCAATCGCTCTCATGGAAGTATGGTACCCTAAGAAGTATGTCTGCCACTACAGTATGATGGGGCACATTTACAAATTTACTCAACTTGCCTAGGCAAATGGCTGAGCCAGTCATATATTTATGCTCCTCAAGGACTTGAACACATACACACCTAAACAAAGTAAGCACTTGACAATGTGTATCTCCAGCATAACCAGTGCAATCTTGAGCACTTAGCAAAACAAAGAGTATATTAAAAAAAAATCCCTTTCGTGTCTTCTTCCTGTTTCGTAAGGGTATGCTGATGGGTAGAGGGAGGGTGTAGGTTTTACTTTCTTGGCAAGGAAATAATCCTAGGATTTGGCAGACTAAACCCCTGACTTGAGCCAATGACCAAATGCAATTCCTCTGCTCCCTAGAATTCCTAACTCTTTCTAAGATGGCATATGGATTTTATTAATTTGTTATTGCTTTCTCTCTTAGTTTTTGTGTATAAACCAGTTTATGTCAAAAACAGAACCACGTTATCTGTATGAGTTCTTTATGGAGTTGGTCCCGGAGCTCTGCGAGGTTAAGATAAAGGGCTTCTCTAAAGATATTGGGAGTTCAATTTCTCTTCTGCCCTCAGTTATGCATCGATTGGAAAACTTTCTTGTAGCCATTGAACTGAAGGGCTTACTATCTGCTTCTTTCTCAGAGGCAGCTGAAGTTCCTGCTCTTAGGGTAAGACTTACTTTGCAAGATATAATGTTCCATATACATTGTGGTTAGCAATGGCCTTGCATTAAGATGGCCATTTAGTTAGTAAAATTATGCTGGTGACTTTTGTTATTGCAACAATCGCAACCTTCTTGCCGCTAACATTTGCTCGTTCATACTATAGATTCTAGAAGCTCTTACCACAGAAAGATGCCGGGAGCGTTTTTCTCTTGAAAGTCTCGAAATACTTGGTGATGCTTTTCTCAAATTTGCGGTCAGCCGTCACCTCTTTCTTTTGCATGATACTCTTGATGAAGGGGAGCTTACAACGAGACGTTCTAATATTGTAAAGAATTCCAATTTGTTCAAGCTAGCAATAAGGTGCAATTTACAGGTATATCAATCATCAATAAATATTCCGCAGTTTCCCACTTTCATGTAACAATTGGTTCTTTTTCTTTCCAAATATGGATAAGTTTTTTTGTTTTGTTTTTGGTACTGCTAACCTAGATATCAAGTATCAATATGTGGAAAAATCAAACAGCTGTGTACAATATTCTAGGATGTCAAAGTGTAAATTTAATTCATCATTTACATATTCAGCTCATGCTTCTGATAATATATATATAATGTTTCTGATTCATTATCTAAGTGGATGAAGCTTGGTCGTGTAGGTGTACATACGCGATCAGCCCTTGGATCCTTGCCAATTCTTTGCATTGGGCTATCCTTGTCCTAGAATTTGCACCAAGGATTCAGAAGCAGGTATCCATCACGAATGTGAAAGCCATGTGGCAGGCAAAGCAGTTAGCGAGCTTAGATGTAGCAAAGGTCACCGTTGGTTACAAAATAAAACAGTTGCTGATGTAGTTGAGGCTCTTGTTGGAGCATTTGTTGTTGACTGTGGCTTCAAAGCCGCAATAGCATTTCTTAGATGGATGGGGATCAAAGTGGATTTTGAAACCTCACAAGTCATTAATGTTTGCCAAGCCAGCGCAGTCTACATGCCACTTTCATCTTCAATGGACATAGCCAACTTTGAAAAATTGCTTGGCTACCAGTTTCGCCATAAAGGCCTCCTTCTGCAGGCATTTGTGCACCCTTCTTTTAACAATGGAGGCGGCGGCTATCAGGTATCTATATATAATATGAAGTTGATGCCAAAGAGAAAGTTAATGTAAATTAACACAGGTTTTGGAAGGTTAAGGAAAAACATACGAATATTAATAAATTAATTAATCAATCAATTGATGCATTCGGTGAAAATAAAATCTCTAAAATTTCAAATTTACTCATTATTTATCCTATTTACTGTCACATCTATACCTTCACTTTCATTTAGTTCCTACCAGTTATTGAATTAAAACCTTTTATCATATTACACTAATCATATATTTCAATTATATAGTCTATTATGAAATTTCATTAATGCAAATTAAACAAATGTGCGGGCGTGAAACTAGTTCATTCTTATTTTCAGTGTTGGAGTTAATCAAGTGAATCTCTCTTAATAGGATTTTCTTCCCTGATATAGCCAGCTTTGGAGCATTTTGTTTCTGATATTACATTTTGTTGTCCTTTGATGGTTTCACTAGCGATTGGAGTTTCTGGGAGATGCTGCCTTGGATTACTTAATCACATCATATCTATTTTCGGTATATCCAAAGTTGAAGCCTGGTCTCTTGACAGATCTGAGATCAGCATCAGTTAATAATAGGGTCTTTGCCACTGTTGCAGTTCAACATTCTTTTGACAAGTTTCTCATGTGTGATGCTTCAAGTGGCCTCTCTGAGGCTATTCAAAAGTTTACGAACTTTTTAAATTCAGCTGAATCAGAGAGAGGTCTGCTTGATGAGCCAAAGTGTCCAAAGGTAAACATTGAACACAATACTTCGTTTCTGTTTTTTCTTACTCAAGAAAAAGGTTATGGTTCTAGTGTGGTCTGAATGGTTTTATTGGTTGGTCTTCAATGATGGGTTTGTTAAATGTTGGCCAACTAGACACGGGTAGCGGGCTAGCCCTCCCTTATTGTTTAGAGTTTCACCCACACTGATTTTAAGTTTTGGTGCTAATGAAGACAATATTTAACTTCCATTATCTATAGAGTAAGCAGAACGGTTACATTTTCTGTCTCTACTGCATCTTGTGTTACTGTAGAACTGAATTTATTTTAGAGCTCAAAATTGTTCTCATATGTATGCATTCCCACTTATTGGTTCAGGTTCTCAGTGACTTGGTAGAGTCTTGCATGGGTGCCATTTCTCTCGACACAGGGTTTAATTTGAAACTAATGTGGAACGTAATGATATCCCTCTTGGATCCAAGAACTAGCTTCTCGAACTTGCAGGCAAACCCTGTGAGGGAAATGAATGAAATTTGCCAATCTCGGAATTGGGACAATCATGTTCAAGTAGAGAAGAAGGGCAGAACTTTTTCCGTTGAACAAACAGTTGTTGGGAAAAATGTATCCATATCTGCTGCTGCAAGCAACGCAAACAAAAAGGAAGCTATTAGAATTACATCAGAAGAAATATATATGAAGTTGAAGGTAAAGCCTTTTTGTGACGTACAAATGACAATGGGAGTGCTTAATGCATATAGGAATATATGTTTTACCGTTATTTAGTTTGATTTAACCAGTGACTTGGCATATAC
Organism: Viola odorata; assembly: GCA_963691705.1. Taxonomy (NCBI): domain Eukaryota; kingdom Viridiplantae; phylum Streptophyta; class Magnoliopsida; order Malpighiales; family Violaceae; genus Viola; species Viola odorata. Next base: position 58,204,551 of record OY829542.1, read on the forward strand.
CAATGCACTAGGGTGTTATCTGCCTTAGTTCTCCAGCTTCACTTCTTTGTTGATGTTGCTTGCTAATATGCAGGATCAAGGCTACATCCCCAAAACCAACTATTTGGAGAATTTTTTAAGGACAAACCAGATGATGGAAGCCAAGCTCATTGGATATGATGAAATTCCTGTAGAGGTTGCTGTCCCTGATGCCATCGGGCTTAACAGTTTGAAGATCCAAGAACCTTTTGTTGGTCAATGTGACGGTAAAAATCATTCAATAAAGAAAGTGAGTGGTGATTTTCAACCTTCTGTAGCTGTCACTGAACAGGCTCCATCCCAATTGGATTCCAGCGGAAGGCAGCCTGGTGAGTTTAATGCCTATTGTAGATCTGAGTTGTCTTGTGAGCACAGTTGTAGATCTGAGTTGTCTGACGTTACTGTCCCGCCACAGTTTTGTTGTGAGCACAGTTGTGGAGGCATTCTTATTTTTGCTCTTAACTGATCTTTTAGGTGAATCGTGCCATATATCAGCAAAATCACGTTTGTATGAAATCTGCACTGCTAACTGTTGGAAATCCCCCATGTTTGAATGCTGCTGCGAAGAAGGACCGAGTCACTGTAAGTGGTAAGTCTATAATAAATTTTGTTGAATTTTACATGTTTACTCTTTCGAACGAGTCTGTTTGAATCTCCCTTTCCAACAATGGACCCTTAACTTGTAGAGCTTTTCGAAGAGAAATACCCCATGAATGCTTCTGGCCTAGGCAGTCTGTCTGTCTGAGGTTTTTGGCAGTAGCAACAGCGTGAACTCGATGTCATGTTTTCTGATATTCATACTTGACTGTTCAAGACTCTTCTTTTGCTTGTTTATTTGTTTTCATCTGCCAACTAATTTGGGTATGTATCATGCTGGGTTTGTATATTTGCAGCTTCACGTACAAGGTTATTGTGGAAATTGAAGAGGCACCAGATATGATATTGGAATGCGTAGGGGCACCTCAGATGACAAAGAAAGCAGCTGCAGAGCACGCAGCGAAAGGAGCGCTTTGGTACTTAGAACGTCAAGGGTACTTGCATTAAAAATTTAAAATGATACCATGCAACTTGAACAAGAAATTTGCATGCACCAGAGGGAATAGAGTAAGCTCTTCATTGGAACTCGGTTCTCGTTTCAGGGAAGATCGATGTGGCAAACCAAGGACAGTAGCATGTCCTCTGGTGTTGCAGTGCACAGTGTTGTAGAAACTGAAAACCCTAATTGTAGATGACTGTCAGTAACTAATTTTACGTAAGTAGTGAGTCATGTGAAAGCAAGTTATCTTTTGCACAAGGGGAGCCAGTAGGTAAGTATTGTTTTGTACAAAAAGGTCATGAGATATATATATAGTTGTAACTTTGTAAGTTGTAAGTTGTATGTTGTATCAGAATAAAAAGACAGCAAGAATGCATATAAAGACTCACAGATAAAGAGAAGATTAGGGATAGGTATGCGCATATCAGAAAGAAAGCTGATTGATGAGCTTGCTAGAGTGGGAATGAATGAATCCATTGTAAGTGTTTCGCTTAAATGACACATCTTTACTGCAGTTAAAAGAAAAAGTAAAGCATTTAAGTTGACTTGTATTATTGCATTCCACAGGTGAGAAGAGCTCTTATAGTTATGCACCAAAGGGATGAAATAGAATACGAGCAAGAAAGGCGAATTATTATACGAAAATTGTAGTCTTCGGATAGTCGTTGATTAAGTTCGTACTGATTCGTCAGCAGCTGCTGAGACTTGAAGCCTTCCGTGTAATCCTGCTGACAGGATCACAAGATCCAAGTTGCAAATATTGGCAATTATCGAATCATGTATTAAGATAACTTGAAAGAGTTAGATTTTTATCTCTTGATGCTTATTTATGAGTTTCTTTATGCTCTGCAATATTGTTGTATCCTCGAGTTGAACTATGCAGAAATGTTGCATTATGCATACTGAGAATTTAGTGACGTGAGATTCCATTGTTGCATCACCGTGTCACTAAATTTAGTGACTAAACAACAATGCATTATGCATATAACCTATTCACAATTTTAGTTAATTAATCAATAAATTTGATGGAAAATAATACTCCCTCCGTTACTGAATAATTATTGCGCACGCGTACCAATATTGGTCGGATGACTCACTATTTAACGTACTTCCACAAAAAAGTACGAATTTTTATGAGATCAAATAGTGAGTCATCCGGCTAATATTAGTATGCGTGCGCGACAATTATTTAGTAACCGAGGGAGTATCAAATTATATTAAAAAAATTATGTGACACTTGTTAACTTGTTAATTTATAAAGTATGCAATGATTCGTTAGTAATTAAAGAATCCTAGGTGGTCAGTGGTCACAGTGAGTTTCAACACATCCTTTTCCACTTATTTATATATATTATTTCTATTAGATGTAAGATTCAATACTATTGCAAAAGAATTAGTCTCATTCGAGCACACCATTCTATTCTTAAAACTAGACGATATAACTTTAGTTAAGGACGTTGACGGATAAATTTTTTATCATCCGAACATAATTGTGATTTTTTTATTTGTTTTTAATTCAAGAAATTATTAGTAAATGGTGGTGTTAGTATAAAAGTGTTAATGTTTCAGGGACCAATTTGTCATCGGGCCACAAATCTGTAAACAGAGGAGTGCAAAGAGCAGGCCAGCGGCTGGTGGACGATTCAAATATCGCCGTGAACAAATATGTTTTTTCCTGATTGGTTGCCTGCAGTGCCCGGTGCTCTACCCACCGCCACTGCAGTAACCACTTCCTGCTCTTCAATTCCTACCTCGCCGTCTCTCCCTCCACGGACCCTCAGGTTTCACTACCTTACTTACACACAGATATGTTTCCTCTACTTATCCATTTAATTTTTAGGAGCTATTAATTTTTTATACAGATATGCTGTGCTTGGCGCTGGTTTTGCTGGTCTTTCAGTTACTTGGCATTTGCTAAAGGTACTACCGCCTCCTTCTTCTCTTTATGAGTAAATGAATATCCAAAGTTTCTTTTTTTCTGTTTTTTGGGTTTTTTGGAAATGGAGAGGAATTGGGTTCTTCTAATTTCTAAATGTGGAAATTTAAGAGTGCAGAATAGTCCGAAGGAGTTGAAGGTGAGGATAGACATGTATGATGAGGCGGGAATTGGAGGGGGTGCGTCTGGTGTATCTGGAGGTCTTCTTCATCCTTACTCACCTAAAGGTCTGCCACCCAACTGTCTACCTGCTGCTGTTCTTCTTTTTATTTGCCATAATCAAGTGTTCTGGTGTATTTTGTACTTAATTTCTTCATAACTTTCTGGCAGCTAAGCTGCTTTGGCGAGGCGCTGAGTGTTGGAAAGAGTGTTTAATGCTCTTGAGTGTTGCTGAGGCTGCAGTTGGGGAATCTGGTCGGGATCTTGAAAGTTTTATTGTGCGGAGAAGGTTACTCATTTCTTCACCCCTCACCTTTCATTCTTGCAAAGATTTCTTTGTGAAAGTGTATGATTATATATACCTTAAGTGTGTCTGGTATTGTAGGTTTGTCTTTTGTTCTATTTTAAGATACATGTCCATTTCAGGGGAATCCTGAGACCAGCCATGAGCATGAAGAATACGAACATATTGAATGATGTAATTCCTGTAGTCCTGTTCCATTGATCCTCAAATGAGTTCTTTTTAATTTGGAGTGAAATCTGTATTCCATTTTCTGTGCAATTAGAATGCTCAAAATTGCGAAGCCAGTTGCAGAATAGAAACCATTGATAAAAATGCTGCAGAGAAGCTTATTCCTCGTATATGTTTACCTTTCGATAAAGCTTTTTATATGCCTCAGGCCGTGAACGTCCATCCTATGCGATATCTTCAGGTTTGAATTTCAATACACCAAGTACATGGCTCTTAATAGTTTCCCTTGCCTTTATACCCTTCTTATATATTTGTTTTTCTAGGCTCTTTTTGTAGCATGTGAAAATCTAGTCAAAGATGCATCCACTTCCAACCATGCACAAAAGGAGCTATATTTTCACAAGAAATCTGTTCTTAAACTCCTTGAATTAGAAGGTGAGCAATGTTTTTTGGCCTTTACATTTGCATTGTTAATTGGCAGTAACCCATATTTATGAGACAGGAGAAAGCACATGAGTTCAAATCATTTGCCTGGCTTAAGATGATCTTTTTGGGCATCCATAAGCTTGGATAGTTCATGGATTAATTAAGGATTGTTTTGTTTTGTGCAGGAAATTATGATGCTGTGATAATATGTCTAGGAGCCCAAGCTGATGTGTTACCGGAGCTCTCTGGTAGGCTTCCTTTGAGGACATGCAGAGGCATAATTGCCCACCTGCACTTGCCTAGTGATAAAAGGTAAATCTTATAATATGCCTTGTAAGATGTCAATACAGAACTTGTAAGTTGGATTGAAGTAGTCGATACCTTAAAGGAAAAAAATGATTTAGTGATGTATACAGTATTCTAGCAAACACGATTCTTGTTGAACTTTTGCAATGATGTTTTCAGTTTTCCAGAAATGGGACATAAAGTGACAGTTACTGGTTGAATTGGAATTTCACATCTGAAATAATCTTGGCGTAGATTTTGCAGTCTTCGATTGAACTTTTGAAGCCCTAGATTGAATTTGAAGTTGAGTTCAGTTTGGTGTATCAGTCTAGTGCCTTGATGTTTTGTATGTGTGTATTCATATTGTTCTTGTTATAATTTGTATGTTGTGGAAATGAGAGATGTTCTTGTCTTGGGAAAACTCATTTCGTTCTTGTTATTTATTACATTCAATGCTGTTTGCTATTTCACTTTTTGGCAATACTCTTAATGCACATCACTGTTTCAGGGAAGAATATCCAGATCATGCCCCTTCAATATTGTCAGATGCATGGCTTGCTGTCCAGGGGACACGGAATCTGTACATGGGTTCAACGTGGGAATGGAAATCTAGGAATTCTTGTCCAAATGTCTCAGAAGATGAAGCTTCAAAAGCTCTTGAAGAGCTTTTGCCAAAGGCGTCTGCCTTTTATCCAGGAATCAAGGATTGGACTTTTGCCGGAGCTAAGGCAGGTCTGAGGGCAATGCCACCACTAACTCCCCACGGATCGCTACCTCTTCTGGGTTGTGTTAACCATCTTGTAGGGGAGAATTGTACTAGTAGATATTGGTTATTTGGAGGTCTTGGTTCAAGAGGTTTGCTGTACCATGCCGCGCTTGGCAATTTGATATCACGGGCTGTTCTTTCCTGTAACGAGCTATCGATACCTTCTGAATTAACTGCTTGGAAGAACATCATTCGATAGTTAAAAATGAGACAGGTAGTTGCATTATTTTGGTGCATTTTGCTGAAAACCCCAAGTTCAAGTCAGGGACAGTCTTTGTTGTCCTTCTTTTGCTTAGTCTTTATAGTAAAGGTAACATCAGTTGATTGTTTGATTGTTTTCTGCATCGAATCCATGAAAGGTGATACATATGCATCTTCTTCTTTTTTATATGGAGAAATAGATGTATAATGTATTTTTTATATAATATTATAAGGAGAGAATTAAGATAACATAAACATACATTATAGGCTTCACCCTTGTAATTAGCATTCCTCTCAAAGGTCAAAGGTCAAAGGTTAAAGAATAGAAGAAAAAACATCTTTTATATATATATAAGGGGTTGTAGAAAACAGCAGGAAGGAAAAAAGTTATGGCATTTCCTTTCTTTCAACACTCTCTCTAAACCTCAGTTTGGTTACTCTGATCTGCTCCTATATGCCTTTACACAGTGTAGTGTTGTTGGATCGTATCGATGTCGAGCCCCTTTAGCGCCACCACTGATTCGACATGTCCCTTCAATGTGTGCAGCTCCCTAAGCCTGCTCCATCAAACAAGACAACATTTACATATATGATCAGAAATGCATCGTTTTTTTCCGAAAGCTTCGTCGACTAACTCAATCTGTTCGTACCGCATATTATCCTTTTTGCATCTGAAGCAATGCTTCTTCTTCAAAGAAATGTACTTACTTTGCTACTTCAGCGCGCCTCTTAGCCTGCTCGGCGAGCTCAGATGGTTCCCTGTGGCTGCTCTTGTCATTAGGCAATGCTTCTGTGGTCTGGAGACCGTGAAGTGTACGCTGAGCCAAAGCCCACTGAGCCTCTCTCTCACCCTTTCCGTAGTCCTTCTTGGTCGTGAAAGCAGTCTACAAAAATGAGCACAAAAGGAAATGCGATGACCACCATAATCCTAAAGAAGAAGATGTTTTATTCGATTCGTGTGCGAGTCAGGAACCTTTTTTTCTAGCATGTTATCCCAGGCATGTCCACTCAATGCGAAGCGAATAAGAAACTTGAGGATATCTTGAGGGAAGTAGGTGACGATACTGTAAAGCCAGATAACTCCCGCCCATCCCCACCCAACGCCTTGGATTTTCGCAAAGCTCCAATTTGCATACACAGCAATGATAGTTGCCAACTGTGTAAGTTTTATGATTGGACAGTAAAATAAAAGTTAGAGCAGTTTACTGTGGGCTAAAAAATACTTGTTGTTGAAGGCATGAGAAGAGAAAAATGAAAGGAAATAAAACAAATGCTGACCAGTTGTGCTGCAAGGAATGCAACCACGAGTAAAAAGCCAGGCCGTTCGACGAAAGACCAGCTCCTCGACCTTGTTACAAAGATGAGTGCTTGACTGATGATGCTGACTTGAAGGTAAAGAGCAGCTGTGAGCTCATCTGGTTTACCTCTGATTGATCTCACTCCAAATTTATCCTGAAAACCAAAAAACATTTAAGTAATCCTTTTTCAACCTTGTGTAATAAGATTTAAATTTTGGTAAGTTCCATACGGGGAAGAAGTCCGTGTCATGAACAATCCAGAAGAAGAAGACTGTCATGATTGCTTGGTAGGTTCCAAGGACAACGCCCGTGGCAAAGATCTCTTTGAGCTTCCAAGAGTCGGGAACAGGTGATGGCTTCACTCTGTCTTTGGAGATGGTCATAATAGTTCCATCATTGAGGATGGCAATAATGAGGACCATGAATGGAGCAAAGTCGAACTTCCAGATAAGTGCAACGAGCATGAACCCCATCACGATACGAATCGTGATGGAAACGGCATAGATTGTGTAGTTCTTCATCCTCTGGAATATGGCTCTACTAGTCAACACAGCACTCACAATCACACTCAATCCTGGCTCTGTCAAAACGATGTCCGAGGCACTCCTGGCAGCATCAGTTGCATCTGCCACAGCAATACCAATGTCTGCTTTCTTGAGGGCTGGGGCATCGTTCACACCATCGCCTGTCATTCCACAAATGTGCTTCCTGTCCTGGAGCCTCTTAACAATCTCATACTTGTGCTCTGCATATCCCAAATTCCAGGCATTAATTACATTACCAGTAGATAACTGATGTAGGATACGACTGAACCACAGAACCTATGCTGTATTCGAACAGCTAAAATGGAAAAGTCCCATTACCTGGGAAGACTCCAGCAAACCCATCAGCCTTCTCAATCAGCTCATCAATTGGAATGGAAGCAATTGCTGGGTCTTTACTATCGCCAAGCAGCGAGGATGAAGGATACATGTTAGTTCCCATTCCAAGCCTACGTCCAGTCTCCTTCCCGATAGCAAGCTGATCACCAGTGATCATCTTAACATTGACACCAAGGTCAAGGGCACGGCGGATGGTCTCTGCACTGTCGTGCCTTGGAGGGTCAAACAGAGGCAGGAGACCAACAAAGTCCCAAGGTTCTCCAGCGCTTTCCTTGCTTTTCTCTAAAACAGTCTGTAGAAAGGAACAAAAGAATAGATGAATACGGACTGTCTTGCTATAAGCTGAGGATTCATCACTAAACTGAACTAACAACATTGAAGCAATAGCCTACCTGACGACCAACTGCAAGGGAACGGAGTCCACGGTTAGCATAACCGTCAATGGTGTCATGGGCTTTTTTCAATGTCTCTCCCTTGAGCTCACAAAGCTCAATGATCTGCAATTCAAACAAAAGAGTTAGCATTGACACAGCATGGGATGGCTTTCAGATATTTTGACATTCTAACAAACTTTACCTGCTCAGGAGCACCCTTGCTACATCTATGCCAGTCACCATTGCCATCAATGTAAGTGATTGCTGTGCGCTTATCCACAGGGTTGAAGGGTAAGAAATGCACCTCAGTGATTCCTGCTCTTGCCTACAAAGATCAAGAAATCCATGGTATTTAGCCTGAAAGTGGACTAACAATAACCGTCATAGTCAACAAGAAAAGAATTTATCAATATACCTCCTTAGGGTCTCCCAACATCCCAACAATTGAAGCATCAATGGCGTCCTGGTTTTCTATTCTTGAAGCCCTGGCAGCAAGTAAGACAACTGTGTCTTTGTCCGCACCTCCAAACACCTAAAGTCAGTAATAATAAACACAGGTGAGACGTGACATGAAAGACAATCCTGATTATGATCCTTAAAAAAGTATATGAATGGCTTAGCTATCAACCTCAATCAGGTTCTTGTCGACACTAAGCTTGTTGAGGGTGAGAGTTCCTGTTTTATCACTGCAGAGGACATCCATTCCAGCCATTTCTTCAATGGCAGTCATCCTCTTTGTAATGGCACCTTGCTGTGAAAGGCGGTGGGACCCGATGGCCATTGTCACTGACAAGACTGTAGGCATCGCAATCGGGATACCTCCAATGAGAAGCACCAAGAGGTTGTCAATTCCCTCTCTGTAATTCCTGCGCTGGATTGGGTACATCACCACAATTTCGATAAGCATGCCTACCGCAATTGAGCAGATGCAGAAGTTCCCAATGGATGTCAATACCTAACAGAAACATTGCACATGGTACAGTATTTAGAACACAATCCGTACATGAGATTAGGGTCATCTGTAATAAGAAAAGAAAGACGACAATACCTTTTGGAAATGGCCAACATTATTGGTGCTGTCAACGAGGTGTGCTGCCTTGCCAAAGAAGGTGTGAACACCAGTGGCAATAACAATAGCCTCAATCTCACCTTGCTTGCAGGTTGAGCCAGAGAATACCTCATCACCCGGGTGCCTTGTGACAGGGAGAGACTCGCCGGTGAGAGCAGACTGATCAATCTTGAGAGGATCTCCATCCATGAGACGGGCATCGGCAGGGACAATATCACCCAACTTGATGCTGATCATATCTCCTGGGACCAAAATTGCGGCATCTTGCTCACTCCATTTCCCATCCCTCAAAACCTAGGATTAGGCCATGGTTTCTGTGAGCCACATTGCATGAGAACTAACGAATGCAGTATGCAAGATCAAGAACAGATAAGAGATACCTTGGTTTTGGGGGCAAGACCAGCCATCAAAGCTGCAGCAGCGTTGCCTGCATTGTTTTCTTCAATAAAGCTGATGGTGGAATTGATGATGAGCAACACGACGATACCAACAAAGTCTTGCCAGTCCGGGGGCTTCCCTCCACCATTGGCCAAAACAATGGCCATGATAGCAGCTGACTCCATAACCCATGATAAAGGATTCCACATGAACCCCAAGAACTTGAGAAGTTTGCGCTCCTTCTTCTCCTCAAGCTTATTAAACCCGAAGATTTGAAGTCTCTTCTCACCTTCTTCTGCTGTCAGCCCCGCACTTGTACATTTCAGATGATCAAACACTTCGGCGACGGGGATCTTCTCCTGCACAATCACCAATTACACACGTAGAAGAAGATTTAAGACCAATACAAAAACCAAGACTGAGAAGCAAATTGCGGCAGAAACGTCGTTCCTGCCCTCCACGGAAATACTTACAAGGTTGACATTTTCATTTTTGACTTCCTCCAAGGAAATGTCAACCATGGTGAAGAAGCCAGACCAAAGATCAGAGTAACAAGTTCAGAAATATAGAAGAAGAGAGCTGACACAGCTTTCTTCTTCCTCTAGCTGCTTATGGGATTACACCCCTCTGACCCTGGACCGATGAAGAGAAATGAGGGTGTTAGCTTTCTCTGAAGACAGTAAGCCTCTTCTCTTAAAGGGCTGTTAATTTCTTATAACTAAGTTTTTTGTTAGTTTTGGACTTGTGGTTTTCCTAACTCTGCGCACTTAATTGATGGTTATGGTAATATTACGACAAAACTATGGTCCAAAAACAAAAACAGATTTTTTTTCCAAACTGGAAGCTCTTAACTCTACTTCCATGGAAGTAGGAAGAAAGGGTGTCCATAGAATATTTTAACAGCTATTCTAATGAACCAAAAAAAAAATCTGCAAAACCATTATATCCATTTATGGTCAAAGTAACCATTCCTTTGTATTACAAACCTAACCTAACAGGGGGGAAAAAGCAGATGCACTGGACCGACCGAGAACATAACATGGTATACTAGAGAATCAAATTCGCAGAACGAAATAACGAAAGGGAGAAATTAACATGAAAAATTATCTCCATTTATCCTCTAAAGCACTAAGACAAGATTAGAACTCCATTTCAGTTATCATTTCCTCGGATGATCACATGGAATTCACAAAATAGGAAAAAACAGCTATACTACTACAGACTAATTGACAAATACAGACACATACATAAGGTGTTTCTCCTAGCTTGATGTCCAAACGTAGACCTGACCCCCAGCAGTGCCTCCTGCTAGCATCCCAATCTTGTAAGGATGCGCATCGAATCTACATTGAATGGCCGACATGTGGGGACTTTCCAGAGTCATGATTGTTCTTCCTTGAGCTGGAGAGATGACATCAACTCCTCTCTTCATATTGCCAATGAAGACGAAAGAATCATCCCAACCCCAAATAGCTCTGGTCCCAGAAAAAAGAGAGACAAAGTTAAACATTGTTAAGAAGCAACACTGAGAATCAACCACAAATTTCATTACTTGTTTAAGTGCTCAAGAAAAAAAATCAGAATCTTTAAGTTATTAGATAGGGCGAACCTATGTAATGATGGAATAAAGCTTAAGCTAAAAGTAATCAGCGGTGAATTGTCCAACATTGTCAGATGTTCTCACAACATTCTCAAGCAAACTACTAGTGCAATATAACCTATGTTATTAGTAGTTGACTTGAGTTCCTATAAATCTATTCATATTCTCTTGACAGTAGAGGGGCTTCCTACCCTCAGTACATATCACACCTTCTGGATAGTCTTACACCAATTTAATGATAAAATATGATGTAAATAAATAAAATTAAAAGACCACTGAAAGTACTATAAACACAAAGGATAAAATTGAATTGACACGTGGCACATTAAGGGCATTCAAGAAAAAACATGTGAAAGCACGAGCAATTAAAGGATTTTCGTTGATTTATTCTCATACTTACGACATATCCTAGAAGTCTTACTTTTAACCGATTTAGATTGTTCAATTCAATGATTCAATTCTCATTGACATTCTAATTCATCCATTACATTACATTACAAGAGAAAAAATAAATAAAAATCCATACATTGTTGTATTACTAAGAAAACAATCAGGCCAGATAATTTCCAACAAACACAAGCAATACCTGAAAGTAGAAATCCACCTCCCAGTTTGATTGTAATGGTATATCATGGAATCATCTTCAAAGTTTGCTCCACTTAGTATTCCAACCATGTTATCAAGACTGCCAGAAAGGAAATAAAAATCCATACTAAGGTCCATGTCTAGAAACCATACCGCAAACAAGAACCAAAATTAATGAATACAATAACCAACATGCTTCATATATGCTTTTCTTTCTTAGAGAGAAAAGTACGTTTAACATATATAGAGTCTAAAGCAGAGATCCCAATGTTTCTCAGTACATATCTAAATTACAGATCCAAACAATAAGACCAACGTGGGAAGCTTGACTGAGCTTGAAACAGTGCACGAAAGAGAAGAAATTTAAACACCATGAAGTGTATAATATACAAGTGTAGAATGTTTGTTAAACATGATATTATATGTGGTGGAAACTGAAGTTATAAACCAAGTAACTGCTTGTTGATCTGCATGTTGAGAATTAATGAGATGAGCTAAAATAAAAATATACATGAGATGTAGCCAGCTCTAAATACCTTGTTGTTGCAAGAGAGCTTCCACTGGGTGAGAAGTAAGCAGAATACACTGCCCTATTATGTTCTACTGTCTTTAAAGATAGGGGTCTATCTGCATTTACACTTCTCAAATCCCAAAGGCAGGCAGTCCCATCTGTGGAACTAGTCACCATAATGTTGGGGTTTTGTGAATTGAAATCTATTGTATTGATCCTATCTTCATGAAGCATCCATTGGGATGTAATTCCACTGGTCCTCTCGTCCCAAATGCTCAACTGTCCACGACCCTCACAAAAATATAAGCTTTTTACATCATTTGGTCGTTGAGAAAGAGAGAATATAGTGTCATCACTTGAGTATATCAAATCAAATACTTCCTTCTCAGCATCCATCAAACGGAGAAAGCCATCATAGCAGCTGGTATAGATCTGCAAAAGATTTTATCAAACCATAAATCAGGCAAAATAGCATGAAACTCAAACTGACCATGCTGGTAAAAGAAATGAGCATGGTGACAAATGCAGAAACAAATTTGCTATATCATATATCAATAAAGAAATGGAATGTATGACTACACAAATTTAGATGGATAATTTAAGGTAGGAATAAATCAGATGGCTCCACTAAAGTTCTTTTTTTTTTCAAGCTCTAAGGACCACAAATGCTGAGTGACAGTATATCTATAATACCCAAAAACTAGAAATGAACCTGTCCATAACCATGTTACTTGTCATTCTTAATATATCTACATATTAGCTGCACAAAACCAAACTTGTACAAGTATGAAGTAACGCTGCATAGAAAGTAACACGTGCATATAGCTCAATTTACAACAAAGTTGCATATCCAGTCCAAGGCACTGTGAGTTTAATGGGTTTCAAATTTCTATACAAACAAGAATCTTCAAATAAAAAGTACCTTTGACAAACAAGCTTGCTGAAAGATAAGTCCAGAAATTGGACCAGTATGAGGCCTATACAGATATATCCCTTCCCCTTCCTCCCCTTCACTATCCACATTCCAAAACGCGATATTGCCAAACTTGTTCCCTGCTGCAACCATTCTTACTTCATTGCAAGGCAAGAACCTCACCACCATTATCCTACCAGGCAAAATCCTTGCAATATTCTCAGGTTCCAAAGTCATGGACGCCAAATCAGCACAATTCTCAAATTTCATCTTTTCTAACTTGATTCCAGAGCGAAAATGTTCACTTCTAACCTCACCCACAACAGAATTCTCCAAAACTCCATCAATTTCCTTTTCTTTCACAAACATATCGCCATCGATTTCCTCTTTTTTTACAAACTTATCGCCATCGATTTCATCTTTTTTCACAAACTTATCCCCATCAAACCCACATTGGGACTTCTTGACAGACAAGACAGTATCAATTAGTAACCTATCAGACCCTTCTCCACTATAAGCATCCCTCGTACTGATTGGACCCAAAACACGAGGTGAGGGTTTTTGCGGACTAACAATCTTGGCGGTTTTGCTAGAGGAAGGCTCAACAGAATCACCATCCAAACCTTCACTGTCGGGTGGCATTCCCCTAGTACGCAGCGACCGCCTGACAACAACCGGGCTCTGGGTTTCCGGACTCACCTTGTATGACTTTGATGACGGTGCGTGTGCAGTTCTGCCATAGCAAGAGAAGGAGAAAATAGAGAAAGAGAACAGAAAAGACACAAAATTTATAGCATATCCGGTGAGAAAAGTGAGAAAATGAAGATGGGTTTTGGATAAAATTAGGGAGTAATGTTGAGTTACCTTTGGCGTTTGGAGGCGGCGGAGAGTTGGGAAGCTGCGGAGTGGATTTTGAGCGCGGCCATCATTTGATCGTTCCGGCGAATGTTTTCGAACCTCTTTCGTTCATATTCTGTCATCTTTTCAGAAGCCATTGTCGCTTTTGAAAAGAGAGGTCTGCAATTTGCAGTTGCAGGGTGAGAGAAGTGAGAACGGAGGTCGGAGGGCTTAGGGCTTAGGGGGTTTGGTTGGGGTATTTCTGTAATGTTTGTGGTGCTATTACTTATTGGTGGGAATGGCGGCAAAAAAGAGTAAAGTCTTGGCGGGAATAAATTTCCAACGTGGCTTCTTTCTATTAGTCCGAAAATGACAATTAATTCGTTTTTTTCAATATACTACCTGTTTGCCAAAACTTATAAAAAAAAGATCGGGTAAAGGAAATTTAAAAAATTGCACCCTCCTTTAACATATACTCCCTCCGGTCCGAAATGTATGACGTTTTAACATTTGTTTTTACTGTTCCGAAAACGTATTTTAAGACGGCCGGAACAGTCACTATTTGAGACAATTTTGTCCTGAATTTTTTCTCGGAAGTACGTTAAGGATTAACGTTCGTTCGAAAAAAAGTACGGAATTTTTTGGGGTCAAATAGTGCCTCATCCGGCCTCCTCGATATGCATTCCCTACTGAATATTGGGATGCGAGGAAATCATACATTTCGGACCAGAGGGAGTATGGTTTTTATGCATCTTAGTGTGAATTCTATCGATGTGGTATGTTTATATTGATTTTGTATTTTCGTTTTTTATACATTAATAATTTCACATAGATTTTATATTTTTAAGTATAAAATTTATATTTTAATAAAGAAAAAATGATATTTCTTACACAAAATAGCTAGACACTATAGTTGTGCCTAAATTCTCTCAATTTATCGGTGAGAGGAATTGTGAACTATTAAATGAGAATTGAGAACAGGTTATAAAAAATTGTTTACAAATAAAAGTGAAACATGTAACAATAAGATTGATTATACTTGTAAATTAATTATAAATTACAAGATCGATGTGAGCGGTGAAGATTAAACCACCTCCAAAGCGTCTAGACACTTCGAGTGTCCAATAACTATTGTCTTTTAACGAAATACGAAATTTAGTATTAATAATACGATTTCATGTCACAAATGACAAAAATAAAATTATTTGAAGATACTCGAATGATGAAAAATACATAATAAATTTTAAAGAACATAATTTTGGAATGATTTCATATTTTTAAGTACCATATCTGTATTTAACAAAATATGGAATGTAGCAAAAAATACATAATGTAGCACTAAAATACATGATACATTTAGAAGCACATAATCTAACATAAATTTTGTAATTTTAAGTATAAAAAGTATACCTTAACAAAATACAAAATTTAGTATTACTAATAAGATTTCATCTAACAAAAAACATTTTAAAAAATAATTTCGTATATAGAAATAATAAAATTTATTTTCAAAATAATACTGACAAATCAATTGATATTGTTGTTTGTGCAATGAAAAATACGGAATGTAGCTTTCACTATACAGAATGTGTGGAACATTATACTTGAATTAGATAAAAAATACGTAATGAAATTATCAAAACCACCGCAACAGTATAAATACGAGAGACGAACCCTATTCGCCACAGTTGCTCATCTCACCAACCTACGCCATCAAAAAGCAAAAATCCCTCTCAAACTCTTAATTTCAAAATCTTTTTTAGGGTTTTGAGTTTTGACTATCTTCTAATCTATTCTCACCATCCTGGTTATCATCGTTAAAAGAAGAACAAAGCCCAAAAAATAACTTACACAATGCCTCGCGCATCTAAGCGAAAAGCTGACCCACAAAACCCTTCTTCCGTCACATCAGCTCCTGACTCCCGCACCGGTAAAATTTTCTCTGCCTTGTTTGGTTACCCAGAAAACGCGAGAGAATGTTAATTCCTGCCATGAAAGATTGCAAAATTTGAATCTTTCTTCAGTTTAGCGTTGAAATTATGGAAGTTTATGTTTAGAGACTGTATAATTGCTTAGCTCTGTTTTCCTGTTAAAGACTGACTTGCTAGAAAAATTAATGAAAGGGAAAGACAAGTTCATCATTATTGAATGTTGTACTTTTTGGAGGTTCTTTTCCTCCTTGTTTGTTGTGGGTTTTTGTTGAATTGTTATGGGTTTTATTATCTTTTGTTGTTGTTAAAGGGTGGTCCTTTAAAGGCTGGGTTTTGGTATCTTCTCGTTGCTTTGACCAAAGAGAGAGAATAGAAACGAAAAGGGCAATTAGATTGTGATACTTTCTGCACAGGAAGATTAGGGATTCAAACCCTGCCCCAGTTGTGGGTTTTTAGTCAGATAACCTAATTTTGAAGATCAAAATCTGTCACGCGTGCTATCTCTGTGATAAGCTTATGAATTGAATACGCTAATTGCTACTGGGAACTGTCGCCTTTATTTTTTCCAAAAGGGAAGAAAAAACGATGAGAGAATTGGTGCTGGTGTTTCTTGCAATCATTAGAGGCTTTATAGGCTTATGTGTTGTTATCTACTGTAAGTAACCTTTAAAAGCTCAATCACCATGTTGAGGTACGGTTTGGTGAGTAGGGTCTGGGTTACAAAAGTATTTATTGTATGTATGGCATATGTGGTTTTGGGCATTTACTTTTTTCTCAAGATGCAGCTTCTCTAGTATCTTCTTGTCTTAGTATGCCTGCTAAGTCTTTATTTGATAGGTGTGTGTTGTTACCAGTTGTCGATGTAAGCATTTTTTGCTCTCCTATACATTATCATGTGAATATAGCTGTTATGCTTTATATGCTTTAAATGGTGGAACTTTGTCAAGCATGGGCTATACATTGATGAATCAAGTAGTTGTTATACAATGCTGCTAGATTATGCTTTGACCATCAGAAAGCAAGATCCACTCATATATGAATTGTTGATTTTTCAAAACTTTTGTTTCCAGATTTAGTTGAACCACTACTTATTCCATGCACTGCCTAGCTTCTAATTATAGCATGGTTCCTTTTTCAGCCTCAGGTAAATCCAAGTTGAGGGGGATGAAGCTGATAGATAGCCTATTTGATACTTATGCAAATAGTTCATCGGGCGTAATTGAGTAAGTTAATCTTCTTTGGTATCTTCATTATATTTTGCATTTAATTTATCAATCTTATCTATTCTGGAGAAGCTTTATTCTTTTTCATGTTGTTTATGTTTTTCTTCTCTGGTATGTCTTATATTATTTGTCTGATCAGACTGTGCTTAAAATGAAATGTTAAACTCTTGCGTTCATTTCTCTGCTTGTAGGCCAGAAGGAATTGAGGCATTATGTTCGGATATTGGCGTGGAACATACAGATGTCCGAATC
This sequence comes from Viola odorata, assembly GCA_963691705.1. Taxonomy (NCBI): domain Eukaryota; kingdom Viridiplantae; phylum Streptophyta; class Magnoliopsida; order Malpighiales; family Violaceae; genus Viola; species Viola odorata. The sequence goes on from OY829542.1 coordinate 58,221,702, forward strand.
CTGATGCTTGCATGGTTTGAATTAGTCATGGACACAACTGTTTCGTCTTCCACTGCTATTTACCTTAGTCCTCAACCTAAAATATTTTGTGATTTTTTATTAATTTCAGGAAGCTAAAAGCTCAAAGGCAGGGTTATTTCACACAAGTAAGCAACATGGTCGGCATTATTTTGTCTTTGTTTTACATGGTGATTCCATACAGTCTGGTCCACTGTATGGCTATGATTTATTTTGGGGGTTGGGGGGTGGGTTAGAAGAGAGCATGAAAGGATATTGTGCAGTAATCCAAGTGATAGGATCTTGGATCCAAAGGAGAAGTTGGCCGAAGATGTATAACGCAAGGATCTAGTCCTCTCTTCGTAGGATGGTAATCCCGTGGTTGTTGATGGATGATGAACACGAAATGATGGATAAGTGGAGAAGATAACGTCGCTAGAAGGACTGCGGAATAGTGCAGCGGAATAAATGGATGAAAAGGAAAGGTGTTTTAATGGATTAATAAGCAATAGAACTTCAATACCCAACAAACCCTCCTAACTACTTGGTTAAGCAACCTTGTTACAAAGTGATGAAGGATCTCTTGTACAAGGCCGACCCTCTCACTAACTAGAGTGAGCAACCCGGCTGTTTTGGACAAGAAAGGATAGTGCGGTTCTAAGAACCCTAATATTAACCTAAGCTAATTGGCCTTGATGAAGATTTCACTTAAATCAAAGACAAGCTATAAAAGAGGCTATCTCCTTCAGTTTATAGCTTGAGACTTATTACAATAGGATACCCTAAATTACCCTTGGACAAAGGGGTAGGACGCCGGGCTTTGGTGTTGGCTAGCGCAAGGCTTGGAGGCATGGGCCGTGTGCTCCTTGGCGTGAGCGTGCGTGTGCTGATCATGGGCCGCGCTCTCCTTGCTTGGCCTTGAGCGAGTCTTGGTGTTTGGCCAAGCACGAGGCCTTTCTTCATGGGTGGCGCGGGCTCGAAGGAGGACTTCATGGCTTGCGAGGGTTAGCGCGGGAGTCCTTATGCCATGCGCGGCTAACTCACGAAAGCGTGCGCCTAGAGCTTCCAAGCTCGTATCACCAAGGAACAAGAGTTCCTCTGGAAGACATTGATTCTACCTCATAAGTTCGAGATCTTGTTGGCTGAAAATAAATTTAAGAAAATGCACATGTCTACATATTTGAGTCCTTAGTTATGGTTTTCTTAAAATTTTGGTTTAGAATCTTTAGAATCAACAGTCAAAGCCAATCTGAACAGTATGTGATGTTTTGTTTCTAAATTCATTTTCTTTTAGGATGAATGGCGAACAGGCCTAAAGGCTCTTGGAGTTGATTCTCTCAATAAATTAAAGAAATCTCTCCCAGAGCTGGAGAAAGAGGTACTTGTGCTTTGGAATAGTTATTGAAGTTTTTATGTTTTTTGTAACTATCTGCTTGAAACTAAGTTAGTTACTATGGGTTTATGTCCTAAAAAGGTGGAGAAACAAGAAAATTTTGAAGATTTCTATTCTTTCGCATTCCGATATTGCCTAACAGGTGAGCCAATTGGCAGTAGTTTATTAAGTTGTTTTCTTTTAACTTGGTGCTGTCGCGTAATGTTCTTCTTTCTTTGACTGTGGGCACTCAATTTTCCGTTTGATCATCAATCTCAGAAGAGAAGCAGAAAGGGGTTGATATTGAGACTATTTGTGAATTGCTAAATCTCGTCCTCGGATCTAAATTCCACCCCATGATCAATTCGTTAGTTATGTATCTAAAGGTAGTTGCCATTGCCTCTAAATACGTCCTATGTAATACTTACAACATGTTTTTTAAGGTACTTTTATGACTTTTATGCTATGATGTTCTTGCAGGTCCAGAGCGATTACAAAGTTATAAACCGAGATCAATGGACTAATATTCTCCGTTTCTGCCAGGAGGTAAGTTGATAGTAGTTTTTAATACTTTGAATATTCCAACATGAGTTTTCTCATCCTGCAACCCATTTGAGCCTGGAAATTGCCAAAGTGCTAACCATTTTGGTTTACAGAAAGATGGTGATGATCTCGTGGCTAGTTTACGCTTTTGTATTAGGCATATTTTGAACCCTTTGTTCTCTGTTTGTAGATAAGCTTTCCGAACTTTGCAAACTATGATGCGACCACAGCATGGCCTTTGATCCTGGACAATTTTGTTGACTGGATGAAAGAAAAGCAGGCCTAGCTCATGCAAACTTATTCCGGACCGATTCTGAGTAATAATACGGTAATCCCACAAGTTCTGCATTCGGTTAAACATGTGAATTACTTGTCTTTGTAAATGAACCATTGGATATTTATATGTTCATAATTTCCAACCAGTAGCGTTCGGAACAAATCTGTCTTTACCATCTTCTATTTCAACTTGCACATCTTTGGTTTCGTTTGCAGGATTTTGCTGAAACTACAAGTATGGAGCTTTCTAACAAAGCATTTCATAGCTTTTAAGAGGTCGTTCTATCAGGCTTATCACCCAACTAAGAATTTACTATTTTCAGAGCATCAGATCACACTCTTTACACCTTACATTAAATAGTACACTTATATGATAGCTCTGAGAGTAAATAATTTTCACGTACCAAATGGAAAGAGTTTTTACGGGTGAAAAAGAAATTAAAAACCACACATAAAAGAGGTCAATTTCTGTTGACTAAAACAAGTCCGAGCAATCAACTTATTGCACAATACTGTTGTACATGATCATAACCAAGCTTGGCATTTCCCAGTACCTCACCATCTCATTCTTTCCATGCCCTTGAAGCTGCAAAGTGGTATAAGAAGCAAGGATAACAGAGTGTTACTAGTTAAAAGAATTCTTCCAAATTGCTTTTAGGTGAGTTTATATGTTTTTTCGTCATACAATTTTTAACTAAACTTAACAAATTCTTTAAATATAATATTTCCCTTAATGATTGGTCAATTGATACTTAAACCATAAGAATACTTCATGTTCAAATTAGCCATTAAGAATACTTCATGTTCAAATTAGAGAACTTTTACAATGAAATTACTCCTTTAGTCTAATATTTATTGATTTGGCTCGAAATTGAGAGGTAAAATTCAACTTAATAAATATGGACGATTGAGATTAACTATCAAATTATAAGCAAGTTATATTTTTTTGCCCCAAAATATCCATCTTTGGCAAAAAAAAATATTATGGAAGAAAATGAAAATTTAATTTGAAGATTTATGGAACACAAGTCAAAATATTATGCTTCCTAGTAAATAATAATAATAAAGTTTGTACATACCTTGTGTAGAAATTTTCCACTCCCTGTCATAACTAAGGGCCCAAAAGAAGTATCCACGAAGCCCAAGGGCCTGAGCAAACCTTATCTTGATCGTTGTTGAAATTGGATCATCAAATCCGATCCATGACACCCCAGCGTGTGAATAGGTGGACACAGTCTTCTCATCAAACACCACACTTGCATTGTTCTCCTTGTTGAATCTCTCCAACTGGGAAAACGTCAGCACGCCGTTTCCCGGCCCGACCGCCACCGCCGGTGCTCCGATCCCATTTACATTTGGATCCTTAAGTGTCCAAGTCCGCCCGTACAATGGCGAGCCCATTACTACTTGGGCCCCGGGAACACCGGCCCGAACCCATGATGTCAGCCCGTAACTTGTGCTAATGTTACTATTTGGGTCATACAAAGCGGCTGGAGCCCCGGTGGCCGAAGTGTCCCATGATCCATGAAAATCATAGCACATCACATTTACCCAATCTAGATTCTTTGTGATTGACTCCACCGGATACTTCCGGTAAGTTTGGGCCAAAAAGAAGTCCACCGAAAAGTACACCGCCGCTGTGAGCAACAAAGGAGGTCCGTGTGTTGATTGGGCCTCCTTTTCGATAGCGGCCCGCCATTCTTCAAGCAAAAGGCCCAAATCATCCATCTCTTTTGGGCTTCGAGGGAATTCCCAATCAAGATCCATCCCATCAAATCCAAACTCTCTGGCAACATTAATTGCTGAATTTATGAAAATTGACCGCAGCTCAGGTTGTGATGCTATCCTAGCAAAGAGCTCAGGGTCAGAGTCGCCGCCGGCGATCGAGAAAAGGGCTTTCGGCGGCGGGGTCTTGCCGTGGAGGGTGGTGGTGAAGTTTTTGAGGAGTAGAGAAGTGGAATCGGATGTTTCAAATTTGTAAGTGATGTTGCTTGGATTTAGAAAAGCATAATAGATGTGAGTGAACAAAGTTGTGTCGATGGATGATGGAGGCAAGATTTCAGTCCAAGAAGGCCAATAAGCACCTTTGATTGGTGGAGGGAATGCCATGGCCGGCTTGGTTGAGAATGTGGTAATTATGGAGAAAAGAATACAAATAGACAAGAGATGGGTAGCCATTTTAGCTAATGACGGGCCGGCAGGTTCTCAAATCAATTGCCTTCACTATATTGTATGATTTTCTTCTTCTTCTTTTTTGTTTTGGGGACAATATTGTATGACTAATATATAAATGTAAAAAGTAGGCTGGATATTAATTTAAAGGGGATGTTGACATTTCTGCTCTATTTTGGTTTGTATTTATCCAAAGAAAAAATCATCTGGCCAAAAAAAAATCCAAAGAAAAAATCAAGGGAGACATTTGTTGTATCTTGAAATGTTTCTTTATAGTTTCCCATTGTAAAAAAAAAAAAGTTTCATCTCAAGGTTGTATAATGTCATATATTAGTTACGTTACAATCTTTTTTTTAATGAAAAAATGGTAAAATTCACTCCTGCATTTGTATCATATGTCAGGATAAGTCATTATATTTGTAATTGAGTCAAATAAGCCACTGCATTTATCAACTTGGTCTACATTAGCCACTCCTTGCTAAAAATAGTTATATTTTATTTGGATACATCATAAGACTATGCTTACATAGTATTTTTTTTTTAAATGACATGGCATAATAAAAAGTTGGATCAAAATATTCAAAAATAAAAAATCGAGCGGGATCAAAATAATATTCTTTTCTAACGATAAAACATCGAGTAAAATCAAAATAATAAACCACTATTTTTGCGCACTCAATTTTATTTATTTATTTAGTTTCTCTGAGATGTCGATTTTTTATATTTTTATTTTTAAATTTAATTTATAAGTCAACATAACCGCTGTTTTTTTAGATGTCAAACAATGTATAATTATTTTTAGAAAAAAGTGGCTAATATAGATAAAGTGGATAAATGCAATTGTTTATTTGGCTCAATTACAAATGTAGTGGTTTATACTGATATATGATACAAATGCAGAGGTGAATTTTACCTTTTTTATTTATTTATTATAGTTGACATATCATATAAATGCGGGGTGAATTTTACCCTTTTTCTTTTTTATTTATTTATAGTTTAGTAATATCTTATATAAAGTAAGAAGTACTTTTATTTGAAAATTCCGAAGGCAATATGATTTTATATAAATAATTAATGAGTAGTGGTAGAGATACAAATATTTTTATAAAATTTTATAAAAAAATATACGTGTCATCTTCACGTTCACTTGTTAGTTATTTATTTATTTAAATAAAAATAATAATATAACTTAATTAATAAGAGATAAACTCCAATTATATAATGACACATCGATTGATACAAAATAGTTTATAAAATAATTTATATTTGGGCATTTTTCATGGTTAATTAATTTTACGAAATATTTAATTTCAAGGACCTTGTCTTTTGACTCAATTAAAAAAAAAGTGTGGAAAAAACCAAAGATGTGGGCCGGGTGTGTTTATTCTTTGATTGGAAAAGAAATGAGCTAAGGAAGTTAGGTTTGAATTGGATTCTTCTCATCAGGCACCTTGTTCATTTTTCATTGGCTACAACATTTGTGCAAACAAATAAAATAATCAAACTGGATAATTAAAAAAATTCAAAGGGTAAAGTGATAGTAAAAGTATGCAGCTTGAGCTTGGCCGAGTCAATTCTCCCTTTTAGAAAATGTCACGACTGAAATATTTTTTGTTGCTTCCAGAAACCAAGGATGGATGCATAACTGGCTTAACAGCATAATACTAACAGATGTAACAGACAAGACGAGATACAATATTGACAAATTTAAACGAACAAGTTCTCACAAAATAAATCTAAGAAAATGTTTAGTTGACTTTGGCTTGATAAGAGTATTTACAAATCTAAGAAAATATGGAGTAATTATATAGTATACCCGATGTGTCATGTCATTCCGTTCATTCATTCACATCAATCAATAAAGAAGTTACACGTTATAGTTGGTGGTTACAAATTAGAAGGTTTTTAAATTTTGAATTTTGAAAATACTATAAATCTAGATAGTGGTGAGATAAATCGCAAAGAGACTCGTACACATATAACTATCTCATTGGTTTGAGTTGTCCACCTAATTGGAATACCGAGTGTACTAGCGCGATATCCGTTGCTGGGTCACTTGGGTGGGTGGGTGGGAGCCGTGGGAGTGGGAGTGTAGACGAGACAGCGGGAGGAGTTTTGTTTGGAGGTTGGAACAAAACTAACTTTCAGCTAGGGTTTTTTTAAAAACGAGTCCGATCTAATGTCATTAAACGTGTCGAGACAAACCAGATCCGTTTAATATATGAGATTAAAAAATTGATCTCGTTCTCATTTAAACTGAGTATATGACATGGGTATATGAGACCAGAACACGAGTTGCCACACCTAGTCTTGATGTTCATGAGGAATTTTCAAACTCAACCCATACCTTATTCAAAACTATGCAGCTCACTGCTGTGTAATGCTAAACTAATAGACAGCGTCCCGTCCCTTCCTTCCCTTCGTTGTGCCGTTTGTGGCACGGGTGTTAATCAAAATGTATATAACACGTATCTGATACTAACTTTGCTATGTCGATCAAGAATGAATACCTCTGATACTACTGAATGCACGTCAAACAAGGTCTACCATTTATTTGAACAATGAATACAGCAATCCAATTCTAAAATCCTAACACAAGCACCAGTTCTAAATGCACCATCTCTACAACTTCGTTAAGAACCAACATGAGAAACCAAAACAATGCCACTGGTGATTGAGAGGTATATCACATATCCCTCACCTCAACCCACAACGTAAACAACTCAAACGCAACAGACTTCGCTCTATCCACCCGCCTGCCCATCCAAAGGGGCATTATTACCCAGCAAGCAGGTGAACTCACCACACATGTAAAAACAAAACTGTCATCTAAACGTAATCAAATAACATATGCTCCACTCATTTGATGCCTCCATACACAGGCAAACAAAAACCATGCATCAATCGCTACAAGAATACATTAGCTCTATTAAATATTGGTACTTTAATTCCATGACATGTTTATTGGAATTTAGACACAACATACCAAACTGCCATCCAAAAAAATAGTCCCACACAAAAACAAACTCATTTTCCCGCCTTAACTAAACAAACACATGAATCGAACAGTAACAAGAACCATATAACCATAGGTCGACCATTTATGCAAAATCTCATGCTTCTTTTTGGTGGTTCAATGTACCAACATCATGCTTAGTCATCAATCATATACTGTTCCACACTGAGAAGAATCCCGTATACTAATTTGTCACGACCCTGTTAATTGTTGTTATTAGCTGTCAATTAGCTGTCACAGTTTAGTTAATTATTAGTAGTTAATTAGTATTTCAATTCCGTAGCAATAGTATAAAAGGGTAATGATAGCTAGAGTAAAAGGCACGGTCATTTGTAATCAATCAATTGTATTTGTTCATTTCAATGAAATGCAACACACTCATAGGTTCAATGAACCTGGATTACAATCACAGCTGCAATGCAGCCACACACCAGCCCTAACTACCTTCCATTCCATCCTTTCCGCGGCGCTCTCTTCTTTATCTTCTTCTCTCCTCCTTTCCTCCATGCTCCTTTCCTCCATTGTTAACCAATAGCTTCCATGGTTAACCAGTAGCTTCCTCTGTTCAGCTCCATCTCAAGACCTTGGAATAGCCTTCTCTGCTGGTTTTCTCTTGATTTACTTCTTTTCTTCTTCTTGTTTTGGTGCCACGGCCTTGGATCCCTTCCAGGCACGTGACATAATTCCTTAATGCCTCCATCTAGCGAATTGGATCGACATAATAGGAGAACCTCAACTAAGCATATTACAAGCTGATTGGGTGTCACATGGGGGAAAAGTATGGGCTGAACGATCACTAATGATCCACAGGGTATTGGTAGATGTAAGGTTTGGACAAAAATGGACAAAATTGGCAGCCTTATACAACGAAAACAGTAAGGAAATGATTCAGGCAGGCCACAAGATCTAGTTCTAAACCTTTGTTTTTCCTTTCTACCCTAAATAATTGCTCTTTTTAACCTAAGTTCTCTTGGCATAAGATAGAAAACAAGAATGCCTAACATTCAAAACAATCTTCATAAAATCCATCAATAGCAAGATTATCTGTAAGAAATAATACATTGCCATCAACAGTAGAGCATAATCTAGCTAATTGGATCAACATAATTAGGGAGTCGCAAACTAAGCATATTACAGATCATATAGAAAACTGCACAAGCACTTTGACCATAGAAATCATTCATTCATACATCCGAAACTGCTTAGCGCAAGCAAAAGGCTAAATACAGTACTAATAGAACACAAAAGGCTTACCACACACATGGCAGCAAAGTCCTAATCTTAACCAGCACTAAAGCAATGAACATAAAGTCCTAATCTTATGAATCACGAGTTCTCAATCTGCTTGGCCCCAAAACAAAAAGCTAACAGAAGGTTCCAGCCTAGAATGTCAATATAGTCACTGGAAACTTACGAAAAGAGTGCAGCATCAACCTATAGCTTACCAACCAAAGAAGACTTCAATTCTGCCAAAATCAACAGCGATTGTTCCTTTAGCAAATCCAAGTGCTTCAAATACCGCTCAAGCCCCTCCACATGGAACTTCATCCACCTATCCTCCAGCTCTGCTTTCTTCTCCCCCTGTAACATTTTCAACCCGCTGTTCACCATCTCCTCCATGTTTGCAGCACCCATACAACTCCTAAGAAAATGCCTTCGTAGAGAATCAGCCTGATCAGATGCTGCCTCCTGTACATTCCCCACGACCCTCAATGGCCTCTCCACTTCAGCCTGCCCATTTCCTACGACACACAACATGTTTATTGGAATTTATTGGAATTTAGACACACAACATACCAAACTGCCATCCAAAAAAATAGTCCCACACAAAAACAAACTCATTTTCCCGCCTTAACTAAACAAACACATGAATCGAACAGTAACAAGAACCATATAACCATAGGTCGACCATTTATGCAAAATCTCATGTTTCTTTTTGGTGGTTCAATGTACCAACATCATGCTTAGTCATCAATCATATACTGTTCCACACTGAGAAGAATCCCGTATACTAATTCCTTAATGCCTCCATCTAGCGAATTGGATCGGCATAATAGGAGAACCTCAACTAAGCATATTACAAGCTGATTGGATGTCACAGGGGGGAAAAGTGTGGGCTGAACGATCACTAATGATCCACAGGGTATTGGTAGATGTAAGGTTTGGACAAAAATGGACAAAATTGGCAACCTTATACAAGGAAAATAGTAAGGAAATGATTCAGGCAGGCCACAAGATCTAGTTCTAAACCTTTGTTTTTCCTTTCTACCCTAAATAATTGCTCTTTTTAACCTAAGTTCTCTTGGCATAAGATAGAAAACAAGAATGCCTAACATTCAAAACAATCTTCATAAAATCCATCAATAGCAAGATTATCTGTAAGAAATAATACATTGCCATCAACAGTAGAGCATAATATAGCTAATTGGATCAACATAATTAGGGAGTCGCAAACTAAGCATATTACAGATCATATAGAAAACTGCACAAGCACTTTGACCATAGAAATCATTCATTCATACATCCGAAATGCTTGGCGCAAGCAAAAGGCTAAATACAGTACTAATAGAACACAAAAGGCTTACCACACACATGGCAGCAAAGTCCTAATCTTAACCAGCACTAAAGCAATGAACATAAAGTCCTAATCTTATGAATCACAAGTTCTCAATCTGCTTGGCCCCAAAACAAAAAGCTAACAAAAGGTTCCAGCCTAGAATGTCAATATAGTCACTGGAAATTTACGAAAAGAGTGCAGCATCAACCTATAGCTTACCAACCAAAGAAGACTTCAATTCTGCCAAAATCAACAGCGATTGTTCCTTTAGCAAATCCAAGTGCTTCAAATACCGCTCAAGCCCCTCCACATGGAACTTCATCCACCTATCCTCCAGCTCTGCTTTCTTCTCCCCCTGTAACATTTTCAACCCGCTGTTCACCATCTCCTCCATGTTTGCAGCACCCATACAACTCCTAAGAAAATGCCTTCGTAGAGAATCAGCCTGATCAGATGCTGCCTCCTGTACATTCCCCACGACCCTCAATGGCCTCTCCACTTCAACCTGCCCATTTCCTTGCTTACCATTCTGCCCATTTCCTTGCTTATTATCCCCACCAACATCTGTAATGCTACTATTCTTCTTCGCGGCCCTTGACTCCACCCTACTTGATTGTGCCCTTGACTTCACCCCACTTGATTCTCCCAAACCACCAGCACTGGTAGAGGCTCCATCACGGCCCCATATCCTCTTCGACAGATCAAAGCAATCTTGGTCATAAGAATTTGCAAACTTGGGCTCCACCCTCCTCTTCCAGTTATTGTTTAGAAACTTCCTCTTCAAGCCATTAATCTTCCCTGCCACTTGAGGCAATTTCACCTTACATTGCAAGGAGTCTTTGATGAAGTCAAAGAACCCAGGCATATCCTTGGTGACTTTCACCACTCTCTCTTCCTCAAACTGAATTGCCCCTTTCAACAGAGCTATCTCATCGTCTTCGTTCCACACCCGCTCGAGCATCCCCCTATTGGAATCTTCCGTGTTCTCTTCGTCGCTAGAAGAGGAAGAAGAAGAGGAGATGGTTGGTGAGAAAAGTGAGAAAATGAAGATGGGTTTTGGATAAAATTAGGGAGGAATGTTGAGTTACCTTTGGCGTTTGAAGGCGGCGGAGTGGATTTTGAGCGCGGCCATCATTTGATCGTTCCGGCGAATGTTTTCGAACCTCTTTCGTTCATATTCTGTCATCTTTTCAGAAGCCATTGTCGCTTTTGAAAGAGAGGTCTGGAATTTGCAGTTGCAGGGTGAGAGAAGTGAGAACGGAGGTCGGAGGGCTTTAGGGGGTTTGGTTGGGGTATTTTTGTAATGTTTGTGGTGCTATTACTTATTGGTGGGAATGGCGGAAAAAAAGAGTAAAGTCTTGGCGGGAATAAACTTCCAACGTGGCTTCTTTCTATTAGTCCGAAAATGACAATTAATTCGTGTTTTTCAATATACTACCTGTTTGCCAAAACTTATACAAAAAAAGATCGGGTAAAGGAAATTTCAAATTGCACCCTCCTTTAACATATATGGTTTTTATTCATTTTAGTGTGAATTCTATCAATGTGGTATGTTTATATTGATTTTGTATCTTCGTTTTTTATACATTAGTAATTTCACATAGATTTTATATTTTAACAAAGGAAAAATGGTATTGCTTATACAAAATAGCTAGACAATATACTTGTGGCTAAATTCTCTCAATTTATCGTCGAGAGGAATTATGAACTATTAAATGAAAATTGAGAATACAAATAAAAGTGAAACATGTTACAATAAGATTGATTATTCGTTGTATAATAAGTGTTGTAAATTAATTACTCCTTATAAATTATAAGATCGATGTGAACGGTAAAGATTAAGTCACCTCTTAAACGTCTAGACACTTTAAGTGTCCAATAACTATTGTTCTTTAACAAAATACAAAATTTAGTATTAATAATATGATTTCATGTCACAAATGACAAGAATAAAATTATTTGAAGATACTCGAATAATTTTTGTATTTTAAAATATACTTGAATTTGTTGAAAGATACATAATATAATTTTGGAATAATTTCATATTTTTAAATACCATACCCGTATTTAACAAAATGTGGAATGTAGCAAAAAATACATAATGTAACACTAAAAATACTTGAATTGTAAGAAAGGTGTGTGATACATTTATTTTTTTGAAATCAAGGTACATGATACATTTAGAAACACATAATCTAACATAAATTTTATAATTTTAAGTACAAAAATTATATCTTAACAAAATACAAAATTTAGTATTAATAATAAGATTTCATCTAACAAAAGGAGGTTATGATTACCCTCGATCCACGTGTGCCACTAGGTTAGGAATAGATGTGGGTACCCGATATCCATCCCTTCTGTCGGTAGGGTGCTTGACCCGGTATACGTACTTCCGCCAATGGACGCGACTTTGACGGATGTGGGCCTCCATTTGTATTGAGTATCCGGTAACACCCCCTTCTGGGAGATACCGGTAAGACATTGATTCGGTCCACGTGTCTCGAGCCAGTGGAAACTAAGTCAAAGGATCGTAGAATGACCTTAATACCCTTGTCATTTCTCCATGTATTATCACCAAGCACATCCTTGGTGACTTCACCCCTCTCTCTTCCTCAAACTGAATTATCCCTTTCAATAGAGTTATCTCATCGTCTTAGCTCCATAACCGCTCAAACATCTACCTATTGGCATCTTCTGACTTCTTTGAAGAATCATCAGCAACCTTAGCACGTTGGATTGGGTTTGGCAGCGACAAAATGCTTCTCCGAACGAGTTTCCTCTTCAGAGGAGGATTCTGGTTTCTGAGAGGGAGGAGATTTTGGGGTTTGAGCTTGAGGACTGTTCTCTTCCGTCGAGAATCAGTCCTCTTCCTCGCTAGAAGAGAAAGAAGAAGAGAAGATGGCTGGTGGATCTGTGAGAAATTTGCGTTTTGGAGCCATGGAGAATCGGAGATGGTTTGGATTCTTGAAAACAAACGTTAGTTATACTCTCTACTAACTCCCTCTTATTTAAGGCTAAAGCGTAATCTCGTTAATATATATATTTTTTTTGTATGGGAAATCTACGGTCTACCCTACAACTCATTGTACCTCACCTACCCGGCTACCTGTCTACTGTCATCCAATCCCTTCACTCCATGGCTGTAAAATGTGCCACTTTTTTCTTAAAGCATTTCGCAATTTTTCTTCGCATGTTCCCTACCTTCTTTTATATATTCCATAATTTTTTTATTACAGTTTTAATTTTTATAAGATTACGAAATAAATAAAAAAACTTACGAAATATAAAAAAAAATTACATAATGGAAGAAGAATTCATAACCTTTAAGGATTTCGTAATTTTTTCGATACTAAAAAGTTACGGATAGAAAAAGAATTCTGTAACTATTTAAAAAGTACTCCCTCTGGTCTCCAAAGAACGTCGTTTACTATTTCGGCACGTATTTCAAAGCGGCCGGAATAGTAGCTATATGATTCCGAAAAATTCCGTACTTTTTTTCGAGGTCATATAACTACTATTCCGGCCGCCTTAAAATACGTACCGGAATAGTAAACGACGTTTTTTTGGAGATCAGAGGGAGTATGAAATATACCAAAAAAAACTACTATATGTATATCGTACTCATTCAAATTCTTATTATTCGTACATTAATACCGTATATTTAGTTTATTTTCTTTAAATTAATACAATAGTATTTTTATCGTTTTTGTGGGTAAGAAATCTATTTTTAAAAACATAAAAAAATGTTATCGGTTGACAATTTAAATATCAAGTAACATAATGGACACTTGTCAAATTATTATAGGAACGACATTGTATATTTTCTTACGGTATTGTAAACAACAGCATTGTAGAATTTCCCGGGACGATTGTGATTGTGAGTGAAAATATAAATATACAATGTCGTTCAATTTATTTATTTCCGAGAAAATTTATTTATTCTTCAAGCTTCATGTAGTGGCTATCTGGTAATTAAGCAACAAGTATTACGCTCCCCATGTCTGCAAGGCTGTCACAAAAAATGAAAAGGAAAATGCATATTAGAGCCTAATTAGTAATTATTATTAAAAAATAAAGGGAAAAAAATTAAGGTGCGAAAGTTTGAAAGGAATTCATTTGTTTCATATTATCGGTCTTTTTCGATATTTAATTACAATCAGTCTCGTAAATTGTACTAAGAATATGTGAATGTCTCGAAACGATCGTGTCTTTCGTTCTCGTTCAAATCAAAAACAACAAAAGTTGTAGAAGATAACAAATTTATGCACTGAATTGTCCTGTCACAGAAATATATTTATGTTGAAACGAGTGTTTTTAACCATAATTTTTTTGTATTTTGTAGTTATGATATTATCAAAATTCATGAAAGAAAAGAGAGATTAATTACTGACCTTTAGTAGAAAGTGTCCAAGAGCTGTCATCAGCACCAACATGCCATGAAAAATAACCAAGCAACCCTTTCCCTTTCGCATAAGTAACCTTATTGGAAATGCTCTGGACATCATCATACCCAATCCAAGTGGTTCCACTATAGCAATAATCAGTGACAATGGTTGCATTAAACACTTTGGTTGCACCATTCTGTGCTATGAACTGCTTTATCTGGTTATAACCCGCGGACCCATCTCCGCTAAGGCCCGCCCCATTCGCCGGTGCGAAAAGCCCATTATTGTTAGCATTTGTGAGCCTCCATGACCACCCATAGAAAGGGACACCAAGCACAATTTTCTTAGCAGGCAAGCCGGATTGAATCCATGATTTTACACCATTGTCTCCACTCTCTTGATTGCCAGGATTGAATAGGGCCGCAGGTGGGCCGGTACGGGACTGAGACCAACCCGGCCCATAAAAGTCATAAGCCATTATATTGATCCAATCCAAGCTATTTGAAACAGCTTGGATTGGGTAAGGAACGGAGGATGAGTAGTAGTATGACAAGTAAAGAACTGCGGCGGATAGAAGCAGCGGCGGTTTTCCGCTGCTTCTGGCCTCGGCTGCCACCGCAGTTCTCCACTCTGTGATTAAAGATCCGAAATTGGCCATCTGGGTCGAATCGGAAGGGTATTCCCAATCGAGATCAAGCCCATGGAAATTGTTGGAGCGGGCTAATTGTATGGAGGAATCGATGAATGATTTGCGGGAATTGGGTTGGGCGGCCATGGAAGAGAAAGTGTTGACATTGGCGCTTCCACCGCCGATAGAGAGGAGGGTTTTGACAGATGGGTTTTTGGTCTGGACGGTTTGGGTGAAGGATGAGAATTGGGGTTGGTTTGAGGAGGAGATGGTGACTTGAAAAGTTTGGGGATTGAGATCGGCAAATGCGCAGAAGAGGTGGGTGAAAAGGGTCGAGTTTATGCCGGCAGCCTGAAAGCCGCTGGCCGGAAACCAGTAGGCTCCTTTCACGACGGTTTGTGCGGTGGAGAATTGGGGCTGCAGTGAAACAATTAGGAGAGTGGATAGGAGAAGAAGAGGATGGATTGATTTGAGCGCCATGTTGCAGAGAAGGGGAAGCTCTGTTTAATTAGCTGGTGAATGGTGATGACTGATGAGAAGCTGCTTACTTTAGTAGAGATATTAAGCAGTATATATAGAATGTCTTGTGATTATCTCAAGAAAAGAAAAAAAGAACAGTTGCCAACTTGCCATTGTAGAAAACAGGACCAACTTGCCATTATAGAATGTCTTGTGAAAGGTAGAAGGCACCATACTACTATTAATGGAAGAGAATTTAGTAGAGATAGTGATGCAGTGTCACCAATCACTCAATGATTTTCTTGAATGCACTTGGCAATTGGCATACCCATACACCTCTTTTGGATTCAAAAGGGCAATTGAATTTATAGGGTAACACTAGTAATATAATTCTATCAAATACAGAATTTTTTTACTTCTAAAGAGATTTTAAAAATTCATTAAATTCTTTTGCAGCACTTTTAAGCAAACACCAATCGTAGTGTACTACGATTTAACACTAATTGAATCTCTAAACCTCTGATTATCTGAAAAAATCCCAACTCCTAGTGTACTACGGTTTTATCTCTCTCTTTTATTAGACTCTAGTTTCTTTGTTTGTTGATGCAAGGATCACTAATATCGCCATCAATCCCCCATCGTATCAATACTAGTTTAACACTTCTTTTCTTTAAAAAAAAGGGGGGAAAATTGGTCTGCTATCCAGAAACGCACAAGCAATTGACTTATTACCCAATTTGGCATTTTCGGTGAAACTTTCTTCCAGTCAGAAGTTCGTTCCATGTATTTAATTCTTAGACGGCGATTAGTTAATCCTATTACAAAATGTCAAAGAAGTGGACAAAAAATGTTTAAAACGAGTCCATCAGATGGACCGTCGTCAACAGTCCCCATTAGACATTAAATCAGTTAAGTTGTCGGATTATTAAATCAATGGTTCAATTAAATTTAATCGTTGAATTAATAAAAATATAACAAAAATAGATTGATAAGAAGCCAACATATGCATAATTTTTTTTATAAATATAGGAGTTTGATTGAATTTCTTTTACGAATACGGTGTTTAATCAATTATTAAATAATAAAGGTAAGATTAATCGGATGATATTAAGTATGAAGTTTGACTTATTGATCATTTATAATTTTTCTACATTTTTATTAAGAAAAAATGATAACAAAAATGTAGAAAAATTATAAATGCTGGAGAAAAATGTTACGAATAACTCTATGTTTAGCTGTTAATATCTAGTTTGAATTTTATGAATGATTAAAAATTCAAATTAACTTTCTAATGTTAAAAAAAAATTCTTAATTTTTATAATTTTCTACAATGATATATATATAATACTCCTTCTATTTACGAATAATTGCCATATTTTTACTGAAAATTATTGTACATTTTATTTAATTTTTTAGTGTTTAATTTATTAAAAATTACTATCTAAAAAAAATAGTTATTTGTGGTATTAAAAAACCGTCGCAGGAAATATTAAAGAACCGAAATAAATCAGTTGCAAAGTCAACTTTAAAAGGAACGTTCCAGGAAATATTAATATGGTTTTCGACTCGGAATATAGCATTCCAAATTTTTTATTCTTAAGTTATAAATTTTTTTATTTCCATTGGCCAGGGGCGGTGTCGAACCGATATTTAGCGCGCGAAACTAAACAAGGAAAAAGTTATGTCAAACCTCAGCGCGTTGATGCACGCGCCTTCTCTTTGTTTGCCCTCTCATTCTCCTCGTTGCTCTTTTTCATCCTCTAAGTCAACCTCCGTTCCCTCTTCAATGGCGGCTTCCGTTCGAATTGCAATTATCGGAGACATCGTAAGTTTGTTTGTCTGAGCCTCTGTTCAGTCCTCTTATTCTAATCCGAAACCCTAATTTCGATTCCATCGCAACATCATTCAATTTTAAAATTTATGTTGCTATTCTTAAAAAAATCTTTGCAGCATGATGATTGGAATCTAGAAGAGGACACAAAGGCACTCCAACATTTGCAGGTACGCTTAATCTTTCCTAAACTACCTCATGTTCTTTTAGATTTAGACAAGGGATCTTTAATTTTTGACAACACTGTGTTTTATATGTTCCTGCAGCCAGATTTGGTGTTGTTTACAGGCAAGTATTCCAACCCTTTTAGGGTTTCTCTGGTTTGTTTTTTCTTTCCTCTCTTTTTGTTTCTTTTTTTCATTCTCTTGGAATTGTTTAGGTGATTTTGGCAATGAGAATGTTGAGCTTGTTCAAAGTGTTGCGGACCTTAATTTTCCTAAAGCAGTGATTTTGGGTAACCATGATGCCTGGAAAACTCAGCACTTCTCAGGAAAGTAAGTTGAGATGATCTCTGGGTACAATTCAACTAGAGTGTACACAACTTTTGTTTGTACACTTATATGAGAAAGGAATAAGTTCGCGTATTTTGTTCCACTTTTCTCCTATGTCGCGTCATTAAAACTAATAGTAATAAGTTATTATTTGGAATTCTCTGTTTTCTGTATTTCTGTAAATGTTGGCATGAAACTTTAAGAGGTTGTCTTTGTCTTAGGAGTAGCTAGCCCACTTTATGATCATTGAAATTGTTTGACCATCAACCATTTTTACAACTTCCAGTATGCAAGTTTGATTATTGGTCCACTATAATGATTTCTTTTGATTTGAATATTAGGAGGAAGGATGGGGTGCAACTTCAGTTGGAGTGGTAAGAGTTTCCTCTCTGTATCTGGCAAACTTGAGGCCCATTCCCTTTCATATCTCATATCAACATTTGGTTATTTTTAAGAGTGATTTTTTTTATAACAAAAGATCTATTCCATTCCCTTTAATGATCACACAAAAACTAATGCATGGCTTGTATTGTTAGCATTGAAGTCCTTCTAGCTGTGTCTTGTACCATATTTTATTACTGCTTGCTTTCTAGATAGAAATGTGATAGCAAATCTGTTGTAAGTAAACTAGGTAATATTTCTGCAAATTTATGATAATGGATAAAAATGAACCTCTAACAAAGTCTTCCATGGTGTTGAATCATTTCTTTGAAATAAATGTTTTTTTATTAGATGCTTTATGGATGTAATTAAATAATGATAAAAAAGTTTCTCACGACCATAATATTTTGCAACAATTAGTCTTGGTGATGATCATGTAGCGTACAAGTGTCGGGATTTCACTACACTAAAAGTCAGCGTTGTTGGTGGACGGCCATTTTCTTGCGGTGGTGATCAACTTTTTCGGAGACAGCTTCTATCTGCGAGGTTTGTATTTATGAAGCACATTTGTACAATTGGAAGTTCAGAACATCTTTAACTTCTTTTTTTCACATGCTTTTGTTGTGACATTGTCAGAATCTGGAAAACTAAATAGAGTGTCCCAGTTTTTTAGCACTTCATGATTAGAACATGTTCCTTGAAGCATCCTATGATGTTATGTTAGTTTTATTCAGATGCTGGATTTTAACCATGCCTCAGAGTCTCAAACTCATGCATCTTGTTCTCTTTCTTTTCCTGTTCATTTTTTGGTGGTGCGTCACTCAGAAAAAACTGATAGTGATAGATTAGATATGTTGCCATTTAGGATCAATGGAAAGACTTTTACAGCAGGGGTTGACCAGTCACCAGTGTGACAATAAAGTCATGTAACTGATTCGTCACCTTTCTGAACCATGTATATGAGATTGTCTGATTCTTAATGTTTCATGGTTAGTTAATTTAGTAGAATCTCTTAGCTAGACGTTACTGCAGCTAATTATCTTGGCATGTCTTCTCAGATATGGAGTGCAAGACATGGATAGAAGTGCCACCAGAATTTGTAATGCTGCATTGGGTGCTCCAGAAGACCATTTGGTTATACTTCTTGCACATAACGGACCCACAGGTTTGTCATTTTGCGAGAAGTATTACTATCAGTTGTCTTAAGACGCCTGTTAGTTTTTTTTTGTTGAAATATGTTCTCATCATGCTATTTTCAGGTCTTGGCTCTAACTTGAATGACATCTGTGGAAAAGATTGGTTTTCTGGAGGTGGTGACCATGGCGATCCAGGTAATATATTAATTTCTTAGGTTCAGCTATTGTATTAGGGGTATCTATATGCTTCGTTAGGTCCTCAGTTGGAGGACTTCTTCATGGTGAGAATTCCAAACAATCCTTGCATAGATGTGACTATCATTTCCAAGATGACTCAATATGGTCATGCATGTTTAGCCTCTCTTTTTTACCCCATCCTAGAATCACATTTTTACCTTATCATGTTTATAATATTGTCTTCTGGTACAGATCTTGCGCAAGCCATATCATTCTTAAAGGAGACTACAAGCATAACCATCCCTCTAGTTGTGTTTGGTCACATGCATAAGCAGCTAGCATATGGAAATGGCCTTCGGAAAATGATTGTGGTTGGTGATGACAAGATTATATTCTTGAACGGTGCAGTTGTTCCTAGAGTTCACAGATTAATAACCGAACATGAAGCTAGTAGCGAACACCCTGTGAGTAGCGAAACCTCACCCTCCGTTACAGAGTCGAAAGGCACGCTGCGAGCGTTCACTTTGGTTGATATTCTTGAAGGCAAGGTAGCTAGAATTGTAGAAACTTGGGTTTCTGTAATTGGAGATGAAACGACAGTACAAGAGGAGGAACTATTGTATAAATGTGACAGTTAGACTGATAAGTGTCCAACTTTTCGTAAGCAATAAGCAGTACCTGATCATGCTAGTTGCACTGAGATGTATTTTCCTTTTCAACAGCTGTATCGGATACCAACCCAGACAGAATCTACTTAAATTAACATTGACCGCGCTCCGAGTGCCAAGAAACTTGTTCACCTTCGTACAAATTTTAGGTTCAAGTATAGGGAATGAAAGAAACCATATTGAAAAAATCACTTTATTTTCGAACGAGATTAGTTTCTTATCAGAAAGACACCAAGATGACAATGAATAGAGTGAAAAAAAAGGACATAAAATCTATTTTTCTAATACTAATTTTTTTCTTTTTTGGTGTAATTCTAATGCTAATTCTCATACCTTTCACAACAATTAACAGAGTCCACCGCATAATAAGACTTGCAAAACAAAACACTAAATATGTTGATATTTATGTTAATTACATGTTATTTTTTAATCAGAAACTGACTGAATTCCATAAATAAATAAAAATATACAACCGCCTATAAATAAATAAATACAACCTAGTGAGCTCAATACAATAACACACTCAAATTAAATGATGTTTTATTATTTTTTACGTGATTTTTTATTTATCTTTACTAACTTAACTCTAATTATCGAGGAGAGATGATTGGTGAGAGTAATAAAATGTGTAAATTAGAATAGAAAAAAATGATAGCAGTGTAAAATATAAATTTAAAAAGTATAAAAAATGATTTCCTTAAAATGTATAAAACACTAAAAAATAATTTAATCCGAGACAAAAAAAATAAGTTAAAAAAGGACAAATTATTTACCAATCGACTTGAACCAATATTAGACTCAAATTAGCTTAATGATATATTTTTTAACCTGAGTTTGAGTCTTACTTATACATTTGCACCGGTAAAACAATCCGTGGAACTACATTTTTATTTATTTATAAGCTGATATTATTAATAGCAAGCAAGTTGTTATCCCATCAATTGAAAAAATGCCATAACCAAAATTTCACCAAAATAAAGCTTTTCTATGACCAAAAAAACGTATAGTGATTCTATTAAGATACTAGTATGTGCTAATGAATAAATTAAATACATAAATTCTGAAGTATAGTTTTAAAATAAAGAAATATGATTTATTGAAATTGGGACGAACATGAACATTTTAATTTTTACCCTTTAAAGAATCAATGGGATAAAAACAAAATTAATCTATACCTATTCCCTCTTTAAAAAAAATAAAAAAATTTTTTTTTTAAAAATATAGTTTTCATCGATTCTAATATATTGAGAAATTAAAATTAATATTAATTGAGCGTAATTAATAAAGAAATTGAAAACAATTGGTTAGAAACGCATTAAAAATCATAATCAATCGTTACTTTAATTGTTGTGAAATTAGATTGAGAATTATTTTTTAAAATAGGAATACTTATTACATTAAAAAGTTAGAAGAGTGGGGATAGGGATGACAATTCACATTGTGGTATCTCAAAACAAGGGGTGTCATTAGTCATGTGGTCAAAAATAGGAAGCAAAGGGCTTAACACAAAGAAACAATATATTCACAGGCCATCAATGATCAAAGAATCTAATCCAATCCAAATCCCATCCCATGAATCAACAGAGAGAAAAGATAAGCTCACCAAAACATAAACAAACAAAAACAGAACCATTCAATTCCTTTTTCTTTTTCTTTTTCTCTCTTTTTCTTTTTCTCCCTCTCCTTTTCCTTCTCATCATTTTAATTATTCTTCATTTTCTGGGTTTCTGTTCCCTTCCTTCCTTCATCATCATTTTCTCCACCACCAACACCATTTCCCAGCTCTGCTCACCCTCTTAGATCGGATCCCTGCTTCCCCATTATTTAATATACCAGCCAAAATCTAGAAGAAAAGGACCCATTTTGATAATGTATACCCATCATATCAACGAGTTGTACCAATGTTGTCATCATAAAATCTGAACTGAGTTTGCTCTGTTTTGTCTGTCTTGTCATGTCCTTTGAATTGAGTTTTCCTTTGTAAAGAAATCCTTTTTGGGTTCTCGTTAGGAGATTAAAGAAGCAAACTTTAGCGGTCGTACTTGTAGATATAATTATTTAGAGAATAGAATAGAATAAAAGACAGATGGGGAATGTAACGTCAGGGGTGGCAGCAAAATTCGCATTCTTCCCGCCAGACCCACCGACGTATGAGGTTCAAAAGGAAGATGGAGGGTCGTCGCGGGTGAGGATGTCAGGGTTAAGTTCAGACAAGAACGTTGAGGTTCACTTGCTGGAAACCAAAGTTGGGAACAAAGTTGTCGCCGCCTTCTGGAAGCACCCATTTGCCAGATTCACGCTCTTGTACTCTCATGGAAACGCCGCTGATCTTGGCCAAATGCATGAGCTTTTCGCCGAGCTCAGAGCTCATCTAAGAGTCAATATCATGTGGTATGTTCTTGTTCTCTTTTCTGGGTTTGTCATTAGTACTTTCTTATTGTAATAACGTTGATGGTAATTGCTTCAATTCATTTTGGTTTGTCATTAGTACTTCCTTTCTTATTTTCAATTTGATTGGTAGTTATTGGATTTCATTTTCCCCTCTGTACACATTCCTGGTTTGGTGATTGGTTGAATATCCATTTTTATCTGGGTCTCTGTTTTTTCCCTTTCTGGGTGATTGTTTTGTTGCAGAAATTATTTTTTCAGATAATTAACTTTTCTGTCTTGCTAGTAATTATCCTTCCCTTTCTTTTCTTATTTTGCCTTTTTTCCCCCTTCTTCTGTTTGCATCTTCCTATTTAGAACCCTTCAATCTGGCTGTTATTCTCTAGAGATATACTAACATTCATCCAAGGAAAGATCTGTGGACATATGTTCAATGATAGGATCAAATCATGGACCAACTTGTGGTCCAAACATTGATTTAATAATGTTGCTGGCTTTGTAATCAATTCATGTGTGTTGTCTCTCCTTTTGTGGCCTTACTGCATGTTCTATTGCACTGATTTTTATTTTCTGAAAAAAGATATTAACATTGGCCTTCTGAAATTTGTGGGTCAATGCCCTCTGCTTTATGTTTGTTAATTAATTGACTTTTATCATAACGTTAAAATTATGTTTGTTAATTAATTGCTTTAGTTTGGCCTCTGTTTCATGTTTTTTTGTTGTGGCCTGCAACAAGATTATCTCAACTTATGTTGCTATGGGGATTTGCTTTTGATGAAGCTTTTGTTTTAGGTTGTTGTATTGGTGTGATGTTTACCAAAAAACAGAAAAAACAGCGGTTTAAGATTCAGCTGAAATAACTTGTTGATGAGCAAAGATTATAGGATATATGTAGCAATGATCATGGTATACTTCCATTACTGACGCCTGAATTTTTCATTCGCTTTCCATTTTGATGTTTTGCAGCTATGATTATTCAGGGTATGGAGCATCTACTGGCAAGGTAAACGGGATTCATACAATCTGTTTGCTTTTTGTAGTTTTATGAGGTAGGATCTTGATTTGCATGATGATCAACAGTCCAAAAACTATACTGGTATTAGTTGTCCACCTCTCCATCCTTCGCTCCGCCTGTCTTGTTTATGCCAATGTGCCTGATCGGTCGTTATATCTGTATTTGTAACAGCCATCTGAGTTCAACACCTACTATGACATTGAAGCAGTGTACAACTGTTTGAAGACGGAATATGGAGTGAAGGAGGAGGACTTGATATTGTATGGTCAATCTGTTGGGAGTGGGCCTACCCTGCACTTGGCTTCACGTTTAGATAAGTTGAGAGCTGTTGTCCTTCATAGTGCAATTCTTTCAGGCATACGGGTCTTGTATCCTGTCAAGATGACATTTTGGTTTGACATTTTCAAGGTAAATTTTGGACCACCTATTCTTTTTAAAGGTTAAATAAAGTTTGTTTGGTTGTCCATTGAGGAAGATGCTCTGTTGAACATTTGCAGAATATCGACAAAATACGACTTGTCAGCTGTCCGGTGCTGGTTATACATGTAAGTTTCTCTTATTTTTATTACACATGTATACTGTGTCCAACTTCCTTGGTCATGTCAAACATGCCACCCATTGTTTTGTGTTCTCTTAGAATCCTAAGCATTGTAAAAATATAGATTAAGTATTGTCTTCAGCCGTATATCTCCATGGCAGGTTCTTCAAAGCATCATTTATGTGAGGGGAATGCTATTGAGAAGTTGGTCATACATTGTGATTCATGGACCTTGATATGTTGTGAAGTGTTTGATGGTAGTTAGTGCTAGACTCGAAATGGAATCACGAGCAAACCAAACATTTTTTAATTTTCTAAAGTGAATTATACGATTGTCTGTCATTCTAAACTACATTACTGCCAACAAGTTGCATAGGCATAAATTAGTACTTATTGGTTTATAGCACTGACAATTTCTCTCTTCAGTTTATAAGCATTGCTGCAATTTCGAATCGTTTCTTGCTTTTCCATTTGTGCCAGATGACCCGTATTTTAGATTTTTTTTTTCCGGGTTAAACTCCATAATTTCTTAATATATGGTCACCTCATGTTTGACTCTGCACATTTATGCCGCCATTTTTTGATTTTGTCTAACAACTGCAGGGAACAAGTGATGAAATTGTTGATTGGTCCCATGGGAAGCGGTTGTGGGAACTTTCTAAGGAAAAATATGACCCCTTATGGGTCAAAGGCGGCGGCCATTGTAATCTTGAAACATATCCTGAGTACATCAAGCACTTGAGAAAGTTCATGAATGCAATGGAGAAGATCTCCCTTACGAAACCAGATAAACATCTCACGACAAATGCGAGCATCGAAATCAAACACAATAAGTGCCTAAGATTCGGGAAGAGGTAGGCCGAAACATAGTCATCAAAGCATATGTAGTTTCCTTCCCAGGTGAGCCCATCTCCAAGAATTAGATCTGTTTTCTTCCTCGACGGTTATGGTGCAAATACATTTATAAATTATATCAGGAACAGGTAGGAATTACGATTACTATTACATTTGTTTGTTGTTAGGTCCAGATCCTGTGTCATGTAGCTATTTTTAGGTCCAGGGCCTCTTTAGCTGTCAAGGTGTTCCATCCCATCCGAGTATCCATGAGAAATATGATTGGTATGGATTTGTTGTATGATATATTTGAGGTTGTTGATGTAAAAAACTTGTCAATTTTTTCTCAAGAAAAGAGGTGAGCAAGCACATTGTTCATGGTTCGTTTTTGAAGATGCAGCTGGACTTACACAGCTACATCTGCATATGAGGATCTAAGCTCTTACATCCAAATCTCCTAATCTGGAGTCTGAATTTTGTTTCAATTATCAACAATACATCTACAATCCCTAACATTTTGTATTTATACCAATTTGGTCCTGCTGTTACTATTAATTTTTTTTTTTTTTTTGTTAAATCTGACGTGATCTAGTAACCCAATTAATTTATGATGAAATTCTAATAATCACACGTATTACTTTTACTTTTTATTAGAAGTAATGAATGTTTATGAAAAATAATATTAAAAAAGAGGAGAAAAATAGAGACTTTTTTTTCTGAAAGGGAAATGATTTTTGGTCACTAATTACCGTCCATTTTCATCATTGAACTAAAAAGACTAATACTGTTCATAAAATCTAGTATCAACTAATACTGTATCATTTATAAAATTTATCTAGTTTTAACGGTTGACATAAGTTATCCCGCCATAAAGAGTTGCTCTAGAAATGACTTTCTTCAAAGGCCAACTTCAGTTCTCCCGCCAATTGGTGTGCTCCCATTTCTTTTTGTCTTTATATTACACAAACGAACCACATTATTTTTAAATCATTTGTTGCTTCCTAGTTTTGCTTTTCTAGGACCCACTCAAGAAATGTCTTGTGTTGTTCCAAAAGTATTAAAAGTCTTGATCTTTCTTTGCTTGTTGCATAATTGAATAGGAAATTAAGATTTTGGATGCGGGATTAGGAAAATTCGATCAAGATTTTGCGGATTTGGTTATTATGATGATGGTTAATCAGCAGAGCAATTTACATCTCTGTCACTCTTTTAATGTATGGTAAAGTTAAGATGAAATCTGTTGGTGAAGAGAAAGAGAAGAACTTCATGTGGGTGTCCTTGTACTGTACACATCTCTCCCAAAACTGCCAAAAAGTACTTGGTGTCACAGTTTTATGGGGAAAGGCCTCAGAGATAGTAGTACTTTAATTAGTAGTTCAGTCTTACTTTTCTCAAAATTTAAACCAAAAAAAAAAATTGCTCAATTTATATCAGTGTATTGGAGTAGCTTGTTGTTTATTTCCAGGTGCTAACCACTCTACTGTAGGTTAATTTCTGACATTGCTTTACTCTTTCTTAGGCCTCTCTTCTCTGCTCTCTCTCTCTCTCTATAGCACCAGCAGGCAAGGTGAAGTTAGGGTTTTTCACCTTCCTCTCCTCCTAATTTAACCAACTTGATTTCTTCTCCTGTCTTATTTTATGATCAGGCGTTTGTTTTAATTTCTGGGAATTGTTACATGATCCTTTTGTTTTCCTTATTGGGCATTTTTTTTTCTACTGACCATAATGATTATGGTCTTCGTTTAGTTGTTTGTTTCTGGAATTTGTTTTCTTTGTGAAAATTTATTTTTCTTCTTATTCAGTTTGGTTTTTCGTTATTTCTGTTCTTACACTTTATATTTCCAATTTTATTTTGAGTTTCCTTTTCTATTTATGGGTTTCCTCCTAATTGTGTTTGTGTGCATAAACGATCAACCGCTTGTTTGTTGTTGGATTAAAAAAATTTATTGTGTAACTTTTTTTTAACCATTTCATTTCTTTTTGGCGTTTCTTTGCAGGTTTTGATTGTTCTACTCTCAAATTTTATTGTTTGGGGCTGCTGCTACTCTAGATCTCAAGGTAATTAATTCAAGCCCTTTCCTAAATTCCTCGTGTTTCCTGTCTCTGTCTGGCTTGGAGTTAAGATACATTAATTCATATGTGCTATGCCTTTTACTGTGAATGTTTAAGATTGAAATTCTGCCCTGGAAATTAGCTAGTTGCGCCTTTTGTGATCTGCATCTCAGATATGGCAGATACTAATTAACTTTTAAATATTGGCTGGTTGTTTTGTTTGCATAGATTAGGCGTATACATGTGCTAGTTGAGTTGGCTGCTTCACTTAATTTGATGTGTTCCTGCACTAGTTTTGCTGCACAATCAAGATGCATGAATCGGTTACATGCAACAAATTTTTGTTTCCATCGAATGAGATTCGTGTACTTGTTTTTATGTCCTTCTACACCTTTTGCTTCATGCTGCATTTCTAATTTTGATCCAACAACAAATGAACGTTTTCCCTTGAAATAAACAACCATCCAGTTCTTTGATCTTTCTGATCTGTCCTGACATTAGGTTTCTGGAAGATGATGCTCTTCATAAATGAGAAGCCTCGTTTCATCAGTATCAGTACTGAAGATACCCTACTAATCAAGGAGCTCGTAAGAATTCCTCCTCTCTCTTTTCTTTCATGCAGTTTCCCTTAACCGAACTCAAATATCACTCAAAATGAAATCTTCAGTGCTGTTTTCTAAGGATAAGTTGTACATCTGTCTCGTTGTTCTTAAAAGTGCCAACCTAATCCTTTGCGTTTTTGTGTATCAGGTTCTGCCAAGACAATTTGTTCGACAATCTGTAGATCCGACAAAGTGACCATTAAGGTCCCGAGTGGGAATGAATGGCAAATGAAGTTGAGCAGATGTGGTGGGAGTGTTTCTCTTCAATCTGGGTGGCAGAAATTTGCGGATTTCCATTCCTTGAAGTCTGGACACCTATTGGCTTTCACATATGAAGGGGACTCCAAGTTCTCTGTTCGCATAAATGACAGAAGTTCCTGTGAGATCTTCTATCCAATGCCAATAACCATCAACGAGGAGTCTGAAGATTCTGATGACTCTATCATAAGACTTGTGAGTGAAGATCCTAGCGACTCTTCCATGGAACAACAAGCTGGAACTGAAGATTCTTCGGAAGGCTTTGGCGACGAGTGTATGCAGCCGCGAGAATCAAAGCACGTGTTCTTATCTTCCTCGGCCCGCCAGGATGAAAAGGATGACTGCAGGTACTTAATTCTCACGCTCTTGTGTATTGAAACAGATCGAAAGCTTGTTTGGTATTAATCATCGTGTGATTGTTAATTCGATGACATTAATGAATTGTGACTTGAGAGTAGGTGGTACAGCAAATGCTGGTCGAAAGCGCAAAGCAAGTCAACCTGCTCGGGTTATCATGAGAATTGGACGAGATGAAAAACAGAGAATTCTTGAGGAGAGAACTGGAGCTTTAAGATTCAATAATCATTATTTCAGACTTGTCATGCAGGCTTCCTATCTCCCTCCTGGATCTCAATTGGTAAACCTCTATTCCATGACACCAGCAACATGTGTTAGAGATATATGTTAAAAGTTTTTACCTATTAGCAAATCTAACCTTTGAATTTCTCTGAATGTTTTGATTTTAATTTCCGATGTGCAGCAAATACCTACATCGTTTTCTAGGAAATTTTTTCAAAGTGGATGTAGATGATGTCGGCCTAGATACTGATAACGGGAGTTGGTCTGTTACCTACCATGCATCTCTAACTGGGCTTGGTGTGTAGCTTTAGTGGGCTGGGCTTCAATTCTGTCTAAATTCTTTTGGACCATTTTCTATGTTAGTTATTCTTTTCTGGGCTTTAGAGCCCATTTCATGGAATACATGTCGTTGGTTTCTAGTGATATCCGACTCTTCCTCACCTTATGACGTTTCTTAACAAAGTTGATTTTTTACTATATCATGTTGGTCCTTCAAATTAAATCAAGCTTTTTAACTTGAATTGTAAAGTCTTATAAAATAAAATAAAAATTGTTTTTTGCCTCTCAATTTGTTTTCAAAGGAATAAAAAAAATCCCTTTTGTTTTAAAACCTACGTTTAATGAATAAATAAATATAGTATTAATTTTTTCTTCCAAAAATAATCACACATCAATTCAGAGATTTCTTTTATATTAATTTTTAATTGATTAAATTACCTTTTATAAGTAAGTTCACGGTTTTAAAAAAATATTTTAATTAAAAGAATGACATTGTTAGTATAAAGCCTCAATAGTTAGTCACCTTATTTTCCTGTTTTATTTTATGGATTCATGAAAGGAATAACATTCAATGGTATTTTATATGGTTATTAATTTATCTATTTCCGTTTAATACTCTCACATTTTAATCGATATATCGATTTAATTTTTTTATGTATTGAGAAATTATATATTGTTAATATTTTATTTATTAACGGGTCAAATATGATTAGTCAGTAGATAAACTATGATTCATACTTAACAAATAAAATTGAATTGTTTAGATTATCCTAAGTAGGAATGTAGAAAAATACCATTGACTATGTATATCAAGTATATCAACAACAAATCATTAGAACTTTACTTTTCTGTCAATTCTTCTCTCTCTTTTTTCTCTTTTTTTTTTCCTAATTTCAACAAATCATTGTATTTAAAAAATAAACATAAACAATATATCAAATCATCTATCATAGTCTCTAGTCCTCATTCTAAATCTCTACAATGTGACAAACCAAGAATTTGATTAAAATGAAATCGTGTCGTTTGGCATTTGCTTCCTCTTTTATTTTTTTCAAACGGGATGTAAAAAAATTATTAAATAACATTTAATTATTAAATAACTTATAGAAAATATTAAGGGCATGAGCTTTGCATAAGTTTTTTTTTAAGCAATAATAGTAGCATACTTTTACGTGACACATCATCCTTTTTAATGCATGCAGTGTTGACATGTGTAATTATAATAATTAAATAAAAAAGGTTAGTAATAAAAAGAATAAATACTACCATCCAACTCTACTAATTTTCACCGGCATTTAAATATTTATTATATTATAAATAATTATTAATATCATTAATCTCACTCTTATTGTAATTAATTATTTCTCAGGTTATATTTCATATATACATTACAAAAAAAATTACACTAAAATTTTTAATAAATAATTTTTTTGACAAAAAACTCATATTATTTACATTAAAACATCTTACTATTATTATAATTAATTATATTCAATTGAAATTATAATATATATATATAAGAATTTAATAAATTGAGACTCATAATATATCGTATTATAATAATAATGATAATATATTTTTATTATTATAATATTTTTATTTTAAATTTTAGTTTGCTAGCACAAGATTAGTTATTTAGGGCTTATTTGGCCCTGTTGTGTTGTGTTGCGTTGTGTTGTAAGTATTGTGTGGTGTGGTGTTGTGCTGTGAAGTTGTTTGGTTAGAAACTATTGTGTTGTGTTGTGAATTGTTTTAATTAAAATAAAATGATTTTTAAAAGTCATTAATTTGTTAAAAATTTTAATGTTGTTATGTACTAATTTATAACATTAAAATTATTATGTACTAATATATTTTTTAAGTAAGTTACTAAACATATTTAAATAATTTAAATAATTTAAATAAATTTATATTTAAAATAAATAAATTTATATTTTTAATACAAATAAACAATTTTTCACTTTCAAAAATGTCTTCCCATGCAGTTGCCCCCACTAACCAAAAATAAAACAGTCCCTATATTTATACGTTTTTAAATTTTGTCCCATAAAAGTATCAACATTGGTCTATTTTTTGACAAACTAATATATAAGTAATTCTGTAAATATGTTAAATTTAAATTTCTGACTCATAGGTCATACATTAAAAATAAATCTACTTAAAATTATTTAGTATAATAAAGATTAAATCAATAATATATCTCAAAATAAACAGATATATATGAAATTACCCTCACTATTTTTTCCACTTGTATATTTATGTATTTATGAAAAAAATAAGTATTCATGTATTTGCCCCGTAACAATCAATTGTTCAAGCACATACATAGTATATAAAAAAAGATGATTTAAATTATATAGTCCAATTAAATGGTAAAAATCAAATAAAATAAATAACACAAAACCAAGAAAAATAATTGTTGTAAAAAAAAAACTTCGCTTCACTTTCTTCGAACTTATAGGTTCCTAAAACACTAACAATCTCTACAAATATACGAAAGTGAAAAAAAAATATACCATTTTTTAAAATCTTAATAAAAGTTATTTGTCCCCGCTGAAAAAAAATCCTAGATCCGCCACTATTCTCATGCTTTTAAAGTGAGGTTAAATTATAACTAAATAAAAACAACCTATTTTTTTAAAAAATTAAGTAGCTAAAAATATTTATACTAGCCAAACATCCTAATTTTGTTTTTAGCTACTTTATGTCAAACTTGCCCTTGTAAAGAGTCAAACAAGATTAGACCTAAAGAATGAACTTTTAGATTTTTTCTCTCCATAGAATGAACTTAGAGATACCGATGGTATAGTTATGGAAGAAAATGAATACTTTTTTGACATGTACTATTTTTTCTCTTCAAAAGCCAAATATATATTTAACATCAGTTTTGGGTGTTAATTGACATTAAATTCCCTTAATTTAATAGAGATTTTTGTTATCATAATTTAGTAGAGATTGAATACAAATACATTTGATTCTAAATATAAATTTGACTTTTGAACTGAAAATCAGTACACATTTACATATCTAAGCTTATGTATTTAATTTAAGAAATACATAAATAAATTTTTAACTCCAAGTTAGTAAAAGATTAAGCTGAAAAAAGAAAAGGAATAAATCGTGTATGACCCTTATTTTCAAAGGTACAAAAGCATTATCTAAAATTTGTTCCTTTGTGTCTCATTATTTGTGTATTTTAAGTCATTTTTATCGATCCCAACTATTTTATAACGGTTACCAAACAAAGTTGATAAATACCAGTTTAAAAGATAAAGTTCATAAAAAGCATTATAAGTAATCACATACTTGTCTTTATTGTCTAGAATTCTTTCCAAATAAGTATATTGCAAGTCCCGTCAAACACAAGTGATAAATATTGGTTCAAAAGATACTGTCCATAAAAAGCTTTACAGGTAGTACGTCACATAGTTGTCTTGGTTGCCGCGCAAGTCTTACCTAGCATAAGCTTATAAACATCGGTTCAAAAAATGAATCCATGCCAAAACAAGTGATAAATATTGATTCAAAAGATGAAGTCCATAAAAAGTTTGACATATAGTACGTCACATAGTTGTCTTTTAATTGTCGCGTAATTCTTACCTAACATAGGCTTATAAATGCTGGTTCAAAAAATGAATCCATGCCAAACTCAGATGATAAATATCGATTCAAAAAAATGAAGTCCATAAAAAGCTTGATAGATAGTACGTCACATAATTATCTTAATTGCCGCGTAACTCTTACCTAAAATAGGTTTATTATAAATGCCGGCTCAAAAAATGAATTTATGCCAAACACAGGTGATAAATATTGATTCAAAAAGTGAAGTCCATAAAAAGCTTGACAGATAGTACTTCACATAGTTATCTTAACTGCCGCGTAACTGTTACCTAACATAGACTTATAAATGCCGGCTCAAAAAATGAATTCATGCCAAATACAGGTAATAAATATTGATTCAAAAGATGAAGTCTATAAAAAGTTTGACAAAGAGTACGTCACATAGTTGTCTTAATTGCCGCGTAATTCTGACCTAACATAGTCTTATAAATACTAGCTCAAAAAATGAATTCATGCCAATATAGGTGACATGTACGTCACATAGTTATCTTAACTGCCGCGTAATCTTACCTAACATAAGCTTATAAATGCCGGTTCAAAAGATAGTGAGATTTTGCATCATGTGTAATTTAACTCACTCCATTAAATGTTTAAAGAGGTTTCTCATTTCACTCACCCAATTGTTTGTGCAGTATATTTTTTTAAAAAAAATTGTGTAACTTAATCCAAAGTGAGTAATCAAACCGCAACATGTTAATATGAGTTATTGCTATAAAAAGCATCCTATAATTGCTGGCTTATGATTTGAAATTAATGGTGCATGATTTACTTCTATAAACAGCAGCAACACCTCTATAATTGTCATATTATAACTAATAATTAACAATTTATTACACCAATTTCGAACAATTATTAAAAATATGGCATAGGAAATGATTTGAATGGAAAAGATGGTCAAAAAGGAAATGCAAAGAATACTCTCACCAATGGCACGTGGTGAAACGCGCTGAGTTTATCTTTATAAAACTTGCTGACATGGGTTTGCTTAATTACCTCAGAGAATATCTTTATAACCTTTTTCAGTTTTATAAGCCATTTTTATTATTTTTATGTATGTGAATCTGTAAACAAAGCTAAGAAACAGAAAGAGAGGGTTTTGGGTTCTGTATTATCTTTAGCAGAGAGGAAAAATTAAAATAAATAAAAAGACAAGAGACAAAAACAGAGTGTAGACTGTAGAGAGAGAAGATAGAGAGAGGAGGAGGTTGTAAACTTGTTTGTGTGTTGACAATGTTTGTGTTGTGTAACTTGTGTTGTTGGGGTTGAAAGTTGAAGCTCACATCACTTATATATATATATATATATATATATATATAATATTCTGGCCATCTCCATCATTGTCCTATTTGTACACTTTTTGTTTTTGTTTTTGATAGTTTTCTTTTTGGTGTTTCTTTCACTCACTTCAATTCTCATCTCTTTTTCTTCTTTTGTTTTTGTTCCTTTCTGGGTTTTATTGGAAAATCCTGAAAAGCACTTGGGCCAATCAAAAAAACCCAAAAAGATCATTTCTTTTTGGATTTTGATAGTGATTTCTGTTCTGTTTTTGGTGCCCTGTTTTTCGTTTTGTACTTTGGTTGTCTGGTGTGTCGTTTTGAGTCATAATAATGGCTGTGGTGGAGGACCAGTTCCCAGTTGGTATGCGTGTTTTAGCGGTTGATGATGACCCCATCTGTCTTAAAGTTTTGGAGAATCTGCTTCGTAAATGCCAGTACCATGGTATGTTGTTCCCCTTTTCCTTCTCTTTTCCTTAAATGTTTGTTGATAGTTGTCTTGATTCTTGATTTTGGATGGACATAGAATTTACATGGGCTCTTCTCTTGATTTTTTTCTTTTCAAAAGTGATCTTGTTTATGTATATACTCTTTATGTTTGCATGTGATATCTTTGTTCCTCTTCTCCTGTTTTCCGCTTCAATATTCTCATGTATATTCCTGAATTTCTGATTTCAAGTTTTGGTCGATTCAAGTTTAGTTTCTTTCTCCTGTGTGTTTTAATTTGGATATTCTCAGCGATGGCAGATATTTTGCCACCCAATTTGTGATATAATGTGTGAAATTTTTTAGTATGTGGTATTTTTAATCACAAATGGTGTCAATTTTTACATGAGATTCATGGTTCTTGCAGTTACAACAACCAACCAAGCAGTCACTGCTCTAAAAATGCTGAGAGAGAACAGAAGCAAATATGACTTGGTTATCAGTGATGTTAACATGCCAGACATGGATGGGTTTAAGCTGCTTGAGCTCGTCGGGCTCGAAATCGATCTACCTGTCATCAGTAAGCAAAACCCAGTTTCGTTTTCTTGTTTGTAATGTTTTGGTGATTCTTTCACGGCTGTGATGATTTTAACTTTTATGGGCCATTCTTCTGCGAATAGCCACTTTTTGTTTAGAAACTTGGAACCTTTTTGTTGTATAATTAGAATCCAGTGTTTTGCACAAGCAATAATCACTCTGTGGTGCATATGTGAACATGATGTTACCTGCATTTCAATGCAGTGTTGTCCTCTCACAGTGACAAGGACCTCGTATATAAGGGGGTAACACATGGTGCTGTTGACTATTTGCTGAAACCTGTCAGAATGGAGGAGCTTAAGAACATATGGCAGCATGTTATCAGGAAAAAGAAACTCTTCCCCAGGGACCCGACCAGGTCCCAGAACGAAGGCAATGACAATGACAGGAATGGAGAAGGGTTACAAGGAGTAGCATCATCTGGTAGTTCGGAACAGTGTGGGAAAGCAAATAGGAAACGGAAGGACCAAGAGGAGGACGAGGATGAACAAGATGAGGACAATGAGGAGGATAATGAGGAAAATGGGGCTCAGAAGAAGGCTCGGGTTGTTTGGTCCGTGGACCTGCATCAGAAGTTTGTACAAGCTGTTGATCAACTTGGTCTTGACAGTAAGTTTCCTGGGTTTAGAACTGACACTTTGTATTTAGGCCATTTAAACTCCTTTTTCTAATACCATTTACTATGGCCTTTACTATTTTTACAATCAACTGCAGAGGCTGTGCCAAAAAAAATTCTTGACCTGATGAATGTTGTGGGACTAACAAGGGAAAATGTTGCAAGCCATCTTCAGGTTTTTTTGGTCTTCTTCTTTTCATTCCATTACATATATTGTTCAAAGTGGTCTACTTTCAAAAGTCTAATAACGTCAATGTTAATGGTCATTCACATGAAGTGTATACATATACACATCAAACCTCGGATTTCATTAGACTATGGTAGCTAAACTGTATCTTTGGTTTGAATGGAGGTCCATCTGAATCTTAACTTTTTTTGACTTTTATGATGTCACAGAAGTACAGACTGTACTTAAAAAAGCTCAGCAATCAATCTGCCCAGAGTGCCAACATGGCTGCATTTGGTGCTAAAGATCCCTGTTTCTTGCGACCGGATGGATTTGGAGATTTTCGTTCCTTGGTTAATCCAGGAAGGTTTTCAGGCTCATCTATATCGTCATATCCACCAGTTGGAATGCTTGGTAGAATGAATACTTCTTCCGGACTAAGCTTTCGGGGAATGGCTTCTTCTAGCCTTTTCCAACCATCTCAGTCCCAGTCCCTGAGTAATCCTTCTTTTGGAAAACTGCAGCCAGGTCTTCTACCAGCAACACAAGTCACAAATTTATTTCAAGGGGTTCCAACATCATTGGATTCTAACCAATTGCACAGGAAATCTGCTGCCAATTTTGGAGAGTTTAATTGCAACAACAATGTGACAGGGTTTCCGATTGGAAACAATTTCCTGGATTCTAATGTGGCAGTTAGTGGCTTGGGAAACACTGTATCCAGCATGCCAAGTAACGCTATGATGTTTCAATTAAAGCAACAGAATGGGCAGAGTGGGGGGCAATTTCCAACTCAGTCTCCTTTAAATATGCCATTACTGAATCAGAATTCTTTTGGTGTTGGCTTTAATGGTTCTTCAAGTTTTGTGGATCATAGTACGTCCAACCAAAGCTGGCATGGACCTCGTGGTGCAGCTCAATTATCCTCTTTTCCTTCCAATTCTTTGCCGTTGAGAGACTCGTTCAGTCACGATCCATTGCCTGCTGGTAACAATATCGGTATTAATTTTTCTTCTCCTGGTGCTCTTCCGGCACATTTGGATAATTCAAGAGTTAACATGCAAGGCCAGGCCAGCCTTATCGGAAATGCTGTTCATAATATGAACCATACATCCAGCCAAAGGTGGGAAGAACATAATCAGGATTATAACCCCAGGGAAAACAGTACATTCATTAACATGGACTCCCTTCTTTCTGGCAATGGTGCCGGTCCTTCGACTGGGGACCCAAGAAAAAAGTTTGATAGCTCTGTGGTTGGCCAGTTTAACAACGGGACTTCATCAGTTCTTCAACATTCTGCAGAGGATACAAATATGATGTCCAGTGATGAAGGTCTGTTGCAACAGTCAAAGTCCCCAGATGGTTACATTCAGAACAATTATGACTTTGATGATCTAATGAATTCCATGATGAAGCGGGTATGATCAGTTCTTTCTTTCTTTTCCCTTGTCAATCACATTTTCTACATTTGTCTACTTTTCACTACTGAAGTGATGGTGCACTTATAAACTGTCTTCTTAATGTTAGATAATGAAACCTCAGAAATAGTACTTTCTATCTAGGTTGTAGCTTTTATACAGCTGCATCGGTATGTATAAAGCCTATTGACAAGAAATGCAGAAATTTAGTATGGGTTGTGTGAAGCGTGAAAATATGGTCTTTAGGAGACAATAAAGGCACTAGTTGTTGTTACATTTCGTGCGACAAGATTTTTGTTTATTGGTAGGCCGCGTTATGGTGGTCGCGGTAGGTTCTGTTAGCATTTTCCATGGTAAGTTTCTCTACTGCTTTCTGCATCGAGTACTCTTGACAGTTTTTCTTCGTATATGATGCAGGAGCAAGGAGAAACGTTGCTAGGGGATGCAGAATTTACATTTGATGGTTACAACCTTGGACCGGGCATGTGAAAAGAATTTGTTGGCAGTTGGTACTGATAAGTTGAGAAGAAAAGGACATAAGAACTCATGTTCGCTCTTCTGGAGGAATTTGTATCATCATCTTGTAGTCTAGTTTCCTTTTCTTTCCCTATTCTTATTCTTTCTGAAGTTAATTCCTGGTTGATAAGGACAGCTATTAGCGGGTTCCTTCCCCCTCAGTCGTTGCTACATCTATTTAGTTATAGACTTATAGTGGATAAACCCAATTCATTTGTCTGTTACATTGTCACATTCTTTTTTATTAATGTTCTGTTTCATTCTTTTGTTAATTGCATGCCTGAAATGGTGGTAAGTTTTTCAGGGGGTAAAAAGTCGATTTTCATCGATTCAAGGAGCCACAAATTGCAGTTAGTCAAATCTTGAATTCACAAATTTGAGTGGGCTGATCTGCTGCCAAGAATTCGTACAAACGATGCTAAAAGAAATACGTGAATGATTCAAACATTAAACAAGAAGATTAAAAAAAGACAGCTTCAAAGGAATATTATGTACTTGTTCTCCACTTCTGCTTTGTTTAGCTTTCTGCAAGAATAATGAAACGGCCGTGGAGGGCTGCCAATTTTGGATCGTTACCGTATTAGTCCATCGATTTTCTGACCACCGAAAAGCAGCATTGGAGAACTCAGAGGGAGTTAAGCTTTTTAATCAGGACGAAACTTCATGTCAAACGGGATTCAAAAGATCTCCGAGTTAGTCTAGCTCAACAAGTTGAGCTCTTCTCTCTGCAGCTCTTTTTCTGATGAATATTCCCCAGCGCAAAGCTGCCTTTAGCTTAAGCCATCCCACTACAGCCTTCCCTGAGCCCCTGCTTCGCTCTTGCGTGTATGCTCGATCCATTTCAGGCTCGTATGCTTGAATGCTGTAAGAGTAACAAGACTCATCAGGATGACCGAAACCCGGTCCCCCCATCCCACCTCCGACACCCATACTGAATGTTCTTAGCAGTCTCTGCATATCATCGCCTTCTAACATCTCCGAACTCCTAAGCCGGATTTCCTCAGTGAAAAAATCTTCTAATCCTTGTCCGTTCCTTT
The DNA here is from genome assembly GCA_963691705.1 of Viola odorata. Lineage (NCBI taxonomy): Eukaryota > Viridiplantae > Streptophyta > Magnoliopsida > Malpighiales > Violaceae > Viola > Viola odorata. Next base: position 58,260,010 of record OY829542.1, read on the forward strand.
GGCGAGGCCAATCTCCTGAAATATAAGGACCTGGTGCTGCTGCAGGAGTTGCATGGGGCATGTAGTCTAAGTTGCTAGATAATGCTGCTGGCTGTGGATTATCTATAGTCATCATCGGATTCTGATCAGACCTTACGAATGGAAACTCGATCAACTGAGGAACAAATGGGTGGTGGTTATTTACAGGATGGTACTGTTGACTTGGTTCCAAAGTGTTGTAGTTCTGCTTGGTTTGAGTAGATGCTATGTACTGATTTGGCACACAATTATCAACAGGAGCAGCTGAGATCTGTTTTCCAGTATTCTTACTACTTGCAAGGGAGTTCAGAACTTTTCCATCATATTCGATAACTTGATGCCAATTATCATATGCACGCTTCACTAGGGAATCCACTGTAACCTGTAAGCAAAATTCAAAATGAAGGAGCCATTTTAGTTGCAGAGACGAGTGTTAACTCCTCCTGTTGAACCCTTAGACTAGTTTAACATCCCATGATACAAACGCACTACAAAATGGCAGGCAGCGATCATTCTCTGTCCTATGTAAAGCCATTTTCTAAGCCAAAAAGCATGGGTTGTCGGTTAACCCTTTGATTTCGTAAGAGACTAATACTCTAACTAACCAAACTCCATGTATTATTTGACTATTTTCAAATTAGTAATAAGAGGCTAAAGCTGATTGAGCCTTCAAGTTCTGTTTACGTCCCGCTCTTGTATCCTGTAAACTTGGTGATCTTTAAACATTTATTTTCTTTAAATAGAATACCATAGAGAATCTAGTCCTCGAAATTTTGGAATACTACTCTATAAAGTATAAACTGTCTGTAACTTTGTTGTTTAAAGCGAGAATATCATGAATAAACCTAACTTTTGAGTTACATTAAGTCAGCTAACCTTTTGACTGTGTGCAAGTGATTCCAAAGGAAGGAACTGGCCATCAGCTATAAGGCCGCTGAGCTCATAGATATGATTGAAAACAACACCAGTTCTATGATTTCCATCAGCGTAGTAAACATAAAGCTTTGCACCCAAAACGCACGTCTTAGCATGCTCAACTGTGTTCTCCCACATTCTATTAGACATGCCGCTTCCAAGAATCTGTAATGTGACCATCCAAGTAAGAAGCAGAAATGAGGAGAAATCAATATGAAGAGGGATAAAACCAAGGATGTAGCTGAGGATTTGGGTTTAGGATAAGAGAAAAGAGGTCTTACATTCCTCAATTTCTGTGGATCCCTAACAAGAATGCGGAGAAAATCTTCCACTGTTATGACATCAGCCTTAACCAACTTCTTGTGCAAAGCTCCATCCTTTGCTATTCTGTCCAATCGCCAAACTTCATCATGTAAAACGGGTGGATAGTGTTTCTTGTACACTGCACATTACATGAACAATTTTGATCAACTAAGAAAACTCTGAAAACTATTGATGCGCAGAACAGTGAAGGCACCATGCCAATTCAGAAATGACATAACAGGTTGATTGCATCAATACATACTGAGCAAAATTAGTTAGTAATAGCATGTGCATCGAACATTTAGGATCAAAGAAATTGACTGCACTAAAGAGTTTCAAGGTTTTCCATAGTGTGTTTGACACTACTCAAAGGCATAGTCCGTTTCAAAGAACTAAAAATAAACTGCATAGAGTACTACTATTAGAATTTTAATTGATGTCTCATGCATAAGAATTTTCTATGACTGAAACTTCATTACAACATTCTTCTACAGGGTGCCTTCTAGTGCTCAGATTCAAGGATTTATTATGCTTTGTATGCCTACCAGAACAGTAAAGTTAAACAGATTCAAAAGTTAATATAGTAGTTGTTCACAAGAGAACCTCATGAGTGCACAATACACCATAAGGAAAAAGAAGTGGAAATGAAGTTTTTTTCTTCTACTTCTATGGTATTTCAACATTGTCATTTCAGAAAGTTCGAAAACCAAAAAACTCCTCACTGTCCAACTCAATAATAGGAAGGCTCAGGTGCCATTATGGAAGTAAATCTTTGCTTCACCATATAGTGATTCAATGAACTGTATCTTAATCAGGGTAAGGAATAGAGCCGGGAAGAGTGCAAAGTGAACAACAAATCTTCCTGTAACGGCAACCTGCTGCTAACCAATATACACTAAATTATGAAGTGGAAAGCCTAAAGCTTTTTTATATCATGTAAAAATTTAACCTGGTTAGCTTTTCCCGTTGTGAAACTGTCGAAGTGTGCTGTGGCAAGAGTTAAGTGGCAGTGCACTTTATAGCCCACTAGCAAGATAGAGAAGTGTGGCCCTAAAGTGTGTTACCAATTATAACGTCAGATTCTACTTTCATTGAGTGCAATTTCAATGCCCTCCAATTCCAGGTTGTCATTTCCAAGTATGATACGCAGTGAATGGTCATTATCTTATTATGGTAAGTAATAATGATTGGAAACTCACATTCTCCCCTGTGATCTTTTACAGCAAATGCCTCAGTCTTAGCCTCCTGAACACGAATCCCCTCGCAATATCCAGGAGCAACCTTAACACCAAGCCTGAACTTTCTGCTCCTTATCCAGCTAGAATTGTCAGTGAAAGTAAGATCTCCAAGAGTTCCTATTCCATCTTTGAGAATCACCTGTAGGTCACCGGTCAATAGTGGCCTTTTCCCTTCACGCTCCTTAACTTCATGGCTTTCAAAGCGTTCTAAAGTCCAATTTTCATCAGCTTCATCATTGAAGTCACCTTCAAGAACTACAACTTTCAGCTTGGCCACTGATTCTGGTCCATTTTGCACAACACTACCTGTGCATGCATCTACCAGGACAACATGGATTGCTGTTCCTTGCTCCCCCTCAACCTTCCCTCCAGTGAACAGGTGAGGAGGCATTCTTGTTCTGAATTGAAGTTGTAATTTGCCTCCTTCCGGGCCTTGTATTTTCGGCGGAGACCTGCCACGGACAAAAATGTAATTCAGGGTGCCAAATACTGTCACTGAGGCACATTTATTTGAATAGCCATGAATGAGTTTCCAAGTTCTATCGCGTGCCTCACTAAGATTCAATTTTAGGAACTAGCACACAGCAAGTACATATAAAAGCTGATAGCTACTGTTTTCTACATTGGTCTCTAGCATGGATACGAAAAGAAGTATAAGCTGATGGCATGTAAAGATAACCCAGGGACACACCTTCCAGCCAATCTGGCAGGTCCCAACCTTGTCAGAGCACGTTCCACTTCTTCACTGACCTGTGTATAACATGAAGCATTAAAATGAGGAAAGGAGGATATTCCAGAATGAACAGATTTTTTTTTACAGCAAAGCATGGGTACACGATCAGTCAGTTTTTAGACCCACTAAATGTCTAACAAGGATCTGTTGGTTTTTAGAGAGAGTAAATGTCTAACAAAATCTCACTTTTTTTACATTAAAATAGAAACAACATGTCAAATCAAATGTCATTCTCCAGGAAATCCGTACTAGAAGAGCTCACGACTTACAATTCTGCGGAACATGGGCTCCAAGGAAGAGCAAAGTCTTTGCAGACTATCCACCTTCACAGCTTCAACAATTACACTGAAACAAGATGAACAAAAAATGACAGAATTAAAAGATCAGACAAGAAAACTAAAATAGTAAGTAATAATCACAACAGAAACTTCAGATTTCAATCTCCCATTCTTGAAGGGGTCATTTTTAGACACCGAGTCTGAAAATATGATTAAAAAGCCTTGGCAGCTCTATGTCCACAGAAAATTCAAGCACAGTATATATTATAGTAGTCCAGTACCAAAATCTCTTAATTGGCACAAATCATCAAGCAAAACACATCACTCGTTCATTCTCATGTTTCATCATTCATTTCCAACTAAGAGCATCCTCATTATACCGGCAATATCTAATACTTCCTACTTTATCAAGTTCCTGAGCAAGCATTTTTTTATCTAAACTCAAATGTGAAAATGAGATCTGCAAGCCTTGTGAAGTACTACCGGTTGTGTTTTTTAAGTAGGATGCACACTGCACTATTGATTTGACCTCAGATTAAACAAGTAAGATTTGGAAATAACAAAAACTAAAAGTATGTTAGGTGCTCAACCAAAGTTCAAAACCTAGTTTGGATCCTAGTGAATAAAAAACAAATCTTTCAACAAACCTAGAAAAACTCTTCTATAAAGCAAAAAATGCTTAGATCAGGAACCATTTCTTGAAATAAGAGTCAAACAAAGAACCACAAAATATAAAGGAACAGCAAGGACAACTAAGCAGCACCAGAAAAGAAGAACAACCTTGCTAAAGCAGGCAGTTTTGGTTTCTTGGAGTCTGGCATGTGACCACCAGCTCCATCTTGAACACTCTGCTCATACCCTCTTTTCTCGACTCTCCTGTTGCTCCATGAACTTTCCATTCACAGTAACTTTGTGAAACCAAGATAAATTTAATCCTGCAGTTGTTGCCTTTCTAAATCCAGAAGCCCTAATCAAAGATTATCCTAAAAAAATCCCAAAACTGCCTTCCAAGAAACTCCACACACACACACAAAAAGACTCAAACTTTAAAGCAAACCCGCCTCCAATTTGTGTTTCCAAATATGGGTTTATGCTTGGTATGGAGTTTTGTGGATCTGGGTCTATCTGGGTCAGGCAAGGATGAGCTGTTGGGTGAGTTCTAGTCTTTTAGATAGATTCAAATGGGATTTCTTTATCATTAACTGAAAAGAAAGGACTAATGTAATGAGCAATTGTTTACTTTTGTATAAATGAATATAAAAGTAAGGAGTATCAGCACAGGCATGTGGGTGATTTGAGACGCAGAAAGGAGAAATACATTGAATTTTCAAAGTCTTGAAAGCGCGTTATTATATTATATTTTATTTATTGCATTTTTTAGCTAAGAGGATGCCGAGTTTGACTATGGTGAGGGGGATGGAGATGGAGGAGGAAGAAGAAAGTCAAAGTTTGTGATAACTCATGCTGCTCCAGTTGGAGACCCTACTTTTACTGTTGTACTTACTACCAGAAGTGAAATCAAACCTATCAACTTACTCACTACTCCTACGTCCTACGTTGTACAATGTACCTATTCTATATCACATGTGTGCTCTGACTCGATCCACATAGGTATTGACGCAGCCGAATTCTCTTCTTGTTTTATTTGCTCAATAATAATTGGGTATCATATCACACCGCCATTTCTATGGGCTGCTACAATAAATACCCCAAGAGGGGAATAAAAAAATAAAATATGAGTGTTACAAGCCACATCACCACCACATGCTTTAAATTAAATTTTGGAAGTGAAAACTTTTAGTAAAATATAAGAGAAAAAAAATGTAATTTGGTCCTTCATTGCATTTGCAATATAGTAATTAATTGAGTACTTTTTTTTAATTAATATTTTGATGTATATATATTTTTTTTAACAAAATACTAAGAAATTGTAGTGAAACAAAAAATAAATAGGATAAAACCTCTTCTTAAACACAAGACTCAAAAGTCAATTTAAAGTAAACTCAATCGATAAGACATTAAAAATTACTTTTTAAAACTACTAATCCAACATCAATATTTGTTCCAACTCAATACAATTACGTAAAAAGTGCACAATAAGGGCTCAAATCCTCTCGTAAATAAACACTTCTAACCATTGGATAATGAATAATCATTTTTTTATATATCTAAATAATACTACTAAATTTAGTTACTATCTTGATCATATCATAATACCATATCTAAATAATACTATTATAACTACATTCCAATTATCCTAAAATTTAAGATGATTGCTTTTAGGTACAAAGTGAATAGTAAAACATGTGAAGTAAGAAAAAAACTTATTAATAGAATTCTGGATTATACCTAAAATAGTAAATAAGTAAATATGTGAGCATAAAAAGTTAAACATATAAAAGAACAGTAACTCGTATAAATTATAACATGAAGTTAATGAAATAAAGTAGAGTATGGAAATTAGAAAGTGCGAATTTTGCACTCAATTTTTCTTGCGTTATCAAATTATTCCAAACCTTCATTTAAAAAAAAGATATCAGTCAGATTTTTTTACAAAAGTTACAAAAATAAGAAAAAAAATACAAAAATTAAAAAAAAAATTTAAAAGAAGAAATAAATTTAAAAATAAACCTTAAACTCCATAATTTTGTTTACATAAAATATCATAGTAATCCGAATAATTAAAAGAGAAGAAATAAATTCGAAAATAAACGAAAGGTTAATACGATGAGGTGATCAACCTACGGACTGGCAAAGCTTAATAGAAAAACACCCATAACAATCAATCAATGCATCATTCACATTAGATACAGATCTCACTCACTGCCTCTGAGGGAGAGAGAGAGCGATTAACAAGCTTGGCGCATTAGAATTTAGATTCTACAGAGAGATAAAGAAAGTGAAGTGAACATGTCAAGGAGATCAGGAACTTGCTTGAGGTGTCTGGTGATATTTGCAGTTGTGTCTGCTCTGGCTGTGTGTGGCCCTGCTCTCTATTGGAGATTCAATAAAAGTTTTGGACTTTCTGCTTCTTCCAAAATCTCTTGCCCTCCTTGCATCTGTGATTGCCCTCCTCCTCTTTCCCTTCTCAAGATCGCTCCAGGTATGCATCACCCTCTCTTTTTTTCATGCCCGTGTGTTTTTACTTTTTAATCGTGTTTCTGCATCTGGGTTGTTGTCAAATTCTTGTTTTTGTTGAGCAGTTATTAATTCGAATGGGATTGCTGCATACCCTTTTCATCATTTCGAGCTTTTGATTTGTTGTGAATTCTAATTTTGGATCTTAAGTTCTCACATTTACTCTACTGCTAAACATTTATCTGTTTAGGACTGTAATTTGGGAGGTGTTTGGTCCGTAAATTTCTTGTTGTGATATGTTTTTCATAATAGTGAGATATATGTTGTAGTTTTGCTGCTGGGATACTTACCAAACGAGTTAGTTTCCCTTTTTTTCCAGTTAATCTATAGTTACTTAAGCTAGATCATCGAGAGCACTTGATGGAGAGATACTGATTTTAGCTTTTGAATGCTCTGTATATTAAATCCTCAGTGCCCCATACTTAAACGAACGTGTTGTGATTTCGAGAAATTGCAAGATCTGAGCTTATGGTCTCTTTAAATACTCTATATGTGCACACTGTTAGTTATAGACAACATAGTACTGGCATATTTTCTGTGTGCACATATTGCCCGCTTGATCATGTTGCTCAAATGTGCTTGATACCCTCCATCTGGTTTTCTAGACCAAATAATTTGTACTTTATTTTTGCTTTCATGAAAAGATATGTTGTGCCTTTTGTGTCCATCATCTTTCACCAAAATGTATTCAGCAGTCAAGTTCCACGTATTAGTACATGTGTTGTTAACAGAGAGTGTCATAACATATTATATTTACGAATATGATACTCGCATAGTCCAGTCTGTTTGCACCAAAATACCGATAACTGTTTGCTAGTGCAATGCAATGCAGAACTTTTTGTACCTCACATCTACCTTGTTATTCATGATTGTGACAATGTAAATTATAGATTACTCTTTGTAAATTTCCACAACTGATGTGATTTTTCATTTTCAGTGTGTCTAAACTATGTGTTGAAATTAGGTTTAATTTGAGCAGATCACATTCTTAGTACTAATGCTTGTCTTTTTGTGGCCTTTGTTTTATTCTCGCAGGATTAGCCAATCTCTCAGTCACAGGTAATAGCTCATTTTATCAAAACCATGCTTTGGTGAATAACTTTGTTTTTTGTCATTCCAAGAGTACAATAGATAAGTTGTCTTGATTTTGTGGAATTTATTCTTATAATTATATCTCAGATGGCTATTTTGTGGGTTTTATAGTTTCTTCTCTATATATTTGTTTAGACGTTCTATACCATGCGATCTCTGTAATCTGATACAAAACTGCACCTGCATAAATGATAGCATGTGCCTCTGCATATGTTTGATCCTTGTACAATAGGAGGATGAAATTTCCATGAATCAGTCAGTAAATGCAATGTATTGAGCATAACTCACTCATTTTACGAGTCTTTTCTAATTTGACAATTTCATTGTTCTATTTATCCTAAATTCCTAATGGCAATCCAGACTCAAATATTTGGCGAATTTTGAGATGAGTTCTGTTTGTCTTTACTTTAGTGTACTTTCAACTGGGGTTTAAAATTCTCTTCTGCAGGGGAGAAAATGTACTTTTAAACTTTACATTTCTTATGCACAACTTCATTTTGAACTTATATTTTTTTCAGTTGCCTCTGAATCCCATATAATTTGATAAGCGGAGAGAACATAACTCATGGTTTGCTAAATATCCTCTTTAGTTTGAACTCTCTTTCTTTGCTTCTTTTTTGCTATTTTCCATTTCTCACTGTTGCATTACATTTAAGGAAAATAGAAAGCTAAGGAAGTATCCTAAATTTTAGCTATCCAAGTAAATAATCTAGCGGTTGTAGTGGTAGACCATTTTGGCAAGTTTTCTGTCATCAAGTGCTGTCAGCATCTTATTATTCTCGCTTCCATACTGTTTCTTTTTTTACTTCTCATTTTTCCATTTACTGTTTGCATTGCCGTTGTCTCACTAATTTCATAATTATCTATGAGGACATCACAGATTGTGGAAGCAATGACCCGGAGCTCAAAAGGGAGATGGAGAAACAGTTTGTGGACATTTTGTCTGAGGAGTTGAAATTGCAAGAGGCGGTTTCCGAAGAGCATGCTCACCACATGAATATGACATTTGCTGAAGCAAAAAGGGTGGCATTGCAATACCAAAGGGAGGCAGAAAAATGCAATGCTGCCACAGAAACATGTGAGGAAGCCAGAGAACGGGCTGAGGCGCTAATGATCAAGGAAAGGAAAATTACCACTTTGTGGGAACGGAGAGCCCGCCAAATGGGTTGGGAAGGACAATAATTGCCTGTATAACAACATATGCCAAAAGGTTTCGTTTTTAATTAGTGAATTGTTTTACTTCCATACTCAATATTTATACTAGAAGGCGAGCAAATTGCTTGGCGTAGGCTTAAGAAGGCAACAGACTCTCAATTCTTTTTTCTTCTCTCGTTCTCAAATTGCTTGAATTATCCTGCAAAGGCAAGAAAAATGGTATGCATCTATCTCCTCTAACTTGTAGTTGTCATGTTTTGAACCTGTTTATGAGCACTAGTTTCGATATTTTCATCTCATCGAATTGCTTGACATGGTTTAACCTCCCAGATGAAATGGTAATTTTAGCTTCTTTTAATTGCCGGTATGGTCAGGAGGTCCTTATGTTCTTTATGCTGATGATTGCTTCAATTTGTGAGAGTGCCATTTCCTGCATAGTCTTTGTTTCAGCTATTATGCTGATCTGTGTTCTATTTTTAGCTTACAAACTGCATTGAAATACAATGTCACTCACCTGTTCAGGTAAAACAAGTAAATAACACAGCACTCATGTAGATTTATATGACTGTTACTTAAATGAACACCCGGCACAATGCTTTTGTCCCCCTAGCCGCTTCTTTTCTGGTATCCCCAATTATTCATTCTTTCCCTTCAGCCCATGAGACTGTTCTCATTCTTAGGCTCTAGAAGTAAATGATTCTCCCACTCTGGTTTTTCTTCATTCACGGGAGCATGACTCATCCTAATCCTCGTTACGCTCTATGGTTTTGTTCAAGAAACTCTTTCTAAATGATGTTTTCAGATTTTGCATAATCTTTGGAGACTGGCGGAACCCGCCAATATCTATCTATTCTTGAGCAAGAATATTTAGTAACATTATAGTATGATTTTTTAATAAATCAAATTTTTTTAATAGAAACCTTAACATGAAAAATAAATATATTGAAGACGGAAGTTAGAAAGTAAAAGATTGGCATTTATGTTAAGTGCTTGAACATTTTCCAACTAAAAAAAAATATAGTACATCCAACAAAATATGAAAAGTAAAATTTTAAATTCGAATCGTTTTTTCTGTATTTTTATTTACGTTGAAAGAAATATATAGTATAAATTACTTGCACAGTAAGTATTTTTAGATCACAAATTACTTAAATTCATGGGTTTTGACCAATTCGGACCTCGAAATCAAACTAGGTTTTTTTTCACCAGGATCAATTTCTTCCAAATTTAGTAGGTTACTTTGTTTACCTCCAGTCAACGAATGGATTCAAGTTATGCTTGTTTGGATTTCATTTCCTGCTTATTTTCCAACTGATGAAGAAACTCTAGGGCTATCCATTCCACATTATTATGGGTGGGGCTGAAAAAATACAAAAACTACAAATAAACCCGTATCAATTCTCCCCCGTGAGGAGGGGAAGAAGTCAATAGTAATTTTGTCGAGTATTCTTCCACACTTTCACATCATCTGCTTTCCCCTCAGTTGTCATCTTATGCATCTTTTAGCAGATAGCAGGTAGCTGATGATAGCTGATGATAGCTGATGATAGCTTTTGATAGCAGATATAGGTAGCTGACAAAAAACATAAATCAAAATATCTGTAGTCCTCTGTATTAGTACTACAACTTTGTGCATTATACTACAAGTCAAGCAAAAAAGAAAAGCATCAATTCACACTCTAAAATCAATAATGGACACTGGACCAGAACCTTTCACGGTTTTACCTCTACAACTCTACAAAAAAAGTTGGGAATAGCAACAAACAAACTGCAAAAAAATATCCAAGGAATACCGGCACTGCACGGCTGCTAACCAATTTTTAGTGAATAATAGTAACCAGAAGCCCAAAAGCTAGCAAGCCATCCTATTCCACCAAAGGTAGAGATAGATTGATTGAAATAATGCATCCTTATCCAGTCCTTCAGTTTCTGCTCTTTACTCTCCTTGCAATACAACCAATTGCAGAATCAGCACCATCATTCTTTCCAAGACCAAGCTATCAATCTTTGGCCAGACAATCCAAAGATTCAAAACCAAAGATATCAACTTTGTATAAGACCCATTTCTTCCCTCAGGTCCTAGACCACTTCACATTCAAGCCCAAGAGCTACAAAATCTTCTACCAGAAGTACCTAATCAATAGCCACTACTGGCATCGAGGGGCTCCCATCTTTGTTTACACTGGCAATGAAGGTGACATTGAGTGGTTTGCTGCCAACAGTGGCTTCTTGCTCGATATTGCTCCCAAGTTCCATGCTCTCTTGCTTTTCATTGAAGTAATTCTTCTCTATACCTATAAAAGACCAATCTTTTTGCTGCTTAAAGTTCACAGTTTGTTTCAATCATAAACAGAACACAATATTCATAATTGGATGGTAGTGCTGAAAGAAAATGAACAGAAACAATTGGGTTTTGTTTAAATCACAAAAAAACAACATGGGTTCTGCCCAAAAGAAATGAGCTTTGTGCTTGGTTTGTGTTGTGTTGTGTTGTTTGGTTTTTCAGCACAGATTTTATGGAGAGTCGATGCCATTCGGGAAGGATTCATACAAATCTGCAGAAACGTTGGGATACTTGAATTCACAGCAAGCGTTGGCTGATTTTGCAGTTTTGATAAGGAGTTTGAAGCACAACCTTTCCTCTGAAGCATCTCCTGTTGTGGTCTTTGGTGGCTCTTATGGTGGAAGTAAGCTCATATGATCCCCGCGGCAAAATTTCTGATGTTTTATGCTTATATACATAATTACTACTTGTTCCAATGAATACATGTGGCATGAAAATTGTAAACCTTTTGGCTCCTCTTTTCTTCTCAACTCAATATGCTAAACGTATCTGTCATTTCTTGATTCCATAATTGGTATTTTTCAGTGCTAGCGGCCTGGTTCAGATTGAAATACCCTCACATAGCAATTGGTGCTTTGGCATCTTCAGCACCTATCCTACAGTTTGATGACATCACTCCATGGTCAAGTTTCTATGATGCTGTTTCCCAAGACTTTAAGGTCCCTCTTCCCTCCTCCTCCTCCTCAATCAATTGGTTTAATTATATTTCTTTTTTCCTTACGTTTCTTCTCCTCAATCAATGTGAGCAGGAAGCAAGCTTGAATTGCTATCAAGTGATAAAAGGGAGCTGGGATGAGTTGGAGGCACAATCTGCTACGAAAGAAGGCTTGGCTGAACTAACCAAAACTTTCAAAGCTTGCAGGTAAATTCTCACCTTCCACCTGTAGAATTTATCAACAATGAATTCGCGTAGTTAAGGTATAACATCATTGTGCAACGCACGAGTTTGAGACTCATTAAGAAAATCTTTCACCGGCATGTTCTGTGTGCATTTTGTCAACACTAATTTTAATTTAATTATCTGTTCCTCTATCCAGTGGGCTGCATTCTATAGATTCAGTTTGGGACTGGTTATGGTCAGCCTTTGTTTACACTGCCATGGTGAATTACCCAACTGAAGCAAACTTTATGAAGCCGCTACCGGCCTACCCCGTGCAGGAGGTAAGATTTCAGCTAAGCAAGTGAATGGTACAAGAGAAATGCATAGTAATATTTTAGTTCAGGTGGATCTGTTACTAATTTTAGTTCTCTGCAAAATTACAATCTTTGATGAAGATGTGCAAGATAATTGATGGATTTCCACATGGGGCTTCCAAGCTGAGCATGGTTTTTGCGGCTGCTAGCCTATATTACAACTATTCTAGTGCAGAAAAATGCTTCAAGTTGGAGAATGGGACAGATGATCATGGCCTTAATGGTTGGAACTGGCAGGTACAAATCACTTCTTGCCCAATTATGCATTGATCTTTTTCTTTCACATTTAGGAACATAAGAAACTTCAATATCATTGTATTTGTACGATCTCTCTATTATTGGTCTGAGGTTTCCGTCACTCGAAAGTTTTGGAGTGCAGACTAGCGCTTATAACAGACACCGATTACATCATGACAAGGTCAAGGCCCTATAGGTCTTCTGACCTCTCATTCTAAAGGGAAATGCTTAATCACAGATCCAAAACTGTTCACAAAATGTTTGCAGGCATGTACTGAGATGGTTATGCCATTGACTTGTTCTGAAGAAAGCATGTTTCCGCCGTCCGGTTTTAGTTACAAAGAGTTTGCAGCAAATTGCAAGAAAAAGTTTGGGGTTATGCCTCGACCACATTGGATTACTACTGAATTTGGTGGCAAAGTGAGAGTTTCTTCCTCACTTTTTGTTCCCCTTCATCACATTCACTTAAATGGATTTGGATTTACATAAACTAAAAGATTATATAAAAATTAAATGTTCAATTTGTGCAGAGAATTGATCAGGTGTTGAAGAGATCAGGTGCAAACATTATATTTTCCAATGGAATGCAAGACCCTTGGAGCAGAGGAGGGTCAGTTTCTCCTTAAATATATTTCTCCTTCTTTGGTTGGTGTGACTTATCTTGTTCAAGTATGGTCGACTCTCGAAAGGGTGACTACCATAATATGATTTTCCTTTCCCATACTTAAACTTGATATCTGAGTTAAGGGTGGACCGATACTCGAACCTAAGATTAGTTCCTCTTTTACACATTGTTTTCTAACTGATGGTAAAATTTCATGGCTCAGTGTGCTGAAAAATATATCTTCCACCATTATTGCTCTGGTCACAAAGAAAGGTTTGTGAATTTCTCTTTTGTTACTCAATACTATTCAAATCAATTGCATAAGATTATTAGCTTGTACTGACTAAACATTGTTGTGATTGTGGTTATGATGATGAAGGAGCTCATCATGTTGATTTCCGATCAGCAACAAAAAATGACCCGGATTGGCTTGTGGAGCTCCGGAGAAAGGAAGTTGAGATCATTAAGGGATGGGTGGATGAATACTACTACTACACAGATTTTAAACAACATCCAAATTAATTGAAATGCCAGACGGTTTCCTTTCTCCTTTCTGTTTATTGGAATTATAATGATGATTATTTTGCAAGTGCATGCAACAAGTTGTTTAATATAATGGTTTCTTCCCTAAATTATTACTGCAAAAATAAAAAGAACTCATTAAATTAAAGTTTTGCTCTCATTTTTATTTATAGCCTATTTTTGACATGAAAAAGTTAGTCTTTTTTTTGACAAGGGCTCCAAAACTAGCACCAAGATATAACATTTCTCATAATATTGATTAATAACTTTGTTACATAGTAGATTTGCTAACGAGAGATGAATGTAGGGTTAATTTTAATGCTAAAATTATCTGCAAAGCGCTAAGAGTTATTTCGGTGTAAACAATTTTTATTTCGAGAATCAATTATATTTGTAAGACAGAAAGAAATTCTGTTTTTTTAATTGAATTTGGCTTACTAGGGTGGAGAACAAAGCTAATTTATTGACGCAATTTAAGAATCGGTAAAGAAGCTTGGAAAGGAAAAACAAACTTGCATTTTTTTAAAAGAGAAAAAATTAGAACGCAAACATAGTTAAGAAGATAATACCTCTCTAGTCTCTATAAAAGTTATACAGTAATTAAGAATAACTGGAATTCAAGCGAAGCCCACCACCAACAGACATCATTACCGACAGAGAACGGAAGACTCGATATTGGTTTTGATATCATCAAAGAGAGAGGAGGCGAAAAGATGAAGATCACCGCGCTTCTGGTCTTAAAATGCAACCCGGAAGGATCTGATCCGGTGATCCTAGCGAATTCAACTGATGTCAGCCATTTCGGCTACTTCCAGAGGTCCAGCGTCAAGGAATTCATCGTCTTCGTCTCTCGAACCGTCGCCAAACGAACCCAACCGTCCCAGCGCCAGTCCGTCCAGCATGAAGGTCTGCTAACTATCTTCTCTCTTTTGGGTTCTGCTCGATTCGTCTTAGTTACATCGAATTGATCTTCTGATTTGATGTTTTGTTAAATTGGGTCTTGATGCAATTTCATTTTTGGGTTGATTTCTCCATGGGTGCAGAGTACAAGGTCCATGCTTACAACAGGAATGGCTTGTGTGCGTTGGGTTTTATGGATGATCATTATCCAGTCCGTAGTGCGTTTTCTCTTCTCAACCAGGTACTTCATGGAGGGTAATTTCATGCTATAGCTTGTATATTTGAAAGCTGAGTTACCTTGCGTATGTACAGTTGTCTTTTGGTACCAATAGATGCTGTGGTATGAAACTGTACTTTTTTACAGGTTATTGATGAGTATCAGAAAATTTTTGGCGACTCTTGGAAGACTGCAAGGGAGGATAGCACTCAACCTTGGCTATATTTAAATGAAGCTTTGGCCAAGTTCCAAGTAATTTCACACTCTTCAGTGATTCAATTAAAAGTGTACTGTTTTTTTCCTTTACATCTTCACAATCCAAAGAGCAGCAGTTTTGGCTTTCATTTCTCATGATGTATTTAATTCTTGTTTTCATTTCAGGATCCTGCAGAAGCAGACAAATTGTTGAGAATCCAGAGGGAGTTGGACGAGACAAAAATTATCCTTGTGAGTTCCTGCCCACCATGGCTTTACTGTGTTCTACAAATTACAACCTTAAACACCATTAGTTGCAACTCATATAATACTGTTGCCCACTTATTGGGATATAATGAAGTATTTCAGGTTTTATTTTCGCACAATGTCGTTTTATGTGGGGTTAATTATTTAGTTTATAAGAATTTAAAATCTCCATATTGTTTATACTTTTTTTGGGCAAAGCTCTAATGTTTTGTAGCTGTGGATCTGCATTTAGGGTTAGGTTATGCATCATCTATTCCATGGTCTATTGGTGTCAAATCTGTCCCTAACTTCTTCTTTTGGCATACATCGTTGGTAATTCTTGCAAGTCTTGTGCTTGATTTCGTAGGTTTGTAGAATATTAAGGATTTTAATAGGATGTTGGAGGATAAATGAGTCTCCATGATTTCCATGACAATATTAGCAATGACGGAACTGCTCTTGTTCACATTGACCCATTCTCTTAGGCGCATTTCCTTCTTCTATGATTGTAAAGATGCTGTGAACAGTCATGATTCTTTATACTCCGCTTATCCATTGTGTATGTTCTTTTGTTTTCCTATCCAGTGCATTCTAATTTGTGTTTGCCTGATGGATAATACTCGCATCTGTATTGGCTTAGTTTCTTGCCTGGTTAGTCTTGCTGCACTTGGGATATTCAAGCTGTTCCAACTCTTAACCCGTAATAGCTTACATTAGCTGCTCTTTGTTTTGCTTTAAATCCCCTGTTCAGGAGGAATATATGACCTCAATATACTATTCAATGTTTCAGCATATTAGCTGCACTTAACTGCGTGAAGGCAACGCATAATATATAGCTGTGTCTGTACATTATAGCATACGGAACACCAGGAGACGAGCAGTGTGTAAATCACTAGGTTGAACCCCACATATTTCTCTTAATTTTCGCTTTCCCTCGAAGTGGGAATCTTCCTATGCCCTTGTTGCAGCCAGCTGACATAATTCATTATTTTTTTTCCTTCTATTGTCAGCCTTAAAATCACATGCATACTTTTGTAGCCCCAGACCTCACTATAGAAAGTATCGTTTTGGTGCTGTGTGCTAATTTTGTATTTCTCTGTGCTGGACTCTTCCTTTTCCAGTCCAACACTTCCCATAACATTTTCAGTTCTAAGTTGTAACCCTTGTCAGATGATTGAGCTCATTTTTTCAAGACGTCTAATTCTCAGTTTCATTGAGCTGACCTTTTGGCATAAACTTCCTTCATGTATTAATAACGTTAATTTGCTTCTGTATGATTGCATTCACTTCTTGATAAACATTATCAAAAAGAAGTGAGGGATCAAAAGTTGAAAGACTGTGTTTCTCTTCTGATGGTTAAAACTATTAATTTCACTGGATTTAGCTTCGTCCACTTTAAATTTGTTATCTTCAGCATCCTCTTGTTTCTCTTTATGACATATTTATGCATGCTTCTTCTTGTTACAGCACAAGACCATTGACAGTGTCCTTGCACGAGGGGAGAAACTGGACAGTTTAGTAGAGAAGAGTTCTGATCTCAGTGCTGCATCACAGGTAAACACACTCTCAGTTTGTAACTACATGCGTTTTTATTGAATTTGATACGACTTGTAAAAAATTCAGCTACATATGTAACTCCTTTTATGTGTTTTTATTAGCTAGTCTTCCTTAAGCATGCACAGTTCTATTCTCAAATTTGTTATCCTTTTGTTGTTAATCAACTTAGTCTGCAATTGGAAGACCATGTCACACCTTTTGGATATTTGATGAGTTCATCATAGTCTGCATTGAAGGCACTAACTTAATGGGTGTCAAATTGTTTATGTGAGGCATTGCATAATAGTTTGATTTCCTATTTCACCTGCATCCGTTGACCCTTTGAGGATTTGAATAGAAGAGGAAAGAATTGATTCTTTTTTTAGTGAGATGTTGGGAAATGCTATTGCTAGGAATTCATCAAGTTTTTGTGTGATAAGCAAACACTTACCTAATAAATATACCCTTTAAATGGTGTAAAAGAACTCCAAGCTAATTCTATTTCTTTGCTGCATTGTTCTTTTACTTTTTTCCTTTTTTTTGGTTGAGAAGTGGGGATGCAGGTTAGTAACAGAACAATCTACTCCTTACATAGACGTGGGAAAAACTATCCCTAACATATCACTTCTAACTAAATCTCTTGCTTCCTTTGGAGTCTCTTGGAAAAATGGGACCCCAGAATTGAACCTAACACCTCAATAGGCCATTGGATCAGCATAAGCATTTGCCTCCGATACATGACTTTACTGCACCCATCGCTCTCTTTATTCAGCATCTGCGTGATCTTTGGCTGCATTGTTTCTCTTTCATTATGGCGTTTTGAATTTACTTCATTGTTATTTCTATTGCCTTTGCTCAAAGCTTTCACCTCCTCTTAGGTCTTGCCTTGCGCTGTCTTTTTCTGTGACTAACTTGGTTAATATTGATTTATTGAATACAGCATCTCTATGTTTAGTTTTACAGTTTCTTGAATCAAGACTCTTAATCATAACTACTGTGGAAAAGTTTGGGGCCTGGTCAGTTATGCAAAAAATCCTAAATGTTCCAGAAAACTAGAGAATAGGAAATGGAAGATAGATTTTGGTTCAAAATTTTCTTTTCCGATACATTTGGAAAACCCTATGTTCTAATTTTCTAAACTAAAACTAACTGGAAACACCCGAAACTTGTGTGCCGCCATTGTTAGAGAACATGTATGCTCATAAACTAAATACTCTCACGGCTCCATTAGCTTGCCTGTTGTAATGGTGGACTTCTGCCCAAACCCTCACTCCCCAAACCATCATCACCACCTTGCTTTCTTGCTCCTCTTCATCATTCCCATTGGCCCCCAAAAGTCTCTAACAAAACTGTTCCCACATAAATTGACACTCGTCATGGTCTCTACCATTAACAGAACTGCACACAGTTCCTGCCTGCTCTGCCTTGCTCATCCACACACTTCCACCAGAGCACCAAGAATGACAGCACCTGTGTCAAATCCAACAACTACCAAAATATGTACCACTACCAAGCTTTGATTGAACACTAACAACCACGCTCTTTTCTATCTCCTCCACTCCTAGAATAATCCAGAAATCCAATCACCAATATATGCAACCTCACAAAACCCTTCACCAAAATTATGGCAGGAAAAAGGAGATAGAGAGAAGGTGAGGAAAGAAAAAGAACTGTTATAAAAGGCAAGGGGAATACAAGAGATGAGTGGATAAGAAGTGACAGAGAACTGTATTCCCTTATTGAATAATTGAAGAAGTTTACCGAAGAATTTCCAATGGATAGATAAAACCCTGAAATAATGAAAAACTGGATTTGGAACATTTCTTTATTCATTGAAGGTAATGATAAGAGTGATTAAAGTTCAACTGGGTCCTCTACATGCAAGTTAGCTGCCATTTATTAATATGAATTATCACCAAATTAAAAGTTTAGAGTTAAGTTTTTTTTTTTTTTTGTACTGACAAGTGGTTGCTCGCCCTTGTCATATTCTGAATCCTACCGGATACTCTCTTTAAAGAGTTTCCCTGAAGAATGCGTTGTTTAAAATGAATTTTGGATTGCTAGGGGTAAATCAGTACAGTTGGCACTGAAGAATGGATGTTACTCATTTATCTTGTGGAATTGTAGCCATACTTTAT
Source organism: Viola odorata (assembly GCA_963691705.1). Lineage (NCBI taxonomy): Eukaryota > Viridiplantae > Streptophyta > Magnoliopsida > Malpighiales > Violaceae > Viola > Viola odorata. Next base: position 58,279,013 of record OY829542.1, read on the forward strand.
CTACTATCTTTGTGGTTAACATTATTAACATGTACCTTATTGTGGGTCTTGTAACAGATGTTCTACAAGCAGGCAAAAAAGACTAATCAATGTTGTACGATACTGTGAGCATTTGGGCAAGCACTGTAATGTAATGGCGTTCAATTGGTTTAACCGTGAAAGCTGGTGGATGACATGAAGGCTGATTGTATTATATACATGATATATGAATTGCTTGTGTGGCAGAATTCTGGAATTTTCCCTTCAGGATGTCTCTAGTATGACGAAGGAAACCAGATGTGTTTCTTTTTATGGCTTTACACTTCCTATTTGCTTTGCATAGATTGTGATAGAAAAGTGCTGCTGTATGATTGTTTGTTCTCCAAGTGATATATATTACCTCCTCTTTGTTCCTGAAAAAATACTCTCTATTCTTTCATTCCAACCGACATTGCAAACCCATGACTATGGATCTCTTGATCAAAGCTGTTCCCTTGCGATTTCTTCCGTTAAGTGTTGATTTAAACAAGCTTGCAATTCAGTGATATTTTTGATGAGTTTTCGAGTCTCGTGGTCTGAATTCATGCTGCCTTTACCTACTAGCCACGTCCGGATATGCCTTAAATTTACCCCTACAAATAAGACATGAAAGAGTCATATCTCATATGCTTCTTTACCAAGTTCCCTTTTTTCTTTCTCGTACAAGGATTGTTGCCACTTCTCCAAGCCAGAATCAGCAACGTTTTTGTTTGTTTTCACTATACACTGCATACAAGCAACGCGCACCTTGCATCAGGAAAAAGAGCTTAGAACTTACCAAAAAACATCTACAAGACCCGTATGGTCCTTAACCCTCCACGTCTCACCCTCAAAACATTATCTCCCTCTCTTATATATATACATTAAACCGAAAAACAATACCAACCCAAAATTTAACCAAATCAGAAAGGAAAAAAAAGAAAAGAAATCAAAGAATGGCAGCAAGCAACAGCAGCAAGAAGGAGATGGAGGTGGTGAAAGGGGTGGACTTGAAGAGGTACATGGGGAGATGGTATGAGATTGCATCATTCCCGTCAAGATTTCAGCCAAAAGATGGAGTGAACACAAGGGCTACTTACACTCTGAACGAAGATGGTAAGACTGTGCATGTCCTGAATGAGACATGGAGTGGTGGGAAGAGGGGCTACATTGAAGGATCTGCCTACAAAGCTGATCTGAACAGCGACGAGGCGAAGCTCAAGGTCAAATTCTATGTCCCACCGTTCCTGCCCATCATCCCTGTTGTTGGTGATTACTGGGTCTTGTATCTTGATGATGACTACACCTACGCCCTCATTGGCCAGCCTAGTAGGAGCTATCTTTGGGTACGTTATACTAAATTCCATCCACTTTTCCTTCAAGAATTTTGTTTCTAGGGTTTTTGGGTGTTGTTATTATGATCCATTTTGAGCTGGGTATGTTTTTTTTTTCTGTAATTTTTAGGGTTTTGGGGTGTTGTAAGTTACTATGGATTTTTAACATTAGCAGAAGAATCAATTATGTGGGTTTTGTTTGGGTATACGTAGGTGCTGTGCAGGCAAACGCATATGGATGAAGAGATCTTCAACAGACTGGTGGACAAGGCGAAAGAAGAAGGGTACGATGTAAGCAAGCTGCACAAGACACCACAGAGTGACCCACCACCAGAAGGAGAAGAGGGTCCAGAAGACACCAAGGGCATCTGGTGGATCAAATCCCTCTTTGGAAAGTAGATAGTAATTAAAAGAATTGAGATTTGAAGTACATGTTGCTGCATTGTAGAACTTTTTCAAGCTTGCGTTTTTATGGTGTATCATATCATCTGGTGCATGTTTTGTTTTGGTACAAAAGTGGAGTCCGTTTCACGGTTACTCCTAAATCTCTACAGCAGTAGTTTTCCATCTTTGACAAGTAATATATACTATAGTTTGCTTTCTCTTTTCATTCCATTCTAATTTCAAACCTATACATATTTTGACCAAAAAAAACTCTTTAATTTTTCATGATGCATTGAAGCATTGTCATGACCCATTATTATCAATATGCTAAATTTAAGATTTGATTTTTACTTGTAAAATCAAGGACAAAATGCTACCATCAAACTAACATGTTCCTACTCTCACATGATATGTTTTCCTCATCACATCCTTTATATATACATGTACACCATTTTCTTATATCTTGAGGGTACTTTGTATACCGGACAACTAACTGAAAATAATTTTTTTATGGTTCGACCGGATTGTAAATGTTGAACTATTTTGAACCGTTCATAATTTTAAATGATTGAATCGGATTGAATCGAATTGAACCAGCTGGATCAATGTTTGGCTCATGCTTGTAATGAGCCGGTTCATCAATTTTTTTATAAAAAATAATAAATAAATACCAAAACGACGTTGTTTTTTCGCCGGTTGTGTCGAATCTAGTTCGTATGTATATCTTATCAGATAGCTGAATCGATTTTAAATTCGATTAAACTGGTCGGACCGACCAGCCCGATCCGGTTCTGATAACAGTGGGATTTACTACACACCAATTTGTATTCTTTGTTACTTCAATACCATAGAATAGATAAGTCTTTCTCCTCCTACGTTACTTTTAAAACCAATGAAAAAACTTACCTTAATGTTAAAATTCAAACACACACACCAACCTATCTTTTACTAATCTCATGTGGAATCTGAACTTAACCTTGATAAACGGCCTAGAGGGGGGTGAATCGGCAAATAAAATCTTAACACAAAGAGTAAGGAATTAAGAGTGCGGAAATAGAAAGTAAAAATACAAGGAGGTTATAGTGGTTCCAATTCACTACCGAATTGTACTCCACTACCTAAGAGCTTCACCCTTAGGATTTTGAACAACGACCACTCGTTATTTACCTTGAGTTTTTACGGGTTCAACTCCAACCTTACACCTTGGTTTTTCCGGGGTCAACCAATAAACCTTTTACCTTGGTTTTTGTGGGCTCAACCAATAAACCTTACAGTGTGATTTTTCCGGGCTCAATCACAACCTACTACAATCAATAAACTTGACAAGAGAATTGTGAAATGGCAACACAAATTGGTGTACAAATAAACCATGTATGATTTAATAATCAACACCAATAAATGAACAATATTACCTCAAGAAGAAAGCGATCCAAACTCGAATTGAAAGACGCAAGAATGGTTGAAAACCGATATGTGAAGCTTGCGTTGTAAAACTTTGATTAAGGGAGTTTGTAAATGTGATTTGTGTATTTGAAACTTGTAAATGCTTTCTTATCTTCATATAACTCATCTTAGATGAGTATTTATAGTGTCAAAAGATTTGTGACCGTTTATAGCCGTTGGAACCAAAAACTATCCGTTTGCTACAGTGAAAAACTATTCATTGCTACAGTGAAAAACTATCCGTTGCTATAGTGAATCTATCCGTTGCTACAACCAGTCTATCCGTTGCTACGGTGAAACTATTCGTTCCCGTTGCTACAGTAGACTTCCCGTTGCTACAGTGAAACTCTCCGTTGCTACAGTGAAATCAAAAACTCTTTTTCCAAAATTTATTTTTCGTGTAAAAAATCTTTTGACACTCTCCTTGAGGTATTATCGAACATAAATCAAGTGCTAATTAGAATCATACTTACACATTTACAGTCCTAATGTACACTTGATCTTCTAGCTTGCGATATCTTGATTTGTTGCCTCTTATTTGTTCCATCGCAAACTACACACATTTTAACTTCAAATTGCATTAGTATTATTAATTAGTTTGTGTCTAAAATCTTCAAAACAAGAGTAAGTTGCCCTTGGGTTAACAAACCTAATTCCCACCAACTAATTAACCACCCCTAAACATGCATATCTTATGTTTTCCATTTTTATATCTTCCATTCTCTTGACAATGTCTTATATATATATATGCATCATTCTCATCACAAGTACGTAGCCAAGAATTTCCCAATCAACAAAGAAGTTATATACTTGTCTTCATAAATTAGTAAGCATCTTAAATTGTCTGTGCCCTCCTTTTCTTTTATTATAGCAAGGGATTTTGCCTTGATCAGCAATGCAAATACCATACTCGTCGCATATATACCCACCAAATAACCTAAAGACTTCTCTTATGTTTTCCATTTTCATATTAATTTTCTACTCTGTTGACAAAGTCTTATATATATATATATATATATATACACATATGTACACCATTTTTCTCCACTCAGAAGTTAAACTCTATGTTAGACATCATCATGCCTTCATCAATCATTTGCGCGCTACTTCTCATGTCATTTTTGTTTTACCAATGCTAATACTAAAGCCTTCATCCCATCTGCATCCACCCAAATCAAGCGCATCTCGACCAAACTTATCCACGTAGCAACTCTAGGGAATAAATTCGCCTACTGTCTAGGCAATGTAATGAATCCAGAGTACGCATATAATCGGTTCTTCTTAGGAGAAAGCGCAATCATGCAAGGCGACTCAACACCTTTCATAATTACTCAAGGAGTATTCTATACAATTACTATAGAAGGCATAAGTATAGGAAGCGATATGCTCGAAATCGATTCTAAGATATTTGAATATGGAACGATCATCGATTCGGGAGCTTGATACTCTTCGCTAGTACCAAATGCATACAAAGTCCTACGAGAAAACGTCGAATCTCTTTTAGAGGGGGTATTGTATAAAACTAATCATAGAGGAGATGATCATTGCTATCGTGGAGATGTGGAGAAAAATCTTACTGGATTTCCTGTGATAACTTTTCACTTTGCAGGAGGGGCTGAGTTGGTGCTTGATCCTAGTAGCCTGTTTTTGCAGTTCCAAGCACTACCCAAGTTCCTTTCATAGGATTGATGGCTCAACAAAACTATTATGTAGGTTATGATTGTGAGCTTCTCTTGGATTGATATTAGGTATTTATTGGCAAGAGAGTGTGCACATTCAATTCCACACAAATAAAACATACAAAGCTTCTATATTAATCTTGTTATCTTCCCTTTCTTCTTTTTTCACTTTCCATCCTTTAAGATTGAAACTTGAACTCAAACCATATTCATGAAAATTGTCGAAACAAAGCCACATTGAATGGATTCTGTAGTGTTTAAATCATGCAAATAGTCATTACTTTGGTCTGTCGAAACATAATTAAAAAGACAAATCTTTTAATGAGAAACATGAGGTAGCTACATTTTAACCTCCGATGCTTTAGCGCGAAATGTTTGCAATTGGCAAACATCAAAAAGCTTAAATTTTTCCTTTTTTTAGAAACCTTAAATTGATTTTGAGTTTAGGTTACATTTAGGCTCCATTAAGTTTTTGAGCTGTCAATCTCAATCTTCCCGCTCGAAACAACCATAACATAACACACCAGCTTTGTTATTGTTGTCTCTAAAAAACAGGAGCCAATAATAGCAAACAAGCAAAGTTGTACGTAGTAACAGAAAAAACTGCACATTCTCTTAATTACCGCACAAACCATAAACCAGACATCATTAATTAACTAATTAATGCAATACATGTGTGGAAAAGGGCGTTTTCAGCAAGTAAAACACATCACACTAATCAAGCCTAGCCATTACTTCAATTCCTTTACCTCTCTTTTTTCCTTCCTTTTTCTTCATAATTCTTTTCTTCTCCCCCATCTGAGGTTTGCATTCCCATGGCAGCAGGGAATGTTTCCTTCCCAATTCTAAAAAATATTGATCCTATCAATATTCAGGTAAATTCCCATTTTTTCTATAGATGCAGGGAATATTGTTAGTCATTTCTTCAAATTCATGTAATGTCATGAAACAGGATTGGAAGAAAATGATCCAGTACCTGCTTTTCGTTTCCTTGTTGATCCATGCCACTTCAGGGCAGAAACCTGCAGGTTCAGCCCCTGCGTCAAAGAAATGGCTAACTCTAAACGGTGAGGAAACGAAGTTACGAGTTTTATTGCATCTGCATTTTCCTTTCACGCATGAACAAGAAAGATGAAAACTTTTGGCATTTGATCTTATTGCAGGGGAGCAGCCATCTGTGGTTGCTCGAGGGGGGTTTTCGGGACTTTTCCCCGAGTACAGCGATTTGGCGTATCAAATGGCAGTTTCATCGAGCTTACCCCAAGTGGCTTTGCAGTGCAATTTACAGCTGACCAAAGATAGCTATGGCATTTGCCTGGGAGATATCAACATTGGAAATTCCACAACAATAGGTGATGTCTACCCAAACCAAACAAAAACTTACAAGGTGAATGGGCAGGATGTTACTGGATATTTCACCTTAGATTTTATAGCGGATGATCTCCTTTCCAATGCATCATGTAAGGCTCTTGCAACTCCAACAACATTTTCATGTCTGATCAAAGAAATTGTCTTCAAAATTATGGCATTGTTTTGCATCAATGTAGACAGCTAGTTCTTAGATCCATCAGATTACTGATTTCTGGTCCTATATTTTTGTATTTCTTCCTGTTCAGTGTTGCAAAACATATACTCCAGGCCAAGTGTATACGACGGGCAATTACCAATCCTTTCTGTTGAAGATGCCCTCGGCGCAAAGCCCCCAGTGTTTTGGTTGAATGTTCAGGTGCCCCTCTCTCTACACATCTAGGCTCTTGTTTCATATAAGAATGATCGAGCATTTCCCATGTGACATTTGGGTATGCGCTGCTCTAAGTCTAAACTTTTCTCCATAATGTTTTGTTCTTGCAGTATGATGCATTCTATGCAGAGCACAAACTCAGTATCGCATCATTCATTCAGCAAGAACCGAGACTTCACGCAGACTACATTTCATCTCCTGAAATCAAATTTTTGATGTCATTGAACGGAAAGATGAAGAAGGCCCGGACAAAGCTCATGTTTGTGTTCCTAGACAAAAAAGCAGTTGAGCCTACAACCAACCAAACCTATGGTTCAATATTGGAGGACCTTGCCAAAGTCAAGCTATTTGCATCTGGGATTGTTGTCCCAAAAGACTACATATGGCCTGTTAATACTGCCAATTATTTAGGACCTCCAACTACCCTTGTAACCGATGCTCACAAATTGGGTTTAGAAATATATGCTTCTGGATTTGCAAATGATTTCAAAACAAGTTACAACTACAGTTACGATCCAGTAAACGAGTACCTGCAGTTTATTGACAATAACCAGTTCTCGGTTGACGGGTTGATCTCAGATTTCCCTTCCACAGCATCAGAAGCTGTTGGTAAGACTATTCATTTCCACTCCAATATGTTGATTTGCCAGCCATTGTACAAACATAACATGTTACCACTGGACTGCCATAAACTCATGATCTTCTCTTTTGTACTATTTTCAGCATGTTTTGCGCAGTTTAATGCCACCCAGCCTCCAAAAGGTAAACTCACAATTCTCAGTTCCCATTTTTCAACAGCAAAGCAATCATCAGTAGAGAAAACTGGTTGACATTCCAAAAAATATTGCTTTCTGTATCCAGGACACCCGTTGATAATTACTCATAATGGAGCGAGTGGAGTTAATGCTGGCTGCACTGACCTTGCTTATCAGCAAGCAATAGATGATGGGGCCGATATCATAGATTGCTCCGTTCAAATGTCAAAAGACGGGGTGGCTTTTTGCTTGGATTCTGCAGATCTTACCGGCGATACAACTGCAATTACTTCCTTTATGTCACTATCTAGAACTATTCCTGAAATTCAGAAACCTGCCGGAATCTTTTCATTTGATCTTGCATGGACTGACATTCAAACATTGCAACGTAAAAAAATTATTTTCCTATATACTCTTCTATTTATTTACACAGCTTGCTTCAGGTAAGCTCGCAGAACTTCCACTGACAAGTTTTCTTGTTTCAGCTCAATTGGTAAGCCCTTTAGGGAATAATGCTGACTTTCCACGAAACCCTGCACAAAAGAACAAGGGAAAATTTGTTACTTTAGCAGAATTCCTAGAATTTGCAAAAGCAAAGGCCGCTTCAGGAGTTTTGATCGACATAAAGGTAAATATTTCTTTCTCCTCTTACCACTTTATTTTGTTCACCTCGCATAATACTAGATAAATGTCGATAGACAGGATCATTAATCGTCTCAATTGGTCTAACATAGTGGTATTTAAAGTATGCTGCATTGCTTGTCATAACTCGAAGTCACACTGCAAAATACTAATCCCTTAGTGAGGTTATCAGAATGCTGCATACCTTGCATCGAAAGTGGGACTCGACATTGTAGCTGCTGTTAATAGTGCATTGAGCAACGCAACTTTTGACAAGCAATCAACTCAACAAGTCCTGATACAATCAGACGACACTTCAGTGCTGTCAAAATTCCAGAATGTCCCAGCATACAAAAGAGTACTGTACCTTAATGAGGAAATAAGTGATGCACCCAAACCATCGCTAAGTGAAATCAAGAAGCATGCTGATGCAGTCAATTTGCCAAGATCCTCTATTATACCCTCAAATAATGGTTTCACCATGAAAACAACCCCAGTTGTTGACGAAATGAAAGCAGCAAATATCTCCGTATACGTCTCAGTTCTAATGAATGAATTTATCACACTTCCATTTGATTTCTTCGCTGATCCTACCATTGAGATTGCAACTTTCATTGCTGGAGCTGGTGTCGATGGGATCATAACTGAGTACCCGGCCACTGCAAGCAGATATTTGAGTAAGTGTTTCCCACTTGTCAACATTAATGCACCTTTCACTTGTAAAAAGGAGACAGGCACATTGTAATCAGAAGTAAGACAGTAACTAACATATGCAATGCATAGACAAATTAGAAGGTTGGTTTACTTGGCACATAACTTACAATATACACATTGTAACACTCTTGGTTTTTTTATATACTACAGGAAATCCATGTGCTGATCCCGATGCCAAGGTCGAGTATCCCATCTTGCCAGCTGAGGGCGGATCTCTTCTGTCCAGCATTCCTGCTCCGAGTCAGCCACCAGCTACTGCCCCCAACCCAGCGCTGGATGTCGCCGATATTGTAGACCCCCCACTACCTGCAGTGGTATCCAAACCCCCACCAACAACTCCTGCTGCAGCAGCACCTACTGGTCGCTCGAGTGCCATGGCTAATGTGGCTAACCTGGGTGGTCTTTCCCTTTTGTCAATTGTAGTGTTCAGTTTACTCTCCCAGGGATATTAGGGCTAGGCCCAATGGCAATCGATGGATGGTGGCATGAATCTGAGATATGAATGAATTTCTTTCCCAATTACTGTATGCTTGACCTTTGTCAAGGTCTTTCAAGCCCAACTAAAGAGACTGAACTGTTAACTGTACATGGTGTGATATTTTGATTACTTAAACCATTTAAAAGAAGAGACTGCTGCTAGGATCCCATCTCCCAAGTGGGAAGAAACTGGAAGGGGAATGTAGCATCAGATGTGAGTGTTCTTCTTCCAAGCGTAAACTCAATGGTCTCAAGACATTGCAAGCTGGAATTCTCATTTTCTTAACTTTCAGTCGCTTCATATCATTAAGCTAAAAACCCCATTCTACTTTTCTTAGGGCTGAACCCTGTTAAATTCATCTTTGATGCCATTAGTTAAACGTTGCTTTACTATGTTGGGTGTAACTGTTTTTTAATCAAAATCTTCCTTGAAGGCATAAATCTAGGTTATGAAGCAGCACTGCACCAAGGTAATTTGTAGCTCTTACTTGAGAATGTATATTGTTCAATCTGTTTCAATCCCTCATTCACATAAGAAAAGAAAGAAACTTTAAAATAAAACGAAAGAAAAGAATGCAACTCTGCAATGAAAAAAAGAGGAACTTTGAAATGAAAACGAAAGAAAGGAAGCAACTTTCATACCACTTCCACTCGAATTGAAAGCAAGAAACTTTGGGGGAAAAAAGATGCAACTTTATAAAAACAATTTGAAAGGCAGCAAAGATCAAAAATTGAAGATAAGAGAAAGGGAGGCTCAGATTCGCCTTCTATCAGACATGAGCGTGGAGGAAAACAAACAACATTTGGCTGCAACAAAGACTGGTTTCAAGAACCATCAAAGTCACCCTGCCAAAACCATTGCAAGTTTCCTCCACTCGACATCTGTATTTTTCTCGTGTATCATCACAGCCTCGTCACATAGATAGATAGATAGAAAGAGAGACAAATAGAGAGAGCGAGACAGATTGACTGATCAGGGTCTAAAGGAAGGACTTCTGTATACGGATCTGCCTAGCACCACAGTCATTCCGTACACGTAGCCCAAACAAGAGAAGAAGAAGAAGCAGAAGCAGACGAAGAAGGAGTAGCTAGTAGTAGTAGTAGTAGCAGCGGTGGTGGTGGCGGCGGTGGGGATCGGAGAAATCATGGGCTCCGCAAACGTTCAGGGAAGAAGAGGCAACGAGCGGCGTCACATCGCAGACCCTGAGAGCAGAACCTCCTTCTTCCAATGGAGATTTTGGCGCACAGCATTTGCCATCTTTATATTCTTGTGTTTTTTTCTTATTTGTGGTCTCTTTCCACGTTTGCCCTCATACATTGGATAGAAGATACGGTGGGTTGGAGGTGAGACTAGAGGGTGTTTTTGGTCATTGCGGTTGAGGACTTGGTCATGAATTTTGTTTGTAAGTGATATATACCGGTACGCACGAGGTTCTTTTGGCCAAATCATTGATTGTTAGTGGTGAACTTTGAAAGACCGGGAGAGGTGATTTCGTCTTAAAAGATAACCTGTATTTTGAAAGTCGTAATTTTATTTGAGGCAGTACTTTGCTAGACTGAGGAGTATTATTTACAGTTCAAATTTTGAAACTACAAACTCAATAAATCAATCAAACTGCAAATTTTTATTCCCAAAAAAAAAGTTGGTTAATGTCAAGAAAATATAATGCAGGTCTATTTGATTTTTAGATTAGAAGAAAAGTTAATCTCATCCCCAGAAATTCAATTTGAAGAGAGAAGAAAAAACAGGTGAATTAGGCTCAGATTCGCCACGAAAAACCAAAGATTGGTCAGATGGCTGCCGCTAGCGGAGAGTTGTTGGGCAGCAGCTCCTCCACATCATCGCCGCCTCGCCAAACGACCAAAGGAAAGGCGGTCCGATTCCCACTCGGAAAGCAGCATTTCATCACAGCCTGAGGAGGAGGAGTGTTAATACGTAGTAAGCAGCAGCGATAGCAGACAGTAACAGATCAATGGAGAGATGCCATCAGAATCAGAGGTAGCAATTGCAGGAATTGGAATTGGATCTGGATCAGATCCACAGTCATTCAAATCAAGGAATCGTTGGCTCCGCAGACATTCAGAGAGGGATCAAATCTAATCTCCTCTCTGAGAGCAAAACCTCATCCTTACACTGATGAACGGGCGATAGCATTCACATCTGCTCTTTTCCTCTTATTTACAGTGGTAGGTTGGGCTGCTCTCACTTTCCTATGATATTCCAAAACTGCCCTCCAACTTTGTTTACTCCGCTCGGATTAAAAGATGATGAACTTAATGAGTGATTATGCGGTATAGCGAAGGTTAATGTTGTCATTGCATCAGCGGGGTGCATCTATGATCTACCTCTCATTATCCGCAGGTACTCTTTTTCTTATATTTTTTTATTCTATTTTTTGGAATTTATTGGCTCGATTACTGGCTGGACTGTTTACAAGCGCAGATCCGGTCCGGCTTCTGTTTTCTCCGTTTGCTTTGCTTTGCTTTACTTCTCCTGTTACCGTGTCTTTTTGTGAATTATTCGCTTCTCTGTATTTAAGAATCAATTTTTTTTTTTGAAGTTGAATTTTTTTACGCAATGTATAGGGTTTTAAAATACTACTCCCTCCGTCCTTAAATAACTGTCGCTTTCCTACGTTTTTTTACTATTTGGAGTACTTGTCATTTTATTTTTTTTGAAGCATCACAAAATTTTTTTTTTGAATCAACCCAATTTAGTGATGGTGTGATAATTTGAGTGGAAATTAGAAAAAAAAATGAAACAATGTGAAATAAAATAAGATCAAAGATCATTGTCCTATGTTTTTTTACTATCCTAAAACGTCCATTAATAAAAGACGGAGGGAGTAACTTTTTGGAATCTCAATGTACCTGTGAAAAGGAATCTCCAATACTTTATGCAAATTAATAATACCACATGCACAACGACTAACAACAACAGAAAGTCTGGTGATTTCCTGGTATCGAGCGAAGAGAAGAATTTGGGAGAGTTGGGAAGGACAGAGAGCTGGGAAGAGGGAAGAAGTCTGGTGATTTCCAAATAATAATCGGATTTTGTCCCACTTTTTGATTTTAGTTTACCGGTCATTATTTGTTTATATACAAAACAAATACAATAAATATACTTGTATATAATAATATCACAAAAAGTAGAAGAAAAAAAATTGGGAGGGAAAAGTTTGAAATCTGACAACTTTTCAGTCGGTGAGACCCGCGAACTGACAACTTTATCAGTTTAATAATAAAATAATCGAGGATAACGACCGTTTGTCACCGTTTAGGGAGGAGGGACTCCGCGGGTATAACGGAGGACGAATCCGAGGAGACTGATTGAGGAAGACGACGAAGCCAATTGAGAGGTGTTGAGAGAGAGAGCGGAGTCCTTTTTGTTTTTCATGGAAAGCATCTATTGTTGTTTTTATTGTATTTGAAGGGAAAATAAAAATAAAAATAAATTAATTAAGTTAACAGTGGTTATTTTAATAGATTCGTTAAGTATAACATGTAAAAGTTATCCACGTGTCAAATTTTAGCGTGGAGATGTACTGATTAGTGAATACATCATATGTATTCGTTTTTACCGGCTGGCCAGGTATTGGAAGCAGAGAAAGAATAGGGACTGCTACTACGACTACTTGGTTAGTATTATCTTGATCCAGTAGGAGGACCGAACATGGCTACTAATTAGTTTTAGGTAACGTTTGGTTTACGGAATGCTACTTTCCCCTTAGAATCACTCTCCCGGGAGAATGATACCCGAAGAGTGATTGAGGGGAATGTTAATTTTTTGTGTTTGGTTGGGAGAAGAAAAAAGAGAAGAAGGAAGTAATTAAAATTTCAATGTGTCTACATTCTGTGGATGACAACTGTTGCAATCCGTAAAAGGGTCATTAAAAGCTGTAATCAGATGTATAAATTTGACACATTTCTATCATATATGGTAAATCTTGATTTTCTTGACACCACCTTACCTTTCCTGTTATATTCACTCTGCACGAAAGAAAAAAAAGTGTCCGTTTATAGGAAATTCTATGTTGTGGATCTTAGCTGGGTTTTTCCGTTTCAGTTCTGAACAGCAACGTATGGACCAAAAGGAATCTTAAGGATCTTGTTTATTCCTGTTATAAATAGGATTGCATTATTGCTCAGCAACAAGCCGTACAGAAAAAAGAGGGTCATTTTGTTTTCTTGAAAGAAAAAAACAAAGAAAAGGAGTGAGAAATGGAGAGAGATGGGGAGAACCCTTTCGATGAAGAAGGAGCTGGAACGAGAAAAGATGTTAGTGACGAGGAGAAGAAGGTTGTGGTGATGGAGGAAGCTTTTAGGAGCACAGAGGTACCTCCATGGACAAGACAGCTAACCATCAGGGCTATGGTTGCTAGCTTTGCTTTGAGTATTGTCTTCAATTTTATTGTGTGTAAGCTTAACCTCACCACTGGTGTCATACCTTCCTTTAATGTCGCCGCGGGGTTGTTGGGCTTCGCTATGCTCAAGTCTTGGACCACTCTGTTGGGAAAAGCCGGCTTCTTGAAACAACCTTTCACCAGGCAGGAGAATACAGTGATCCAAACTTGTGTGGTTGCCTCCTCCGGAATCGCCTTTAGCAGTATGTTTTCTATGATCAAATTCCATGTTCTGTTTCCATCCAATTTCATTAATTCACATAAGATCAATAATTTAGTGTTAGGAATGGTAGTAGATGTTTGATAAAGATGAATTTTGAAAGCTTAGATTGTTGGAAAAACATGACATTCGCAGGCGGAACTGCAAGTTATATGATTGGGATGACTCCAAGGGTAGCTAGTCTATCGGAAGGAGGGAACATCCCTGCCAATGTCAAGCCGCTCCACATTGGTTGGATGATGGGTTTTCTCTTTGTTGTCAGCTTTGTTGGCTTGTTCTCTATTGTTCCCCTAAGAAAGGTGAGTACGAAACTACTAATACTGTCTTTTATTATCCGTGGATAATCTTGATTGTTCGTTAAGCCTGAACTATATGGCCAATCCTGATCATCGAATGATAGGACTAGTAAATTTGATCGGAAGTTACTGGCCGCAGCACGTTTATTTTAGTCTTTAAATTCTTGAATTTTTCAGTTGATGATCTTGAAGTACAAGTTAACATATCCAAGTGGAACGGCTACTGCTTATCTCATCAACAGCTTTCACACTCCTAAAGGAGCCAAACTAGCAAAGTAACCATTTTTGTTCGGAGAGAATACTTAATTCTCAGGTTCTATCTGTAAAGAAAGTGAATATCCATTGATTTTCCATAAATGCAGGAAGCAGGTTGCGGTTCTCTTCAAATTCTCCGGTTTCAGCTTTTTGTGGGGATTTTTCCAATGGTTTTGGACTGCTGGAGAAAACTGTGGATTCAATAGTTTCCCTACATTTGGTCTCAAAGCCTTTGAAAACAAGCAAGTACCCTTTTTTAGTCACTGGCTAATCTATTCACTAATGTATTTGGATGTATTTGTATGACGAATTGAGGAGATCTGTTGTCTTACAGGTTCTTCTTCGATTTCTCCGCGACATATGTTGGTGTTGGAATGATCTGCCCCTACATGGTAAACATTTCGTTGCTTTTGGGAGGCGTTCTTTCATGGGGAATCATGTGGCCTTTGATTCTTCGAAAGAAAGGCATTTGGTTCAGTGCTGCTCTGCCACCGAATAGTCTCCATGGCATCCAAGGATATAGGGTATGTAAATTCCCCTCCAACGACGTATAATGTGTACCTGATTCTTTGATCATCAACTTGAACAGGACTTGTAATCTGTCCCTGTTGATTATTGCAGATTTTTATTGCTATTGCAACTATGCTCGGTGATGGTCTTTTTCATATCATCTTCATGCTAACGAAAACCTTAGTAAGTCTAGCAGCTCAAGGTTGGAAAAAGAAAGACACTTCTTTGGTGACACCTTCATTAGGTGATGAGGTCGGTAATCTTGAGAACTACGACGAAAAACGAAGAACTGAGTTCTTTCTAAAAGACCAGATCCCATTATGGGCAGCCGGGGGTGGCTATCTTCTCTTAGCAATCATTTCCATCATCACTGTGCCCCTCATCTTTCATCAGTTGAAATGGTACCACATTTTGGTTGTATACTTAATTGCACCTATTTTGGGCTTCTGCAATGCCTATGGATGTGGTCTTACAGATTGGTCCCTCGCCTCGAACTATGGTAAATTTGCAATCATGATAGTTAGTGCCTGGGTTGGATTGAATGATGGCGGGGTGATTGCTGGTCTTGCTTCTTGTGGTGTGATGATGAGCATTGTTTCAACGGCGTCTGATCTGATGCAGGACTTCAAGACAGGATATCTCACCCTCTCGTCGCCTCGTTCTATGTTCTTCAGCCAGGTTCTTGGCACTGCCATGGGATGTGTGATTACCCCTTTAGTCTTTTGGTTATTCTACAGTGCGTACCCTATAGGAGACCCTAACAGCACCTATCCTGCACCGTATGGTCAAATCTACCGTGGAATTGCTCTGCTCGGTGTAGATGGTGTCTCTTCCCTCCCCAAGAACTGCCTCACTATTGCCATCGTTTTCTTCTTCGGTTCCATGTTCATCAACCTTGTTCAAGAATTTTTGCGAAAATACGAGACCAAGAGGGAGCTTTACAAGTACATACCTAGCCCAATGTGCATGGCCATCCCATTCTATCTCGGCTCGTTTTTCGCCATTGACATGTGTGTTGGGAGCCTCATTCTTTACCTGTGGGAAAGGAGGAACAAGCAGAAGGCAAAAGACTTTGGGCCCGCCGTCGCGTCTGGCCTAATTTGTGGTGATTCCTTGTGGGGAATCCCAGCTGCCGTGATTTCTCTGGCCGGCGGAAATCCTCCAATATGCATGAAGTTCCTCTCTTCTGCTATGAATGCGAAAGTGTCTGGCCTTATGAGTTCTCCTTAATAATGTTGTTTGAATTGTGTTGATTTTGTGATTTTGTGTCTGTAGGACTACATTTCTGAGTGTACAAAGGTTAGGCAATGCAGCTCCTCCCTTGTTAATCAAAGTTCGTTTCTAAGTTGGATTAATGCGCCATCCATGTGTCTAGGCAAGTGTCCATTCCCTTCTATATCGGCACTTATGAGGACGAGTGCGCCACCTCCTTCTTGGGCGCTCGTGGCAATTTGATAGGTAGGCTGTCCACGACGGTTTCCTCAACACCTACAAGTTGACACACCGGGACAACAAGTATTTTATTTCTTTTTTTCCGAGCCAAAACCAAAACCCAAATCCAGTTTCTGGAAAAAAAGAGAAATAAAAAGAAGAAAGGACACCAAAAATGAAATTACCAAACGACATTGGAACTAAATAAAAATCAACAGAAGCAATTTTTTAAAAACTAGAGATTGTAAAGAAGAAGAAATATAAAGGCAAGATCTGAAGACTAAAGCAAACATAGAAACGAGTGGCTCAGATGTGGGCATTTAATTAGAAAGACGAGTGAGAGGGGAGAAGAGATTCAGGCATGGCTGCAACTACAAAGATGCCCCGCCAAGATCAAGAATATCAGATCCCTCAAATTCCCTTTTCTAATGTGTAGCACAGATAAATCTCATCACAGCCAGAGAGCGAGAGAAAGAGAGGGAGAGAGGTATAAAGGTAACATCCATGGAATGTATGTATATGTTTCCCCGGCCAGCGAGAGAGAGGGAGAGAAAAAGGCACAATGATCAATTCCCATCATTTTTCATTTTGGATTATGGCTTTGGGTTTTGCTGTAGAAAAAAAGCCAGATGGAGTAGTGTATAATACAGTTTCTCCATTGCAGGAGGAGGAGGAGAGGAAGAGGAGAGGGTTGTCGTCTTGTGTTGATCTGATTTGATACAACAAGTTTGAAGTCATCATCGGGTGCGCTAGCCGATCGGAGGAAATGGTGGTAACAACCCTCTCTGAAAAAAACCATCACCCATTCCTCCAAGAGCACACCCTCTGTCTTCAACTAATGATAAAACTGTAACCCCTTCTCTTCCATTTATTTTTGCCTTTTGTTAATTGATTTGTTGTTTCTTTGCTCTGCTGCGCATTTACGCATATGCCCCTCCATCACTGTTTCTTTTCTCTGACATCTGGCTCAAAAGTGTATTTTAATCCGAATGTCACCGAAAATAATTTGAATTTCACAAAAACTCAGAAGCTAATAAACCAAACCAGAAAACGAATCATCAACTCAATAAGATCGACAAAAAAATCAAAAACGATTAGAAATAATTTTAAAAAAATCAGTAAAAAGGAGAGGAGATAGGATGCTAATTTAAAAGGGAACACAAAAAAAAAATTGATTGAGAAAGATGAGATTGGAGAAGGAGAGGGGAGGGGCTCAGAGTCACAGGAGTGGTTCTACCAGACAAGAAAGGGGAGGACAATAATATACCCAAATGGCTGCAACCAAAAATTAAATTAAAGCTGCCCCGCCATGCTCAAGATTACAAATCAAGAAACAAACAGGGAATTATCATATCACTATTCCCTTCCATTGCCTAGTTTCTGCACAACAGCTGCACTGCACAGTATGCATCATCATAGCCTCTTTGCGGAGGAAGAGAGAGAGAGGAAGAGAAAGACGGGCACTAATTAATTAATTAATTATTATTTATTTATTGTTATCATTTTGATTTGGATGTGGATGTGGAAGAGGAAAAGGATCCTGATATTTCACAAACCCTCAGATTCATAGTGCGCAATCCATCACAGCCTCACTCGAAATTCGCCGCATGATAGAGTGAGAGAAGAGAGAGAGATCGGTGCCGGTGTTGGGTGGGATGCGATTGGCTCAGATCCGAAATCAGTTAATCAGGCAAACAAAAAGCAAACACCAGATGTCATGGCTGCGAAGGAGGAGAGACCAGCCCTCCACCGCCGCCGCGCCAAATAACAGAAGCGCTTGCCTAGCCTGCCTGATCTTCCGATTCAGGGAAAAAGCGCACCGCAGCCATCTTATTACCCACAAGGGCATGGGAAATGATCATATAATTGATGATGATGATGACGACGACGAGGATGATTTTGATCAGATCCATAGATACATATACCCATAAATATACATACACATAACACACACACAGACGACCAGATGGTAGAAATCACGGGCTCCGCAACGTCCAGAGAAGGCGGCGACCACCGTAACAGAAGCTTTCCGGCTCCATCTCTGAGAGCAGAGCCTCTTTCTTCCATCGGCGCCCTCGTGTGCAGCTGTGCTTGTGGTTTATTATTCTTATTAAATTCCCACGGTTGCCCTTCAACTTGGCTGATGACAGGGATGATGTGGAGGGTATTTTGGTTATTTCACTTTTGGAGACGTTATGAAATAAAGAAAGGAAAAGGAGGGTAATTTCGTCTTAAGAGTAGGCATGAGAGAGCGTGCATATTCTCGGTGTGTGTGACCTGTGGTTGGAACTTAGAAATTGCAAGAACCCAATGTGGTTACAATGCAGCAGTCGTGATATAAAAAAACTCACAAACAATGAAAAATTAAAATAAATTATAAAAAAGAAACAATAAATATTAAAAATTAAGCAATAAGAAAAAAAGAGTTTAAAAATTATTAAAATCAAGAATGTTTTACGTTTTATGTCTGCAGAAACAATGGTGTTTGGAGTGTGATGGTGTTGCATCTACTACCAGATTTTAATTACCAAAATCAGCAGTTCATTATTTTAGAAAAAAAATCATCTGTTTAATTGAAGGGAAAGAAAAAGAAACATATTTTTAGAAATTTAAAGAAGATTATGTAAAGATAAATAAAAACCCAAGATCTGGAGATGGAAAGAAAAGCGGCTCAGATGTGGGCAAAATAGATAGAGGCAGAGAGAGAGAGGGAGAGATTCAAGCATGGCTGCAACTAGTAGCTGCCCCGCCAAGATCAAGAACATCAGATCCCGCAAATCGCCTCATCTACTGTGCCAACACCGATAATCTCATCACAGCCTCGTAGCAGCATATCCAGAGAGACAGAGAGACAGAGAAAGGGGTCACATGTTTTTGCTATATATATATATATATTCCCATATGGCCATATGATAGATATTAGAATGCATCTGCGATTGACAGAGAGAGAGAGAGATGGATACAGAAAGACAGGCACATCATCGCTTTCATTTCCTTTCATGAAATTAGGGTTTGGGGATTTGGATTAGAGGGAAAGAATCATACTAATAAATTTCTCCGTTGATGATTTGATTGATAGAACAAGTGTTGAAGTCATCATCGGCTACGCTAGCCGATCGGAGGGAATGGGGCCAACCATCACCCATACCTCCAAGAGCACATCCTCTGACTTAAACTAATGAGATTTGAGCTGAAAAAGAAAGAAATGTTTCCCTTCCCTTTATCTGTTTGTTCTGTAACCTACGCATTTACGCATATGCCCTTTTCAGTGATCTGTTGAGGTAGGGACAGTCATTCTAAACATCATCAATGCGTATTAAGGTCACGACACGAGGAAGTATTATTTATTCAGTCATTAATTTATGACTTCCATTCCTAATGGGCCTTAGCACTTTTGGGCCAATAATGGGCCTTAGCCCTTTTGGGCCAATAATGGGCCTCAGCTCGGCTCAGAGATCTACTGAACTAGGGCTCGTTTTATCTTCTACGTTCCAAAGGCAAAAATCACAAAACCCAACAAATACGTTTTTGCAAATCTGATCGCAGTAAAACCAAAATCTCCAGTTATAAAAAATTCAAATAAAAATAATAATTCTGTTCAAAATGCAAAGTTCACAAAATGAAAAAACCTCCAAATAATAACAGATCCAGATCTGGTGATGAAAATGGAAGAAAACTTGATAAAAATAATTATTTAAAATATCTGTTTTTAAAAAAGACAAAAAAAATTTAGGGAAGAGGTGGCTCAGATTGTGCGATGAGACGAGGCAAAGAGTGAAATTCGATTCAAACGATGACTGCAACGAAAGAGCGGCCGGCGAAACGAGTAAACCTCATGAGGCTTACCACTCACAAGCTGCCCAGCCAAACCATTAGAATCTCAGATCTCCGCAATCGCCGCCGGAATCATGCAACACATAATCTCATCATAGCCGGAGTTAGAGATCGAGAAAGAAACAGAGGAGTCACATCTATATATATATATATATATGCATACATAAACATATACAGAAATCCTTGCGCCTGTATACTGTTTTAATTGAAACGGAGGGAGACGGTGATGACGATAGAGATTGAGATCGAGAGAGAGAGGCACCACAGATGTTTTTTTTTTTTTGTTTTTTTGTTTTTGGTTTTAGGGTTGTTGATGTGGCGAAGAGTTAGAAGTAATCATCGGGTGCGCTAGACGACCGGAGAGAAGGCGGCAACCACCCTATGAAACCTAAACCCAATCCCCAGGAGCACACCCTCATTCTTAAACTAATGAGATGGTAAAATGAAAGAGAAGGAAGCGGTTTTTAAATGATCCAGAAGATATGGATCCATTTCGGGTTGGGCCTTTATAGTTAAATGGGTTAGATTACCCCATCATCTGTACCCAATTTTAATCATTGGGCCTTTTTATTTATATTTCATATTTGTCCCTCGTAAACTATAAATTCTTTTAAATTAGTCCGTAAGGCGAACTTCTTTTACACACGACAAAATTAGTTTAGCAGAAAGAAAAAAACAGAAAGACAATGGAAAATGGTCGAATTTTCGTTAAGTTGTATGAAAAGAAAAGAAACGCTGAATCATTAAAATAGTGAAAAATTAGGAAAATTAATAGAAGAGGAGGCTCAGATCTGGAAAATGTCAGAAATGGAGGAGAGGCACCGCAAGACCCATGGCTGCAAAAGAACGAGTTGCCAGTAGCCGGTGGGTGAAAGAAAAATAAAAAGGCCAAAACGGTCATATTTTATTATTCAGACGACCCACCAGACTAAAGTCGAACCGGGTTGCCCCGCCAAGAGAAATGGGCGCGCATATCCGCCATAGCCTGATCCATGGACACTCCTGGAAAAACAAATCAAAATCTATCATCATCATCATCATAGCCTCGTTTTTTCACCGTTGGGACATTGGGAGAGAGGAGAGATTCAGAGAAGTATCATGATCAGTGTCACTTCTAAATAAAACAAAGAAAAGAAGGAAAAAGAAAAGAAACGTAAACGGAAGCGACGTTGATTGATCAGGAAAGGAAAAGGAGAAGGAAAGGAATGTATCAGATTCATACAGATACATATATCATATGTAGATGTGGGATAGAGAGAGATCATCGGCTTGAAGCCTCATTCTTTCAGTTCTTGTTTACCCAGCAGGAGTGTCCATCAAACCCTAACTTAACTTTCCCCTCTTTGCTTTGCATTTATAGCGAAAGAAGGCTCTCTATCTCCCGTTTCTGTCCCTACATCGCTTTGCCGCCATGCCTTGGTCTTCTCGGGATATAAATGGTATTTCCTCTTGGATTCCAGGTGGTTCAATTCAAGAGTAACCCATTACTAAACAAGGACCAAGGACAACAGAAAAATGACTAATAGATCTATTTTCTCTTTATCCTCAGTCACCTCATACAATTCGATCCTAATAAAAATACAATTCGTACGAATTCTTCTTCTTCGCCTGAACAAAAGAGGAGAAGAGGATGACAAAGTAAATACAAGTACAGATAAGTGTAAGTCACATCTACCTTGATGAAACTTTCATTCCAAGACAACCTTCTTTGCTCTCCTCCATCACCACCATATTATCTTTCTTTCGACCTCAAAACCCGTCGTCGCTTCAAGATGCCAGCCTTGACTCGGTGCTTTGCCACTCTTCTGAGCATAGCTTCTCCCATCAGCTATGGAACCCAGTTTACAGCATTTGCAATTCCAAATTAATCATAATACAAGTCAAACTGAAACAAATGCAATTCCGGGCCACCATCAGTGACCACCAGTTCAAATGTACATCTATGAGTATGTACATATATCATCACATTAAATAAACACGACAGCAACATGGTTACAAGATTATATTATTCCAGCTGAGGTACATAGCATCCCTGAAGCCCTCGGGAACAGGAAGCATCTTATATCATCAGACTGTAACAGCATCTTCAAGGAAATGTGACAAACCGAGCAACTCAGAAAGTTTCTGGGGAGGCCAAAAGCTTGAAAGGAACACAATGACAAAAAAAAATATCCCATTGCTACGCTTTTAGCTACTGATCCACCTTCGCTTCCGTGGTGGCCGCTCTGCTTTGATCTCTGAATCTGGGGGAACCTCAGTTTTGACAGGGGGTGGTGGCTCGTTCTCCATATTTTTTATTACCACTGTATCTTTCTCACTTGTCAGTGGAAGCTTGAATCGCTCACTTCTCTTCTTCAGTTTCTCAACTGTATCCAAGTGCCAATCCTCCAGTGGTTTTCCATCTGTATCCTTATTCTCTGTGTCACCAGCATCTTTCTCTTCATCTGTAGGATGCTTTTCAACAACCTCAACCTTCTTAGGAGCTTCATCAGGAAGTCTGCTGGCTTCTGAAGATCCACCATTGTTGTTTCTATCAATCTCTTTAAACTTTATGGTGGCGGATGTCTTATTGCTGATGCTATAATCCCTCTCTGTATGGCTAGTCCAACGTTCCAATTTTGAGCGTCCTCTCTTAGAATCTTGTTGTTCTTCATCTGAGGATGCATCTTCTTTGCGCCTTTTGGAAGAGTTGCGTTGTGCTGGGGCCGTCTTCACTCCATTTCCAGGCTCACTGGTGCGCTGTAAACCCTAAGCAACAGCAGAACAACCATGAACAGAAAAGCTTTACTCACATAAACACCCATTTTACCTTGCTAAAGCCCACAAGTCAACTAGTAAACAATCAACATGATAAAGGAAACACAGAACCTAATTAGTTTTCAAATAAGGACACACCTCATTTCCCTCTAACACTAACCAGAAGAAAATGAAAAAGTTGTTAAAGCCTCAGAAAGGAAACCAAACATATTCTAGCTGAACTTATTTCAACATCTCTTAACTACTAATGGCCACCCAACATAGTCAATCTTAAAGATACACGCTGGTGCTACCCCGATCCCCAAACACTTAATGAACCAGTCATTGATGCCATATTTAACCATCAAACAACACAAAATATATTATCAAAAGAAGTCGTACTACAAGAACCAGCTACAAAACCATCTTCTACAAAGAGCTATCACATCAGCAAACATCAAACATAGTAGCAAAGAAAAGGGAAAATACCAAGAAGAGATTAAGGGAAAATACTGAGTTCAAGTCAAAACATGACTATCCTTCCAAAAATGCTTAGCGCCAAATATAAACTCACTTCTAGAGAAGGAAAGCTTATATAATATACTCGCCAGCTAAAAAATGATGCAAGGCCACAGCTCATGCCACAAAACAGTTCCTTGTAATATACAAAAGGAATAAAAAAATGATTGAAAGAAAGAACTGGTGCCCCCTATTGACTTGGAACAAAATATAGCAGCAAGTCCCAAACTGACTTAAACATGGAACAGACCTCACATGCCCCCATCACAGAGAACGAAACAAGACAATCCCTTGAGAGAATCATATGCAGACTCACTTCATCATATTAAAAACAAAGTGACTACTTACTACAAAGAATAATAGCCTCAAGCAAGATTAGATGGCAAATCCTACCAGGGGAAATCAAAATCTACTCAATCTTGTCTTAAAGCCTAACAGTTGCTTAGGATCAATTAAATGAAAATGCTCATGAAGGAGGGGCAGCAATATGCCAGTACAGTTGGACAGCCTGAAAAACTAGCAGTGTCACCTCAACCAGGGTGGTGTAATTTTAGAATTAACCAGATGTGGAAACAGGGTCAACATTGTAAGAATCAGGTCGATTAGTTATTGCCAATATAGCACTAGAAGAGAACTCTCCAACCAGATGTTGGCCTGGCCATGTGACTTCAAGTATCCACATTTGCCATGAAACAGAGTTATGACAATTTTAGTTTAAGGATTCATATTTCTAATGTGGACTAGTTTGTCAATAACTGGCCTTCTAAGGGAGATTTGCCCTACCCCTCCATAGCATCGTAAGCTCTTGTAGTAAGCATGGAATGAGAACATACCATCTCATCAGTGCGACCAACCTGGCCGTCTTGATTTCTTCTGGAAGTGCCAGAAGTGCTGTAGTCTCCACCCTCAGAATCTTTACTCTTCCTTATTATGCTTTCTTTATGTTTTCTCTCATGTGCCCTTTGGTTATCAGGAGCATCAACAGAACGTTCAATGCGAGTGTTTGACCTTACCTGCCTAGGTCTTCTCTCATCATTGTTAAATTGATTTCCCCGCACATAAACATCGTCACGCCCCCTGTGGTGTGAGAGAGCATCATCATCCATTCGGTCCTTTCTCTTCGGGTGTTCACTGCTTCGAGCTGCATCTTTTAGTTTCTCAGGGACCTTGTATTCATCTTTAACCCGAGCATGGCCAACCCATGCTTTGTCATCCACACGGCCACTCCTTACTGAACCCCGACCTTCTTCTCGTTCTCGCTTTGATAAAATTTCATCATGAGATTGTTTTAACCTATAAAGCTCCTCTCTCTGCCTTTCACCCCTCTCTCTCTGGAGCCAGATATCATCTTTGGGCCGAGCAGAGTGGTAATCATCAAGATTCTCCCTAATCCTTTGCTGATCATCTCTCTTCCGTGGGTCCAGAACATCATCCCTCTCTCGCCTTCGACGACCGGTGATTTCTCTGTGACTAAGCAAGATCTCCTCCTTGTTAGTATGATCCCTTCTCAAAAATTCCTCATCCTTCCTTCTCTTGCTATGATAATCATCCACAACTTCATACCTACTCTTTACACTGTCCTCTCTTTCCCTGTATCGTGAGCTACCTTCCTTATCATGATGAATCCTATAGTTACCATTGTCCAATTGCTTTTTCAAATGAAGATGTTCATCTTTGTCGGTCCTCTCATCTTCCCGAGTCTTACTTCTGTGCCTGGTTCCTGTTTCATCTCCACGTTCCCTCTTCTTGTCATCACTTCTACCTTTTCTACTATGGAGATCTTCATCTCTCCGTTGCCAAGGACCATTAAGATTTTCACGCTCCTTTCGCCTCTCGTAACCCTCACTTTTTTTGTGGAACTGCTGTGACAAACCAGGATCCACGTCCCTGTGAGGATAAGCACCCTCCTTGCTTCTTATTACCATACGATTTCTGTCCATCTCATGTCTAACATCACGATCTTTTCTTCGGCTATCCTGTTCATTTTCATCAAAGTTCCTTTTCACACTATCTGTGCGTGTAGAACGTCCACCTTGAACTACTTCATCATCGACACCATCTTGCCATTTCTGATAATCTTTGCTGCTCCCCGATCTTGCTTTGCTATTTTCACTGCTTCTGGCAGCCTTTGAGTCTTCAAAATCATCAAGCTCTTGCAACGCAGGCTGTTCAGCTAGAGACGTTATTTTCTCTCTCTTAGAAAACTTGTGCTCATTCCCATTCGCAAACGTATCAGTTGTGGCAACTTCATTTCCAATCATTTCATCCCTTTCCATTCCAGAACTTCCTTCAGCATGCACAAGTTCATTAGGCATTGTACCATCTTTTTCATCATTACTCATCTCCCTTACATCCCTAGCTGTGGCAGGAGATGACAGCAGTGGGTTGCATTTACTATCCATGCTTTCAACTGACTCTTCCTCCACATTACCAGTGAATCTTTTATCTTGTCTACCTCGACTAGAAGTCAAGTGAGGAGAATTGTCATGTGTTCCACCCTGTGTCCGCCTGTAATGAAAAGGAGAGTTCAAAATGATCATTAGTTCAAACGAGCATGGCCAACTTATATTAACAGAAATTAGTCTATAGGTAATAATTATAGCAATTTTGCAACCCAGAAGACCTACAAAGAAGTGAACAATTCAATTCCCATTGACACGTAACTAATGAAAGACAAGCATTGGCCTCTTTGGTTCTAATTATAACTCTTGGTTATTGGTAGGAACTTCATATTTAGGGTTATGTATTCCTTCTGCAAGGATATAAAGGCTTATAAACTGTAGGCATAAATGACCTAATTGAATTTTAGACTTTAATTAGGATTCCCAAGCTTCTTGGTTTAGTTTTTAGTATGAGATTTCTCTTTCATATCTGCTGTACAGATTACCTGGTCTAGATTCTGAAAATGTGGTGTTCACAATCATGAATACCAATAACAATTGCATGTTCTATTATGTTCTATCATGAAGTTGCAGTTTAGAAGTTGAATTAGCGAACTGCACTGTGTGCAGTCTAAGAGAAAGAACTGCAAATGAAGAGGCCAAGCTGTGCTTCGGCATATGCACTACTTAAAAGGTAACGCCTCTAAGAGAAAATAGTCTACAATGTTATTATGTAATGATTGATACTTAATTCTTGCAGTGTAATAAGACTTCCGCGTATTGCATACAAGGCTAAGCTCACACCTTTCATTACGAGGGCTGCCATCGTCCCCACCAGAACATGAAGAAGGTTGATCCCTTGAACCAGAATGATGTTGAGTTGGTGTTTCAGAACGGAAGGGCACTATCTCATCTTCCTCAGGGATGTGATTGCGAGTAGGATTCATAAATGGAGTTCTCCTTCCACCCTTTTGACTATTTTGAGAGTGTGGAAGGTCATCGAGATATTCAGTCTCCCTATGTGGCATGTCATCTTCAGCTCCATGGCCTCCTCTGAGTTCGTCTCTCAGGGGTTTATCATCCACTCCATCTACAACACCTGCAGAGGGATCATCTAAAGAGTCCTGCAAAACAATCTGTTTACCAAGAACCATGAATCAATTCATTGTGCACAGCATCAATAGCTATCGAATGCATAGAATTTAGAAGACAGGTATTGTCACATACCTCTATTATTGCATCAGAATCACGAATACGAGGAGGCCGGGTATCAATGGAGGGGAGCCGTTCACCATAACCAGCTTCAACTTGAATTGCTCTTCCAGTGGGCTGGTAAACGACAAATTGGTTAATTCAGTTTTCCAAACTAACATGACAAATAAACATGATAGCAGTATATCGCAATGTTAAGATACTCATTTGCAACCACACTAACCAATGTCATGGAAAAAGAAGTGAATTAAACACAACACTAGATTAAGTGCATTCCTGCCTAAACAGTGAGGTCAAACAGTTCCACTAAAATTAAGAGAGAAGAGAACTTCCAAAAATGAAAGTGCTATACATACTAACAATTCCTACAAACTTTTAATACTAACTGATGTGTCAAAATATGAGTGACATACATTAATTCACTTGAGGGACCCATCACTTAATGCATATCATTCAGATTTTGACATGTCAGTTAGATTTGTTAGTATGTAAAGCACATTCCTCCAAAAATGTACTAAAACACCTCCATAGATAACTAATTTATCAATTATCATAGAAGTACCGGGAAATATAAAATGAGAATTCAGTATAACTGAAAATATACAAAATACAGGAGTAAAGTTGTAGCATACTATTGGTGGGCGTGCACGAGTGGATCCTTTTGTAAAATCAGTTTGCCCAACACCTGACTTGGCAGAGTTTGCATTGTCAGCTGGACCATCATGTGCACCTGTTGCTGCTGCTAACTCTGGAGGCATTTCTGGATCATATTCCTAAAGTGAAAGCCATTGATTTAGTTTTCCTATCTATGAAGCAATAAGACTAAAACCTCGTAGTAGAAACCATAAGATGTGTTTACATGTAGCTGAGCATACATGAAGATGTACATGTATATGCATACACAACATAAACATTGACATGATTCATAGAACTTCACTACCTTCTCTGCGCGCCCACTTTCATAAACACGAATTTTGCTTTGCATGGTAGTCTCCAGCCGGTATTGTTCCTGCACAATTGAAAATAGCTCTAGTAGCTATAAATATGATAAGTAAAACAATATCATTAAATATTCAATAACTTACCAGCTGTTTGCAATAATCTTTCCAACTCTCCTCATTCAAACCAAAATTAAAGAAATCTGTCATATCAGCACCCGGATACTTCCAGGGCTTTTCCTCAAAGCCATCAATGTCAACATCAAATATGGTCCTGAAATTAACATACAGTTTATTTATTTATTTTATAAAAAAAGACTCTGAGATTCAGCTAGCTAATGCTGCAATACCACGCTATAATATACAATTCATGAGTCAATAACCACAAACAAGCACTCTTTCCATAGCCAAACAAAACTGAATCTTTTCATGATCACATCTCAAATATAGCGGCTTCCAATGTAGGAAAAAAATGGCTTATATTTTGAAAAAAAAAGGCATTGTGTATGCAACTCCCAGTTAAGTTATGAGATTCATGACAATGGTCGTCAGAATCTTACTCCGGAAATCAAACAGATACTTTGGCCAGTAATTTTCTTCCAGTCCAAATATTAACAAACGACTATGTGACAGCCCAAAGGGTATAGTATACGCAATGCAATGTAAAGAATGAATATCATGGGAGCCTCACTCATTTCCCCAATGAGTTATCAAGAAAGCAAAATGCTTCTCAATAATAATAATTCTCAAATCTGATGTCTGATTTTACTGATAGAAGTAACATGCGTATCTAGAGAGCCATATAACTCATAATCGAACAAGGACTATAACTACTAAAGTCCTAATATTAAACTAACAAAACACACATGATTTGGACCTAAAGTAAAAGGTCCTTCGTTCCTACGAGACTTCAAGTAAACTTACAAACTATAAATCCAGAATTTCCAGCAAAGATGGAAAGTACTAATATACACAATGCTTAACAAAATTAAAAATAACTCGAAGTAACCTCTGAACTTCATTCAGAACTCTTTAAGACTTCAAAGTCTCGACTTAAATTCCTGTTTGGCATCAAGTGTTAGCGATACAAACACAGTTTATAATTTTTACTTAAAATGACACGAAATTCTCTCATTTAATTGGTAGATAGATTACTGTGTTAGATGTGGTACCAATATGTATCACCACAACATCACACATCATCCTCAGTTAATGAATACTAAAAATCAATCTTAGAATAGAAGTATTAGCGTCCCTAGCATCATTCAAGCAATAAATAGTTGTCAGGGGCTTTAGAAAGTTAAGTCCAACTCAAGGGAAAGTCTCCACCAATCATATACCACAAATTGGTCAGGCTTAAAACCTTGGAACTTCAAACCCATACGCCGAACAACCAACATAGCTTACTTTACTTAGAACACCTTATTTATTTATTTATTTGACATGGATAGGAATGTAGACAAGGAGACACGAAATCGAGACCTTGCCCTCCCTAATTTATAGGAAGTACCAGAGAGCTACAAGCTCATCAGTAGGATCATTGATCAATTCAGTTGCCTTTTCTTTTAATTTCTGAGGGGTAAATTGATCACTAATTCACAAAAAACATAAACATCACAGGAAAGCAATTTAAGACTATTGATGACATAAAATATAGTAAAACAAACTGGAAAGGTAATCACTTTAGGTAGTTAACAGAACATTACTTGTGGGAAGGAAGGGTAAATTCCAGTCCACGCCCAGCAGTATTGTTCCCCCATGGCATTCCAAAACCTGGATGAAAATTTTTTTGCATTGGAGGAACACCTTTAATTCCTGATGGTCGCCAGTCACCTCTACCACGGCCAGCCATGGGGGGCATGGTGATAGAAGGGCGCAATTGCCCTGGGGCTCCAGCAGGTCCAGCTCCAGGAATTGGTGCTGCGCCAGGTCTCACATACTGCACAACAGCAGAAAATACCTATGAGATTGATGTGGAAATGCAAAATAAGAGGAACACCACTAAGAAGGAAAACTAACTATATAGGATCAGAGTATTCATTCAGAGAAATACTAGCTAACCAAAGTTGAGCGACCATAAATAAAAGCAAAGTAAGTCAAACTAAGAGCAAGCTTTTTCATGGTAGCAACACTGAGTGAAATCAATCCAAATCAAAACTTTTGAAAACTAAAAAATATGAAGTAAAAGAATTAGTCCTGGGCTATGCTGAATTCTTCATATATGAAAGAGCATACGCCAGTCATAAGAAACAGAAAACCCCACAGGTAAGTAGGTGACGACAAAAAAGGCTTGGTCTTTAAGCCAGAACAATATAAAGGAACTTGCAATCTCTATGGAGTTTGCACCCTTCACTTGTAAATGAAAAACTTATAAGAAAACTGAAGGCAAGATGGTCCGGAAACACCCTGACGGACTGGAAATAGAAAGGAACTGACAATGAGAGGGATGATAGCGAAGAATAGTTTCGGCGTATAGAAGCACAAAATCACATATCAAACTGACCACGTATTAAACAGCAAGTTTGCCACAACAAAATTCAATATTAGGCATGGTTATTCAAGTTTCAAAGTACAGGCAAACATTTACTAGAAGGCAGTTTTGGCCTGTAGTAGATTTAAGTTGCATCTTAATAAAGCGGACAGGTGGAAAAATTGAGACCAACTGACTGTAGCTTGCACCAATCAAAAGCATAAGGAAACATAAGACTAGTTCCCTGGTGTTTATGCACCAGCGAAATTGGTTTTTCATGGATCTATACAGCAGGTGGACTTAGTGAGACAACCATGCTGTAAACAATAGGCTCTACACATACCTTTATAAAAGTTACTAAGCAGCTCCACTTATCACTTCCCTTCTAAATAGTCCCTAACAGGGCAGTATGCTTGTTATGTATGTACAGTGTGCTATGACATTAATTTGACACATTCAAGTATCAAAACTGGTGCTTCATTACAGCACTTAGTTGTGTCATTAACTGTACAGATATCCTCATAATTGCAGCCATTTTTACAGGCTGTAACTTTTTCAAATTTAACCAGTGAATGATTTATTTTAAATTTTTTGAAAACCAAAAGTAAAACTGATGACTCTAGGATCTAGTATGGAAACTGAGTCCAGCACAAACAGATACTTTGAATCTGCCACCGGGAGACATCCCGCTATCTGACTGAGAAGAAAACAACAAAATCCTGGAAAAAGCAATCCCAAAGTTTTTTGGCGAGCCAACAGTCATAGCATGTAATCTTTTTGCAGGTGCTATCATCTGTTGCATCATCTACTTCAGAGGAATGATACCATGCCAGGAGCACCCAAGACGATCACTTACAATCAGAACAGCTTTTCAAACTCCTTCCGTTTGTCTTTGAGACAAGGAAGAAAGCCAAGTGATAATAATATAATCAAACTCTACTGCTGTTTCAAGCATGGAGAGCGCATTTGACTATTGAACATGAACAACATTTCCCTAGAAGTGCATGCGGCCTGACACCAAAACTCAGGTAACAAATGTCAATAACTGAATTGGAAAGCGCATGAATCACACCCACATCACAACTAAGCACTCAAGGGCCCACAGTTTGTGGGAAAATTATAACCTGGTATCATCCACAAATATAATAACAGAAATAAGAAAGATACATAAAGAATGAAGTAAATTCATGCTTTCTCATTGAACTTTTTTGAGTAGTATGAATGATACATGAACTACAAAATTTCACTCACACTACATTTACAACCTTAAGTTTCTTTCCTTTCTTTCCTTTTCGTGATATCAATATTTTTAAGAGCTAAAATACAACAACACTACTGACCTTAAACTGAGAATGAAACGGATGATGATACCCATGACTGCTGTACCCAATCTTCTGCCCCAGCACTGCATTCCCTCTCCCTGCAGCCCCCACTGGTGCACCTTCTCCTCCTTCCTGCCTCTCCCCTTCAGGTCCCACCGCACCCAAGGCAGACACAACCCCAGCATCCTCCCCCACTCCCCAGTCCTGCGCCTCCATCCCTTGATTGGGATCCCCATCTGCCACGATCACCAGTGGGCCTTCATCCTCGTCATTATCGTCATCGCCGCCAACGCCGATCAGCATGGGCCCACCATGAGTATTATTAGTATTATCGTTCAAGACAATCTGCAAATCATCCTCGCTATCACTGTCTTCCTCCTCGTCCCAGTCGTCTCCGCCTCGACCAGGTCCTCTGCTGACGTCAGCCTCGTTCCTCCGAGAATCCGCATCCATGAGCCCCGGGATCATCGCGGACATAGCGCCTGGGTCTTGAGCAGTTTCAGTATCACCCTCCTCAATATCAAAATTGATATCCTTGTCGGGTAAATCTTCGGAGTTTTTAGCGCTGTTAGGTAATCTCGAATCGGGAGAGGATAAAACCCTAGCTCCGCCAGCAGAATTCTCATTGGGTGCGCCGTAGGGGATCTCCTTATCATCTTCGCGAACGTCGCCTTTGTCATCAACGTGGTTGAGATCGATCAGAGGGCGGGGCGGCGGAGGTGCAGGGGAAGAGTTGTGGGGTGGCGGAGCAGGAGATAGAGAGGAAGAGAAAGGACGCAAAACGTCTGTGTAGAGATCTCCGAATTCGTCGTCATCTTCCATTGTAGAGACAGAGAGAGAGAGAGAGAGGAGACTGGAAAGGGTTTTGAGGAGGGTGTGGTTTGGTATGGTGTTAGCGTGTGTGGGTTAATAAGACAACATCAGTAGGCGTGATGGGTTTGTGTTATTGGCTGTTCTCTCCTCACTTTCATGTTTCACACTCCGCTCGTTTTGCGAAAATAACTTAATTTGAATATGTTTTGTGAAATTTATTTTTTGAGAAAATAGATCATTTTTGTTATCCGACGTGGAAATACTTTTTTGGTGTTTGAATATTGTAAAAAATAACTTCATAAAAGATTATTTTCTTGTGTTTAGATTAAAAAAAAAACATTTTTTTAGTAATTTATGGAATAAAAAAATACACACACTTCATGCAAATATTAAAAACGAGCGTATGTTACATAAAAGATAGATCTCTAGCAGGGTCATTTCAAATTAGAGGAGGGTGCCCGCTCAATAAAACTATTAAGAAGGTTACAGGTACAAGTTCCTCGATGACAGATCATATTAAAACGAAGTTTCTTGAGATAAGTTTAACTCAATCATTTGATATCAATTTAATTCTAGCATTCGATTGTGAAGCAAGCAAATGGTGATGGACACACATTTCCTCATTGATGTGCTTGGTTGTGTTAAATAATTTTCTTCCCAAATTTTATTTAATGTTTCGTAAACTTATGATTTTTGCTTAGAATGAGTGTGTGATTCGCTACAAATATGTTTATCGAGAAACATATTCAGCTATAGACAGGTTAGCATACTTTGTTTTTGTCCCACGAGGATTGCTTATCGTGGCATGATAATATTCTTCGTGTTATTTCTCATCTTGTTGCTACAAGCATTAGAGCCTTCCAACGGAGATTTTCGATGACCAAACACGGGCCACAACCACACACGAGACAAGTCTTGGCCAATAATGCACGGGCCATGCCATGGGCCAGACATGCGGACAGCAGCACAAGGCACATGGGTCTGTCATCACCTGTGGAGTTTCTAAGCCCTCCAACTTAAGGAACTATAAATATTTAGAGCAACACACATTTTAGAATTAGTCTAAATTTAAAAAACATTTGTTGAGTGATAATCCTCAATCTTTTCAAATATTTACTCATTTTTGGTGTTCTATCAGGTTACACAAACTTATACTAAGTTAAGTAAAAAATACAACAACTTCCATCAGTGACTTTTTCATCCTTTGATCGATTAACATTCGTTGCTCGATTCAAATTGGTGTCCAAGATAAATTCTTGGATTCATCCAAGTTCATTTCAATTCCGCATTCTTATTGTAAGTCATTTATAACTTTGAACTAGATTGTTGATTTTCAATATAAGAAGTATTTTCGGTGTCATCCTCAAATTTTATTTTGGTGTTCTTATTTATTCATCTTTATCGAACATACTTTTATGAACCGAGATTATATTACTTGTCCAGTGTGATAGAGTAGGATCCTACTCTTCTCGTATTGTATGACATTAAACCTTTTTCTTATAAAAAAACGAGCGTATGCTACATTACGATAACATAAACGATCTAATTTAATATTATTATTTATATTAATGAGTTAATATTAATAAAATGAACTTTTAAATTAATTTAAAACTTATTTAATTATTTTAGAATAGTCCAAGGGTTCAAAGTTGGTAGTATAGTTATTTTTTGGTAGATTTCATTAATATATTTATTGATTTTTTTTATAAAAAACTTACAGTTATTGATTCTTAAGTCTATTTTCAAAAGAACTAAAAAAAAGTCGGTATCAGTGGGATAAAACATAAAAGTAAAGAGCTTGGTGACAGTTAATAACGAAGAAGGAGCAGCTACATCGGATGCGGCGACGATAACGACGAAGGAGAGATTTTGCTGCAACGCGCCATTAAAGCAGCAGTAAACTAAACTCAAGTAGCTTCTCCCACTGGATCTTTCGGCCGAAACTAAACAAAAGTGAGAAGATGATCGGAGTAGGCAAGATCAAGCAGTACTCCAACGTCCTCGACAAACCCCTCAGCAAAGGCAAACAAGAGGTTCTTCCTCTTTCTTCCACTCTCTCGATCCACTCCTCTTCCCTTTGTTTTCGATTCTTTTGTCTTCTTCTTTTCTCGCTGCAATGATTTCTAATTGGCTATCTGAAATGCCAGAATTCGTTATCATTTCTCACTAACCTAACTCGATCGTACCTGTGATCTGCTCTCTTTTTGTTGCCATTCAATTGCAGGTGAGCTTGAGTGCGTTTGCATTCTTGTTTTCGGAGCTTGTTCAGTACAACCAGACACAGGTTGATAACATTGCTGAATTGGAGCGTAGGTGAGGTGGCTTTTGCTTCAGGATATTATAGCCTAAGTCGTTTTGATTATGCCTTATTATGAAATAAT
This sequence comes from Viola odorata, assembly GCA_963691705.1. Classification (NCBI taxonomy): domain Eukaryota; kingdom Viridiplantae; phylum Streptophyta; class Magnoliopsida; order Malpighiales; family Violaceae; genus Viola; species Viola odorata. Next base: position 58,313,879 of record OY829542.1, read on the forward strand.
TGAGACTTCTTGTTTGATTAGTTGGTAGTTTACTCATCTGTGACGGAAGACATAAGCTATTTTAGGTAGAACTATAAAGAATTGACTATTGAATTGAATGTCATACTTGATCACACACGGATGAGATAATTTTCTGCCAATCTCTGACAAATGGAGATGAGGAAATGGTGTAGCGAGTTAAAAGAGTTAAAAAAAGAGAGGCTAAAGCAAATTCTTGGAATTTAGAACTATTGACTCATGACACCACCAACGAGTGTGTAATCTTTACATTTTTCATGTTTTTCGCATCCTGATTTTATATTTTTTTTAGCACCAATGAGCTTGTAGCTTAAGTGGTACTTTTTTCAAAGCAAGGAAGGGGGATTTAGGTCTCGAGTTCAAGTACCCTAACCTGCAATTTTCTATTGCCAAAAGAAAATAAAAATTATGGTTTTAAACTATTTCTATGGGATGGAGCAGGCTGGAGGATGCAGGGTATGCTGTCGGGGCTCGAGTTCTAGAACTTCTTTGTCATAGAGACAAGGTATAAACATTGTGTAATTCTTCTCAAAACTCCAAAGTCCATACAGTTCAAAAGTTGTTTATTGAGGCATTCATATGTTGATTTGGCCACTGTCTTCATGGTCTCTGTGGCTTCCATCGGTGAAGGAATTATTTTGTGCAGGTAGAATCTGGTTTAAATATGATACTCATGATTTTCTTATCTTACACGTGACAGGGAAACAGAAGGGAAACTAGATTATTGGGTATTCTGTCCTTTGTACACAGCACAGTGTGGAAGGTGTTGTTTGGCAAAGTAAGTCATCAGCATTTCTTGGAAATTTAATGCATTTGCAAACTGCTCGTGATTTGAAAATGAAATGTTAGACCTACTCACTACTGCCTTTCTGTTCGCTTCTTTTGATCTGGGTTTCTGTTTTTTTTTTCTTTTAAAAAATCCTCTTTTTTGTCTGGTTAATCAGCAAGTTCTTCCAGTTCCCTTAAAATCGCAGCTAAGCTTTATGTTCAACTCTAAGTGGAGATTTCGAGCCTTACACTTTTCATTGCAACTTTTCTTTACACGCTTGCAGTGCTTCAAACTCTACTATTAGATATAATAAGTAGGTGTTCATTTGTCAACAATTAGATTAGAAGATACAATGCATTGGACAGTACTGGCAATTGTGCAAACAAATATGGAAATCTGATGGATCAGACTTCCAATTAAGAATGGAGTAGAGAAAGTAGATGGTGGAATGTTACACACATTGACTGATTAATTAATTCTCTCAAGTTCTGTGGGGTGGTACTTGGCTTCTAGCTGGAAGCCGTTTACCATGCTGTGTTTCTTCGTTTTGTCTACACATAATTGATGGATGGGCTAAATTAAATTTCATCCAATATTCATTTTTGCCATTCATCTCATGTATCTTCACTGGTGTACTAGGTAGCTGATTCCCTCGAGAAAGGCACTGAACATGAAGATGAATACATGATCAGTGAGAAGGAGCTCCTAGTGAACAGGTAACATACTTGTCCGTTATAACTAGCTGCTGTTCCAAGTTATGGCCAATGGGTTGAGTCGCCCTGTATTGCAGATTTATCTCTATCCCAAAGGACATGGGGACATTCAACTGTGGAGCATTTGTTGCTGGAATAGTAAGAGTAAGTGCCATATTGAATTTGTATCAGACACAAGTAGATCTCACGGATGAATGATCTGATGGCTTCTTTTTTTCCATTTTGAAGGGTGTTTTGGATAGCGCAGGATTTCCAGCAGTAGTTACAGCACATTTTGTACCTATGGAGGGTCAGCAGCGGCCAAGGACAACCATATTGATAAAGTTTTCCGAAGAGGTAAACATTCACTTCCTTATGTATCTACTTAAAAGGAATTTTTGATATTGGAGAATATGAGGATTGGTTAGTTTCCTTTATCTGTTAGGTTAAACATTGACAAACTTGTTGAGTATTTCATGGTTAAATGCATGGGTTGGTGAAGAATTGTTGTTTTGCTGTAACTCTAAACCGTTCGTGATGAATTTTCTATCCTTTCATGATCTGGAATTCTTGTCATCTTCATGATTAGTTTTATGTGTTTCAAGAAGTGTTGTCTTGCTATTTGCCCATTGCCTTTTGGGATAAATAGTGGGCCAAAATGTACAGTTTGTTGCTCATTTCAAAACTACATACAAGGTTGCAACTTGTATCCAATTTACCAGAGATAAAATTGGACTAGAAATTGCGTGTGATAATTGCAAGTGAATATAAAGCTTTATAGAATGTTAGCTTTTATGTATATTTTGTAAAGCATGTTTTGACTGGTTGCAATAGGATTCTGTTTGGCTATATGTTAGTCTTACCTAACCCTTCGCGAGGCACCGACCTGTCTTAGTTATTGGTTGCTCATTCTTGCATGCTTTTGCTTATTTGGATTACTTGTGTTTGAGCCCCTTCTACATGAGTGTTGCACTCACTACTAAAATCATGTCCCAGTTGTCTGCTTATTTCTGAAAATTTAATTATGGAAAAATGACAATTAGCCCCAGAGTTTGTTATGATTTGTTGATTTGTCCTTTGTGTTATTGTCAACTATAAGCCAAAGAAGCCCCAGAGCAACTGCCACTAAATTTACTGTTAAATTTTGTTGATATGGTATTTTCTTTTAACATGTTTGCTCAAAATAATAATAATACCGGCCTTAATAATTGCAAATAAATAACTTGGATGCTATAAAAGTTTTAAAAAAGTGGAAATTTGAAAAAAATCAAGAACACCTTATCAAATCTTCATCTTCAAAAGAACTCCTAATGCACACCTTCCTAAAAAAAAATCCTCCCTGAATAGTCTTCCTAATTTTTATAAACATGATTCTGTTAAGAACCCAACTCCAGCCTTTTCTGGCCATAATTTACAGGAAGCTTCTTCAACAGCCACCATCACAATCCATGTTCTCCTCCATCAAAGCCTCCTTTTCTTGATTTCACCATCTGCACTCTTATCTCTTTCACTTATCTTTTCCTCAACTTCAACTCCTTCCTCCAGTTCCCTATTTGATCTGCTTCCCTGACTGCAGCAAGGACAAACAGCACAGTTGCATTAGCTAGAATGGGATAGAGTTATTGTTGATGATGGAAGGTTTGTTAGTCACTAAAAAGTAGAAAATTGGGAAGGGTTTGCATTTCAAGTTGGCTCCTTTGGCTTACATTTTCTGCATATTTTGAAATTAAACTATGATTGAAAGAAGAGTGTTGTATCCATAGTCCAAATCCATGTAACTTTTTAGAAAGACCTCATTCATCCTTTCTTTCATAATAACCCATCCTTACAGAACAGTGATGGAAAAAAACCAAAAAAGGTGCAAGACTAAAGAGGCACGTACCTTGGTATGGCCACAACCCAACAAAAAGAAGGAAAAAGTTGCTTCATACGAAATTCTGAAACAGGATTGTTAAGGCAAATGGGGATGGAAGTTGGGGAAAAGGGAGGCCGACTGGTTTATGGTGTTTTTCTTTGATTTAATTTTCTTAATGTATTTAAAGAGCTTCTAATTTTTTTGAATTAAATAAAAAAATAGATAGAAATGATTATTCTGATGTCCTTTTTCTTTTCTTTTTTCACACATGAACTTATGAAAATGCATCCAAAGCTAGTCACTAATAAACTCTTGCCAAATCTGATTGATCGACTGTACATGCGTCATTATCATTGTGATTATCAACTTTTTTTATTATGAGAGTACGTCTGGATTAGTTACAGAAATTCTGGTGGGCTTGAAATGGGGCCTCATCAAAGAGAGCATCTCTGATCTTTTTTTTACTTGACTGGGATTGTGGAGTGACCATGTCATATAACATCTTATTCATTCTACATTGGATCTAGGACAGTATTGACACCAATAAAGTGATATAACTGCCAAAACCCCCAATCTTGACAAACTTTGGGCTACATCCTTCATTTTTGCTATTTTCTTTCTTTATTATCAATGTTTTAGTAGTTTAATTAAATATTCGATGCTTGCCACCTTGTTGTGCTAAATTCTTCTGCTTCCTGCACTTCCTACATTCGTACCAGGTACTAAGAAGAGAAGCAAGGCTAGGATGATGTGTGTTCCAGGCTTTTTTTGATCTTCTGCAACAAGCTGGTGAAGAAGAGTGCATTTATAAGTTGGTTTGTCATGTTAATGAAGATATTCTCCAGCGATCCTATCGGTCCTAATTGAATCACTTCTACTTGTGGTATTATTGAATTTTTGGCTGCTTTAATTTACATGCTCGTCTTGGAAGATTAATTTACTGATCCAGTACAAGTAATCGTTTAGCTTGATGTAAAGTGAATGATGTACTGTTTTGTATGACCCTTTAATGGAAAAAATGGTGGCATATTCGAGAAAGAAAAAATCTCAGTGGCAAAATTGAACCTTTCTATTGCTTATGCTGGGAATTAGGAAATCTCATCTGAAGTATTTTCTTGTTTCTTCATTTTCTTGAATGCAGAAACCGCTCTAGATTCAATGTATTGACAGGTAAAGACTTTTTCCCCCTTGTTAGAAGAGTTAAATAATAGTAGCAAGTGTATTTAGCAAATGAAGAAAATGCCACATTCTTTTCTTGCAAATGAAAATGACCCAATTTGTTGGATATGAATTTTTGAGCTAATCGTTAGCTTCTGTTTTCCTTACAAAAAAGGGAAAAAAAACATCATAAAGTCAAGGATTCGAGCGGATGATAAGAGTGATCCATGTAACTCGTGTGTTTGGAGAAGCTAATGGTGTGGCCTATAGTTTAACTAAAATGCATCCGGGGGCATTCTTCCATTTCATAGCCAAGCAAGTCGCAAGCGAGTGAAAGACGTCCAGAAAGGGTGCCCCTCTGCCTACGGCCTGCCCGCTACTCGCCTGGCTGACTACAGTACTGGCTTCTTTCTTGTACCGTTGTACGAGTGAAAGACATCCCGAAAGGGTGCATTTTAAGAGTTTTTTTTTTAATTGTAGTATTTTAACAGGTGGAAAAAAGTTTAGATAGATTGGTTCTACTACTAAAATCTCACATACATTTTATATATTTATTATAAATTCCACCATTTATGTGAATATCAATAATTATTAAGACATGATAATATTCTGATTAATTTTAGTTGAAAAAGTAACTGAGAGAACTAGAAAAAGAAATAATGTAAAAAAAAATACTCGAAAGTGTAGTAAATGTTGAATGAGTCGATGACAGTAAATCTATTTATATAACAGTAATACTGGTGGTGACTTATTAGAAGTACCCCGCGGTTTCATTTATTGAATTAGTTGTAGTAACTAGTAGTAACTGCATTTATATTTTTGATCACCTCTAGACCCTGCGACTTTTATAGTTTCTCTTTTCCACTCTTTCTAGTAAGAAAGAAGGGAGAGAGTATAAAAGATTTAAGTTTTTCGAAAATGGAAGTCCAAAAATTAGTCAGTTGGATGAAGGGGAAAATTATAAAGTGTATTCGATGTTTCAATTAAGTGTTTATGTAAACTAATAAGTGGAGTTTATCTCACAGGTTAAATTATACCGTGAATTTTTCTACTTAATTTGAAATTCATATACTTACGTCCCGACATATTAAATTTCTTTATTCTTTCTTTGGTGACACTTGAAGTCCGTTATGCTGATGTGGCGGGCCACTTCACCTTTAAATAATATTTTTTTGGCATCTCATATACCACATCACTTGAAAAGAGACTCTTTCGATGGACATTCAGCAAATATTTATGGAAAATTACTTTTTTTTAAAAAAAATTGTCTAATTTTTTAAACTAAAATGATGAGTCCGCTCCCACTTGAAAAGGGACTCTTTCGACGCATATTCTATTGGAAATGAGCAAGTATTTCGATGGAGTGTCTGTCCAAAGCTTTTGCGACGAAATTTTCTGTCGTTTTTTTCGACGAAAAATTCGATCGAAAGAGTTTCACGCCACACTTTGCGCGCAAAGAAAGATAGTTTTCCACGAACCCTTCTCCATAGAAAGCTTTAGCGACGATTTGTTTGGTGCAAAATATTGAATTTTCATCTCTAAAAGTCTGCCCGCGTAAAAATAAATAAATTTGTTTCATTTTCCAATGGAAAGTTCATCGAAAATTTTAGTTCTTTCAATCGAAAACTTCCCGTAGAAATGAGGCAATTTTTTTAGTGCAATATGACTAATAAAATCTATTAAAAACTAAAATTTATTACTATTAAAATTAACTTATATAATCAAGAATTTATTCAACTATTCAACTAATATCGAGAAAAATATTATCTTTTTAACCATAATTATGCAGACGAATATACTCATTAGTTTGGGTTACAAAAATACTTCATTAATTATCTCTTTCCACTATATTAATCACTTCCTTTCAAATTGACCAATTCAAAATTAACGTGTTATAAATTGAGTGAATTAGACTTCATATAACTTATGAAAAAAATAAAAAATAAAAATAAAAAATATCAACTAACTTCATAAGAAATATAAATGAAACAACTAATTAAAAAATATATTTTTTACTAAAATAGACAACTTTTCAAAATGGAAGGGAGTATAATTACAGTAATACTGGTGTCATCTTAAGTTGTTGCCTAATCCTTTTTTTTGTCCGCATAGATAATTTTAGCATATTTTATGTAAAATTTTGTCCACCAAGATTAGAAAATTAATGAAGTGCATGTACTTTGATTATTCCTACACTATTAATTAAAAAATGAAATGTGAACATAAACTTCCGTTCATCACAATTAGAAAATTTCCTAAACGTGAAAATTGACTCTCCTCTGTCCTTTGCCCTCCTCTCTTCCTCTCTGTCCCTCTTCTCTGCCCTTTTTTTTACTTCCTTCACCTCAAAGCTACCAAAGCTAAAAACAACACCAAAAACCAATCAATCTTCAACACTATCTTCACCTCAATCTACCAAAGCCCAAAATATCACCAAAAATGTGGGCCGTACTTGTTGGATTCGTCGGCAGACTAATCAGTTGCTTTGTGGATCCCATGTGCGGTTTTCTCGTCAGACATGCAGGGTATGTCCACAAACTTAAAGATAATCTTGCAGACATGAAGACTGCCATTGATGACTTAACAGCATCAAAGAAGCAGGTGATGCGGAGGGTGCTTTCCGAAGAAAAACAACTAAAGAATAGGCTGGAGGAAGTTGCCTTGTGGTTTGAGAGGGTGGAAGAAGCACTAGTGAAAGGCGGTGAATTGATCCAAAGTGGTGACCAAGAAGTTGAGAGATTGTGTTTTGGAGGATATTGCTCTAAGTCTTGTTGGTCAACCTCCATTTTTGGCAAACAAGTTGAGAAATCCCTCCTTCATCTACACACTCTGAAGGCAAAAGAGTTTGCAGAAGTGGCCGCGCCTGCTGAGTTGGTGGCTAAATTGCCTCATGAGCCATCGGTGGGTCTAAAAGCAAAGCTCAATGAGGTTTGGAGCTGCATTGAAAACAAAGATGTCGTGGGATTGTACGGGATGGGTGGCGTGGGCAAAACTACCCTCCTAACCGAAATTCACAACAAGTTTGTGGATGCATGTGATAATATTAATCTGATTTGGGTCGTGGTGGGTAGGGTTGCTACCCCAGAGAAGATCCAAGAAGAAATCGCAAAAAAGATGGGCTTCTCTAATGATGGATCGGGGAATATTAGGGAGAAGATCTATAACAGTCTACTACGAAACAAGTTTATTTTGTTTCTGGATGACATATGGGAGCGAATAGACCTTGCGGAGACGATTGGGGTTCCTTCCCTGGAAAAGCTCAGGTTGAATGGGTCAAAGATCATATTTTCAACACGATCATAAAAATTGTGCTTTGAAATGCATGCTCAAGAGAGAATAAGAGTTGAGATTTTAGAACCAGAGGATGCGTTGGAACTGTTTAGGACGTATGTTGGAGAAGACACCATCAACTTCGATAGAGAAATTCCTCAACTTGCTCAAAGTATGGCTAAAAAGTGCGGTGGTTTGCCAATTGCATTAAAAACAATTGGTCACGCCATGTCGGGTAAGTTGGACCCACGAGAATGGCAACATTCGATTGACATCTTGAAAGAGCCATCTCGAGATCTACAAGGTTTGGAATTTGACGGGTTATTAAAGGATATGGAAAAAGAGGTATTTTCACTTTTGAGATATAGTTATGATGTATTGCCAAATGATAAACTGAAGTCATGTTTCTTATACTGCGCTTTATATCCTGATCACCATAAGATTTTAAAGGATGACTTGATGTACCAATGGATTTGTGAGGAATTTTGGGATGTTGATTTTACAAGGGAGGCACGTAACGAGGTATACTCTATCATTGGTATACTTGTTCGTTCATGTTTACTGGAGGTTCATGGTGTTTTGAAGGTAAAGATGCATGATGTAATAGAAAGAGAATGTTTTGGTGATGGCTGGGATGGAATTAAAGGAAGCTCCGAGAGTTGAGAAATGGGAAGGAGTGAGAAGGTTGTCTTTGATGAGTAATGACATTGAGGAACTAACTCACGTTCCTCCATGCCAGAAGCTTGACTTTATTTCTTAACGAGAATCGAGGACTGTGTGAACTTGATGAGGACTTCTTCGACTTCATGAGTGCGGTCACTGTTCTAGACTTGTCACAAACCAACCTGAGGAGCTTGCCGAAAAGTGTAGAGAAATTAGTTTCATTGCAATACCTTAATATATGGGAAACTAGTATAGAAAGTGATAATACAAAAGTATATCACAAGGGCATAACGGACATTGTACCTTCACAAAGTACCGTTGACCAGTCAAAACGGCACATGACCGGTTTGACCAAGTCAAACATGTGAAACGGCATCGTGACCGATTGATCAAGTCAACGGGAATAAATGACCAAAGGACAAGTCTAGCCCGATCGCCTCAAAGCGGCATGAAGCCGATCCATCCGCAAAGATGTGAGGAAACGGATCGACACCTCTACAAACATTGACCAAGTCAATGGTCTCCAAACGGCAGCATGCCGATTCCGCACAACGGCAGCATGCCGATTTGGTACAAACGGCATAAGCTCCAAATAAAGGTACACTGTATACCATTTCTATTAAATCAGTGGTCAAAGCCACACATGGGAGACAGCATTTCCTGCTCCCACTCAACCATTATAAAACTATTACACATGAGGAATATTTATCCTCCCAAAGGTATGGTCTCTACTTTATAATTATTAACTCTTACTTTTGAACCACTTTGTGGAAAAAAGAGGAGAGGTGTCAGTAGATCTAACCACTCTAACCACTCTAGTCCTACATAAGGACTAGAGGGAGAGTGAGGAGGGACAGATCTGGAGCTCCCAAAAAAGAGACAGATACTGTTCCGATATACATTCTCTGCATCTTAATCCAAACACTGACTTTGGCATTGGAGATTCTCCGCCGGAGTAAACTTCCGGTGGTTTTGCAGGTCGCTCAAGGGGCTCCGACCACACTCCCCGGCATGCCATTAGACGGAAAAGCCCCCCTATCCTTCTTTGGATTATCAGAAAGATTGCCAGTTGAGTTGGCGAAACTGTCAAAGTTGAAGTATTTGAATCTGAGCCATCTTCGCCTCAAAGCTAGAGTATCAGAAGGGGTGATTTCTAGTTTGTCATGCTTACAGATTTTGATAATGAGGAACTGTTTTTATAGTTATGAAGATGTAATGGAAAAAAAAGATGATGGGGACGAATATGTTCCACCACGCTTTGCTAATGAGATTGAGCTTTTACAGGAACTGGAGTTTTTTGAGCATCTGAAGGTATTGCATCTGACAATAAGTTCTGTCTGGATCCTTGAGCGTTTGAAAACTAACTTTCAGAATTTGGTAGCAGCTATTGAAGGTGTATGGCTTCAGGATTTCGAAGAGACAGAATCTCTTGATATTTGTTTGCTCGCAAATATGGAGAATTTGTCATATCTTACGTTTGCAGATTGTAAGTTTAAGGAGATAGGTATTGCTGTTCAGGATTCTGCTACTGCAGAAACAAGTCAATCTGCAGTTGTCAGGAGTAGTAGTGGAAACTTCAGTTGCCTTTGCTATGTGTCACTGGTAAATTGCCATTTCTTGAAGGACTTGACGATGATGCTTGTTTTACTTCCAAACTTGGCAACTCTAGTTGTTGTAGATTGCCGGGGAATGGAAGAGATCATTAGTGATGTAAAATTAAGTGAAGTTGTTATTGACACCATCGGCCAAGGAAATCCCAAGCCATTCTCCAAACTCAGCCAGCTATTTTTGTTACATTTACCAAAACTGAGGAGCATTTATCAAAACGCCCTACCCTTCCCACTCCTATCCAACTTTTCTGTGCTGGGTTGCCCAGTGCTGAAGAAGCTGCCTTTCGACTCGAACAGTAGACACGGCCCTATAATTGACATGGGAGCAGCGAGAGAGTGGTGGGAAGCGATTGAATGGGAGGGCGGCGATGCCACTAAAGCTACCTTGTTGCCCCGTTTCAAATGCACTCTCTAGTGAATTCAACCCAAAGGTCAATGATTCTGTGTTTTTTTCTTCCATTTTCACTTCTTCGGATGGTTGCATTGAGTAGTGAACATCAATCATTATTTTGTGATCTGGAATTGAGGAGAAGAAACGGATGGATTTCCTTCTTACAATTCCTTATCAGTTACCACCTGGAGGACTGCTTCCATTGAGTATCTCAGCTTCAGTTCGTCATCAAAATGCTTTGCTTTTTATTTTCTTGAAATATGTAATAATTGCTGGCCAGCAAATTAATAAACAATTTACTTTGTTATTTAGGAACAGCTAATTAAGTACTTGTCATTAATTAATGTTGAAGTTTTCTGTATTACATGTTCTGTAATTACGTGCTGATTCATTGTATTACAGATTTCTCCATGCCCATGGTCTAGCATCAATTACACAATTTATCTTTGATTGGTAGTTCCATATACAGATGCGCCCTGAAACGTTCATTACTAAAGTGTGATGAAATCAACGATCGAGATGAAGTCTCTGAAGTTCCATGTGAGCATGACCTTGTATTTCTAGGAAGGTGACTTTTTTGGTCATAATTTATGAAGAAAATAAAAATATAATTAACAAATATCAACTAACATTATTGAAAGAAAAAAAAGTACATCTAAAAATAAAAAAAGAAAATGACCAAGAAAATAATCATAATTAATTGCTACTATTGTTTTGTTTTTGTAGCCAGCTGCCACTCTTAGCTTTTTTTAATCTAAGGGAAGAAAAATAGATACGTATTAGGTGCACTCTTTTTCGTCCTACCGACAATATATGTCACATTGTATGATTGTACAATTATTTCCTTTAAAAAATGCATTATTAATTAAAAAAACTTATTAGGTGAGTGCGTGAAATGTGTAGAGCTATCATTGGGATGCTGATTTTACAAGCTCGAGGCACATAACAAGGTATACTCTATCATTGGTATATTTATTCTTTCATGTTAGAGATAGTGCTGATTAGTGCTAAAATGTTTAATTATTTATCCTATTTTTCTACTATTTTGGATAATGACACTATTAATTGTGGCTATTTTCCATTCTTTTTTGAAGATTACTGGAGTCAAAACCAGAAGAAAAGGGAATGAAAAGTCATCGTTTGAGCATAAATTTGGTGGAGATTGAAACCAGAAGAAAAGGGAATGAAAAGCCATCGTTTGAGCATAAATTTGGTGGAGATTGAAAGATCCACCAATGACCAATGTGCTCCCTGGACCAAATTCATTTCCTGTTGGGCTGCTAAAAGATAAAAGATGGGCTTGGGCCCATTTGAGAGGGACGTGCCTTGTTCCTGCTTTGTGCGGCTGCTTACTGCAGCTTCCTCCTTTTTATTGAATTTAATTCCCATTAGAATTTCTTAACTAGGATATTTAAACAATTTCAATTAGTTTAATCCTATTTTGTAGGATTGTAGTTGGACTAGGATTTTGTTAAAACGTAGCTGGACAGAAGAGGTCGGCTCTCTGTTCTTCCAGAACGCCACATTCTGCTACTGTTTTGAATTTATTCCATACTTTTCTTTTCTTCTTCCTTTCTTGATTTAATTAATTCATGCATATTATTTGTTTGATTTAATTACGTCGTGCTCTAACTAATTTTTTTATTCTTGGTAAAAGTTCTAGGGTCATAATTCCTTTGTTGTGATATCAAATTAAGCTTCATAAATTCCAAATTTGTATTTCTATTCTTTTTAATTAAATGTCAATTTGTTTTTATTTGATTTAAGCTTGATCACTTTAGATTTTAATACGAACAATTACAGCTTTTCTTAGAAACGTTGGATGCTACATCGTTGATAGGAATCTGCAGGCAACTAATTAGTTTGCGAGCTAATTAAAAAAAGTGCAGAATCTGATTTATAGGAGTAGAAGAAATTCTCTTCTAAATTGGGAAAACTCTCTCCCCGTATTTAATCAACCTTTCAATTAAACTCTATTAGGAGTACCGCCTTAGAGTTATTGATTGGTTAGGGATCCTAGTAGGAGTACCTCCTTAGGACGAGAGTAGGAGGCTCAAAGTACCGCTGGTCTCTACACTCTTTCTATAAAATTTGGTTTTGAAAATATTTGCATCGATGATCAACTACCGTATCATGATCTAGATTGAATTTTTACAGGGAATTTGTCATCATCTGAGTTCATCTAATCATCATTTGTTTACTTTTTTAGTTTCCTCTATTTATTTAATTAATTGCAACATAAACTCCCATTATTGGTATTTACCACGGTTACAATTCTTGGTCATTTAATAAGAATTAATTTAGTCGTGAAATCTCTATGGTTCGATCCTTTTACCACTTCCTACAGTTTTAATTGATTGTGTATGGTAAATTGTAAAATTTATTTTTGTTGGTTTCGGCAACTATGATGTAATTAGAGACATGACTTTCAGGATAGAGAAAGAGAATGTTTTGGTGATGGCTGGAATGGGATTAAAGAAAGCTCCGGTAGTTGAGAAATGGGAAGGAGTGAGAAGGCTGTCTTTGATGAATAATGACATTGAGGAACTAACTCAGGGTTCCTCAATGCCAGAAGCTTGTGACTATTTCTTGGTTGGAATCCAGGATTGTATGAACTCGATGAGAAGTTCTTCCACGTCATGAGTGCGGTCACTATTCTAGACTTATCAAAAACCAGCCTTACGAGCTTGCCCAAAAGTGTAGAGAAATTAGTTTCATTGCAATACCTTAGTATAGGGTCAACTCGTATAAAAATATTGTCAGTTGAGTTGGCGAAATTGTCAAAGTTGAAGTATTTGAATCTGAGCTATCTTCGCCTCAAAGCTACTGTATCAGAAGGGGTGATTTCTAGTTTGTCATGCTTACAGGTTTTGAACATTGGAGAGCTGTTCTTATATTTATGAAGAAGTAATGGAGAAAGAAGATTGTGAGGAATATGGTCCACCATGCTTTGCTAATGAGACATAACTTTTACAGGAACTAAATTTTTTGGAGCATCCGAAGGAATTGCATCTGACAATAAATTCTGTCCGGATCCTTCAGTGTTTGAAAAGGATTTCGAAGAGACGGAATCTCTTGATATTTGTTTGCTCGCAAATATGGAGAATTTGTCATATCTTGGAGTTGGAAATTGTAAGTTTAAGGAGATAGGTATTGCTGTTCAGTATTCTGCTACTGCGGAAACAAGTCAATCTGCAGTTGTCAGGAGTAGTAGTGGAAACTTCAGTTGCCTTTGCTCTGTGTTCTTGACAAGTTGCCATTTCTTGAAGGACTTGACGATGATGCTTGTTTTATTTCCAAACTTGGCAACTCTAGATGTTATAAACTGCTGGGGAATGGAAGAGATCATTAGTGATGTAAAATTAAGTGAAGTTGTTATTGACACCATCGGCCAAGGAAATCCCAAGCCATTCTCCAAACTCAGGAAGCTAGTTTTGTTTGATTTACCAGAACTGAGGAGCATTTATCAAAATACCCTACCCTTCCCACTCCTATTTCAATTTCATGTGGCGAATTGCCCAGTGCTGAAGAAGCTGCCTTTCGACTCGAACAGTAGACACGGCCCTAGAATTGACTTGCGATCAGAGAGAGAGTGGTGGGAAGCGATTGAATGGGAGGGCGGCGATGCCACTAAAGATGCCTTGTTGCCCCGTTTCAAATGCACTATCTGGTGAATTCAACCCAAAGGTCAATGATTCTGTGTTTTTTCTTCCATTTTCACTTCTTCGGATGGTTGCATTGAGTAGTGAACATCAATCATTATTATGTTTGGATGATTGATGTCTTTGGCTGTTGTTCTTTTTCTCCTTATGTCTATAGGTTGTGATCTGGAATTGAGGAGAAGAAATGGATTGATTTCTTTCTTACAATTCAGTTCGTCATCAAAATGCTTTGCTTTTTAATAAACAATTTACTTTGTTATTTAGGAACAGCTAATTAAGTACTTGTCATTAATTAATCTTGAAGTTTTCTGTATTACATGTTCTGTAATTACGTGCTGTGTATTACAGATTTCTCCATGGTCTAGCATCAATTACACAATTTGCTAAGTTCCATATACAGATGCGCCCTGAAACGTTCATTACTAAAGTGTGATGAAATCAACGATCGAGATGGAGTCTCTCAAGTTCTCTTAAGTTCCATGTGGGCATGACCCGTATTTCTAGGAATTTCTAGGAAGGTGACTTTTTTATATATATATATATTTTTTGATAATATTGACTTGAGTGTTATTTGGTAGGTTAGGACTGATTGGGGTTTTTAATTTATTAATTTCTTAATAAATAAAAAAATAATTTAAGAATGTAATAGACTTTTAAACAATAATTTAAGAGTGTAATAATTTTTTTAAAAATAAAACCCTTCATATAAAAATAGTATAGAATCTATAGATATAGATTGAAAAATTCTTGCTTTTAATGGTAAATAAGAGAGCAATCTCCCATGCATGTCTAGGAAATCCTCATAATCAATTCTCTTGGTTTTCTGATTTCATTATTTAGTGGTAGCTCATTTGAATACCTTTCTATAAATTTGAAGAAACATTCTTATTTTTCTATATAAACAGTCTAAGAACTATTTCAGAGCTGTAGATGAACAGGTATCCTAATTTATTAATTTATTATTATTTTCACTAAATTATGCATAATTTCGTGTTTCTTTATAATAATAATTTTGCATAACTTGAAGTAAAATTGTTTAATATTGTATTATTAAACAAGAAATTTATGGTTTTGTGAATTTCTTTTATTTTCTTTATTGAGAGAAAGATCTCTCGCTCTATATATACGTAAAAAGTTATAGAACAGGAAATTTATAATTTTAACTACTATATGGGAAAGAGGTTCAATTAGGGTTTTATCATTTATGAATTTCCTTTTTTGTCTTTATTGAGCTCTATATATAATATGTATACCTAACCTAGTTAAAAATGGTGGAGTTGAGAAGATTTGCAGCGGCAACTCCATCTCACGGTATAAAATTTAATGTATTGTTTTTGGTAAATGGTTTAATTTTCTTAATAATTATATTGTAAATATGTAATTGTACGTTTATATATTCAAGTTCTAATAGCGCATTTTTTTATAAAATAAGTCATGGATTCGATCTATAATAGTTTGAAAAAGATTCAAACTTATAGGTTTTAATGAAGAAAAAATAATTAATTTTTGAATTTTATTTATTTATTTCATGGATTAATGACACAGGTAATGAAGATGTCAACTAACCTTATAATCTACGGCTCGGTCGGAGGCGTGGCTTTGTTGATAGTCTGCTTGATGCTTCTTATAATATCTTGCATAGGAGGAGGGCGAGGAGGAGGAGGAGGAGGAGGGAGCGCCTAGATTAAACTTTTTTATTATTTTTATTATTTTCATTATTAATAATTATTTTTTCTTGTCTTCTTATTGTCTTGTCATAATGAGACACTTATTTTTAATGAGAAAATAAGAATAAAAAATAATATATTTTTAATTCTATTCATGAGTTTAGTTATTTTCGTTGTTAGGTTTGGTCATGGGCTATCTTCTAACTGGATTGATAATTAAATACTTGTACTAATATTAGTATAAAATAATAATTAAAATAACGATAGAAATATTCACACTCCTCCAATTAATTGATTCTTAATATTACACTCGATCGAATACTATATATCTAAGAAAATAATTACTCTCATTTAAAATAATTATAAAGCAATTCTGTGCACTTTCTCAATTGCTTCGGTTCGGTTGCAATTGAATTGATATGAGATACTAATTTCCAAGCCTTGTATTTATAAATGGAGCAAAATTAACTTTTGTATTAATTAATATCAAAAGTGGTCGGCTGCACATGGAAAGCATCTAATTCACATGAATGGACGGTTGGTGCACATGGATGAGTGCCTGATCAAAAACCTGATCCCTAGTCACTTGTTATTATTATCCACGCTACCAAACATGAATTTGTATATAGTGTTCTCAAATATTGACATGATCGAATATTCCTATTATGGAAAATATTGGAGAATTTTATAGATTAATTTGCTAGCGTCAGCAGAAAATAGCAAGAAAAGAAAGAATCAATCGTCAGAGAAATTTGTAACATTGCACTCGTTGGATAGTAGTGTACTACAAATTGTTTTAAAAATTGACACTTGCTTTGGCTTTATTATATATTTTTTATATATTTGAAGATGAGATTGGAATTTAATTATGTTTTAATATTTTGCTAGATGACTGGGCACAACCTTATTTTATTTTATATATTTTTATTAAAATACTAATTTGTGTGTAGTGCCGGCAAAGCATTTTGTCTCGAGCATTGAGACTCATTTGGGCTCACGTGCTTCTTAAGTCTTCTGGACAATGGGCTAGAACATGTGTAGGTCATTTTAAAAGGTTTTTAGAATATGATAGATATAGAAAATTCTAAATACTCAATCTCTACAATTGATTAGGAGTAGGTGGGAAATGATGATCCTAACCTACCGCCCATTGAAGAGACTTCTGTATATAAATAGGAGTGGAGTCTCATTTATACATCATCAAACAATCAAGCTAATACATAAGTATTCTCTCACATATTCTCTTGAGTTTTCTTTTCTAAGTTCTTAACTCTTTAGCTTTATTTGTGCTAATATCTTCTAAGCTTGTGGCTTAGTGTGTTTGTAGGCTGATTTACCAAGCAAAATGACGAGCTAGCTAAATACCGTACGGGACAATTACTGCGCAAAATACTCATCCCGAGACAATTTTCTTTCGCGCTAGTCATAAATTTAAATACGTGGGATTTTTGCCAACCTTACTCAACACCAAACACCCAAAAAGAACAAGAAAAGAAAAGGGACATCGATCATGTCTCATAATTCCATCAGTACCTTTTCTATCAAGCTACCAATTAGCTCAGCCCCTTCTTCTTTCCCATCTTCACGACAACAGCAGCATCCTTCTCCTTCGCTTTTCCATGGTGAGTGGTTTTTCCATGGCGAATGCTCACCCCTAATTATGTATAGTCTGAAGTCACTTAACTTTCAACTTATTGAAATCAAAAGAATATAGAAAAACCTTCTACGAGTAGTTTTCTTCACCCCCAAACTCAAATATGTTGTCTATTTTTGTTGTTATTAACTTACTACTGATACATACATAACTAATTTTTATATATTAAGTTGTTATTTTTTTCGCACACACGTCATTCTAAAAAATTTGACGCTTAAACAAATAAAAACATGACATGTGTCATGTAAAAATGTATCAAATTACGACAAACATATAATGTAAAAATGTTATTAACTAATCCTAGTTTAACCAAATGTTTCATGTTCGAACCCTGAATATGCAATTGTATTAAAATTTATGATTAGATAAAGCTTTACTTCCTTCTGAGATCCTACCCAACTCGAGTATCTCGGCACCCAATAACATAATTACTATATATATTCGATGGACCCACTGAAGTTTACTTTTGTAGTTGCGGGTGGCGCTAAAGACACAAACATTAAGGGTGGTAATGGTGTGCACCAAAGATCAAGATGCAGTGCTCTATCCAAGCCTCGCACTCAAGGTACCATCTAATTATTAATTTCCTATATATATATATATATATATATTATGATAAATAATATTTTAATTTTTTATTCTTTTTATTTTTCAATAAATTAATTATATTATACATGTATATGTTAATGCAGACATAGTTGATGATCAACAAAATGGACTGCCTGTCGTGAAGGAATATGGCACACTTGAGGTAATTAATTAATTTAATTTGATTGAGTGAATTAATTAATTAATTGTTTAATTATAATCTTATATATTATTTACAATGGTTACAATTATTTAGAATATTGTTATTCCAACGACGTCGTGGAATGAGAATGAGATATTAAAGGAGCAGTATGTGAAAGAGATAAAATCGATTTTGGGATCCATGGGAGATGGAGAAATAAGCATTTCAGCATACGACACCGCATGGGTTGCTCTTGTAGCAAACGAGAGAGATGAAAAAGATGGAGAAATTGGTCCTCAATTCCCATCTTGCCTGCAATGGATTTCGGAGAATCAATTGGCGGATGGCTCGTGGGGTGATGCCCTTATCTTCTCACCCCACGACCGCTTACTCAATACATTGGCTTGTGTTGTTGCTTTGAAAACATGGTCTATCCACCCTTATCAATGCCAAAAAGGTCCTCTCTCTCTCTCTCTACCCATAAGATTTTACCTAAGAAATGAGAGTGTGAAAACCATTTCTTGGTGAGTTTAGTTAATAATTAAGCTTGTTTGGCTAATTAATTATGTGAAATGATCAGGAATAGAATTCTTTAGAGAGAATTTATGGAAGCTGGAAGATGAGAATTGTGAAGAGCACATGCCTGTTGGCTTTGAGATTGCGTTTCCTTCGCTTCTCGAGATCGCCAGAAATTTAGGTATTGAAGTTCCTCTTCATTCTCCTGTGCTGCGCAACATTTATGCCTCCAGAAATCTAAAGCTGGAAAGGTAATTTGAATACCTCGAAATAAACATTTATTGCCCTCATGGCCCTTCGTTGGGAAAACTAGTAATAATTTATACTGTACATATTTATTAGGATACCAAAGGACGTAATGCATAATGTACCCACAACACTACTCCATAGCTTAGAGGGAATGCCCGGATTGGACTGGGAAAAGCTTCTAAACTTGCAGTGCCAAGATGGCTCTTTCTTGTTCTCTCCTTCCTCCACTGCCTATGCACTCATGCAGACTAATAAGGATGCACATTGCCTCACTTACTTACATAAACTCGTCCAAAGATTTCAAGGAGGAGGTAATTATCATTTTCATTTTTAACTACTCATTGTCTTCTTCTTCTTCTTTTCTTAAAAGAAAGTTATTTATATATGGGTCGAGAATTGAGTCAAATTTAAATACCTGAATGTCTCGGTATCACACTGTTCAGTCCCAACGGTGTACCCGGTGGACTTGTTCGAGCACACATGGGCTGTGGATCGGTTGCAGCGCCTAGGAATCTCTAGATATTTCCAAGCTGAGATCCAAGAATGTGTTAATTATGTCTACAGGTATTCATTCCTACAGAATTTTATTTTTTTCTTTTCGTTGTTCATTTTTTATTCCAATGTTATTAGTTTGTATTTTTTAATTCTTTTTTATCTTTTCCATAAGTTACTGTACGAATAACTCATTTATATTTACTGAATGGGAAGCCACTTAATATTGTAATTAATTTTCTACAGATATTGGACTAAGGATGGCATCTGTTGGGCTAGAAATTCTAATGTTCATGACATTGATGACACATCCATGGCATTCAGGATTCTCAGACTGCACGGCTACCATGTTTCCGCTGGTAAATTTCACACACATCCATGACACATCCACGGCATTCAGGATTCTAATATTGTCTAAAATCACTAGAGT
Source organism: Viola odorata (assembly GCA_963691705.1). Classification (NCBI taxonomy): domain Eukaryota; kingdom Viridiplantae; phylum Streptophyta; class Magnoliopsida; order Malpighiales; family Violaceae; genus Viola; species Viola odorata. The sequence goes on from OY829542.1 coordinate 58,333,705, forward strand.
GAATTATTTTTTTCTTTCTAAAATTGTTTTGAGGGGTAAAAAAATTAAATGTTTGGGTGCAGAGGTGTTCAAGCAATTTGAGAAAGGTGGAGAGTTCTTCTGCGTGGCGGGACAGTCAACGCAGGCAGTGACCGGAATGTTTAACCTATGCAGAGCTTCTCAGGTGATGTTTCCCGGCGAGAAGATCCTTGCGGATGCTAAACAGTTCTCGTCACACTTCCTCACACAAAAACAAGCTGCTGATCAACTCCTAGATAAATGGATCATAACCAAAGACTTACCGGGAGAGGTGCATATCTCCATTTTTCTTATTTTTTAATAACTTTTTTGATTTTTTTATAAATTTTAATAATATATTAATATAAAAAATTATTTTTTAATGCAACATTAGGATTTCAGTCGGAAAATCTAATTCGACGTGTTTCAATATATTAGATACTAAAATTTGGGGATCCAAACATTGGAGAATAAAGTGTGAAAGTGCTTATACCATTGCCATAATATTTCTCTTAAATTTATAAACACTGCCCTTATTAATTATAAGGAAACTAAGTAAAAATGTTTTAATTAATGTTAATGTACAGGTGAGATTTACATTGGAGGTGCCATGGTGCGCAAGCTTGCCTCGAGTGGAGGCAAGGTACTATCTTGAGCAGTACGGTGGCGAAAATGATGTATGGATTGGCAAGACTCTTTACAGGTACGTACTGTGATCACCTATGTACAAGACACATTTTGTTAGCAGCTCGATGAATTTACATTTTTCTGCTCCACCATATATAAATTCATCGGCTCACAAAAAGCTACACAAGTGCTATATCGAAAGATTTTTTTCCGAAAACACTATTATTTTCTCTAGTTAACTAGGAAGTAAGTAGTGATTTTATTTTTTCTCAACCCAGGATGCCAAATGTGAACAACAACTCATACCTGCAGCTCGCAAAGCTAGACTTCAACGAGTGCCAGGCTTTGCACCAGATGGAATGGGACAATTTCCAAACGTATGTATATTTATGTATTTTTAATTTTATAGCTACATCTGAAATTTACGATGGAATAATATTAGAGATATTAACACTTTTACTAACTTTTATACTAAAAGTACACGAGTCATCTTCATACGATTATTCATTTAAATAAATAAATAATATAATATAATTAGGAATAAATAAATCTCAACCATATATTGAGGTATCCGTTAATAAAATTTTATTATTAAAATAATTAATATTTCGAGCATTATTATTTCCGATGTGGCAGGTGGTGCCAACAATCCAATCTGAAAGAATTTGGACTGAGCAGAAGAGCTCTCCTCTATGATTATTTCTTGGCGGCAGCCAACATCTTCGAGCCAGAAAGGTCCAAAGAGCGACTCGCTTGGGCGAAGACCGCAACCCTACTCGATACCATTCAGGCTTTCTTCGACGATCGGTCGGACAACGACACCGATTGTCGCCAACACAGACGAGCTTTTGTCCACGCATTCAAAAATGGCAATGTTGATGATCATGGCCGGCACCTTGTACTTAATGGAAGGTATATATATATATATATATATACATACATGATTAAATCTAATTTTGTTTTTAATGATTGGTTATCGAGAGAATTCAATTACTTAACATTTTTTTATGTTCATTTATAGACATAAAAATTGTTTTTAATTAACGCTGTTATTTTTACTGTAAAAAAAATGGGCTCTATTTTGCTTTCAGGATGTCCGGTGACAAGAAAATGCAACAACTGCTCTGGACGGTGCTCAGAACCCTAAAAGACATCAGCCAGAGTTCACGTCATGCTGTAGGTTACGCTACGATTTTTATTTTTTTAATAAGTGGGGGTGGAATTCGAACATGATTTTTTTTTATAATTACTAGCAAAGCTCTGTATGTAATATTTGATACTATTTTGTTGTTGAGAATTGGAATGTGTGTTTTGCATGCAGTGGGAGAAGTGGCTGGTAAAGTGGGAAGAGGAGGGTGATCGGCGCCAAGGAGAAGCTGAATTATTAGTAGAAACCATAATTCTGAGCGCTACTGCTGGGAATTTGGTTTCTGGCCGGGAGCTGCCTCATGATCAGTACCAGCGACTCGCTAATATTGCAAACAGTTTATGCATTCATCTGTCGTCGAAGCATAATAAGAGTACTGATTACGACAGCCGAAGTACTGGGTCACATCCCGGGAATGGGCGAAACACTACGCAAAATACTCATCTGGTGACGATTGGCCCAGAAATAGAATCTGAGATGCAACAACTTGCGCAACTAGTACTTCTCCGAAATCCATGTGATGAATATGGGTGTAGCAGCATGGGTTCGAATGTGAAGCAAGCTTTTCTAGCAGTGGCCAGAAATTTTTACTACACTGCTATCTGCGATCCTGAGACCATCAACAACCACATTGCAAAAGTGCTCTTTCAAAAAGTACATTAGTTTATCTTTTTCTTGCACAAACTTCTATGAATAAAGATATTTTAATTGATTTTTCTAGTTCAATTGTTCAATTTTTTATATTTATTTATTTAACAACAATTTGATTGTTGTTATAAGGTATCAAGCAACTCCAACATTTGAAAACAATCATGCATGCAAACCACAAAGAAGAGAAGGTACTTTTATTGAGACCAAAACTTGTTTAAAATCTTAAGCAGCAGCTGGTAAAACCAATCTAACACAATTCCTCCCGCAATGCCTCGCAACATCACTTCCTCTATCTTCCAGCACCAACAGCAATCACTCCCAGTCTCGCATTTCCCTCTCCCCACATCTCGTTCACATGCATGACCTCCTCCTAACTGTATCTCCGTTGAAATTCATCTAGGAAGAGTTTTGCAACACCCACTCCACAAGAGTTGGTATGGCAAATCCTGTTGCAGCCCGCTTCTTCTCACTCCAGACAGGGCCAGCAATGTCAATGTGCATCCATTGAACCTTCTCATCAACAAACTGCAAAATCATATAAATTTTCAGAGTTACGCTCCTAGGGTGTGCAACCAAGCCCATAGTCAGAGTGGGACAGTACAGAGACAAAAGACCACAGCATGCAATTCTACTGCATATTTGTCTTTTGAATCTTTCATTCTCGACAGACATGCAAATTGCAGCAAGATTTGAATCTTTCATACTCAACAGACATGCAAATTGCAGCTTACTGCTTCAATGGCGATACATGTGCAATGCAACAAAAATTGCAGAAACCCTTTTTATCATGGGTATAATATGCTGAAGTTAGAAATGCATTTGCTACCCAAACTCTTCACCTTGAAATGCCAATGCTGACACTCATTCGTGGACTGGAGACATGATTAGTGGACACTAGAAATCTGCTAATAATTATACATTAGTTCTTCTTTTTCCAGATAAAAATATACACAAGCCCTAGAACTTAAGGCATACTGCCACTTGAAAGCTAAAATCAGAGACACTAAGTTTACGAATAACATACAGCATACTACTACTGAATAACAACATGGTAAAGTGACATGACAAATTACCTGTTTCAAAAACAGGGCTGCAGTGATGGCACCACCTTGACGACCACCAGTGTTGACCATATCAGCTACTCCAGATTTCATGGACTCCCAGTAACTTTCCTCTAATGGCATTCTCCAAAGTTTCTCCCCACCAACCTCTGCTGCACAAAATACCTCCTTTGCAAGCTCATCACTGGGTGTAAAGACACCTGCAAAAAAGACAAGGGACCACCCACATTTTATTGGAGGAGTTGATGAATAAAGGGCAAATGAGTAATATGGAAGAGTGCCGATCTAAAAAATGCAAGTAAATACGTGGGTGTACTAAGCTCACTACCTAAATGCTAAAGTTCTTGCAAGTATGACTTCCGATACTTTTCACAGCTTTCAAGAATTTGTACATAAGCTCACTGTTTTCTTTTTGCCATCATAAAGTTCATGTTGAATTTAACTACAAATTTTGGAGATGTAGACACGCTTAATATAAGATCAAAAAGCATATACATCTTTTTATATTTTTTCATTTTTTTCCTTCTCTTGTATCCAACAGTACCACACCTACCCCCAAATTGGCCAACATCAACAAAAAGAAAGGATCCAGAATCAATGATAAGAATCTCATGACGACTATAAAATGTGTATACCTGCAATCGAGGGCCCTAGAGCAACCACACATGCCCCAGTTAATGTTGCTAGGTCAATTACCTGGAAACAAGAAACAAGTGTCAATTTTTAATTTTTTTTAATCCAAACTAAACAGCAACACAACACTCAAAATTGGTCCCAAAAAAACCACCAATTTGCTGTCCTGTAAATAAAGGATCAGCAAGCTACGAAACTTTAGCAGAAGATAATACAGTATGAAACAAAAATTATTTTAAAATACTGATCCAATATAATGTACACAAGAAGCTAATCATATCAATGACATTGAAAACATGTTCGGGCATTAAAAACATACAACAAATTGTTTCAGTAAAACACATAATCTAGCAAAACAATTTCCAAATAAAACATAATTCTCTAAGGATTTTCATTCCTTTATTCACAGCATCAACAACAATTATAAAAGATCAGTTCAAAAGAAATTGCTACAGCCACACTCATTCTAGAAAACAATTCATCAGAGATTTATTAACAACTACTTTACTGCAAAAGGAAGTTATAAAGAAAATCAGTGTTTTCATAAACAACAAAAAAATATGACCTGCACATCCAAATTCAACAAAACTTAAGTTGTGTAATAAATTTATAACTAAAAGTACCTTCTCGACACCCTGGTTACAGGCATATACTAAAGCATCTGCAAGTGTAAGTCTGCCTTCAGCATCAGTATTATTGACCTGCAATAGAATATCAAGGACGACATTACATTATCTGAACTGATGAACCCCCAAAATACCTAATCAAGATTGAAGTCCAGGATGGCTATAAAGGAGGTTGTCAATTAACAGGCAGTACAGCTATACCTCAATTGTCTTTCCATTTGAGGCAGTGAGTATGTCTCCGGGCCTCATACCAGTTCCACTAATCATATTCTCACAAGCAGCAACAATAAAATGAACCTGAAAAAACAAGCATTCTGTCAGATCTTAGGACATGTCAAATTTTTTATTTTACATTTTAAGAAGGAAAAGATGGACGTGAAATTCAGAATAGCGGAAAAACAAGACTGACGTGTGATGTCAGAGCATGATTCCAAGTAGCAATGGAAGGACCATGAATATGCAAATGGCTTACCTCTACTCCAGGAGGCTTAATTTGGCCAATGGCTTTTGCTGCACCTAGCACTGCAGCTGAACCTCCCATGTCAAATTTCATGAGCTCGATTGAGCATCCAGGTCCAGTCTTTATGTTGTAGCCACCACTGAAAACATGGAAGATATAATACTAAAGACCCTTCAGAGACATAACTCTAAAACAACTGAAGAACAAACAGAATAAGTAGAATTGCAAGCATGTGATGAAGCCACTGTTAGCTTTGACATGAATAGAGGAAAAAGCCAAACTCCACTGACAAAGCAATTTTTGCTTCCCATTACAATCATTAGAGCCGAAAGTATGGATCGAACACCTTTTATCTAAAAAAATTGCCAGTTTAACATTCAACTCACAATTACTAGCCATTCCATACAGATATGACATATAATGACATGGCACATTCAGCACATTTCATATCATTAAAAGGGCCCTATGTGTGCTAAAAGATATGTCGAAAAACATGCTTGCAATGATGTCACAATGAAAAGGAACTATGTTATGTGTGGTGCACTAAAGCAAGCATTCCACATAAAGCAGCGTAGAATGCATAGAGGGGACAGAAGCATGAATGCCGAACTGACAAGTGATTTGCACAGGATGAATTTTAAACCATCTCCTACCATAATGATTGCAAAACTACAGCATAAAATATTGAACTTCTAAATATTCCAAAAAATAAGAGAACATTGAACTTCCAACTGTCATATGCACCTAATCAGTTGATCCACATCATATAGGCTAGCATTTCAAAGAGAGAGAGAAACTAGAGAAGGTCAAACTGTGCAATCACCTGTCAAAAGTCAACCCTTTCCCAACTAAAGCTAATTTTGTTTTAACAGACCCACTTGAAGGCTTATAGCATAAATGGATGAAACGTGGACGATTGGCAGAGGCTTCTGCAACCCCTAGATAGCTCCCCATTTTCAACTCTTGACACTTCTCTTCATCCAAGATGGTAGCAGAAAGAACATCGCTGTATGTGGAAGCAATCTTTGAAGCTTCTTCAGCAAGTGCCTCTGAAATACAGATCAATGACAAAAGTTAAACACCATATACATGGCACAGGCACGCAATGACAAACTTGCATGCATACTAATGTCTGTGGTAATGGATATTAATACACTACAATGCAAATCACATTACTAAAGCGCACAAACAGATAATGAGCTCACAATTCCAATAGGTTTACTATAAAGGCAATGGTACAAAAGAATATGTAACCATGGGGCTAATACATACCAGGTGTCAGAACATTGGCTGGTGAATTCACAAGCTCTTTCCCAAATATCACACCAGAGGAAAGATATTCAGCGTATTTGAGTTTCTTCTCTAATTCAGGTCCAGTTCCAAGACCAAGAATATCCACAGATTTAAGTGCTGATTTCTTCGAATCTGACTTATACCTAGTATCTTCATATGTCCCTAGCACAGCCCCTATCACCCAAAAAAAACATCCATACAAATTAACACAATCTTATGATATCCAAATATAAACACTAGATGCTATCACGTCCAAATATAAATACCAGATGCTATGGCTGAAGCAGCATTGCGCTTAGATTCCTCTGGGATGCTTTCTGTTGAGGCAAACACAACAGCAACATTGCTGGCTTGAGCAGACTTTGCAGCGGCTGCAACAGCCTCACCAAAGTTACGAAAAGCAAAGGTGTTTGAAGCAGACTGTCCAAGCCCAATCAAACCAACCCTCTTGGAACCAAGACCAGGAAGTCTAAGAACCAAGGATTGGCCAGCCTTTCCTGTAAAATCCTCCTCAGAAGAGGCCTCACTCAAATGGCCACCCAACTGGGCATCAATCTTCTTGAGAAGAGAGTTCCCAAACTTTGTGCTCTCGTCCTTGGCCATATCTTTCTCGGTGACACCGACTGCAAGAACATCTCCTTTCCATTCCAGCACATCAATGTCCTTTGCAGCAAAAGAGATCTTCAAAAGCAAACAAGTAACAAAAAGGTTAGTATTTCAAGACAAACCAAAGACACGAAGCTCGAGTTTCACGGACACCGCCTACAAAAATTTGATGAAAGGACAAAGTAACATGAACAAATCACAAGACATCAAAACCATATCTGATACCCGTAACTAAATCAATCTGGTCATATCTATTCATCACATCTTTAAAGCATAGATCAAAATATTTGTATAAAAGATAGTAGAGAGAAATTACTGATATAAGAACAGTTGACCAACAATTTAGCTCAAAGTATCTTAGTCAAACGAGATCAGAATCATAAGCTCATCACAGTTAGAGTAAAGAAACAAGGATTTTAACCAGTGATGACGCTCAATGCTACAAATTTATCGATGTTGACTAGCACAATTAGAACTGCATAGAAATGGCATGAAAAACAGAATACCCATCTCGAAAAATAATCAATCTAACCCACAAATCTCCAACAACGCAAAGAGGAAAACAAAGTGGGTTTTATCTATTTAGAGCAAAGATTGAACAAAAAAGGGACCTTGGGGTGATCGATGGAAGCAGGATGAGTGAGCCCGAGATTGGCCCGAGCTATAGAGTGAGCCATGCGTTTTGCTCCTGAAAGGGAGATTCTTGTAAGAGAAGGTCTAGTAGCTCTAACTAGTTTCGTGAAAAACAAGGAGGAGGAAGCGGAGGAAGAGGATGAAACGGAAGGAACAACGAGGAGGAGTGAAGAAGAAAAGGAAGTAGCAAAGGACACGAGTGTGGTAGCGGCCATTTTTTAGTGTGGGAGTGTCTATGTATTTATAATGAACTCTTTTCCTTCAATTCGACAAAGCATAGATAATTGTATTATCAACCGACATCAGTGTGACCTGACCTGGCCTGACCATCTGAAGAAGGCGCGGCTCGGCATGGCATGGCATGGCATGGCATGGCCTGCCTGGCTGGCTGGCATCTATGTGTTCCTTATCTTATGCTAACGCAAAGGCACGTCATCCAACCTATTTTTTCTACTTTCCTCCTAATATTAGATTCGATTCGATGCAACTAGCCTTCATTTTGAACAAATTGCATATATAATAAATGAAAAAAATTATAAAACGCATTTTTACCTAATATTCAAATGACACCCAATTCGTAATGTGTTCAATATGAACTATATATTCATCAAATTTACCTAACCATACCTCAATCTTGAAATTGCATTAAATTTATTTGATTCTTCTTAAGGAGACTTTAGCTTATGTTGATGAGGAAAATATAAAAAAATAAAAAATGACACGGCTCCACATCATTTTTTAATTTTTTTTATTAAAAAAAATCATATTATTTTTTTAATTTTTCTAAGTAAAATTTTAAAATTAGAGTATAATTTATTAAAATTGACAAATATGATGTTTAAATTGAGCAAATTATAAATTGAGGTAAAATAGGTACGAAGGCTGATTTTTTAACCTTTTCCTATATATTAATGTGAAAATAGGTAAAATAAATACATATGTTCAAGAGTTTGTCAATTATTTTATCAGTAAAATGCCCAGAAGTTTTGCTTCTCCTCCAAGCTGAAAAAGGCCCTTACCTCTTTTCAAAAAAAGAAGAAAAAGCCTCTTACCCCTACTGCCCTACTGCCCTACTTCCTCTTCCTCATCGCACAACATAAACCCAGACATTTAAATAAAAGAAAAAAGAGTAAAATCAGAGCAGAGGAGAAGATGGTTGGAACCAACTTGAAAGCCGAGACAATGAAGCTGATGGAGAAGAGAAGCGCCATGGAAGCTGAGATGGACTCCATTATCCACCGCCTCTGCCTGCCCAGCGGCCCCGGCCTCTCCGGTAACCTCGTCGACTCCGAGGTCCTTTTCTGTTCCTCTTACTAATACAACCCTAGAATTTTAATTAACTTCACTAACTAATTACAAATGTCTCGATTTTTCTCTGCTCAAACGCTTTAGGGATTTCCTCGCACCGATATTGACATTCCTGTTGTCAGAGCGGAACGGCACCGTCTTTCTGGTACTTCGATTGTCATTCTCACTTCTCATTTGCTCTTCTTTAGTGGTTAAATTCAGGATAGTTCTTGAAATGCTTCTTCTTTGTCATCTTCCTCAGTAACAGATGCAATATTCATATGTTCTAAGTGATAATATACTTGTTAATATCTGTAGAACTGCGATCTGATTACAAGCAAATCACGGAGAAAATAGATGGAAATATACAACTTCTTCATTCCGCAAGAGTTTCACTGAAACCCTCCGTCTCTCCAGACCCAGGTAGTTGTACTTGTGCATATCTTTCAATGTAGATTTTGAAACCTTTCCCATACCTAATATCTGTTATAGCCTTTTTAACGTTTGTTGGATGCAATAGGATTCACTTACTAGTTTTCCTTCTCTCTGCGTGGTAAAAATGATTCTTTAGGTGATCAGAGCTCGGCAATGGACTATGTTGTTGCATCTCTGCCCTCTGTTTTGAGAGATTCTTCCAGTTCCATGGATGTTGACATGCTCGCCAGCATACCTTTTGCGGTGGTTGATGAAATTTCTGATGCATCCCCAACTGCCGAGGATGGTTTACAACTTGGGGACCAGTTGATTAAATTTGGGAATGTGGAGTATCAAGCTGGTGAGAATCTTTTGCAGAAGCTTGCTTCTGAGACCCAGACAAATCAGGGTCGTGCATTATCCCTAGTAGTTATGAGGCAAGGTTCCCCAGTTAACTTAACGGTGACACCTAGAGCATGGCAAGGCAGAGGTCTACTGGGGTAAGTATTCCATTATTTTCTTCTTGTCTGTATTTGTCAAAGTTTGTTTTGGTTCTTGAATGATTCCTGTCAATGGCAATATCCTTGTTGAATGATTGTGCATTTTGATTAAGAATTCTTGCACTCGTACTTAATTAATATGTTCTACTTCTCAATGTATTGGCATGTGGTATAATTATCACCAACTCCATGAAATAAAACTTTGACCTCCTTTTAGAATTACTCAATTGATTTCCAGCACAATTGATGCTTTGCGCTGCGTAGTGTTTCCTATCCTTCATTTGTTGAAACTTGAAATTACTTCTTACTCCATATAAATTCCCTTAGATTTGTCCAGATTGTGAAGCAGAGTTTGCTTCAGAGGAGATATTGTTGCAAGTTACAGAATTCTTCAGTTCATCTGAAGTATGGACTCAAGAAAGAAATAAAACAAAATTGGACACAGTGATGAAAATTAATAGTTAAGATGATGTCATGACGGGATAGGGCTCAGGATTGGTAATGGGGGAATCCACATGTTTTTGAATTTTGTTTACTTGTCCTTGAAGTTCCATTGTTGGTGTTATCTTGTTATTTGCATAAAATTATTGTAATGTTATTAGATGGGAAGTAGTAGTTTCTTTTTGAACATCGACACTTCTTGCATTTCAAGCGCCAAAGCTCAGCTATGTTGCCTTGGCAGATTACGTATCTATTTGGTCTTGTAACAAGTACAAACATGTACTCGGATTAAACTATAGTAATCATTCTGAGATGAATTTGTGTACTTTTTTTCTGGAAAAAAAAAGTTTTTTCCTGTATGGTCGATTTTGCAAACTTATAGGAGACTGACATAAATTATGTGTGCATGTAAAAAGATATTTTAAATACCTGTGTGTCTAATCTCTACAAGAGGAGCACTGCTTGTTCCAGATTTCCTTGACTTTTATAAGTTTAAACTTAGAAGACAACCCGGTCGTTGAGTTTAAGTGGGACTTGTGCTAGCAAATCTCCTTTCTATTGGGGTCAAAGTTGTGTATTACACTGTTATTAGAACTGCTGCAGCTAACCTCTTCTCTAACATATCACCTTATGAACATAATCGTCTCTTATATGCCTTGCTATTCATCGGATTACTAACTGGTGTTTTTTGTTTGATGATGGCAGTTGCAGTTTTCGGATCTTGTAATGGATGAAATTTGAAGCTTAGCTAATCGGGTGCACTAGGTTGGGTGTGGTTGATTTTTATTTCTGTAAGGGGCAAGACCAGTGCTTGTAAAGGCACATTAACATGAACTCTGTTTCTTTTTTGTGGGAATGAGGATATGAGGATTGGTGTAGCAATTTGATATGCAAGTAGCCTCTTTCATATAAATACACCAATATTTGGATGACTTGAGTTTTTGCAGCGAAGTGTCTGAAAATAACTGCTACGGGTTCAGTTACCTCCTTCGCCTCCTTTGTTTCTAGTTTCTTTCTTTAGATTTTTTTTTTTTTTTACTCAGCTTGCGAGGTGGATCTTCTCTACTTACATTGCTCAAATTTTGGGATACTGCAGTCAATCAATGTTTTTTTTTATGCAAAAGATCTAAACATATCAAATCTTATTAGGTTTTGATGAGCCAAAGCTTGTTTAATAAATAAACTAAAAGGATTTTTAATATATAAAATGTTAATATGTTTAAAAATATATATATAAAATAGATGGCGGTGATGCTTTGTAAAAATGAATGTGTTTAGTATAATTTCTTTTCCTTTAAAATCTTTATTTACACAAGTGTGTTTAATTAAAAAAAACCAAACCAAAACAAAACAAGCAACATGCGCAAGAAAAGCATCAAAAGAAACCGGTGATAGCCTGTAAAATACCGCTCCCTACTGGCTGTCCCAGTCAGCATCACTCAATAAACAAACCTGATTTCTCCCTTTCACTCATTGCATCTTCACTTCTCTCTCTCTAGATTTTAGTGAGAGAGTCTCATTTGACTTCTCACAGATCAGTTGATCCGTTTCATTCATTTCACCACATTTTCTTGGAAGAGAAAAGGAAACGCATGAAAATGGAACTTGTGCAACTTCTATAGAGAATGTGAGAGTGTCAGCTTTATGCGTGGCATGCCAGACAGTGAAACGACACAGTTTAAAAACCCAGCTCTTGTATTTTGAGGTAACAAACAGAAGAGCTTACTCTCTCTCTCTCTCTCTCTCTATCTCGTTTTTAACAATGCAGTATGGAATCTTCATGTTTCGAGGCTCATATTCTGAATATGCTACTACAATTTAAGTGCTTTCTTTTTGTTGTCTAGTTTTTGAACTGGGACTTTTTTCTTCCAGCAAATTTTGAAGTCCTTTTGTGAAATTTGAAAGGGAGGGTTTCTCTTCTGAGGATTGGATACTAGGAGGGTTTTGGTTGGTTTTCTGTTTCATGGTGAAAGTGTAATTTTTTGAAGTGGAAAGGGTGAAAAGCTGAAATCTCTTACTTCCTTCATAGCTGAAGGTGTATATGCTCAACAAATGTGGGTACTTCAATCCTTGTAAATTGACCTGGGCTTCAGTCACCAGCAGGGAAATGAGGGTCTCCATGAATTTTCTTGCTGGGGTTTTGGTGGGTTCTTTATATTCTGAAGAAGGTTTGGAGAGTTTGTAAATTTTGGTGATTTTGAAGGGGAGAGGACAGGATCTCTTGCAAATCTTTGTAAATCAAGGGGTTTTGTGCAATGTCAGGCGGTCCAAGAGTGAGGTCAATGAATGTGGCTGATTCAGAGGCAAGGCCTGTGTTAGGACCTACTGGAAACAACAAGGCAGGGTCATTGAGTATGCGAAAGCCTGCTTCAAAACAATTAAGAAAGGTTGAAAAATCACCTGACGAGGAGGCTGGCTCAGTTGAAGAGAAGAAAACCATTACAGTGTCTCGTTTTGGTGCTTTATCCCCAAAATCGCATCCGCTCAGTGTTCCTTCAGTGCTTCGCCGCCATGAGCAGTTGTTGCATTCAAATTTGTCACTAAATGCTTCTTGTTCATCTGATGCATCCACGGATTCTTTCCATAGCAGAGCTTCTACGGGTAGGTTGACTCGGTCATATAGTGTTGAGAGTAGGAGGAAGCAGTATGCTTCAAAGCCAAGAAGTGTTGTTTCTGATGGGGGTTTGGAGTCTCCACCGCCTGCTGATGGTTCACAGACTAAGAAAAGTTGTACTTGGGTGACACCAAATACTGGTGCGTTCTCATCTCTTTGATTTTAGTTTCGTGTGATCTTGGAAAGTGAGCAATCTGTTTAGAATAAGTAACAATGAAGGTTACAAGGTAGTTGTCACTCTGATTGGGCTTATTGTAACAGAGTTAATCATCATCTAATACTACTAACATACGTATGCAATAGGATTTCATGGTCTGTGTGGAAGTAAGTGTTCTAATGCGCTGGGTTTGTGTACAGTCCCTAACATGTAGCCCTGACTTTGATTAACACGATATCCCTAACATGTAAACCTGACTTTGATTAATACGATATAGTTGGAGAAAAGGAAATCTTTTCCTAGAATTTATTCCAAGTATCTTAGTCTGTCAAGGTTTTAGTTTTTGTTGAAAAAATCAAAGCAACAGTAATAATATGCCACACTGCATTTCACCTTTTTTTGATATGTATAGTAGCTGAAACCCAAAATGCTTGAGATACAGTGGCTATTTCCACAATGAAACCAGCCAGAGAGGACCATTTCAATAGTGACATTCAGTATCCTAATAGTGGCTGAGACGGTCTCTGTGCTGCTAAATTTATTGAATTCATTACCTGTTCACTAATGATAACAGTCTTCCAGTATTTGCGTAAAAATGTTGCCATCTGAATGTGGAATTTAGATGAGAAAATATGGTTTAAGATTAAATGGGGGTATGGTCTTGTTTGTTGTCATTCAACATACTTGGTTTCTGTTGTTGAGAGTTGGTCCACATTACCTCATATTTTGACAGTTCACTATTTTGAAAGTAGGCCCTTGTTTTATAACTGAAATCGACAGTGTATTTGTTGAAAAGATCAAGCTAAGCCAACCAAAAAGGGTGATCGGTTTACCTTTAAGATTTTTTTCTGAAACAAGCTATACAGTCTTACAAATCAATGTCTTGGATGCATTTAACCAGGTTTGGCAAGTACTGGGTAAGATCTTTTAATTGCTTGATAAAAGGTCTTGTGCTCAACACCTGCTCATGTCTCTCCCTACCATTTAGATTTATTGAGTTCAAACTGTTTACTGTAGACTTGTGATAAACCATGCCATAGTAGAATTCTAAAGGTAGATGCATGTTACCTATTGAGCATGCACTTTCTAGCTGGACTTGTAGGAGGCCTTTGATTGTACCTCTCTATACAGCGGTTGTGAGTTGCCAATTGAGGCAGTCTCTTTCTGACCTCATATTGTGTACCCTCATATTGAAATAAAAGTGAAGGTACTCTTATGTTTCTTTAGAATATATAGTGGATTCACATGTCAAGTTCAATGTGTTAAAGATAGAGGTGGATAACTATCACCCTCAAGCATTACTTTAAGCGAGCCAAGTCACCATCTGTGTTGTCCATATGCCTTTCGTATGCCTATTCCAAACTTTTTTGATGACTGGTTATCATATGTTGAAATCAGATCCGTGCTATGCTGCGTTTCATGATGAAGAATGGGGAGTTCCAGTACATGATGACAAGTATGTAATTGCAATGTTCTTTTCATCTATGTATACTTGTGAAAAATGCCAGTTTATGTGTACCTCTGTTAACTTTTAAACTAGATATCTTCTCATCCTTCTTTATATGCAGGAAATTGTTTGAGCTCCTTGTATTATCAGGCGCTTTGGCAGAACTTACTTGGCCTGCAATTCTAGCCAAACGACACATCTTTAGGTATTTCTTATGGGTACATATGTTATGATGCTTTTTGTCTATTAACAGCCTCTTGCGCAGCCTAGTTATTAGTCATATTGCTTGAAATAGTCCACTGACAAGCTTTGATATGCAGGGAAGTTTTTGCAGATTTTGATCCACTTGCTGTATCGAAATTTAACGAGAAGAAGATAATAGCTGCTGGAAGCACTGCAAGCTCCTTACTATCAGAACTTAAGCTGCGTTCTATCATTGAGAATGCTCGGCAAATATCAAAGGTAGATTCTCATTTTGCTTAAGTATTGTTACCTACACCAAGCAGCAGAAGATGAAAATCTAATGTTGTGGCTTAATACCAAAAGTTTATTTTGGTGGAACCCTTCTTCATTCTCAAGTGGGCCATGCTCATGCATCAATCTCCTAGTGCTGATACCGTAATTGGGTTAATGCACTCATATCCTGGGGACCATTTGTGATGTTCTCTTATTTGTGCTAGTATTTAAGACAATGTGAGCTTAATGATCACTTGATCTGTTAGGTTAGGTGGATAGTAGTTGAATGGTGGTCCTGATCTCAGTGCAATTTGGAAAAGTCATATAGGACATTCCTATACTATTTCCAGTCATCCATGCAGCTTTGACCTTGATATATTCATCTCATCTCTTGTTGCTCATGTGACCTAATTATTCCTCGTCTTCAAGGAAGCCAGCTCACTTAGGTGTTAATGCTTTTAGGTCATGTATCTGATGACTTGGTGATTTCTGGAAATTAGCGCTGAACTTAATGAATGAAGTCATTGCTGGTTGCATACTTTTTCCTACCATTACAGTTGCACCTAACTCTTTACAGGGTTTGTTGATTCCAGGTCATAGTTGAGTTTGGGTCATTTGACAAGTATATCTGGAGCTTCGTGAACTACAAGCCTATAGTCGGCAGATTCAGGTATCCTCGCCAGGTTCCTGTGAAAACCCCAAAAGCAGATGTTATAAGCAAAGACCTGGTAAGAAGGGGATTCCGCAGCGTGGGGCCCACAGTAGTCTACTCATTCATGCAGGCGGCAGGGATCACAAATGACCATCTCATAGGTTGCTTCAGATTCCAGGAATGTGTAAACGCTGCGGAAGGGAGAGAAGAAAATGGCATCAAGGGCGAAGACAAGAAAGTCGATGGCATCATTGAATCCAAAATATCGATAGCCATTGACGAGCTGAGTTTATCATCAGAATGATGCTAGCCGGAGGAGCAGGAGGTTCAATCATCAGGTTACCCTTCCTATGGAAGTGTTTCTGTATAAATTTCTTGGATTCTTATGCATCCTGGATTCATAGATTGTAGATTACTAAAATAGTGAATGAAAATGAACTGGTAATTGTGGGATTAGGGACTGTGCCAGTGAGTCAGTCTTTAAGTAAAGGACAAGAATTGATGTATCGTCTTTTGTACAGTGGAAAGGGTTAGAATTACTAATTAGGATCTTGAGCGGACCACTGGCGTCAGGCAGCAGCAGAATTTGTCATTTTATCATATCTTGTCATGATCTGATTTAATGCTTATGGCCTTACAAATGTCAGCTGCAGAAGTTGTGGACACTTGAAACTGACCAGTCCATCCAATGGCGACAACTATTTGTGGCCTGATTCGTTTGGATGTGTCCCTACTTTTTTGTATATTTTTCTTAATTTAGCAGACTCAAAACACCAAAGTCCACTAAATGGGGACGTGACAGAATGACAACTGAGCTATAGGACCTAAGATGGAAATACCAAGTGATTGCTAAGCACTTTCTTTCTTTCCGGCCTTCTTGATTGTCCTCTTTGCTTGTTTTGGGTGGGAGACGCATTCCACTCGAGTTTTGTCAGATCCTAAATGAGTGAATTTCTAACACGTTCATCTTTTACTGCTGAAATTTTCTTACTCACCTTGGGCTGCAATGCAAAGAATTATATCGACTAGAAATAGAAAGTACATGATGAACAAACCCAATAACATGGGCAGTGAGATGGACTGTTTTTTCCCTAAAGTATGCCCTTAAATGACCCTAAAAAAGGTGTTTTTAGATTTTGGATGTATTTGACTATGAATATTTAACGCTGGTAATTGGTTCTGGTTGGCCAAAACCGACACAGCAATCAATACGGGAACCAAATTCATCAGACAACATATGGCACCATTAAAGCTGTCAGCTACCGACCACCACCTTAATCATTTGAGATCAACACAACACTCGTCCAATGGGAGAAATTATATGATAACTCTGCTATTTATTTATTTTATTTCAACGTGTCCAAATAGACCTTCTAAATCAAAAGGAGGAATTTCTAATTTCAAAAAACTACCTGCCGAATCTACGTCAAAGGAATTTAGCATAATATCCTCCATGTCACAATTCTATTCACTTAGGCGATTCACGTAAACATGCTGAATACTACTATACTGAAATGGTCCCAATCAAGGACCACAAATTCTACATTCTACTAATATTTAGCCTGCCTCAAAGTTCAAACAAGTTGAGGGGTGTAAATTACATTATCAAATATACAACTGTTCACTAAAGGACTACTGCAATGCAGCAAGAAAGGTAAAAAAAAATAGATACAGAGACATCCTCAAACAAGATAACTTACATCAGACAGCCACATGATTTTCATTGTTAATTATTTATTTTATTCACCACCTACATCAGATTATGGACCTATCAGCAAGGTTTGATTTCAAACCCAATGCTCAAAAGAGTTCGGGCAGATTCGATAGTCTTCTCCTTGTCAACTCCAACATCCAGCGTTTCACTGGTTAATTCACCTTCCTTGCCCACTGACCACTGGGTAGAACTTACATGGCTTTTCAATGCATCGGTTCTTTTCAGCTGCAAGCTGCTCATTGAAGCAGGTGCAGCAGCCGCAACAAGAGGAGCACTAGGTGGTCCATGTCGCTTCTTTGGTACAGGCGTGTCGTGGTCGTGTATTCCTTTGTAGGTTATAATGAGAGCAGTAGGGTTATCCACTGCTGTTTCAATATGCTTACGTACAGGGCATCCGGCCGAAGTGCATCTGTAGTAATTTCTGCAAAATTTGTTCAAGCAATAGGTCAGATTGGAGGATAGAGTACAAGAACAGCCAAAAATCAGAAAGGAGATGCATCAGATTGAAAATATAAGCATGCATAGCTTCTAAACATATCTACCTACTCCCAAGAAGACAGTTAGACTAGTTTGCAAATGGGACCAAAACCTTGCTGCACCTAACGAAACCAAAAGTTTAAAAGCGTTTACATCTAAGAGATTTGGGAGCAAAAAAAAAAGTCCAGCAGGAACCAGTTTACCAAGAGGTTGCTAACTAACAGATTACAACTCAATCTCAATAGCTTGTTTTATAGCATTTATTATGTAAAGGGTTAAAGGTCTAAGGTTAGGAGTAAATTTTACATCAAGCAACCATGTATTTTACTAGTTTCTAATCCATATAAGAAATATTACCCCCTGGAGCCACTTGGAAGGGTAATTAATAACTGTTCCCTTGGCATAACCTAAGCATTGATTTGACTGATGATAAAAAAATTATATTGTTAACCAAAATAAGTAAATTAATTATAGGTAAAACGTGTCAGATGAAAAAAAAGTGTCTGCTACTGATGTTACTAAACAATGTTTTGCCTCAAAATCAACAAGTTCATAAGCATTTGACTCTTTAACCAATACCGTCTTTTGACTTTTCTTTGAAGTCAAATTTCAACTCAATCTATTAGCATCTTGTTAACTTAGGGAGAACAGAATCACTTGTATGATTTGTTGAGTTAGTTGCCTCGTTTCTATAATCTAGAATAATTGCTATTAAGAAAAAACTAGGATAGACAGGCACCAAATTCTTTGAGTTGGTCGCCTTGTCATAGATTATAATGAGAAAAAGTCTGATATCAGACATCTTTATGGACTCACAATACAACAATCAATCGAAGATAACCCTCAACATACTTGCACGGATTAAGTGGTTTTCCTTGGACTCATTGATACCCCCCACATCATCCCATGCCCTTCAACTCCCCCCTCCCACAATCCCAACACGCTATCCAAACTAGAGAAGCTTGTTGTAGATTGGGGGAGAGTGTTAATAAAAAAATACAATAGAATATATCAACCATTAGTGGTTAGACAAACCTTTTCTTTTTCTTTTTCTTTTTCATTTTTATGCAACTAGGTCATCTGATGATAAATAGGGATGCCACCACAACAGCACTATGCAAAGCCATGAGACTATTAATACATGAATTTGAATAAGAAAACTGTCCCTCAAAACCTCAGAAGATCAGTTATTCATTTTATACAATTATGTTCCTACGTTTAGAAAATGCCAGATTCCCAATGGAAACTTCTTAATAATTGTAGAAAGTGCTGTATCATAGGCTACTTACTCCTTTCAGTACTTGAATACAATGTTCTAGTTCTCTCTGAGATCTTGTTCAAACAAGTTCTCTATGAAATCAGCCAGCATTGTAAGTAGGGTTATGATAGTGATTTAAAAGCATTTGACTTGATGCTAGAATGAGGTTTGCAAGAGAGAACAGAGAAAACCAAGAAATTTAACTTTTCAATTCAAAGTTAGACTGCATTCTAAGTATATTAGCAAAGATACCTTACATCAACTTATTAGACAACGTTGTTGCATCTATAAATAAATAGAAAAAATCTAGAAACAAAAAGGCACCTGGGATGAGGATTTCCCTTCACCATTTTCTGTCCATACTTGCGCCATCTGTATCCATCACCTGATATCCCCACATCACCTGCTGCATGCACTACGAATTTAGGTTTTTTTCCAGGTTTTAGGAGAGTTTTTGGACACACTAAGTTTTCCTTCTTCATCCTGGTCAGATAGGAGAAAAAATTCCCATGAAAAATAGCTCTTAGCATGACAATTAAAATTTTGAGGAAAAGTAAATACAAACGCTTGCCTTCGTTTCGGCTCAGGTTCACCAGCATTCTCATCTTTGAATTGAGTTTCTTCATTCCCATCAGACACGGCTGAGTTTTCTCTTTTTCTTTCAGGGATTAAGGGTGTTTCCTTCAGAGTTTCCTTTGACATTGTCGCTAGACTTGGATCTTTGAGCATTCTGACCAGGTGATCTGTTACACTCTTACCAAAAGCAGGACCGGAAAATAATGCAGCTTTACTTCCATTCGTGGAATTATTCTTTCTAGGCGGATCATGACTGTGTGTTCCTTTATTAACGACCTCTATCACATGGCCTGAATGATCCGCACATTCAATCTTCTTAGCGTAACAATCAGCATACGTGCACTTGTAATAGCTTCGAGAACCTTTAGGACTCTTCACTTGCTTCTGACCATATTTACGCCAGTTGTAACCATCAGGAACACGAACAACAGTGAGAATTTTAAGATCAGAAGAGTTTTGTTGATCTGCCTCAGCCATACATGCATTCTTAACCCTTGTAAGAGATGCTTTTGGTTCCAGTAGAGTTGGGCTTAGAGCAGAAGATAAAGGTTGTGTAACAGAAGTTGGTGAAAGAGTTGACATCGGAGTTGGACATTCAGAAGATTGATGTTGATCTTGAGCCAGAATTTCAGCACTACGTTCTATCACACTTCCCGAAACTTCCTCATGTAGTAATCCAACTTGTTCCTGGGAAGTTTTAAATGGAAATTCACAATGAATAAAAAAGAATTATAATAAGTTTAAGCCCTTATGAATGTGATTTCAATATTGTCACTGGTGGAAAACTTACACATGATAAGAGCTTAATTTTCACTCGTTGAAATGCATATAATAACCAACATATGAAATGTTAGTGACTAACACAAAAAAAGCCATAAGTAAAAAAAAAAACTACCAATCAGAGCAAGACAGAAGAGGCCAGAGGCTAGCAATCTGATAAACCACCAAATTTTGATATTAATTGATGTGGCCAAACTATTCAAGCCAATGTTTCTGCACTTATTTATTAAGAAGCATGAAAGCTTGTTACATGTGCTTAACTTCTCAACTTGTGAGAAACAGAAATTGCCAGCTCGACAGGATTATACAAACATAAATTCCCTAAACAGTTAGAACAATAATCTTGCTCTTCTTAATGAAAAATTACTTCACAGAGCTAACTTGTCTTCTATCTCTGGCAAATTTTTGTCATGGCATTTACGATACACAAGGTGATTTCTAGGATGCAGGATGAGGACTAGAGAACCTCATCAACTTTCACCATAGTTGGCTACATAATCATCAAATAACAGTAACAAAAATGGATGCCAACTTTAAGTCAGGTTGTTAAATCCATGCTGCATCATTTACATAAGACCACATTTTCCAGTTTTTTTCTGGATATTTTATGTTTCCTAAGCAAAAAATAAAACATTTATGTTCATATATAGCAAGATCAGCTATGGAAGTAATGATAAGTGCAACTCTGCCTCTCCTCCTTAAATATATCCTAGATCCAACAATGCATACACCAGATCAATGTGTGAAAGGAAAGCAAGACGATTGATAGACCTAGTCATCAGTGAATTATACACATCTGTATCACCTCAGAATATCCTTAAACCCTACCAAGAAAAGGTCAACAATTAACAACTAATGCTACACAAAATCTAGTCTCTACCGGTTCTAGCCATGAGCACATCAAACTTGATAAATTCCATTCCCACAAACAGAATTCTGCACTAAGATTTATCTTTTTCTGGGTGCCCACGTGATATGCCAGTAAATAGATGAAAATTCATCCAAAAAAAATTCTGTTTAACAAACACATTCTCACCTCTAATGCAACCCCCATCTGAGTCTTCACCTCTAAACCCTCTTGCGAACCTGGCACATGAACGAATCATGATTTGTTCAAGCAACAAAAAAAAAACAAAATACAGTCTCAATTTTGAAAAAATAAATAAACAAGTAGAACATAGAAAAAGCTACCTGAGCACTGATCCTTCTCCGACAACACAGAGGCGGAAGACGATGCGGCCACATGGGATTCCAATTTAGCCTCTCTCAACTCCACCTCCGGTTGCGACCTTGGTAACCCCGCCTGTTCCTGCAACTCACCAAGTTGACTCACTTCTTCTTCAGCCTCCACCTCGCCCTCGTCGCCATCCTCCTCCTCCAATTCCTCTTCCTCCTGTCGTTTCTCCTTCACTTGGAGAGCTTCGCAGCTCCCGCTACCATCCATGGCCCGATCCTCGCCCTCAATCACTCCTCAGACTGTTGAATTCTTCAACGGAGTCACACTACACACTTGCAGTGTCCGAAGCCAGACCCGAAACTGACTAAATTGCAGAAAATCGGATCATCACTTTTTTTTATGTGCCGTATCGGGTTTTGATTAGATTTAACACAGAGAGTGTATGTATGGTATGCGCGCGTGAATGGTGAGGGTATAACTTAGCTTGTCTTTGACTAACATTGACTCGGTGATTTTCTTGCTTGGTGCTATAACGGTTGCCGTTAATTTCTCCGTCAGTTAAGGTGCAGGGAAGGGGAAAATCCCCTTCTGTTTTTGTTGAGTTGACGTATTCCTTAACGGCGCAGGTGGGCTATTTTGTTTTTTTTTTGTTGATTTAATGACCAACATTCGGATCCCAAATAAAATTTCAGAACGGGATTATTCTTATTCCGGTCTAGAATTAAATCTATTTTTTTCATTTCAAATGACCAAAGTTTAATATTGGAATTTGGTAATGTTAAAATTATGAATTGGAGAATCATCCCGAAGTCAATGAGAGAAGCTCATAAGCTGAAAAAATGATGCGATTTTAATCTAAAAGATAAAAGGTTCAATGTTCAAAGGTTGAACACAAAAAGTCGAGTTTAATCTAACTAATAATATAATATATTTTTTTATATATGCTTAAATTCATTTTTTTTCTAAAAAGTATGATTTTTTCAATTAATTTAGGAAGGAATTATTAATTTAGAACTTGATTTCTAAAACACAAAATCAATTTCACATTTGATTTGATAAACCTAGTGACATAATTTACAAACTAAAAAAAGGAGAAAACAAAAAATACATAATTTTTAATTTGAAATAAATAAGAAAATTATATAAATAATTTCATGCTCAATTTTTCAGTCATTTGAATAAGTTTTTGCATGATAAAATGTTTCATAGAAATTGATCAAACGGTTAAATAAAGAATTATGTTTATTTGAAGTATAAAGTAAAACAAAATTAAAAAATTAATTGGTTGAACCGTAAAATTGAACCGAATTTATCTAATTCTCTATTTGAACTAGCCAGATCATCAAGTTTTTACCGATTCAATTTTTTATTAGTTCAGTCAAAATCTAATTTTTAATCTAAAATCGGATTAAAATCCCAACCAGTCCCTAATTTTACCGATAAGACGGGATTAAGCACCTCGTTTAAGACCAATTTTTGTATTCAAGGCTCAAGCCACTACGCCCAATAATCTCTCTTTTCTGGTATTGCTTCTACTTCACCAATTTATTTTCATGTAGTTTGCCGTGTCTCTTGCACGAGCCTCCAACAACATTTAATAATATAGCAACTGAGTCTCCGATTTTTTTGTAATTATAATTATATAAAATAAAGCAATTATTCATTTCGATTACAAATAGACTCCATTAAGTATTTTTTTTCACCATATTAATTATTTCATTTTAAATTGACCAATTCAAAATTAACGTGTTTTAAATTAATTGGGTTAGACTCTATAATCTATGAAAAAAATAAAAATTACAATTAAAAATATTAACTAATTTTTTAGAAAATATAAATACGATAATTAATTATAAATATATTTTTTTCGACAAAAATAAACAACTAGTATAAAAATTCAGTGACTTTGTACTCCTTGTTTACTTGATGAAATTCAATTTCGAGCTTGCATTCCAAAGATCAGATGCAAATCCGGGTTACTATTTTGTATGGTTAGAACGAAACTCGGTTATTTTCGATCAACATGTGTTCAATGTGTTAGAGTACGTCACCGATACCCGTTGTTTATGTACACTTGACTAAAGGTACTCGATCCCTCTTTCCCTTATATTATTGGTAATCATGTCTTTTTTATTCTAATTCATTTTCTTTATTTAATAAAATTAATACAAATAAAATAAAATTCAAATAGTCAATATATATTATAACATTTTATAATTATTGTTTTAGTTTTATTTCAGTTGTAAGTTGAATTTTTTTATCGATTATTATAATTTTTCTCAAATATCTATTTATAGAACCTATTTCAAGATAAACATAAAACTACTTAAAATTTTACAATTATTAATGACTGGGGAAAGATAAAACAAATGTAAATATATAAATATTATAAACGTTGAACAAATTAATAAATTAAAGAATATTAAATTATCAAATCCATTTAATAAATTAAAGAATATTAAATTATCAAATCAACTAAAAAAAAATGTAATAGGTGAAACTAAGAAACGAGTGGTTGTCGTACCAGGTAGCCAATCCAACGTTCTTAAAGTTCTCAGCCATGATGTATGAAAAAGCAAAAACGGACAAACTATTTTCATCTCTCTTGAGCAAGGTTAGTTCTCTGCCTTCTCCATCTAGATGTATGAAAAAACAAAAACCGACAAAGAGAACAACTACAACTAAGTTCTGGAGATAGAGGAGGAAAAGCTGTTGTCAATTCTCATCTCATCTCTCTTTAATTGCGTATCAAACTCGCACTGAACTCCCTCAACTCTCAGGCTGTTCGCATCTTTCTATTTTTTATTTATTTTCTGGCGTGCCGTCGGTTTGATGTTACAACCATTTCTTGAGCAAGGTTAGTTCTCTGCCTTCTCCATCTGGATTTTGTATTTTAGTTGGTTTTATGCATTGCTGAAAGTGGGTTTTGTTTTTGGTTTGAGAAGATTTGGTTAATTTAGCACAAACCCTGAGATTTTTGTGTTGGGTTGGGTTGGGATGGGGTCCTTATAATGCTTTGTTGCTTTGGTTGTTATTTCTTTTGACTCTTGATCGTTTTCATCAGGGGAAAGAATGGATGAGGAACGCCAAGGAATAGAGGCGGCATCATCGAAGCCTTCTGTTTCTTTCTGGGAAAAAGTTTCAAGCTTGAAGACCAACACATATGAAGCATATAAAAGAAAGCCTATCTCACACTGGATTCTTCTAGCTTTGAGCATTGGAGCAATGCTTGTAGCGTTTCCTGCTTCAAGCCTTTTATCGCGCGTCTATTTCTCAAATGGGGGTACAAGCAAGTGGATCATTTCATGGGCCGCAGTTGCTGGCTGGCCTATAACTGCTATAATCTTACTTCCTTCTTACTTCTTCTGTAAGACTTACCCCACTCCTCTGACCATGAAGCTTGTTCTTTCTTATATTTTGCTGGGGTTTTTTAGTGCCGCTGACAACCTCATGTATGCATATGCATATGCCTACCTCCCAGCGTCAACTGCTGCTCTTTTGGCTTCTTCATCCCTGATCTTTTCCACTCTATTTGGATATTTTATTGTGAACAATAAATTGAATGCTTCAATGATAAATGCTATTGTGGTGATTACGGCTGCTGTGGCCATAATCGCACTGGATTCAGATTCTGACAGATATGGCAATGTTAGCGAACAACAATACATCTTGGGTTTTGTATGGGACATAGTTGGATCCGCTCTACATGGTCTCATCTTTGCACTTTCAGAGCTTCTTTTTGTGAAGTTGTTGGGGAGAATATCCTTCCACGTTGTCTTGGAGCAGCAGCTCATGGTTTCATTGTTTGCCTTTGTATTCACAACGATTGGTCTCATTTGGAGTAAGGATTTTGAAGGGATAAAATCTGAGGCTAGAGCATTCAAGGGCGGTGAAGTCTCATATATCCTTGTTATTGTTTGGAGTGCAGTTACTTTTCAACTGGGGGTATTGGGAGGCACAGCTGTGCTTTATTTAGCTTCCACTGTACTGGCTGGTATTCTCAATGCAATCAGGGTACCCATCACAAGCATCGCTGCCGTTATTCTGCTTCATGATCCCATGAGTGGTTTCAAGATCATCTCTCTGATCATTACGTTTTGGGGATTTACCTCGTATATCTACGGAAGCAACTCTTCAAGTAAAGTGTCCTCATCGTAGCTTATAGGTATATATGCTCTGTCACTTCATCTTTTGATTTGTTCTTATTATTCATATATACTATTTTCATCTAGTGATACATAGCAAGCAGGCAATGCAGCTATCTTTGATGTTGTAACAAACTGTTAGTGTTCATGGAGGATTGATTTCCTTTCAGGCGCATAATTTGCAATTTGTGTACATCGGTCTGTTCTGTTTTCAAAAGATTCTTAATATTGAAGTCTGAATCCATGTTAATGGTGGTTGAGTTATCACTGTCTGCTGAACATCATCTAAGTCTGTTTTACAGTTTATTCGTAGAACACAATGACTCAACAATGATGCAATGGTTTATGTTGTCACGAAGTTTGTTTGCTCGCAAGGTGCGTTATCTTACATACATTGGAGAACATTGCTACTTCTGGATTTGGCATTGCCGCTAGTTGTTCGTACTTGTTGTGTTTAATCGTTCTACTGTATAAAACTGTAAGATAGTAAAAGGTCCTATTGCATAAAAGTGAAAGATGGATGTTAAGGTTCGTTTTGCAAGAGTACAGGGTCACTCCTGCAACGCATCCTGCACCTGCATTTCTTGCCAACAAGTAACATCATTGCCAATGGTTTATTCCGAACCACCACCTCCACCACCCCAATGATTGAACAGTGTTGATATATTCAGTAGCGGAGACAGAATTTTATATTAGGCATGACACAATTCAAAAATTTAAAAATACAATTTTATTAAAAAGAAACAAAAAATGACAAAAGTTAACTAGTATTACCTGTTCCAAATTGACTCACAACTAACATCTACGTTTATCCATTTATTGGAAGCGTCTCATGATAACTTCGTTCGCCAAAACAACAGATATGTATCCTTTTCAATACAAACGACCAAACTCTCATTCAACCAATCATCATTCATTCGATTTTTCCAATCTCGAATAATTCTTCCAATCTCGGTTTTTTAACAAGATACTTCAACATTTTTAACCTTCAACAATTAAAACATAATACTACTATTAAAAAGATATACAAACAATATCAATCAACCAACCCTTGTTATTAAGCGATTTCAGAATCAACCAACCCTTGTGTTATTATTAAGCCAAAGGAGAAAAATTTACTGTGTTGAGGTTTCTGGCTAGCCACCGCTGTCACTGTCGATTGATGGTAGTGTTCCGCTGCGCCGTCCAACTGTCCAAAACCACCGTCAGTTTGAAAGAGAGAGAAGTGAGGGAAAATAATGAACGGCTGCGTTGAGTTTTTTTTGGGAAAAACATATACTTTGATATGAGGGGTAGTCATTGTAAATACTAAATAACCCTAATAATAATTAGTAAATAAATTGAAACTTTATTGTAAATACTAATAGTAATTAGTAAATAACCCACACAGGGCACTGTGTGGTCCTTACTTGACACCGCCCCTGGATATATTTACAACTAGTCACTTATACACACTCTTATAATATAAATACCTTAATAGTTGTACAATTATATTTATTCAATAATGTACAAATATTCGTTTCTTTTATCGGGATTAGTCGGCCATTGAATTAGATTACTGTGTGAAATAAAATAAATAAATAGAATCTGGCTTAAGTATCAAATTTATCTTTACATTTGCTCATTTTTTTCATATTAAGTCCTAGTGTTTACAAATTTTCAATTTAGTTTTTATATTTGGCCAATTTGTCTAAGTTTTTGTTAAATTCAAATCCCCCTAAACAAAAATAAAAGTCAATTTCAGTGTCCGAACTCCAAGTTTTACGTCCAAATTGACGGAAAATAAGAAAATTCCAGAAAAGTGAAAATAAATTTATAAAAATAAGAAAAATGATAAAAACAAAATAAAAGAGAGAAAATCAAGAAATTTCAACGTAAAGATAAGACCTAACCTAAGTATTATTCTTTCCATATACGGATGAGTCAAGTTGTCGTGTGGGAGTAGGACACGGCAGCCGCACCCGCACGCCATCCAAACTAGGGTAGTTTCGTCATTTTACACCCCCATTGTTTGCTATAAATCCAAATCAAGACTAACCCTAACAAATCATTCAAAGCTCGTTCGCACAATTTACCCAACCCAGCCAATCTCTTTTCTAATAGTCTCTCAACTCTTTCAAGGTAAGAGCTCTTCTTCTTCTCTTCGTTTAATTCGTTCTGATGCTTTGCTTCTTCTGCGTCTTGTAGATTAGATTGGATTTTATATGTTACAGCTGCGTCTTTATTTGCGTGAGATTTTTTCGATTCAATTTCTAGGTTTTGGTGATTAAATTGCAGAGATCTAATTTCAACCTGTTAACTTGCATCTAAACCCTCCCTGATTCCACATCCCTAGAATTTTCAGTTTTTATATGTCTACCTGTTGATGCTATTCGCATGTGCCAAGAGAAGGCAAAGACATCATATAATTGCTTTTTGATTTCTTGTTATGAAGCTGTAGTGGTTTTATCTTTAATTCCGTAGTAACCTTTTTTGTTCGAGTCCTTTTTATGTTAGCTTCAGGTTCTTAATTTTGTTTGTTTTTAATAACAGATGCAGATCTTTGTGAAAACACTCACGGGCAAGACAATCACCCTTGAGGTTGAAAGCTCTGACACTATTGATAATGTCAAGGCTAAAATCCAGGATAAGGAAGGAATTCCACCTGATCAACAGAGGTTGATCTTTGCTGGCAAGCAGCTCGAGGATGGTCGCACCCTTGCAGACTATAACATTCAGAAAGAATCCACCCTGCATTTGGTGCTCCGCCTTCGTGGTGGTATGCAGATCTTTGTGAAAACCCTCACCGGTAAGACCATCACCTTAGAGGTTGAAAGTTCTGATACCATTGACAATGTCAAGGCAAAGATCCAAGATAAGGAAGGGATCCCACCAGACCAGCAGCGATTGATCTTTGCTGGGAAGCAGCTGGAGGATGGCCGCACCCTTGCAGACTACAACATCCAGAAAGAATCCACCCTGCATTTAGTGCTCCGCCTTCGTGGTGGTATGCAAATCTTTGTGAAAACCCTCACTGGCAAGACAATCACCTTGGAGGTTGAAAGTTCTGATACCATTGACAATGTCAAGGCAAAGATCCAAGATAAGGAAGGGATCCCACCAGACCAGCAGCGATTGATCTTTGCTGGAAAGCAGCTCGAGGATGGTCGCACCCTTGCTGATTACAACATTCAGAAGGAGTCTACTCTTCATTTGGTGCTCCGCCTTCGTGGTGGTATGCAAATCTTTGTGAAGACCCTCACTGGCAAGACAATCACCTTGGAGGTTGAAAGTTCTGATACCATTGACAATGTTAAGGCAAAGATCCAGGACAAAGAAGGGATCCCACCAGACCAGCAGCGATTGATCTTTGCTGGAAAGCAGCTCGAGGAAGGTCGCACCCTTGCTGATTACAACATTCAGAAGGAATCTACTCTTCATTTGGTGCTCCGCCTGCGTGGTGGTATGCAGATTTTTGTGAAGACACTCACTGGCAAGACAATCACTTTAGAAGTGGAGAGTTCTGACACAATTGACAATGTTAAGGCAAAGATCCAGGACAAAGAAGGGATCCCCCCAGATCAGCAGAGGCTCATCTTTGCAGGGAAACAACTCGAGGATGGTCGCACCCTTGCTGACTACAACATCCAGAAGGAGTCTACCCTTCACTTGGTGCTCCGCCTGCGTGGTGGCATGCAGATTTTTGTGAAGACACTCACTGGAAAGACAATCACCTTAGAAGTCGAGAGTTCTGACACAATTGACAATGTGAAGGCCAAGATCCAGGATAAGGAGGGAATCCCCCCAGATCAGCAGAGGCTGATATTTGCTGGAAAGCAGCTCGAGGATGGCAGGACCCTTGCAGATTATAACATCCAGAAGGAGTCTACCCTGCACCTTGTCCTCCGTCTCCGTGGGGGAATCTAAGCGGCTTTGAGTTGTGTTTCTGGTCTGTGTTGACCACATTAACGGTGCTCTAGATGAAAGCTTCTGCACTCTTAAACTTGTTGTATGGGTTCTGTTTCCCTTGGATACTTTGTAATATGTGGTTTAAGTTGCGGTACAATATGCTTGCTTGCTGCAATGTTTGTTTTACAATCTGTTATGTTGTGCATGATTTGGTATACTCTTTTCTTATGATCCCCTTAATATCTAGATTCTCGACTCCACTGCCGCTCCTGTTTGCAAGTTAGTAGTATTTGTTTAGCTGTGAATGTAGCTGGAGCTGCGGATTTGATTTGTTGCAGGTTTGAAATGGGAATGGCTTATTTTTCCTTAGTTGGTTAAAGTTATTCTGATTGTTACGAGTCAGGGGTTTAATTTAAATTAAAATTGGAGCGGATTAAAACGGTTTGGTTTTAGTTTCTTTTGTAAAATAATAGGTATTGTAATTTGCTATTATAGCATTTATAAGATGCTTATAATTTTTTTTAACTCATACGATTCTAATTTTTATTTTTAACTTGTAACTTTGTAATTTTTTAAGGTTAATTTATTTACTACTAAAAGTATTTGTGACTAATTATTTTCTTAATTTTTTACAAATATATTTTTTAAAAAAAATATATATATAATGGAGAGAGCAGTACTTTAATAATTTATAAATAATTTATTTTTTATCCTAGTACATTAAATCTAAAACTTTTAAAAAAAAATTAAAAAAAATAAAAATTCGGTATATAATTAATGATCATTCTTTTTTACCCTGAAAAAAGTGGAGTGACTTATATATATATATATATACTCTCTTTTTTAGTTTTTAATATTCACAAGAATTTTTTTTTATTTACGGTCGGCGTGACACAATTTCTTCATATCACTTTCTTTCATATCTTAATAAAGGAAAAGATAAGGAAAAGATAAGGAGAAGAAAAACATTGTTCCTTTTTGCTAGAAGATAAAACGGTTGACGTTATCACGACGTTAGTGGCTCTATTTACAACGACGTTAGTGGCCCTATTTAGCTTCCCTATTAGTAAAAAAAATATCTAAGTACTTAATGATTAATTTAATCCATGAGTTACTAAAAATTCAATTAAGTCATTTAATTTTTGTATTAGTAAAAGACTTTTAATCCAAAACCTATATGATTAATATAACCCTCATATTTATAAATTTATTTCAATTAAATTTTTAATAATTTAATTTAATTTGATATTCGTTAAAAAAATTCGCAATAAAATTCAGAATTTTAACACAAGCTCAAATTACTAATATTACGTAAAATTAGTTACTCCCTCCGTTTTTTTTAAATAACTCTTACTATTTGGGCACGCATATCGAAAATGCCGAATGACTTACTATTTGATCCCAAAAAAAATCGTACTTTTTTTCGAACGTACGTTAAGTCCGATAAAAAATTTGAGATAAAATTATCTCAAATAGTGAGTCATCCTAATTTCTTAATATGAGTGCCCAAATAGTAAAATTCGTTTAAAACAAACCGGAGTGAGTATATTTTATAGATGAATGATTCAAATCCATAAAACTGAAAAAATAAAACTAAAAAGAGTTGAATTTGACATTTCATACATAAAATATCAGTTTCTAGTAGTAACGGAGTTAAGGAAAAGGTCGAACGCAGAGGCAGAACA
Organism: Viola odorata; assembly: GCA_963691705.1. Lineage (NCBI taxonomy): Eukaryota > Viridiplantae > Streptophyta > Magnoliopsida > Malpighiales > Violaceae > Viola > Viola odorata. The sequence continues at coordinate 58,365,107 of OY829542.1, forward strand.
GCAGTCAGCAGTCAGCGAAGGGCAGAGATTCTTCCATTCTTTTGCTTCTACTGTTCTTTCATCTTTCTCATCTTTCTCATCTTTTTATAACCATTGTAGTCGTAACTGTAACTGTAATTGTAATTTGTAGTAATAAACACTTGTATGGTGGAAGGAAGAAGCGAGCAGAGATCTTTCTCATCTCATCTTTCTTTCTGCTATTGTTTCTAGTCAACAATAAATAATTATATTCAATTTCCAAAGGAGGAAAACTGAAAGAAATCGGTAGAGAAGTGATAGATTAGATTAGATCTGAGAAAAAAGATGGTTAAGGAAACGGAATACTATGATGTGCTGGGTGTCAGCCCTAGCGCTTCCGAGTCTGAGATCAAGAAAGCTTATTACGTCAAGGTACTCTTCTATTCTCTTCTTCTCCATTAATCTCTTTACTTTCTTTCTTAGGTTTTTCTGTTTACTAATTTTTTTTTTTAAAAATTATTTTCCAGGCACGCCAGGTCCATCCTGATAAAAATCCCAACGATCCTCTTGCTGCTCAAAATTTTCAGGCAAGTCCCATTGCTTTTCAATTTTGATCAGAAACACTACAGGAGGTCAATTGTCTTGCTGGGCATGGGTTTTGGCATACACCCATGAATTCAGAGATCCTGATATGTAATTCTGACCTCAATTACTGCTACCGCAGTTGCTTAAATTTAGAGTAGTTGGAGATTGAAAGCAAAGTAAAAATGGGGTTGTTTAATTGGAGTAATTATTACTCAAGTGTATGGTTTTACACAGGGCATGCTTGTGGAATCTAGTAAAGTACAAACTACAATCGAGTGTTTCAGTTATATATTCTTACAAAAGAGTAGGTGATTGCTGTTTCGCATGTTTGGGATGAGTACTGGGATATAGGATTTGCTTGATCAACAATATGTATTGGGTCACTGTCAAGTTAAATAAACTTTATTTAGCTTTCATCTTTTTGATTCAGGTATTGGGAGAGGCTTACCAAGTATTGAGTGACCCTAACCAGCGGCAAGCATATGATGTTTATGGAAAATCTGGAATCTCAACGTTAGTTTCTTAAATAGATTTCTGTGTTTGCTGACTCCAATATTTTCCCTATGCCTTTTTGTCTTTTTTGACATTTGTTTTAATGTCTCTTTCAATGCAGCGAAGCAATCATTGATCCTGCAGCAATTTTTGCCATGCTTTTTGGAAGTGAGCTTTTTGAGGAGTACATAGGGCAGCTTGCCATGGCATCAATGGCTTCACTAGACATTTTCACTGAAGGGGAGCAGCTTGATACCAAAAAAGTGGCAGAGAAAATGAGGGTAAAATTTCAAAGCATTTATCATTCACCGCTAATTGAAGCACTTCCATAGTATTCCCTTTCAGTCTCCTACTTTTCAAACATCTATTCTTGTTTAGGTAACAATACTTTAAAAGGTGATAAAATAAAAAAACAATGAATAGAAGCTCTACTGCACTTCCTTAATTCTCTAAGCAAATATGTGAATGCACTAACTGTTGGAAATTAGTCAAGAGGATCCTACATAGCAACTGCAGAGCCTTAACATACTGGTCTACCCATTATTAATGCCAGTCCTGTGCATAGGTATTTGATTGAGCATTTACTGTCTACAATTAGGAGAAAACTGAAAATAAATGAAGGAAGAAAGAAGATATCACAAAATTGACAATTTTTTGGTTTATACTAACCATTTAATGGCATTAAGATGCAGTTGTTGTCATAGTGCACTCTTCAAGTTTGCGAAAACTTTTGTTATGTATCTACGCATAGCGTAAATGTAGTTGAAACACTAGTTACATGACACTGGCATGGAAAAGCGTCAGGATTTGCAATCTGAAGTTCATCTATTTAACTGAAGATTTTATTGCTCAAATAAGTGTAGCATCTCTGTGTTTTCTAGTACTTGCCACTTTGTGTTGATAGAAAAAATTTGTTAATCTGGAATTGGCCATACCATAGCTTTGTGATATAACAGAGGCCCAGTTTTCCTTACATCTCTTTTGGTATTGAATTGCTATTGACAATAGAAGAAGATGCACCAGCCTTCTCCCCTTCCCCTCCCAACCTCCCCCCTGAAAAAAAGGAAAAAAAATAGATGAAGGCTGCGATGGTCTTTGAATAGAAACCTGGCATGGGGTTAGATGCTGTTCTAAATAAAGAGATACACGATTTGTTGAAGAATGTGATGGCATTATTGTTAATTTTGCTTGGTCTTTTTTCATATATGAAAGTGGAGGGTTTGCCAAAAATAGCACATAGTGCAACTATCCCCCAATATTTTGGTGGTTGGATTGCTGGAAATCACTAGAGAAGATACACCCCTTTCTTCTCTCTTTTCCTTTCCCAGAAGCTAAGGATTGGAATGGTCAATCAGTGAATGCAAACGTACCTTGGAGTGGGATGCTTTATTGAAGGACCTGTCATCATTTATATTATCTGGTCCTTTAGCTATGTTAAGCTGGAAGGTTCAACCCCATCTATCTTGGTTGGATCGAATTGACTAACATGAGGATATCCTTGAAATTCGTTACTTAAAAGTTTTTATTTTTTTTAAAAAAAGGAAAAAAAAGTATTTCCGCTCTTCATTGATGAATTCTCTTTATCAAAGGATATATTCCTCAAACATGTACTTTTACTCCAGGTTGTTCAGAAGGAAAGAGAAGAAAAGCTTGCGGAGATACTAAAAAATCGACTGAACCAATATGTCACAGGAAATAAAGAGGACTTCACTACTCATGCTGAAGCTGAAGTATCCAGGCTCTCAAATGCAGGTATGTTGTCGGTGCCAGAAATGGTTGGTTAAAGGGGAGGATGAGAAAGATAAAATTAATACCTTATGGGATGGAAATATCTTGTTAGTTTTTGTAGGGCTGGAACTGCTGACTGTTTTTTTTTTTTTTGCTTACTATTTGAATTGATTGCTCATGGCTTTTGAAGACCTTAGTCATGGACTTTCTGGAAGAAACTGTTAATTTGTCCTTGTATTGATTTACATGCCACTGATACTTATGTGGCAGGTTGTGATTGAAACTGCTGACTTTTTTTTTTTTTTTTTTGCTTACTATTTGAATTGATTGCTCATGGCTTTTGAAGTCCTTAGTCATGGACTTTCTGGAAGAAACTGTTAATTTGTCCTTGTATTGATTTACATGCCACTGATACTTATGTGGCAGGTTGTGATTGAAAGCTGAGGTATAAGGGCTGACGTGAGAAGATTTTGTTAGGGTCTTTGGGTTCATTGCCATATATGTTATCTGACTGAAATTTATAATAAAAACTTGTATTAGAGCAAGTTTTTTAGGCACTCATAATTGATACACCAAGAAAATGTGGGCTTATCGTTCGTGATTAATACATCAAGGAAAATGTGGCCTTATCATTAACCTAATTAGTTCCGCTGACTTGAATGTTTAGGGGAAAACCTTGTCCATGAAAATAAAAAGGAGTAATAAGGTTAGGATGGTTCTTAACAGACCCTGTTTATGGTCCGAACTAAAGGAGAAACCAGCAATGAGGAGAAACAAAATGTTGGCTTTACAGAAGTTATCGAGGCTTGTGAACAAATATTAACTGTAGACTTGAAAGTGGATTTAAAGAGATATAGTGTCAGCTTTTGACATACTGTTGTCCCTAAAGAAATATTAGACTTCCAGTGATTGTTCCTCTCATTTATTTATTTTTCCTTTTCTTATAAAACTCTCTGATTATGCTATATAAAGTACTTAGTGCTATGATGTGATTAAATGTTATCAGCATACCTATTCAAGCCAATCCTAGTTGGCTGTAATTGATGGTGATACTAAAATACCAATATTATGCTACGTCTAGTTAAAATCAGTGGTTTATCACACATCAGAGGGCTGTGGGTCAGATTCTTGGTCACATTGAACTTCCACAACAGGACCTATGCAATCTGTTGTTATCTTTTGCATCCTCTTTGAATGATGGAGATGAAGCTTCAATTAATTTGGTGTGCTTTTACAGCTTATGGTGTTGATATGTTGAATACGATTGGCTACATTTATGTGAGACAAGCAGCCAAAGAGCTTGGAAAGAAAGCCATATATCTTGGTGTGCCATTTGTTGCTGAATGGTTTAGGAACAAAGGTCACTTTATTAAGTCCCAAGTAACTGCTGCAACAGGTCAGTAAAGATTATTATTGGCTTTGATGCCCATAAACAATAATTGTTGGATCCACATTTTGGAATCATTTTGGCTGCATGAGTTGGATTATATTGTTTGATCTTTTTCTTTTATTTATTTATTGAGTTTTGTTTAGTAGACTATGAATCAGCAACTCCTGAGTACAAACTCCCCCTCCCTTTATAACGTGGTTTCTAGTAAGGTTGCATTGGTGAGTTAATATCTCAATGCAGTTAATGAAGGGGTGACATTAACCCATTTGTGCTTGATTACTGATGAGGGTGGTGTTGGGATGGTTTTTTGGAAGATGGGGTTGGCGGGTTGGGGTGAGGGGGAGGGTGTGTGTTTTTTTTCATTATTTCAATGAGCCCATCAAAGTTTTTTGGGTTTAGTTGGTTTTTTTTGTAATTGCATCCAGCATTATATTTTAATGGAGTTTGCCTGGGAAAATTTCTGCTGGCAATTTATTGTTCATTGCTCTTTCCTTTGTCTTTTGGTGTTAGGTGCCATTGCCTTAATCCAGCTTCAAGAGGACATGAAGAAACAACTCAGTGCAGAAGGGAATTATACAGAAGAAGAGCTTGAGGAATACATGCAATCCCACAAAAAAGTGATGATTGATTCCTTGTGGAAGCTTAATGTAGCTGATATTGAGGCTACTCTTTCCCGAGTTTGTCAGATGGTTGTTTTGCTATCCCATAGATATTAATGGTTGTTGACTGACACCGAGTAGCTATTAGGTAGTTAGTAATCTATTTATTGTTCATTTTAGGTTCTTCAAGACAATAGTGTCAAGAAAGAAGAGCTTCGTGCAAGAGCAAAGGGGTTGAAGACTCTTGGTAAAATCTTCCAGGTAGTTTTTTTACCTACAGTAATTTATTTCTTTCTCTAGTAATGAAAAATGCCCTATTTATCAAGTACCTAATGTTTTGGAGGTTATGATGAATGTAGAGGGTAAAATCAGCCAATGGAAGTGAGGGTGAAACTGTGCTAGAAGCTTCTCTACATAAACTGAATGGAAGTGAACAAAACCATGATGGATTGTATAATGGCACGTCAACAGTGCCTAGAAACACTGAAGAGCCATCTGTTAATGCAGTGGCATCACAGGTATCTTTCTTAAGCATTGCAATGTTCAACTCTTCATTATTTACTTTTAAAATTGTGTTACTTATGGATAAGCTTGATGCTGTTTTGATCTATTTCAAAAAATCACTTTTAAGGGATAATAATGTAGAGAAAAAAAAGTAAAAAAGTTGAATGAGTTGCAAAATCTACTGTATCAACATCAAGGAAGGAAAGCCCTTGCATAAAATTTGTGTATTTTAATGAATAGCAGCATAAATATGCAAATTGCAAAAGAGTCTGCTAAAGCAAAATAGAGCATCTACACGGGCACATGGGCAGGGATGAAAATGTAGCAATTGCAATTGATGGACATGCAAGATAATTTAACTATAGGAATGTCTAACCTTTGGTTTGTGAGGGCAAATGGCACCACCAAATGATGCTTGGTCTGTTACTCTGTGGCTATAGCAGATGATACTGCTATAGTAAGGGGCAATTACAAAATGCTTAACATTTGGTTTTCTATCAGGCAGAGAGCTATGATGGAAATTCAATGAAGATATATGTGATAGGTTTTAGTTCTTGTCTAATGAATACCTGAGTATGCCCTGTACTTTTTACTGCAAGGAGGGAGAGGGAAAGGGAAGAAGAGAGTATATGAATCTTAATTTCCACCTTTCCATGCATGTTATTAATTTATCTTATTTCTTTTGCTTCCTGTGAAATTGTTGGACGACTCAGAGCCCCTACATAGAGGCCCCGCAGTTTGCTGGTGCCGAGCCAGACTACAACTTCCCATGGCCAACTACACCTCCTGGTGCACGGAGACACTCTTCGCCAGGCAGCAAATGAGGAAGGAAAAGCTTGATCCTATGGTGTGAAAGCTTATATGGCACGAGCGGCAAACATGTAGCAGCAGCAAGGTGGGGAGGTATTTACTTTTTACATATTGAATGTATTTGTGAAAGCCCATTCCAGCTCCCATTGTCAGGCGTGTTTTGATTTGTGGAAGACATGTATAGATGGAAAGAGAGATCACTGTCGATGGGGGTTGGGTTCACTGTCTCTAAATGGCTACACTGTATTATTTGGTAGTGTGTGCGTCTGTTTTCGGTTGTACAGTTGCGCATTCAGGTTTTTGTTTAGCGCAACTGTTACTATAGCGATTTGATGTATTATTGTTGCTATTGAAGTAAGTGATAGATGAATGATTAATCCTTTTTTTTTAACTCTCCATTGTTTGCCGGTGGAATCATCCTATTTCTATTTTTACTATTGTGCACGAAAGCCGTCGTTGAAGCCGCGCCAAAAGAGATGGTGTTGCCATTGCCGGTCACCGAATCAAAGACAGACTATTTGGTATGCATAGAATGGAATTATGCGTAAAACCTTGAATTTTCATCTGATATAAACATTTATAATTACTTCTAAGGGGCTTGTTTGGTATCCTGGAATGAGATCGAGGGAATGACCATGCTTCCTATTGATGTCTTTGTACCACTTTTTTGAGACGAGGAATGGGATTGAGGGTGAGTATGGGATTGAATTGAGTTATGATGTAGCGTGTGCGTTTTCTTCTCTCTTTTGTCTGAATGGATTTGATTTGCTTCAGTTATGATAATTGGTGGATCTCCGTCGAGATTACTGCCGTAGCCCTGTCCTATCTATAATCTGACGGATTTTTCGGGATTTTTCTCTTAGAATTGGCCGAAAAAGAAGTAAGTGTAATCAAGAACAAATAATAAAGTAATGTGTATGTAGTACAGTATAAATCATACCAATATTATACACAATTAATCTCATTCAATAGATTTTATACCGTTTCTCCTATGACCATACTCAATCAATCCGATTCTTAGTTAATATCATTCTCACTCTTCATCATTCTCATTGATCTATGCCGCATTACCAAACAAGCCGAAGGAATCAAAATAGTTATGATTTATAAGCATCTACTTCTCACATTAATTAAAAGCAGATTGGATTATGTTTAGGAGAATTATTCGAGGAAGAATGTAACGAGATTAGTTGAAAGATGAATTCAAGAAAAGAGAATAAGAGATGATATTCTATTTTTTTTATTTCCTTAGTTTTGGTTACCAACTTGTAGTTTTTCCATGACCTGGTTCATGCATATGGGATCCATACATCACTTGTCTAACTTAAGAATAGATGCTAGAATGGGATACCAACACAAACCTTTTTTATTTATCCCAAAATCAAACAGATGCATCTAAAATGGAAATACAACAAATTCCATCCTGCTGAAAAACAACGGCACATAATCTCTTATTCCCTTCCCATCCCCTCATTACACGACTTTGAGTTTTAATTACATTGCTAACATATACTGTCTCGATAATGGTTTGTTGCCATACACTTGCATAGTAGATATATATACCTTGTTAGCTGGATATAAGTGGTTGCTTTTACCATCAGCCATAGTCGATGCTACAGCATCATCTTTAAGCTTTTGGACCAATGTCCTTGAGGGCACAGATCTGCTCTTCCCCCATTGCAGACATGACAGAGACAACAAGGTCCTTTCCTTCAGCAAACCCGTCTTTAATCTATCATACAAACAACAAACGAAGTTTCATTACAGAAGGAAAAACCAAGCATTGCAAGCACCAGAAAAGGAAAACCATGAGACGTACCTGGCTAAGCAGATTTTCATCCGTGGGAAGCCTCAGGTCATCCTTAGTGTTTCCATTTTCAGTTAAAAGACTCACCTACATGATATGAAAACTACAATTAGTTGCAGATCAAGTTTGGAAGTAGTAGACTAAGTAATAGTAAGTTTTCAGCTTCACATAACTTGGCAGGAGAACAATACCAATCAAAACTTCTAATTCAACTTCTTCATCTAAGAATAGTAAGTTTCAGTTTCACATAACTTTTAAGTACAGAATTTGCAGATTAACCCTACACTTCTCAACAGTTTCTTTAAGCATGGACATGAATCACATAAAGATATTACAAAACGGAGGAGTAGTAATAGGAGGAAATAGACATCAAGGAGGAGCATAGTCAGAATATAGATATATGGTCTCATCTATTAATCAACAAACAATTGCGCCTGACTAATTTCAAGTTTAAGTAAAAGGGCAACTTACGAAACCATCTTCAGAGATATCAATCAGCTGATAATCAGTGCGATTAACATGGGGAACCTGTCAAATAGAAAGGGATCAATGCAAGACCAACAAAGCTACGAACTTGTAAGAAAGAAAACCCACTCAAAATGTGAAGTAAGAAAGCAATCGCATTACATCACAGTTATGAGATGATGGAACAATATCTTCAAGTTTTTTTCCAGTAAATATATCAATCGCCACAAAGTGGCACTTAGCATGTCCATGCTTGCCCGTCTTCGATGTGGAAACCTCTACAACCTGATTTCGAAAAACCAAAACACCACAGAATAAGAATGAAGAAACGTTGATTTGAATATTAAAAACAGAAAGCACCACAGAATTAGACTGTACTGTACCCAATACGGAAATTTCTTGTTAGCTGTCACCTATTCTATTCTCATTCTTCTAATCCAACAGTTCCACATTCTAATATCTTAAAGCCATTTCAAACAGAGTCTATAACCCTGCCGACCATACTCATAACATATAAGTTGCTATGCTTTAGGTATTATGCTTCATTACTTTATCCTAGCATTTTAGAACATGTAACTAAGAGAGTAAAAGAATAAGAATTTAATGAGCTGACAGACCAACAGAGAAGCGTGCACGCAGGAAGTAATAGAATAAGGTGATGAGCAATGATGCCAATTCTCTTCTACTGCAAATAAAATTTTCCAAATAATTTTCAGTAACAGATAACAGAAAAATGCCATATGCACGGTTGCATTTTTCAATCCCCAAAACAGCAACTGAAGTTGAAAATATTGATTTCTTCACTTGTCAAACAAATTAAAAGAAACCCACAAGAGATCTAGAGAAAATAACATGGATCCAGATGCAAAAATCAAAGAAAAAAGAGCGTAGAACTGAACAAAGTAGTATAGATACCTTGCAGGGGCGGGCCTTGATGACGATGTGTCCACTCTTGCGGATGGTGCCAGCTTGTTGGGGATAGGTCTTGGAGGCGCCAGCATCGGCCTTGGACTCGAAGTGGTGCTCGTCATCCGACATGATGAAGGAGAACGGTGAAGAAGATGGGAATGGAGGACAGGTTTCTAGGTTTTAACTTTGAAGTAGTCATCATCGTCGTCATCTCATACTTAACCCTGGTTAACCATATCTACTCATGTCTTAACCCTTGGTTTTCCCCCTCCAGTTTACTAACAGTAAATCCTTCTTTTCTTAATGTTAAAAATTCAACATTAAAATTTTTACGGAAAGAAATAAGAACTATTTAAGATTTTGAGGAAGCAAAATATATATTGAAACCTAAATATTATTTATAAATTAAGTTTTCTGATATTGCTCTATAATTTAATATAATTCTACTTTAACTATTATTAGATATTTTTATAAGATATAATTACATATATTTTAAATTACTAGCTCAACCTGTTTTATCTAATCGAATTTTTGATCATTAACCCTTTCTTTCTTTTTTCCTTCAAAAATTAGTTATATTATTAATTATTATTATTATTATATCAAGAATCATTAAAAGATATTAGAATTTTTAGATTTTAGAATTCCGGGAAAAAATTATTAATAGTTTTAAATTTAATTGAACTATATACTATATCAAGAATATTATTTTTTTATATTTTAAAAACTAAACTACTAGATCCGATAAATATTCCAAAATCATTAGAATTTAGATATAGATTTAAATTTTAAAAGTTCGATAGATAAATGGATAAATCTGATCCGATAATTTTTTAAACAAATTGGATAGTAATTTATAATCTGATCAGAATCTGACCTATGAAGAGTCATATATGTATCTACCGGTACATCCGTCACCAACATTAATTTTTTCGTTGTTTGGTCACCACCCAAGTTGGATTTTAGAAACTTGGAATTGACTATAGTGATATTGGTGGATTGTCATCATTACCACAAATTGGTGTATTATTGACTCCAATGATGCTCCGAATCTGATTGTGGAAATTTTGTATGCAATTTCCCTTTTTAACTTTTGCTCTTTCTATTTATAAACCACGCCGTGCAAGAAAGAAGTAGTAGCATTTAGCATTGATCATTTCATTTTTTTCTTTTCACGTGACAAAAGGCTTGACATTGGCGAGAAATGAAGACTTGTGGTGGGTGTTTCGCTTGCCTTTGGATACTGATTTCCATGTGCAAATGCGGACTCTTTTCTTCTTTTAAGCCAGAAGAAAATTAAAAGTAAGGATGGGGGTAAAGAATAAGATACATGTTTCTTTTTTGTTGTCTCCCTAATTACGATACGAGACTAATCTTATTTGATCACAGTTAAAATTTAGAAGTGATTTACTCGCTGTGATTTTTTTCATCCATGTATTCAACCTAAGACTTAAGGGCTCACAATTCCTTAATGCAAATTGATGTTGTAATGTTCAAAGGAACGTGATAGCAGTAAATCCGATATGGGCAAAAAAGAGAGAATAGTGCGGTGCGGCATGTATGCAAATTGGTGGACAAAGGAATAAGCTAAGGCGTAGATTCTACCCAGCAGCATGTGGTTTAAAATCTGAAAATATCATTATTCCATCAATAGTGTAAGTGTGTAACTAGTTTCACGCTCACATTTTTTAAGTAAAAAACTGCACTTTCAGTCATTGTATATAAAAAATTTACCTAATAAGAGCATTTTATTCTTTAATGAATCAACTCGATATGAACATGGTTAATCATGACTCAGTAAACTTAAACAACCTAAAACGATAACCAGCATTATATAGTTTTGCCGTAGAAATAGAATAGAACCTGTCGCTGGCGTCTACTATTTCCTTTTATTAATGATTTTTCCCTTTACGTAGCACTACCATAGATTTTCTACAATTTTCAATGTGCTGAAGATGCCATGAGTATTCAAATAGGTTTGTCTATCAAAGGAACATTCGTTCAGAAGCCGAATATTTTAACCACTAGATGGAATTTCGACAAATAAATTTAAAAATCTCATCTTTTAAGAGTTATGAATTCGTTAAACCTCTAACTAGAGGTAATGTAAATTGTTCGCGTATAAACTCAAGTTCATTTATTTTTCAGACCAACTCAATTCAAAAAAGTCATGACTCTGGATTTGTAGTGGGTCAAGTGGTCCTTGATTTCTCTAATCCATTTAATGGTATGGAAGATGAAATCCTTATCAGCAATCTAACCAGGACCACAACAAATAGTCTTTCTTTGTGGTGCATGTAACATGCTTGCACAAGCAGCAGAATGACTGAAACTCAACAATAACTATCAGCAATTTAAGTTTTTTTGGCGCAAGAAAAAAGCAAAATAAAATCCATTACCTGACTGATGTAAAGACAGCTATCTAAGCAGAAAGCCCAGAAAAAAGGAATCACTTTTAAGGATTCAACTCATGTATTATGCGGCCAAACGTGGAATGGAAAGGAAGAACATGAAAACCCAGACCAGATTTTTCAAGGGGGGCACAGCCACCGTACAATTTCCCACAAAAAGCAGCATAAAAAGAACTCAATGAAGAGGAATGTAAAAGACAAGTTCAAGGAAAAGAGCAAACACTAACTTCCATTTGCCATGCTTTTACATTGCTCTTCAGTGATGAATGGCTAATTCAATATCCTTGAGAAGCCCAACTATCTGCTGCATGCTTGGTCGCTTTGCCGGAAGGTCAGCGGTGCACAGATATCCAATCTTAAGAGCCTCCTCCATTTCATATTCTGGTCCTGTACCACGAACTTTCGGATCTATTGCTCTGGACAGCTGATTCTTCCTCACCAATCCTCTAACCCAACTCACCAATGTCGAATTCTTCTCCTCATGATAATCATCTCCAATTGGCTTTTTACCTGTAATCAACTCGAACAAAACTACCCCGAAGCAGTAGACGTCGGATTTTGGAGTTGGGCAACTGTTATCTGGATCAGAAAACTCTGGTGGAACATAACCAGGAGAGCCATGAGCAATTTCCTCATCCAAGCCATTACCAAAGACCTTGGCAAGTCCAAAATCAGATAACCTTGGCTCCAAGTGGTAATCCAAATAAACACTACTTGCTTTAACATCTCTATGAATAATCGGTGGTGAGCAGCCATGATGAAGAAATGCCAATGCACGAGCTGTGCCAAGTGCAATTTTGTGCCGGAACCTCCAAGTAGTCAGAAGCCCTTCAGAGCCAACATTTTGAATTCCATTATTATCATCTTGTTCCCACGTATCAGTGCTCCAATCTTCAGTTGTCTGAACCCCTAGTGGCAGATCATGGAGCAGATTTTGGAGGTTCCCATTCTCCATGTAATCATAGATGGCAATTCTTTGATCCCCAGCTAAGCAATATCCAGTTAATGGCACGAGATTGGGGTGTTTAATTCGACCAAGATACTCAAGCTCCCTTGCAGCTTCTTGATCTGTCAATGTAGATCCATGGACCAAGACTTTGACAGCTACGTGGAATCCACCAGGTAAGAACCCCCTATAAACAGGACCAAATTTCCCTTCAGCCAAAAGGGTGCCTCGATCAAAATTTGATGTTGCAGACAAGAGGTCTGCAAATGTAATGTTCAACAATGGCTTCTCAAAAATCACCACTTGTACTGAAGTTGCTTGCTTAACATCAGCTACCCATGTGGTTGAATCAGTTTGGAATGAGAAGGGGCCAGATATATTTTGCTCTTCTTTATATGAAGTCTGCTTTACAGCCCATGTTGGGCGTTTCCTTCTGCAACCAAATGCTAGAAACAGCAAACCGCCAAGCAAGCAGACCAATGAGAGAGATAAAGCCAAAGCAAGTTTTAGCCCCTTGTGTCGGATGGCTTTTCTTCTGAAGAGGCTAGGATTTGCAGCAATTGGGCAGCTATCTAGTGATCCATAGAATTGTGCTTGGATAGTTTTAGGGGTGAATTCTGTAGCACAAAGAGTTAGATTGTTGTAGGAGAAGTTGAATCTTTCCATCAATGGTAGTTTTTCTAAGAGGGGGAATGGAACTTCTCCACTCAAATTGTTATGAGAAACATCAAGAACTTGGAGGTTTATGATAGTTAAAGAGGGAACTCGGCCACTGAGATGGTTTTGAGACAGATCAAGTGTATGTAAATTACTCAATTGAATAACTTCACTAGGAATGGGACCAATGAGACTTGCTTTGGACAAATTGAGATATTCTAAACCCAAAAGCATATCAATTTGTGGGAAGTCCTGCCTAGTGAATCTGTTGAATGCAAGATTAAGGTATTTGATGTTGTGGGCTTTGCTAAAATCATGGAAAATTTCTCCGCTAAGCTGATTCTCTGACATGTCTAAATGAACCAAATGAGACCAGTTATAACCAGAATTGAGTTGTACCTGGGAAATGTGACCTTGGAATAAGTTTTTGCTTACATCTATCACCTGAAGCGGCCCCAGAAACACTCCCATTACCGCACCTTGAAACGAATTCCCAGAAATGTTAAGGAAACTGAGGGTCTTCATCTCTGAAAAATCTGAGTCACGCCCATGAATCTTGTTTCCAGCAATGCTCAAGGTTCTGAGCGTAGGAAAAGCTGCACCAAAACCATGAGGCAAGGAACCTTCAAGCTTGTTCAATGAAAGGTCGATAGCAGAAAGTGACTGGCAGTTCAGAATTCCCGGTGGAATGGTGCCTCCGAAACCATTTCGATCGAGTTTAAGAACTTTTAAGCCAGCAAGGGAGCTCAGAGCTGCAGGGATTTCCCCGGAGAAATTATTGCCAGATAGGTCAACTATCTCAAGCAGACCGAAATTGCCAATGTTGTTGGGAACCTCCCCAGATATCTGGTTTGAAGAGAGATTAAGGATTTTGAGGGAGCCTAGGCTCCACAAATCTGAAGGCAAAGAGGTGATTTTGTTGCTGCTAAGATCCAATAGTTGGAGCTTGCTTAGCTTGCCAATGGTAGTATCAGGAATGTAGCCAGAAAGGGCTAAACCAGAGGCCACTAACTCAAGAACATGCTCATTTTTGGGATCACATGACACACCTTGCCATGTACAAAAAGGAGCAGAGAAGTTGTAAAACGAAGAATTGGTTAAGCCCATCTTCTTAAAAAACTCGGCGACAAAGAACCCATCTGTATTGGGTTGTTGACATTGCAAAGGCTTGAAGAACAATGAAAGAACCAAAATAGAGGCAAAGAATCCAAAACCCATTTGGAAAAAAATCCTAAAATTTACCAGAAACAGAGAAACAGAATCCCAAGAATCCCCACCCTTATTGCTTCAAAACACTAATAAATACTACTGCTATATATCATACATGCTGCACAAGATTATAACTTCCTTGTTTCTCCGCAACCACATTCAACACAACTATCCATAGAAATCTACAAAGACAGTGCCCCCCTAAACTACAGTGGTAGGAAAATTTTGTGGTAATGAACAAAAAGAGCCAAAAGATAAGTGACCCTGTAAATAAAAGGAGAAAGCGCGGAGAGGAACTGGTGAGAGATAGAGACTATGGGAATTTTGAGGACAACGAAGGTTATATGGTTGATAAAGAGAGAATGTGAGTATACCTTGTCTTGCTATGCAGCAGATTAGTGAAAGCCAACAAAGGAAACAACAAAACAAAGTAAAGGAGCACTTTTGTCCATCTCTATAGAGCATCAAAAGCTCTCAAACTTTTCTGCTGCGTGTTTTTAAGTGCGCGCTTTGCTCTTTAGGCAGAAACAAAAAAAGGAAAGAAGAAACAATGATGCTGATGCTGATGCTGTTACATGTAGTACATAGAAGAATAGAATGGTGGAGAGGGCAGCAAAGAAAGGGATAGTGAGAGAGGCGGAGAAAAGGGTAATTTTGGAACTGTAATGAGAAGGGACAGTTTAGAGTTGAGAGAGATGAGGTTGGCTTTCATAAATGAGAGAAATTAATGGGTAGAAAATATCAATTGGGGGTGGGTTGGTGAATTTTTTCAGTGATTCTTGTTTCCCTTTTCCCTTTTCCCTTTTCCCTTTTCCCTTTTCCCTTTTCCCTTTCTTTCCTGTGATCAATGATTCTTTATTCAATGTTGGTAAAAAGTGTAATTCTCTTTACAAGGTTATTAAGGGCTCGGTTTGTAATATTGTTAAAATGCTCTAAATTTTAAGTAAATTATGTAAATAAAAAAAAGTAAAAAAGTTGTAGTGTTTTTCTTTTTTTCAAATTTATGAAAGCCAACCTCGTGATTCTAATATGGGTTTTATTCGTTTATTGAATTTGGGTTTAATTCTGGATACGTGTCAGGACCAGAATTGATCTTACAATCTTGTCTAATGAATAGGTCGGTCTGAATCCGTTCTGATCGGCGTCGGCACCAAAGATTCTGGACCAGAAATCCGATCCGTGGTCCCGATTTACCGCCTCTAGCTAGAATGGTTGTTACCTAGAGAAAAAAATTGAGCGGCAGAGAAGTTAGAGCACGCCGAGAAGAATCCAACAAGGAAATGATTTGCTGCAATTTGCATTGATTAAAGTCTAAAGATGAAGAAGAGTAACAAGAAATCAACCGACACCATTATTTATTACAAAATTAATTAGTAAACTTTATTGTACCTCTCCAATCGATAATGTCATCTCGTGCCACACTACCCACTCATAAAAACAAACCAAACTTCATTCTTCCAACAGGATTCTCATCAATTTTGCCTACTTCAACAGAGAGTTGCACATGATGAGGGGGAAATTAATTACCAATACTCCGACCATCTTTGAGTAATGCTAGGTAGCACATTCAAACAGCACACTAGATCAATCATAATTGTGTCACGTTAATCGAAAATTACAAAAATATCATTGATTGGTTTGGTGTGCTGTTTGAGTATGCTACCTAGCATTACTCTTAAAAAAAATACTCACTTCTATTTCTTATAGCAGACCATTTAACTAAAATTTCAAATATTAAAGTAATACCCCAAATACTGTAGAGAAGTGGTCACTAATTAATTTCTTCACACTATTTTTAAAGCAACATGGTTCATACTTACCGTTGGAATTCTCCCTGAGTACCACAAAGAGTCGGGCACCATTCAGTTGCTGAAGCGATGCCCCTAGGCAAGACCCAAGCAACCCCCCACCAATCCAAGAAGAAACTCCAAACTTTCCTAGCCTGAGAACAGTGTAGCAGAAGGTGAGTTGTTGTTTCAGCTTCTCTGTGGCATAATGAACAAATCTTTGCAATACCAGGCAGCACACAACACCTCCGTAAGAGTTCACGAGTCGCTAAGCGATCTTGAACAGCCAGTCACAAGAAAAATTGAGTTTTCAGAGGTACCAGTTTACACCACACCTTGCCAAGGTTAATGTCCATATCCGATCTTCCAATCACGGTACCCAGCTGCAATTGGAATGTCCCTGTTTTAACCGAGTATGCACCATCAAGTGTCGATTTCCAAGTCACCTCGTCGTCTTTGTCCCTGCAAATCGGAATTTGAGTGATCCGATCAAGAAGAGCTGTAGCAAGTACCTGCTCATCCTCTAACAATGGTCGTTGCCACACTAGTCTCCACCACCACACCTCGTTGAGCCACAGACCCATGTCGCAAACAGATGCGACCTTGTTCGTGGACACCTCATAGAGCATCGAAAAACTATCGGCAAGAACTGTGTCACCGCCCAACGGGAGTGCCAAAAACTCGTATGAAACTCATCGCCCACAATAGTAATGATATTCCGAGACCATAGTGGCTCGTGCTCGTGAAAACAACCCTGAATATCTGCCAAAATCTTAGACATTCGGAACTTACTACTTGTCGGATGGAAGGAGTTGTGATAGCCATACTCATTGCGCACTAGATCGCCCCATAGGTTACCATCTCCTCTCCTAACTTTCCAGGCCCATTTGAAAAGGAGAGCTTTGTTCTTATCAAGAATTGAACCAATACCAATCCCGAGTCCACCGAAACACCTATGGACCACCACTCGGCGCCATGCCACTTTACTAAACACCCGCACCCTCCCTGGTGCTACTCCATAAGAACCTGCGCAGCACTGCCTCAAACCGTTTTGCTACCCCTATCAATATGCGGTAGAGAGAGAGGTAGTAAAGGGGTAGATTATTTAGAACCGCTTTAATCAATGCAAGTCTACCGGCGATCGACAAAAGTTTACCCTTCCATGAAGCCAAGCGTGCTTGAACTTTATCCAACAAAGGCTGCCACATCCTATAACCCCTAGGATTTGCACCTAACGGCACCCCCAAATATCAGACCAGAAAAAGTCAAACCACCTGAGCACTCTCTTGATATTAAGAAGCCCCTCCGCATTGTCATCACAAAAAATTAGTGTCGTCCGCAAATTGGGCGTGTGATAACGACCACTGCCTCCTCCCATTTCCAATGCCGCGAAACTCCCCACCCAATTCGGCTTTCATGATCATCAAGTGTAGTCCCTCGGCAGCAAGATTAAAAAGGAAAGGAGATAATGGGCAACCTTGTCGAAGACCTTTTTGAATTGAGAACTTTCTTGTCGGAGACCCATTAAAAAGGATGGACGTTTTCGCCATCAAAAGGTATTGCATTATCCAATTCCTCTAGCTATTTCCAAACCCCATCAACATCATCACTCGTTGTAGATATGTCCAACTGACAGGGCTTTATGGAAGTCTAACTTCCGCAGATAACCCTTGGTTCGAGTTTTTTTCATATGGTGGATCACCTCAGATGCTAGCAATACACAATCTAAAGCCCGTTTACCTTGCATGAAACCATGTTGTACCTCACTGATTATTGACCCCATCACAACTCTTATCCGCAACGCAATCACCTTGTAAACACACCCGACGAGAGAGATCGGACGGGGTTCATTGGGAGTAGACGCACCTGTGACCTTTGGAAGGAGAATCATGAATGCCGATGACACCCTTCGCAGCATTCTACCGGTCTTGAAGAACTCAAGAATCACCTCCATAAAATCTGATCCCACAATATCCCATGCTCGTTTAATAAAGCCGAAATTGAAACCATTTGATCACTGGTCAGCGTTTTGAAGCCCAGATTCGGGATCATCGGTCGTGCTATAACCTTTTCACGGAACAACTCCTCAAAATAGTTCACTGTCCGCTCACACATATCACCATGGCTTGAAGCATCAATCTCATTAAACTGCATGGTGCTGATTTTGTTCCGACGTTCTCTCAACTTGCATACAGTGTGGAAAAATTTTGTGTTCTTATCTCCAACCTGACACCATTTAATCCTAGACTTTTGCATCCAAAAGTTTTTCGTTACTCGCACTTGATGCTTTAGTTTATCTCAAGTCAACGACTACCGAGTTTGCTCTTCCTCCGTCAGAGTTCTTGATTCTCGAAGGCTGTCCAACTGAGCTACTTGGCGTTGCAAATCCTCCAAGGTTCTGTCCACACTCCCAAACACCGACGCATTCCATTCTCGCAACCATCGCTTCAAATATTTCAAGCGTCGAATTCCACTAAAGTTGTTTGGAAATTGGCCCTTTGCATCCTCCCAAAATTGCCGCACCACATCAATGAATCCCGGATGCGACCACCAGGCATCAATAACACGGAAAGGTTTAGGACCACCTGATTTTGGATAAGTTCCACACACCATGGCGACATGATCTGATGTTGCTCGGGAGATTATCTGCAATTCATGTTTGGGAACCGAGCCAGCCACTCAGAGTGAACACACACCCTATCAATGCGACTCATAGACAGAGAGTTAAACCATGTGAATTTTCCACCCAGCAGTGATAAGTCTAGGAGGTCACACCCTTGCATAAAATCGCCCAGCTGGCGCATGCTTCGAGTTAAAGACTAACTGCCCGCAAGCTCTTCCGGCCGAAGCACCTCATTAAAGTCCCCCGCAATCAAACATGGACAGCCCACCCTAGTGACTTGACTCGCAAGATTTTGCAACTACGTTTCCCTCTCCTCCAAGTCGTTAAACGCATACAAGTTCACAATCGCACACCGAAAATCATCAATTTGCCCTTCGAGCCAAATAAACCAGTCAAAAGTGATCAATTGCTCCATACTGAACACGTTACAGTCCTATATGGTCACTAACCCACCAGACAATCCTTGGGCTGGTATAAAACCCATAACTAAGGTTGTCAATACCACAAAGACTTTTACTTTAGTCATGATTAATGATTAAAAATCAAAACCATAAATTATTTTACCTATTATTGCCTCAAAATTTAAATTACTTTTAGTGTTTATCAGTATGATGTTATTATCTTTTTATATATATTTATATTACAATATCTTGAGTATTTGAGAAATCTAATTATATATTTACGATCAATATATATTATAAAATATATAAAATATCGTATCCTCATCCACAACACAAGAATATCCATTACTGACTGTTATTCATAGTCACCAACATTAACCAAGGATATTTACAATAAGTAAACCACTATAGATTGTCTACCTATGAGGGGTTATGGCTATGAAAAACCTTAAAAAGATGCATAAATTATGACTTGAAATACTTGGTAAACAAACAAGCCAAAAAATAAATGCAAGGTTTCATTTCACAATATAATAACATACTTGGAATACAAAATTCTGGATATATGAAAACTACATCAGCTCAGTCCTTAACATGTTGTAGATTCAACACTCAGAGTAAGAACGAACAAAATTTGGACTATTTTAGATTTTTTGAATCAACCCTAGAAGAACCAATTTAGGACAAAATCGGGATTTCACTGCATCAATGCAGACTAGTTCATCATGCCCTGTGGCGTCCCTTTCGAGGGAAAGATCTTCTACTCTTTGTTTGATGATTTTTTGATGATTTCTTAGCTGCGATTTCTTGGAAAAGATTTGGACCCCCAAACTCATGCTGCAATTGTCGTAACTTCTTTCGTTTACCGCGATCATACTCTTCATCCCTAAGAGGAGCAAACACGGCAGAGCACAACACATGTTAGAAGAACGAACTTTATCCAAAAAATGCATGGAGCACAGTTGATAGAAAATTACTAGCTGTTAGACAATGCTCAAGTCAATTCCAGTTTTGCTCATTTTATCCAAAAGATCATAACCATAAACTCTGCTCCAATGCATGCACGAAATAGTTGCACAGTAGTCCCATCAAGAAGAACCAGGAAGCAACTAGCAAATAAGGTGATAAATATCTACAAATCCTGTCACAGCTAAACTAACCCTCATTCAAAAAAGAAAAGTTCAATTTCAGAATATGGGACATCAAGCACGTCTTTAGCAGCTTTGTTTTCAGCAGCATTGTAGATTCATAGCCATAATGATTAGCAAATAAAAGAGTAACACAAGTTACTAATTGAGAAGTTATATTGTACCATCAACCCACCTAACTTTGTAACATAAATAACATAAAGCCAACGTTATTTCAAAAACTCACTCATATCTTTGGACCCAGTCAGCATAAAAGGAAAACCAGCAAATCAATTTCCAAAGTTGAAAAGAGGGTGCCCCAAATAGGATAAAATGAATAGTCAGGATATATATTATCTAACTCACCACTCATCAGGTACATAACCGATCCTGCAATTTTCTACAACATTTGGTTCCATGCTCTCAGGAGGAGCCAACTCTATCCCATCCCAGCGTGCAACTGCAACAAAGAATATATAGACAGAAAACTATATTAATTCAAGTTAATGATATACAATACAGTGCCCTTTGGTTGAAGAAAGATATGGACTTCAATAAAGAAATTAAATTTTGATTAAAAAAACAACAGTTAAGAAATCAAACCCCAGTGGCTTGACAACAACTAGTAAAGCATTCACAGCACATAAAATTTATTTGATGAGTTGTTGTTGCTGAGAATTATGTACAAATACTCACCAGTTACCTCCTCCTGACTGCTAGTCACTATGCTCATCATTCCACACTGAGATGCATCTACTTCACCATTATTTGTACCACCAAGCTCTCTAGGTTCAGAAAATGATATGCCATTTAGTACTTGCTCACCAGTTGCAAGGACAGCACCACTTTGAGTATCTCTATCGCTAAATTCTCTATCAAAGGCAACTTCCAGGGAATTGCCATTGCAATCTATCACATCCCCCTTTCTCAAACCAGATTCGATACCCTTCCTGCTATGACTTGTTGTGCTCGACAAAACATTTGAGTGGTTGGATGTAGATAGCCCTAAGTCTCTTAACAGAAGAGTTTTGTCCATCAGATGTTCTTTAATTAGAGTTTCTATGTCCGATGTGCATCGCTTGTTCTTCTTATGTTTCTTTTTCTTCTGTAAACTTACGGCTGGCAGGCGGAATTTTAAGCCAACATGTATCTTAAAAATCTTCTTTTTCAGAAGCTTCTTTTTATTTTTTTTTGATCTGATATCAGCAGCTTCACTGTGTAAACATTCATTTGATATAACAGCGGGCAATGATGATTTCACCAATTCATGCACGATCTCCTGACCACTGGTACCAGAATTATTGCTGAGTGATTCCCCACTAGCAGTCTCATTGCAGATACCACTTCCCTGGGAATAGAAAAGAAAAGGTCAATACTTGGCCAGCCGATGAGACATCTTTAAATATCCAAGCCCTAAAAAGTATCCAAGATATAAGGCAATCACCTGACTGTTTTGGCAGCTAGATTTAGTCGATAGTTTAACAGGATTCACTTCATTTACTGCATCATCAACAGAATCCCCACACAGGACAAGGCACGGAACCCTGCCAATTGGTTTCTCCGCGGAATACCCAGGTTGAACTTCACTTGGTGCAACCGTATTAAAGACGGGAATGTTCTGGATTAACTAATGAATCAAACAAGTTAGCAGGTTTGAGGAAAAAACTAGGAAACAAAGATTGAGGCCTACACTCAAAAGAACCAGTTACCTTTGGTGAGTTCTCAACAGTAGCCAGCTTTTCAACGGCACAATTCTGGAGAACACTACATGTAGACATCTTATTGCTGTCCATGGTTTTGGTCCCAGCGGTGTTAACACTGTTTTCAAGATTGGTGGTGCAACCATTGCCATTGACAGGCAGGCCTGGACAGAGCAAATGTTCTTTACGATCTTGATTGGGTAAAGAAACAACTTTTGATGGGTCCTGCGGCAATGGGACACTAGAAGACGGTTGTAAGAGAGGGTCCACCTTGGGAACTGTTAGCCCATGATCTTGCTGCAATGATGTTTCATTTAAAGGTGTCTTTGTGGTACCAAAAGCATGTTTTTTGTTCTCAGCAGACAAGTCTGGTCGTGATACATTACCGACAGAACCATTTTCTACATGTTCCTTTGAGAATTTCTTTACAGCCAAGTTTGCTATGTTACCGTCCTTCTGGGGAACATGGCAAGGTCTTTTCTGAGCAACATTTTTTCTGTCGCGAACATAGAACAACATATAAGCCTTTTGTCCCAAAACCGTGTTCTCACTAACTTGGCGAACCTGCAACATTAAAATAGATAGAACGTATATAAATTGCGCTGTGATGAAAAAAAGTTGTCTAGGCTCGCTTCTGAATACAGAATGATTTTATGGAATCAAATCCCTGCATCTCCCTCACCTCATTGTCATTGAGTAAGTACCACATACCACTCGAAGTGCGAACATAACACACATAGTGGCCAGAACGGGTACTTGGGCCAGAATGCACTAGAATGCCATACAGACTGTACTTCAAATCTCCCTCCTGTCAGGAACAGAAAGACTTGATAAATAGTACACAAACACATTTTGGCAGATAGCGATCAATACATAAAAGAAAAATAGCCAGATATAGAAAAATGACCAAGAAGCTAATGGAACAGAGTCATACTCCCTGCCGGGCAAACAGAGCAAGGACTTCAAATTCAAGTACTGGCTTCCCATCCCAAACACATATCAGATATCATAACTCTGAATCGCATATTACAAGAACAAGAAGATGTACTTACATAAGGACCACTGACAAAGGGCTTCATGTCCAAAGATCGATCAAACGAAACTTTTTTGTCAACCTTCCGGCAAGGATCAAGGGGATGAAAGCGCTTAAGATGAATGGAAATAACAAAAGGTGCTTTGTAAATTGTAAGCCTTTTCTTAGCTTTAACTTTTTGTTTGCATTGTTGACATTGATACTGCTTCTCCCCTCCATCTAACATCTCTGCAGCCATGAAATTCCGAAGTGCAACTAGCAAAGAATCAGCCTTAACTATTTCAAGGCTCAAATCTAAGAATGGATCGTATGTGTTTGAGCAGTATGAACATTGCTGGCATTGCACCTGAGAGAAGTATGAAAAGGGCAATGAATGTCAAGGATTCAGTAATTCCAGCAGCACAAGACTTGGACAGCGAATTTCAAGTTTTACAGTAAAGTCATATATATTCCCAATATTAATAAATGCATACATCACCATTAAATGGCATTACCTATGCCGCTTAATTGGCAGTAATTTGACACCTCAAAATTGCATGATGTAGGTATATATACATTTGACACAACTTTGTGAAGAAGTAAATGATTACCCCACAAAATTCCCAATGAATTGACGGCAAGGCAAAGAATGTCTACCTGACTGCGAAGGCGGCCACCAAAGATTTTGTGCACCAAACTTTTCTCATAAGCAGCAGGTGATTCACTTGGCACTCCTGAAGGTAAGCAGCATTTATGCATGGATTCCAACAAGTTTACCATATACTCATGTGCATCTTCTTGTCTTGCATTCCGAAAGTTTTGAGATATGCCTAAAACTATGTTAAGGAAACCCAAGCGCTGAAAATAAGTGGTACAGAAGTAATGTATGAATGCATATGTATGCAAGATGAAAACAAGCATTAAAAGGATACAGCGCAAATTTGAGACAAGATCCCTCGGTATTAATGATCTCCCAGTCGATTGCAGTGCACGACTGACATGTTTCTGGATGGCGCACAAAGCACAAAATCCAGCAACACGACCTTAAATTCAAGAAAAGTAGCTCGAAGTTAGATGTGGAAGCAGTTTCGTTCGCAGCAGTTAAAACCACAAGCACACTTGCTAATGAGCCAACGTAGCTAACGTGCATCGTAGGCCTCATTCAGCAAGAAAGTGAAAGGTGACAGGCAAAAGGGAGAAGAGTCACTCACATGAATTCTGGTGTTTGCCGCTTTGCAAGTAAGCTACTAAAGGTTCAGTATATGTGAGGCACTGCAAGACCGAATTCAGAAAACAAGTGTTTCCAAGATTTTCCAAACCAGCACCCTGAAAATGTTTCATGGGATACTCGAGTTAAGCTACATGTAAAGTTAGATTGCTAACCATGGTTGAGAGCATCCATAAATTACATAGTGTACAGAAACTAACACATATCAGATAACATTAAAAGAGAGGCAAATCTTTTAGTCTTCTGGAAAGCTGAATAGCAATGCAAGCATAAGAAAAAAAACAGAATCATTTACGATAATAGAGCTGTAAGAAGCTCATAAAAAGAGGTGTTAAGATTCCAACCCAAAAAAGTCAGCCAGCAAGTACAACAAAACATGTGAAGAACAAAGGAAAGGTCCCTCCTCAGAACTAAAAGGGAAAAAAAGAACAAAACAAAGTCTACCAGGATGTAAAACAGAGATTAAGCAACCGTAGTCTACAACAAAAGGACATTTTGAGCAGCAGTAGCTGCCAGTTGCCAACATGCACCAAATTCATCCCTAAAGATAACCAGAAGCAGGATGCAAATGATGCATTGGCCTACAATCACCAGGGACAAGAATTTACCAGCAAAGTGACAACTTGTAACAGCACATACAGCAGCTATTAAATAGAGAATAACTTTTAATAACAGGTGGTCTAGTGCCGTCTAGAAACCCTCGTTAGTTGTAGAGCCAAGAAATTGATTATTGAGAGGAAAAACACCCAACGACATCAACAAAAAGCCGGATCATCCATATAGAATGGAAACAAACACTGGAAAATATTTTTAAAAAATTAAAATTTTATCAAAATCAATCAAGAGAAGGGGAAAAACTCACAATTTTTCTGAAAGAGATACTCAGGGTGAGCTCCGGATCCAGCCCACTCTCCAGAAAATCGAAAGTATCGACTTTCTTTCCGGGTACATCAGACCCGAGAAACCTCTTCCGACCCGAATCAGGATTGAGTGTCTCAACTCGAAAATCCCCACCATTGTTAACACTGCTAAATCCAGTGTAGGGCTTCCTCGCCAGATGGAACTCTATCTTCTTATCAAACATGAGCACACATTTACTTCCTGACGAGGATCCTTCCTCACTCTCTCCAACCCTTACCTCCGTTGCTCCCCCGCTAGTAGACACTAAACATTCCATCTCGAATGGAAACCAAAGTCGGAATCCAAAACCGACAATTGCTATGAATAAAAAGAACAAACGAATCGGCCAAACTGATTATTGCAAAAAATATAAATTACAGGAACAATCGTTCAGTTTCTCTCCGCGTAGAGAAAAGAGACGGAGAGAGGCGGCGGTGGGATGTCGTTTTATGGAAGAGACGCGGTGCGGTGTGGCGGCTGCTGCTGCTGCGTGGAAGAGAAGAGAAAGGTTTGTGTGCGCCAAAGCTAAAAACCCTACATAAGTCGCAAACTGAAAAAAAGAGAGCGAAGATAGACAGACAGTCACCTTTTATTTTAATACTCCTTCACGGATAAGTAATCCTTTTTAGAAATCGATTGGATTCGGTTTTATACATACACGAGGAAGGTAATAAAAAAAGAAAGGAGATTGAGTTATTCTTTCTTTATACTCCCTCCACTTTTTTTTTTAAACTACGGAATTTCTTTTGTCAAATAATGAGTTATTCGACCTTTTTAATATGCGGCTTAAAATTAAAACGTCAGTTAAAAAAAATTAGAAGAAATACTATGTTAATTAATTCATGAACGTGTTTTAAATTGATTCAATTAAATTTTATAACTTGTGAAAAAAATAAAAACTAGAATTAAAAAACACCAACTAATTTCCTAAGAAATATAAATATAATAACTAATTACAAACAATTATTTTAACTAAAATAGACAATTATAAAAATTCACAGAGTACTTTCCTTCACTACTTAATCTGAATTACTTGACTAATTTAGTGGAGTAATAAATAAGTATAATAAACCTAGTTAATTAAATAAAATGATAATACTAAAAGTCAATTTAATTAAATCTACAGCAATTTATGTGGTTATTTTTAGGCAACTAAGAGTACAAATTCCCTATTTTTTAAAACAACAACAAAAAAGAGAGCCATGCCCATGAGCGCGGGACGGGACGCGAGTTGTATTTTTCATTTTTTATTTTTTATTTGTCTTGACATGATACGGTGGGGTGCGCTGCTGGTGATTGGTGCGCCGTCGTTTTACATAAGTGGATGCTGGACAAGTGAAGAATGAGAACGCGCCACGTAACACCGTGTGCAATTACCGACTTGTGTCCTGTCCTGTCCTGTCCTGTCGTTGCTGATGATGTGGGGTATTTTTCATGCACGTTTGTCGCTGGCTTTTGACTAGTTTTTTTTGTTGAATGCTCCAACTTCCAAAATCTAATTTTAACACGTGGTTGGTCGCTTTGAAATGTGTGTGTGGGGACGGCTAGGAAATGAAATCGTGTGGGCCATATAGTCTTCGGCCCATCAGGTTATATGGGAATCGTGTGGCCCAGATAGTTTTGGCCCATCAAAAAACAATACAACAATATTAAGAAAACTTGTCCGTGGCTGGGCCTTACATGTTACTATGAACAACTTCTGCAAACAGCATATTGGGTCGCGTGACTTTCTCTTCTTCTTTTTTCTCCTATCCTCTATAAATATTTTTACCACCAGCCAAACAATTAATATTGTATACTTATTGACGATTTTTTTTTCCTTATTAGATAGAATTCAAACTCGAAAATTTATTACTATTTATTACCAATAAAGAGAGACTCGACCTCGAATCTCACTTTCACTTTAAAAGCAATAAAAACGAGCTCCGGATCAGCCAGGGAGGTAGTCTACGTAGTACTTAGTTGTAGGAGCTTGCAGTAAAGAGTCCCAAATGTGGAGAAGTGCACATGGTCAGTGAATGAGACTGAATTTTGCAATGTGAGTTGAGCAAGTGTTACTGACCAAGTTGGGCCCTAGGCTACACAGAATGAATAGGCTGCAGCCCATGATCTCAACACCAGAACTATATAAACAAGAATTAAAAAAAAAAGAGAAAAAGAATTCATCATCTTTGCCCTATTTTGACATCATCAAACAGTTTGGTGCTTACCTAACTAACATGATATTCTCCAGGAAGTTGACATGATGCATATCGATAGGACGATAGGTCCTGCCCAACTAACTCATCTTCCATTCTAAGATAACTTTTCTTCTATTTCTTCTATCTTAGTTATTATTCATCAATTAATTGTTTCATACGAAATACCAACCTATAGAATCAAAATGCACTTTGTGGGTTGTGGCTACTAATTAATGTACCGTTATTAATTACAAACTTATCAATTACCACCCTTCGTCCTTATAAATTCGTAAAAAAATTTCAATCAAACTCCTGTATTTATAAAATTTCATATTTTTTCTCATGTTTGTAAATATGGTTCAACTAAATCATACATAATTACGTCTTCTACTAATAATTTTTATACAATTCATTATAAATAATAAAATCAAATTTCGTATTTAAAATCGTGTAGCTTCAATTTGACCCATTGAATGAGCAATAAAAAACTTCCAGTACGCTCTCTCAAGGCCTTTAAATGGCCCCGCAGTCGATGTTGCTTTTAAATTTCTTGCCATTATTACTACTTCTTTTAAATTAACGCCATGCTTAGTTGAGGACTAAATGTGCACCATGATCCAGTTCAACGTTCCATTCTTCATTTTCTCCATTTATTTTTTGATGAATAATGTCCTAAAATGCGTAGTAATTTTTTGAAAATTGAACTCATAATGTATTAATTGATTGATTGCAAATATTTATATAGTCCGATGAGGAGAAAAAAATTAGTCTTCAAAAAACAAAATAGAGGTTGAGTCAATAATTAATTATTATATAATGCCAAAAACGTCTGGGACGGAGTAAGACTGTAAGACCAAAGGAAGGCAAAGACTTGGAAAAAGAGGTGAGTTGATTTTTATTGATTGAAATCTTAGAAAAATACAAACAACCTAAACAGCTACGCAATATCTCCAAATTCCAATTCCTTTCCACCAATTCCCACAAAATTCAAAACCCACATCCCAAAACCTTCCCTCTTCAATACCCAGATCTCAATTCCCCTCAATTTCACCAAAAGTCGTCATCTTTTTCCATTCTGTCTAATCTTTCTCCCCTGTTTTCTGCTCTGTATTCTTTCCTGTAGCTTTCTGTTCTTTCTTCTGTGTATTATTTCTCCCACAAACTCATGATTTGACTGTTCTTTACCTTCTCAATTCAGGAAACTTCCTATTTTTAGCTCATCTTTTACTCCGCTGGTAACCATGTCCAAATAAAACAGAATAGAAAAGTACACTCTTTGGTTGTGAAATTCTGTTATTTTTAGTTTTTCCTCTGTTTCAAATCCTGCATAACAATCCCTGCCATGAAAATCGCCAAAGACAGAGTCAGATTCAACGTGGGAGGCAGAATTTTTGAAACAACCTCCACAACTTTGGCCAATGCTGGCCGGAACTCCTTCTTTGGTGCATTTTTCAATGATAACTGGACCTTAAAACACTCCAATAGTGATCTTCCTTCCAACTATGAACACTTCATTGATCGAAACCCTGATTGTTTCTCCATCCTCCTTGATCTCCTCCGCACCGGAGACCTCAACATTCCTCCTCAAATCCCCGAAAGACTCCTCTACCGGGAGGCTGCCTTTTATGGCCTTTTAGACCATGTGAGGACTGCGAAATGGGGCCCTTTTGATGGCAACCGGCTCCGCCTTTCACGGTCTATTACAGGGCAGGCACCGGGTGATGGCACTGCGATTCGTGCTGGTCCGGATGGTGGGTGCTGCGTTGCACATGGGACTGTTGTCCATGTGTATGATTGGGCAATGGAAGAGTACCCAACAATGAATCTTGATTATCAGAGAGTTAACGATGTTGCTTGGGTTGATTGTGAGAGTGTGATTGTAAGTGCTTGTGAGAGATTAGGCCGCGGAGATGGAGGGATGGGATTGTTTAGCAAGAGTAGCGGAGAATTGAGGTATAAGTTTCAGGTTTGTCATGAGAATCAAGCCAAGAGTTATACAGCTGGGGCTTTGAGCACTAGTAATTCGGATTATCGGATTTTCAGTAGCTGTAAAGGGAGGAG
Source organism: Viola odorata (assembly GCA_963691705.1). Classification (NCBI taxonomy): domain Eukaryota; kingdom Viridiplantae; phylum Streptophyta; class Magnoliopsida; order Malpighiales; family Violaceae; genus Viola; species Viola odorata. The sequence continues at coordinate 58,394,596 of OY829542.1, forward strand.
CAATGAGTATGGTATTGGTGTGTGGGATCAGGTTAGTGGGAAGCAGATTGATTTCTTTTATGAGAGTCCAGGTTGGTCATTAGGTGATGCTGATAAGCTGCAATGTTTGAATGGGAGCAACTGTTTGTTGGTAGCAACTTTGTTTCCTAGGAAAGATAACTGTTACATTAGTTTGTTGGATTTTAGGTCTAAGAACATGGTGTGGTCTTGGTCTGACATTGGTGCTCCGGTAATGGTGGATGAGAAACGGGTTCGGGATGCGATAGCTATGGAGGACAGTAATGCTGTCTGTGTGGTGAATGAGTATGAGGATTTGGGGTTCATTGATTTGAGGATGAATGGAGGGAGTGTGAGGTGGAGCTCAAGGAGTAGGTTGATGAAAGGTAAAATGCCTGATGAGCCTTGTTATCCAAAACTAGCATTACATGATGGGCAGTTGTTTTCATCAATGGATGATTGCATTTCTGTGTTCAGTGGTCCTGATTGGGTCCTGACATCAAGGCTTCGGCGGAGTTATGGAGGTTCGATATGTGATTTCTCAATCGGTGGGGACCGACTCTTTGCACTTCACAGTGAAGAGAATGTGTTTGATGTGTGGGAGACTCCACCACCAATTGTATGAGTCAGGTTACAGTTTGCTTGGTTTTGTAGTCATGTTCCTTACACTTGAGCATAAAGTGGTTCTTCCATTTTTGTTGCTTTGTAAGCTAAGGAAAGCATGGAGAGGTAACTTAGGACTTGTGCCTGTATAAAGTTCAACTACCATATAGTTTAGGTTTTGTTTGTATGATGCTGTTTGCCAGTCACAGAAATGTAACAGATTGCTTACTCTAATGAAACTGATTAGTATCTGAATTATCATGTCAAAACATCTATCCTTTTGTATAGTTTAAGTTTCTCAATAAATGGGGCCTAACGAACTTAATCACATCTCTTGTTTGCTTGCTCTTGAAGTGGCTATAATCATTGACAGAGTCTACTTGCACAAGTTGTACTAGTTGTCTTTCCACTTACTATTATCTTTTACATGCCCACCTTGAGGTTCAACAGTAGTCGAACAATATTAGTCTCCTTCCCGGAAGAGACCGAGAGGACAACCAGATTTTTCTCTTTTGACCCTCTCCCCCTTTTGCTCTTTTGCGCTATATGTAGGTGTCAGGATTCTGTTTAGAACTCCATCCAAAACTCACTCAACCGAATGGTTTGTTTGTTGATAGTAAAGTACCGTTACCGATAACATATATATATAGAGAGAAAAAAAGCTGCAGAATACTGAGCGTATGATGGTGAGAAAGGAAGAGAGATGCCCTTTGCATGTGAGGAGATGCAACTGCTTAACTGCTTTAACAGATTTGCTTGTTACTTCTTTCACTTTGCAAAAAGTTGAGATGTTGCTTTATTATGCAGTGACCATTTTTAAGTGCATCAAACAAATCCAACCTTAGCTTTTGTTCTTTACCAATCTAGAATCCAGAGCCAACTTACAAAACTTTTTGTGTCTTAAAAGAAATGCCAAACAAATGGATTATGATCCTAACCCAGTGCTGCTGTATGTCTGATGTGTTGGAGATGGATGTTTTTTTGCATGTGGGTAGTTGAAACTGATTAGCTGCTAAGATGGATTAGTTAAAGCATTTTTACAAAGTTAGATGGCAAAAATGGTAAAATAACTATTCTCTTTCCAGAATCGCTAGATTTCAAAGATAGATATAACCCTAATAGGATTAGGTGTTTCCGAAGTTGAAACTCATTTCTAGTTATAAAACTATTCTCGAGTACTATAAGACTCCGACAACAAATGATTCTCGTAACATGATTTAATTATTCCCTATGCTCAAATCCGAAACCTTAACCATAACTAATTTTAAGAAGAGAAGACCAGTTCAACACAACACCTGCCAAGATTTTCAAAAAAAAGGTCCAACCTTGGGAACAAAACAAATCCCTCTCTTAATTTTTTTTAATTATTCCCAAGAATAATAACAAGATAAACAACGCGGTTTGACTTTCCCTCTCTCGTTTCAAAGAGTTATAACATAATCTAAGTTATCACCTTATATTATTAAACTAAATCTTAAACTAATCTCAAATGTCAGTGACACAAATTTTAGAGATAGACTCTGGCCACTCCTAAATCAACAAACCATTGTCAGCTGTTTTAGTCAGTAAAAAAATGCAAACTAATTTCTTCCTGTTGTTAAATTGGCTTTTGTCTCATAATCAAGAGCAGCAATGAACTTCTAGGAAGCCTCCTTCAAAATCATAGTCCTCTACTCAATTAGAACAAAAAGTTTTATTTATTTATTTTAATGGAGAGACAGAACATGCAAATAAATGGAATAGCATAACTAACAAAACCTGAAACGACCGAAAAATGGTCGTCAAAATCAAGCATAATCAGGCATCAATCTTCTAAGCAACGTGACTGGTTTAGAATCTTCAGGTGCGAGCTCCTCGAAAGGGACGTAATTTCGCTCCTTGTCGTAAACATGGCACATTGTCATTATGGTCCTCATTAACCGCCAATTCCATGAAGCCTCGTTCAGATACTGATAATAACAACACAAAAGAATGCAAGCGATTTTTCAGCATATCAGATTAGCAAAATCCCCGGTAAGAAACTCAATCAAAGCTTTGTAGCACTATGAAACATAAAAAAAGTGTACCTTTTTCAATATCGCTAAGAATAGTGGTTTTAAGTCTTTTTAAAAAAAATAATTAAATAGCAGGTTTTCTCTATAATCAACTTCGAGAATTGAAAATAAATTTCCTGGTTTCCCATGATATCCTTTATGTCATTTTTGAGTGTGAGACTAATCGTTCGAGCTCCTTGGCTGACCCTCTCCACAATAGCTGCTCAGTATTAAAACCTTCGTTATCCCCTATGATCTTAGTGTGCCTTACCACTATACCACTCACTTGTTCAATTTAGATTTTGACTCAAAGTTAATGGAAGTACAGACAGTATCAAAAGAATTAATCATCTTTTGTGTTGTCAACGGACATGTTCATTTTAAACATGTTGCCAACGCGACTTTGACAGAGTAATTCTAAGTCATGAAAAGAGATATAGATTGGAAAAATTGTGTGAGCCTTGAAGAAATCAATATCCTTTACTGAGAGGTATAATCAATATTCCACTTGCCTCTTTGATATTGTTAAGGATTAAGCTAAAGTCCATGTATGTGACTAATCCAGTGCCAAGTTTACAGAAAACAACATTTTGAAACCGTGGAAAGAAAATTGATCGTACCTTCCCCCAATTTTCTTGAAGAGATTTATGAGCTGCCCGTAGATTATAGCTCGGAATTCTCGAAGAGATATGATGGGGGATGTGGACATTGATATCATGACAGAGGATCTCAATCCTGTAAAGTAGGAAATAGAAAACTTCAGGTACTTGTTTGACTTTAATATTTCAATATAAGCTGGGGTATAAAAAGAGCCTTCAACAACACACAAAGTTGCGCACGAGACAAGAAGCACTAACCAAAAGAATTGGCAAATCAACTACATTGTACTGTATTTCACATCAGTAACAAAATAAACAGCTAAGTACAGACATGGGAAATTCAGAACTTTTTTATTACCAATTAGGATAATCACAATGAACAGTTCCGTTAAGCTGAGCCTTAGCTGCATTCCACTCGTCAGAAGATTTGAATGGAATATGAGGAGCAGTATGATGCACCATAGTGAAAGTACTCATCTGCAACTTTCAGGGGTCAGATGCAGCAACAATGAAACGCAGTTAAGTAATCAAGTATTTCAAGAAAACATAACGCATCATACCACGCTCCTCCTGGAATAAGGTATTACTGCTTGTGTTAATTTAATCATTGCACATCACTCTAAAAAGAATAAACTATTACATTTTTCATGACAATTTAAACACAAGTAACAATGTACAGTTAAATACAAATGAATATTTAAACACCACCGTGCATTCTACCAAATCAAACAAGTCCAAGCCGGGATAACATTAAACAACAGGGAAGTAGCATTACCCAGAAGTGATAACCCAACCATGGCATTAACCAGAACTTGATCCACCCCATAATTCCTGCTTTATAGATTATCAAAGGCCATCCAATGGCCATAAATGCAAAAACACATGCCAAACTTATCTTCACCCTTTTAACTTCGTTTGATCTAAACTTTTTCAAATCAAAGTGACAGGTCCACCTGTTAGTATGCATCATAAAGTGTGAGGAACTGAAACATGGATAAAGCACGCCAAAATATGTTTATTACGTAACAAAAATTCGATGAAACAAAATTGAGTGCTAAACCCTCTACCGGAATGTTTCATTTTATAAAAAAAATCATCTTTTTCAATCACGTTAAAGGCCACAATAAATTTTCATATGAAGTCCACTATTATTGATAAGATTTGGACTGTTACAAAGGTAAAGCAGGATGAAAATGATTAATAATTATACGAGGTGTCACCAAAGTTCCTTTGACAAAGAGAGTTGCTTATAATTGTAAGTTTGTAACTAGGACTGGGATAAAAGACTGAAAAAGAAATCCCCAAAGAATGATTGCTTCACAAAACTAGTGTTGTAAAATCTCATAAATACACTTTGATAGATGCCATCTCCAGGGATTTGCTAACTTGCTAGTTGCCCTTAGTGTCATGTAATATTGCAATCGAAGCAATGACACGAATCATCAATGAAATCCCAGAAACTGGTCGATGAAACAATTGTGGAAGAATAGAATTTTAAAGTGCACTATGGTTAGAACATCACAATACTCAAATGTCTATAACTATTTTATCATTGGTAACATACTAGTGGGCTATGGACATCCAAGGCCGGAGTACAATGCACTATGGTTAGAACATCACAATACTCAAATGTCTTTAACTATTTTATCATTGGTAACATACCAGTGGGCTATGGACATCCAAGGCCGGAGTACAGTGCACTATGGTTAGAACATCACAATACTCAAATGTCTATAACTATTTTATCATTGGTAACATACCAGTGGGCTATGGACATCCAAGGCCGGAGCGGACCATAACCATATATAATTGCCTTGCGTAAAAGAGGAGATGAATCAAACTCCTTTTTGTAAACTGGTTGCCAAGCAGTATCCTCAACCAACCTATCAATGAAACGTCAATAAAATTAAGAGAAAAAGCAAAAGCCAAAAAATGTTACAATCTCTACTTTAAAGTTGGTTGAAACAAATTTAAGAAAATGTATGAAGCCAGACTAGTGACAAAGTGAAATGATAACCTACTATTGTAACAAGGTCCAGCATGCAATCCGAACATGGCAAAACAGCACTATTTTCATTTAGATGTTCAGCATGCATGCTATATACATTTGATCTAAACTGATTACGAGATGTGAATGCAGAATTAATGTAGCTCAGAATTGCAATGTCAGTAGAGATCGAAACATGCCATACACTTCTGAGTTTCCCAAAAATACACTAAAGGAAAGTTAAAAAAGTAATGAATCAAGAACGGAATATCAGGAGTACATGTTTGTTTTTGCATGGTGCCTGTCGTGCTTAAACCTCCACGGCTCATATGGGTATATTAGTGGCAAAAAGGCAAGAGTTCCCACAATATCTTCTACTAGTTTGTTCCTTGAAAATGACTTGTGAGCACAATCATGGCCTATAACAAAAAACTTCAATTTGAAAAAAAAAATAATAAGAAAAGTTGGTAAAGATGTTCCAACACCAAGGAAAACAACACAATGAACTGATAACAGGTAACATAACACCAAAAGACAAAGGCGAACAAAACTCACCCCAGTAACAGCAGTTCCTGTCCACGCCCAAGCAAGTGGGAGCAAATACCATGGAGCCTTTGAAATCATAAATAGCCCGAGTGCATATGAAGAGGCTGATATTAAAACCGACTTCAACGCTTTCGCATCATCAATCTCAAATACCTTATAAGAAAAATGTCAACCATTTAGATTATGATGTTTTATTACTTAAATCTTATTTTAAGCAAAATTCAACAGGTGTTGATGAAATGGAAGGAATATAAGATTTTTTAAGTCCTTCATTTAAGGTACTTCACCACAGCCTAGTAAACAAGGAAAACCAAACAGTGAAATAATTGAGGCAGCATGCCAACATAGATACAGGCTGAAGAAAGGGAGTCTAAAGATGATCATACATCCTCCAACCATTTTCCATGCATTGGCTTACTCGTAAACCTTCTGCTCATGTTGAAGGATAGGACCACATCAAACACCCACAAATAAGGACCGACATTGGTGTGGTCAAGAACTGAAAGCGAATTCTGGCTCTGGAAAAGTACTTAGTGTATCCTAAAATGTCATCTGAAGTTGACAACAGAAAATTAGAAGCTAAGAGAAGCATCATAAGATACCATATTCCCTTACTACACACAGAAATCAGACCTAATTCATTCTTCAACAAGCCACGCAAAAAGAGCAGCCACCCATATGCAAAGTTAACCAAAGTAGACAGCTAACACTCACTAACAGTTGTGCACCCTGCTGGGTGCAACAATGCTATGAATAATGAAATGAAATTGAGCAAATTATTTCAGAAAATTAAATAAGCATTGCATGATGTAACAGAAACAAACATCTGCAGATAGAATCTTAAGGAAAAATTGCACCGGAACTCAAAACTTAACTAAACTTGCTGGAAAGTCTTTGAATCTTCCTTTATTCAGAGATGACTGTCTTGGAACTTCAAATCATTTAATGACTTGTTTGGCTGATTTTATACCCGAGAAACTCCACAACCTAGGGACTCTCTAATAACTCAAAACTTTCGAGAATACAGGTAACAGGGAATCTTTACTGTCAACAACAAGGTTCAACTTTAACCCTTTATTTTGCTAACACGGCCAAAAAGTTGTAGTGGAACTCAATTAGTTAAAACTCCTAGAAGTCTTTGAGTCTTCCTTTATTCAAAGTTGACCAATTAATGACTTGTTTGGAAAATTTAAGGCATAATTAATGAAACTAATTAAAGAGAAATTGGACAAATTTCATTAATGCAACAAAAAAGAAATTGCCAGGAAATAATTTTTTGCCTCCAAGACCAACAAAATCCCAAGATGTTGAAATATACTGTATTACTCATGCTGGTGAAACGAAAGGTGAAATGAAGATAAGCTGAATGCAAGGGAATTTACCTTTTTTGGTAAGGTATCGATGATATCCTTTAATGTAACACTTTCTGGGAGTGGTTCTCCAATTTGCTCGAAACCATAATTGTCTGCTAACTGTTTTCTATTCTCTGCACTGTCTGCAGAAGATGGTGCCGCTGGAATGGCCACAGCTCGTATTCTCTTAATAATTTTCATTGGTTTTAAGCATTTTCTCTGTCCTGCTCTATCCACAAGAACCCTATCCCATGCTGAATGATGGATGCCTGTCTATCAAAAGAAGCAACCATTGCACACTGATAATATCAATAAAAGGGAAAATATAACAGGCAGTGACTGTCAAAAGGCAATAAGGGTGACAGCAAAACCAACAACACAAGGCTAAAATATTGCCACATACTAATAGGGAAGTGATCGTATTGCAAGAAAATGTTTCCAAGGCTAACAAAATGACAGAGAAGTCCAGAAATGAGGTAAACTGAATCCCTGGAATAAGGACTATAGAAATACAACTATTGAACTCATATTACGAACAGGATATCAGAATGCTGCCTGAAATAACGTTAGACAAACAACTGGTGCATCAATTCCGACCTTAAAAAAGATAAGGAGAAAGCGTAAGACACAACTATGAGAACCGCAGATGCCATATGACTTTGCAATTATTAAATTTAAAATGATAAACTTACATTGCAGATGAAAGCATAAAGAAGCAAAAAAACAGATAAAAGCCCCAATGCCCAATTGCTTAACAGGATGAAATACTAATCCATCAAGAACAATGTAACAGTAAATGAAGCTCCAGGACACAAATACAGAGAGAGAGAGAGAGAGAGAGAGATGAATGGACCGGGAGAGCAGTGTGCTGGCATCTTTTGACTCCGAATAGGTCTTTGATAAGGTCCCTGACCCTGAGAAAACCAAATAGACATTGATGAAATTATACAGAAACAAATACAAAAGAGCAAACTTTGAGAGACACCCAGATGGAGAAAGATAGAGATTATACCACGAAGAGGAGGACAGAGTCGGAAATTCTGCAAGCCATGGATATAGAGCAGAAATGCAGAGGAACCACTTATTAGGGAGAATGAATGAATGAAGGGAAGAATTCGGTGTGGATGGTAAAGAAAGAAAGACGGAAAAGATTGCTAAGCCTTTTAGGCTTCCTTTTCCTGTTGTGTAGTTTAGGAGGAGGAAGGAGGAAGCCTTTTGTCCCTGTGCGTGTTTATATATTGTTGGCTGCTCTGTTGCAAACGAATGAATGACCAAAGAAGAATCACCCGTCTTTGGCCGCCAATTGTGGATGATATTGCAGGAGACGTCTCCTCCTGTTCGTAACTTACTTACTACTGGCTTACTACTGGCAAGTGACACAACTGTTTGTTTAGCGGCACTGTGGACCCAAAAGTACCCAACCTGCTTACCGATGCGCAGAATTAGCAGATAGTTTCTGACCACATAGCTCATGATGCATTATCAAAAATACAAAATTTATTATTATTTAAAAATTAAATAAGAGTCTATATCAGTGTTATTAGAACCGGACCGGACAGCGAACCGGAAATAAAAAATTTATGGTTCGACCGGGTTCAACTGAATTGTAGATGTTGAACCGTTCACACATTGAATCATGCAATTTTAGATGATTGAACCGGATTGAAACGGCTGGGTCAATATCTGTAATGGGTCGGGCCATGCCTGTAATGGACCGGCTCACCAAAATTTCAAAAAATAAATAAAAAATACCAAAACGACGTCGTTTTGGAGAAGAAGCATTGAACCATCCAGTTCGTCAGTCGAATCTGGTTCACATGCATATCCGGTCCAATAACTGAACCGAATCGGAAATGTGAAAAATCCCAGTTGAACCGGTCGGACCGACCTGTCCGATTCTAATAACCAGGGTCTATATACTTAAATTTAATTGAAACAAAATAATTGAAATACATGATGATCCAGAAACTACCTAATAATTTCTCTACCGATATCGAGGTATAATATTCAGTTATTCAACTCGATCGAAATTAATCGGGCTGGCAAAAAGATTCTTGGACCTTGGATAGTAAATTTATTTATAAAACAAAAAAATAAGTTGATAACGTAACATTAGGGGCTCGAAGTTTTAATACTAGTTGTGATGAAACCTACATGTATTAAACAATTTTATACTTACTTTCTTTTTTCTTACTTAAACACCATCATTTTTATACTCCCTCCGTCCCACAAATGATGACGTTTTAGCTTTTGTTTTTATTGTTTCGGCACGTATCTTAAAACGGCCGGTAGATTCACTATTTAAGACAATTTTACCCCTAATTTTTTCTGGGAAGTAAAGGATTAACGTACGTTCAAAAAAAAATTCGAATTTTTTTGGAGTCAAATAGTGCCTCATCCGGCCTCCTCGATATGCATTCCCTACTGAATATTAGGATGCGAGGAAGTCATCCTTTGTGGGACGGAGGGAGTATATACTTGGTTGTCAAAATAAATAAAAGATAAATCCTAATATAAAATGATAAAATTTTCATATATTAAATTAAATTGTTTAATAATTCACTTCATATCTTTTAGTCACAAAAGTTTTAATATATCACACTAAAGATATTTTGATCTAGTTTTTAACTATTAATTTAAGTCTCATAATTTAATTTTACCTTAAATTTTGATTTATGGTTGGTGTTTAGAATAAGAGGTTTAAAATTTAAAATTTAGAAAATATTATATACTGGTGAAATAAACCAAAAAATGACCCATCCACCATATTGGTGCACACCTAATTAAAATACCGAATGCAGGATATAATTTTCTTTACTAATAAACTGATAAACTGAATGGAGGAAGATAAGGGGAGCCATGCAAGAATCTAAACGAGAAAGAGGTCTCAGGTTGCAATAATCAATCAGTAGATTCTTTAAAGTTACTGCTTTCTTAGGTGTAAGTTTCACCATTTCTTTCTTTTACAACAGATTATACACAACAAAGAAAATATTATTAGAGTCGATACATGCCGATAACTACAGCGAAAATAAACCAGAAAATAATGTTAAAATCCCAGGGAAAATAACAAAATTGGAGGGGTCGTAAATGTCCCCAATCTCTCCTAGTCTAGTTGAGCATCTACACTAATGAATTCAACGACGCATACCTCACAACTTATCAAACAAAGAATACGATTCCAGATAACCTTCACCGCGCGTCATTGACTGTTTGTTCCTAGAAGAATTGTAGCCACAACAGTAAGTTTGATAGAAAAAAAAAGGGACCAACCCACCAAAGATGTACCATGAGAGAAGAGGGTTAGAAACTTACCTTTGCGAAAACATAATCAACGGCACCTTTTTCTGCCAATTGTTACTTTGTATCCCTATATTTCAGTTATCTACTGGCCAAATGTACATTCCTCTAGCGATGTCAGCAGGATCCTTATTGCACAGTTCCCACTAGTTACGTGGATGTTTCTGCTGTGCCGGAATTATTCCTAGAGATAGGACACTACGCTTCTACCCTAAATCATTTGGTACGGATGCTCTGCACTGCATTATGTGCTAAACTTTCAGCATCCTTAAGTGAACCATCTGGTTTCGACTTCTTGTTGGCCAATTTCTTCAATTCTCTCTCAATATTCTTGCAGTTCTACTCGTGAGATTTGTTAAATATCTCACAAAGTAGAAAAGGGTTGAAATGACTGCAAAACAGTACATCCGAAGGGTAAACTAGATACATGGTGTTTAGGTTTTATCATGTAATTCCATTAAAAGTTGCAAATAGGTGAAGGGAAAGGTCTAGTTGACAAACACCTTGTTCAAAGGGGAAGCGGGCAGGATCTTCTCCAAAGTATAGAATCAATGCATCCACATTTCTACCCTGTGACAGTATCAGGACAGGTGTATTACTTCATACGTAACAAACACTATAACGTTACACTATAAAAGCCCGATTATTCCAGTACCAGTAACATAAAGTTTTAGTTTTTCAGTTAGCATGAGAAAAGTCGAAGCTAGAAATACCTAGCAGAAAAGTTCTGATACAGGACCGTCGTTCTCAGAGGCTGAAAGTTCTTGTATAACCTTTTCTAATCCTTTGCTTACAGCTTGCATCTCCTCCGCCAAAAAATTCAGTTGTCAGTTAAACCGTCAAGTTTTCTTGTGCTGATAAGAATATTTCAACAACCAAAATTAGTACCCTTGATGCAGGTTCCAAACTGACTAAGTCTTTTGAAAAGTCTAGAAGTTCTGCTAATTTTTCAGCAAGCACCTACAACACATCAAACAGAGTAAATGACAGTGCAGAAAATAGGTTGGTTGCCACCAGCAGTTGACCTAAATCATAGCTTAAAAATTTGATGCATGTAAGTTTCAAAAATGATTGAAAGATATTCAGTAAACAATTGACGGGCTAACAAGGCTGCCCATGCAGAGAACTCCAATTCTTCTCAGCCCATTATTACAACGGGCAATTGCGAAAGAAATATCAGAGAGGAGTGGGGATGAGAGAGGCACAGTGATAGAATGTTAATGTGCAAGAAGCAGAGTCCCGTACATGATCAGCTGTCAACATTCAACCAACTATAAACTAGTAATGAATGTGGTAAGAACATGGCTGGGAGGATACCATGGCATCTCTTCAAGTTTCAACTAAATTACCATGAAAACACATGGCTAATCTAATACGCAGCACATAGATGTCACATTAATGTAAGGAAACATATGTGGTGCCATACTCTACCTGGGTCAGGTGAGTACATTTTCCTCGGAAAACAGAACAGGCATATCAGTACTAAAAACAGTGAGCCAAATTATGTGAGGGTTTTTGTCCCTGTGTACCCAAAACCAATCAGCATTTGTACTTCAAAATCACAAGTTGTCCTCCATTAGGATCCTTATGTTCATGCTTCTTGCATTTTAACAAACAAATATACAATACTCCATATTTTAGACGTGTTCTTCCATGTCATACATGGCTGATACATTGTAAGGTGTAAGGACAAGCAAATACAATGGGTTAAATCATGATAACTGTCTGCCTACCACCATCGAACTCTTAAAGCACGATAACAGAAGATGACTTTCACTAGATAAATCCGCCAGGGAGAGAAATTTGTACCTTACAAAGATAATGCATAAGAGTCATCTTACTGTTTCTTGCCCTAGTGTCAGTTAGTTTAAGAAGGCTGTCCAACCTAAATCCAATAGCGGAACCTTGAAGATCAGGGAAAAGAAATTCAGTAAGAAAGGGACACTAGAAGTTAATAATAGACAAGTAACCCATCACATGTGAACATTTTAGGTGCCACGGCATGCAATCACACAAGGTGTCAAAATAAGTATTTAATAAGTGAAAAAGGATATGAGCTACTATCAATTTGACAATTAGAAACCTGACTGCGAGGTTATATCATTACCATAACAAATGCCATGCTCTTAAAAACGATCTTGAGCTAGCTAATATAAAGGCTTGCCAGCCTGAGCTTTTAGCAAAAACTATGGCTTTTGTGTGGTTCACCATGCAAACCAGACAAGCACACAAGAGGTTCACAGCCCCATTGTAGCTGCGCATCATGGCATTGTTTCATTAAACTAAAACTCACAGCTATTCCTTCCTACTGTGATTGCAAGGGATTGAGAAATTGGCAAATATGACACCAGATGTCAAAAAGAGGGAAGGGAAATTGAACAATACGTTTCATAAAGCACACTGCAGCTTATTGACATTGAGTAATCAACGATGAAGTAAAGGACAGTGCAATTTAGTGACATCAAGGAATCCACTATCAAATAAAGTCGCTCGTTATTGACTATTGTTGCAGAGAATCTACTGCCACTCATCCTTACGGATCTCTCACCATGCCTAAGGATACCTCTTGTAGCGGGGGAAACTATGGATGTAGCCTATTGCCTTTGGAAAGTAGCCTCAGATTGCTGAGATCTGATTATTTGGAGGAGTCCATAGTGCAGGTAGGATATTCAACTTTGTACAAGAACGGAAGTAATTTATGAACGTGGCTGATTGAAGATTTTCAATTAAATCTAACTTCCTCATATTAACAAAATAATGTGGATGAGTACTGGTTCTGTTCCACTTGGAGGACCTTGAGAGTGCATCCTCACGATCTTGAGGGTGCAGAGTATTATAAATTTAAGATGATGGAGATGATAAACTCGATGAGTTCCAAATGATAACACGTGATCCAAAATAAAGTGAACAAAATTCAACTTACCCCTAGCAGTTCCTTTGTTTAAAGCATTTCCTAGTGACACGATAGTTTGCATGACTCTCTTTAATTTGGCAGAATTTCTAATCTGTTGAGAGAATCCAGACCATAATTATATACATGTTTTAAAAGGAGAACAATGTAGGGAAGCTTGCCTCGTCTGCTACTGAGTTCACCACACTCAGGGATTTTCTGAGGTCAGAAACCTAAATAGAAGACGGCCAAAGTGGACAGGTTGATAACTGTTGAATATCATAGCAGCCAACTTGGACAGCATTTCCAGTCTGTATTTACAGCAGCCCACCCATGTTGAATGCATGGATTGCATTCATACATGGTGACTGATTTAGTTGACCATACTTAAATTGTATTCACACCAACAGTTGCTGCCAATAAAATCTTCTAAAAATCTTCATGGTAGCGGAGCCTGTGCTCTTTTCTGGAGATTGTGTTTCTTTTCTCCCCTCGCACTATCGGTTCAATCTTTCTTTTGTTCTCTTTTCTGCTCATTATTGAAAGATGGCAGATGATAAGAAAACTTCAGTCACTAGTTCTGACAACCCCTCCTTGCAAATCAGTAAAGCTTGATGGCATCATCAACTACCTTGCATGGTCAATGTCTTGGTTATTGTTCATCAAGGCTAGAGGATTGCAAGGCTACATTACTGGTACTACAAAGAAACCAGCAGAAGCCGATCCCACCTTTAATCGTTGGGATTCGGAAAACTCACTTGTGATGACATGGCTTCTCAACTCAATGCAAAAAGGATTCGAAAAACTCACTTGTGATGACATGGCTTCTCAACTCAATGCAAAAAGGTGGGATCGGCTTCTGCTGGTTTCTTTGTAGTACCAGTAATGTAGCCTTGCAATCCTCTAGCCTTGATGAAAAATAACCAAGACATTAACCATGCAAGGTAGTTGATGGTGAGATCAAGCTTTACTTGACTGATTTGCAAGGAAGGGTTGTCAGAACTAGTGACTGAAGTTTTCTTATCATCTGCCATCTTTCAATAATGAGCAGAAAAGAGAACAAAAGAAAGATTGAACCGATAGTGCTAGAAACACAATCTCCAGAAAAGAGAACAGGCTCCGCTACCATGAAGATTTTAGAAGATTTTATTGAATCTCACTTAATCTTGTTTGATACACAATTTGGCAGCAACGGTTGGTGTGAATACAATATAAGTATGGTCAACTAAATCAGCCACCATGTATGAATGCAATCCATGCATTCAACATGGGTGGGCTGCTGTAAATACAGACTAAAAATGCTGTCCAACTTGGCTACTGTCCAACTTGGCTGCTATGATATTCAACAATTTTAACTAGTTCACATTCCATCTGCAGTGAAATAGAGAAAGGGTTTAGATTGTAAATGGTTATGGAAGAACCTATGCCACAAACAGAAGCATTACCAAGAAACAAAATGTGAAATTATATTCCAGTAAACAAACTTTTGAGACCCAGAAGGAAAGAAAAAGGCACAATACTCGAGCACATTGCAACTGAATCCCAAGCAAAACCATTATCCCATATGCTTTTAGCCCATGTCCCTTTATCCTTTTAACCGGCTGCACCTACCAAGGGCTAGTAAAAATTGCAAATTAACCTTTTTTAGGATCCAACAATTGTATGTTACCAAATACCAACTAAAGACTAAGGAATCCATAAAACAATTTGACCGCTCTGGATAGAAAATAAGGATGCAAGTTATGCTTATCTTGAAAATTTGACTTGATACATGTCTAAATAATGCAACAAGGCACATACTACACAAAATTATTAGCATGGTTAAATAAGTACAGATATGTCTAATACATAGGCTGTAGGGACTGCGTGAACCTCATTACATGTCACAGAATTAAGACTTTGTTCAATATGCTTTTGTGGGAAAAGTTGAAATGCCCACTTGGATGGGGAAACAATCTCTAAGAGAATGCTTTCAAAAAGGATAAAAGTATCCATACATAATGGAGAGGTTTACATTTAAAGCAACCCCCAGCCTCATTCATCAGCTACATGAGCGCAAAACTAATATGCCTGCCACTAGATGCGTGAGCCTCAGCCATAATGTCCTCCTGGAGATCGCCACACAATCACATACTCTTGAAAAAGCGAGGCACGGACACCAGACAATCTATGAGATGCTACTTAATAGCAATCATCTAGTGACAGCGTGACTTCCTACTTTCGCTAATCTTAATAGCTTATCTAGGAACATACACAATTTCTTTTTGTTTGCAAGTTTTCCAGTGAAATACTTGCCCCAAAAGGTGAAAATACTCACCTTAAGCACCCCATGGTGAGAGAATTTCCCAGGATGTCAACCAATCCAGATGGAAGATAGTATTGCGGCCAAAATCAGACCACAAGATGTCACGGCAAGAAGTTATATATTTGAAAATATCACGTTCTATATATCATCAGGAACAGAAAAGATCATCCAGAAAGATCAAGAAAAAAAGTATCAACGCAAGAGGATTTGGAATTACCTGCTTATAAGCCCGAATAGTCTTGCTTTTCTTTGGATCTGAGAACAGTACTTTGGAAGTTCGATCCGGAACAAGTAAAGGATCTTGTCCATATATCCGAAATACTGGACGACAGCCCCCCTCTCCATCAATGTTCGGGATAAATCTCAAAATCACACAATCCAAGGTGAGAGCTCTATCCAACGGAGGCCAGTCTGAGGCTAAGTTCCTCCTAGAGACATACTGCAGATATCTCAGTTGAGAAGGAACAGGATTCAGTGGTGATAGCAACTGCAAAAGCTCACGAGGAGCCTCCTTATAGATCATGTCCAAGGTCTTCTGCTCTCCACTATACTGCTTCCCATAAATCAACAGTGCAGCCAACATGAATGCAAGGACCAGCGAACCACCCACTCACAATGCATTAGGAGCATATTCTGCTGCCCGAATGAGAGCCAACTCTCACCTGATCTTAAAAAATGGTGGATCACCTCCATTGTGAGCAATGGGCAGCCTTGATATTGACGAGGATACTCCATTATGGTAATATCATATCCAGACAAGACATCCGCAAACTGGCTTTGTCTTTCTCCATTGCGGAAATTAAACCCCAGGAACGAGGCATCAGGGAACTGGTCTCTTAGCTGTCCAACTATCCTACCTATGTAACCACTATAATTTTCTTCTTGCCAAGCATCACTAGAGAAGCAGGAATCAAACACTACATTCATACAGTGTGGCATTGTCAGTCATGAAATAACTTTTTGACTTGCAAAAACAAACTAAATGACCCAACTCCTACTTTTGGTTTCTAAGTAATAAGTCAAAGACCCAAGTTGCAACTATTATATCCACTGACTGTGATTCTTATCATACATAGGAGTAATACTACAGATCTTTCAGGAGAAAAAAAGTAATATTATACTAGAACTAAATTAAAGGAAACTCCTTTGAAGTCACTTAAATTGAGTTCTAATATATAGTATTACTCTAGAACCACAGTCTACAGACTCGGGCATCAATCAACGGTTTGCAATTGACATTACTGAAATTCCTCTAACATTAATTTACAGATACCTCCATTGATTACAATTCACAACGATCAAACTAAGCAGTTGAAATAGGCTGAAATGACAAAGAAGTTGACGCAAAGATCAAAATTGAAAACCCAGGACCAATTTGACTCCCTACATTCTCCTACTAGCCAAACAAAAGAAGCCAGAAATTTACAGGAAGCAAAACATGTTAAAATTGAACAAAATTGAAATACCCATGGAGAGCCCACGAATAGAATCATGTAAAGAATCAAAATCCTACCCAGTAACTGAAAATGAAATGAAGAACTGACCGTAAACTCGTTCACAGATCTCAAGCAGCCCATCAGGTGGCTTCCTAAAGAACAACTTGCGAAACAATGCCATCTTTTACTCCTTAAAACTCTGAGGAGGATAACAAAAATACCACCATTGTCAGACTCCAAAAGCTCTTACCTTTAAAACAAAAATACACAGATAAATAACAACAAAGGTTAGAGGATTTACTATCTGCGACGGAAGAATCTTGAAATGAAGGGTTTGGTAACAAAGGATTAAGAGTTCGGTTTTAGGAGGAAAAGAGTTGTCAAGAGGTTGGATTTTGCTGTTACTGTGCGTGTGGAGGCAGAGAGAGATTAATGATTGCGAGATTATGATTGATTGAGGTTGTTTTGTCTGTTAGTTTTGTTTGGGGTTTTCTCATTTCATTGAAAAGAGAAGAGAACTGTAGATACTATATTGTACTCCCTCCGTTCTTTTTTATTTGACGCGTAGGAAGGGTTCACACAGATTAAGAAAACTGTTGTGTATGTCAGGAAAGTGTATGTGGTCAGGCCACGCGTCAAAATGAGTTTATGCTCGGAATCAATTCCCGGCATTTCCTATTCTCATCGCCCAGACAGAAAGGAACGGACGGTCGTCTCGAGTCGGGAGCAGGTGGAACGACGTCATTCCGATGAGCCACGCGCCACCAATCTCCGCTGACGCTTCCGCCACTGCTTTCCACGCGCCGGCGCGTGGAGGCGCATCCGGCCACCTTTGCCGCCGCCATGACCTGGGTTCTTCTCGCCTTGTAATTTCCGACAATAATTTATGGTTGCCTTCTTGATCTTTGGTCATTTACGGCAAAAAAAAGATAAAACAGATCCGAGAAAGAGAGAAGGAGAAGATGGACTGAATGTGTCAGAATTTCTATTTTCAAGACAACCAAATTTAAAATCCAGCCCAATACTTTTCACTTTTCACTTTTCACTCTTTTACCCCCGTATGACACGCAGTTTAGTAAGGAATGACATGCCGTTCAAGGACATATTTGTCAAAAAAAATATAAATATGCACAATTACTAAAGGCGTCAATTAAAAAAGACCAACATTTTTGGGCTAAAACGTCAACTATTTTGAGACAGAGGGACTATTATTTTGGTGATGTTCAAGAAGAACGGAGCAAAACAGAATTGAGAAAAGAAGAGGCCTTGGTACTGTTTGGTGTTTGTTTGTCTGGTCTGGTTTGGTTTGGTCTGCTGGTGGTGGCGGTGAAGAATCTGAAGATGGCGAATTGGATGACGTGTATGTCACTAGAGGCCGGCAGGTAGATAAACGTCACTACCTCCTGGGTTTCATGGAAACTTTTGTCTACGTTTCAGTCAGATTAGGGATATACTTCCACGTTTTCGGCTGTACTTGGTGGGGCTGCTAATCTTTTATGAGGAAAGGATAATACACCTCATTATCCTCAACGTTTTCAATTTGATTCATTCGGGACTCTACATTATTTCTTATAATCTATTAAATTCTCAACTATAGATAGGGTATTCAACGGAATCTATATATTAGGATTTAGGAGTTCCCAATACAAAAAAAAAAGGAAAATAATTTAAAATATTTATCGTCAAAAAGCAGAAACTTTCCTTATTTTTCATTTCGTCCCTTACGTATCCCCTAGACAACTGTTTGTAAGCAAATTGCCATCTTTCGTTCATGTTTGATCAGTTTGACTACCGGATCCGTTATAATAATCCCCTACAGTCGATTATCTTCATTTTTTAAATTAATTAAAAAATATAATTAATTTAAAAAATACATTTTTCCCTAAAAACTTAAAAAAAGCATTTAAAATTCAGAAAATTGAAAAAAAGAAAATTAAAAATTTCATTCCAGATCCAAATCAAACATTACACCCACCAAATCAACATTCCATTCCAGATCCAATCCTTAAAATCCCGACACCAAAATGGCGAAACTCTATACGGTCTCTTCCTCCTCAGCTTCTCCCCCACCCTCGCCGAAATCGCCGGCCATGCGGGCTACGATTATGTCGTTGTCGACATGGAGCACGGTCCCGACGGCATCACCGAGGCGCTCCACTGCCTCCGCACCCTCGCCGCCACACAAACCCCAGCAGAAAGCGAGGATGACGTGAAGAAAGCAGAAGAGATCGAAGGCGTTGATGGGGTTGACTGCGTGCAGATGGGGCCGTTGGATTTGAGTGCGAGCATGGGGTATTTGTGGGATCTGGGGAATAAGAAAGTGAAGAAGATGCTGAGAGTTTGCGAGGAGAAAGTGTTGGGCCCCGTTTACTTCGCAGGATTCTCCCGAAAATTCTCCAGTTTTTTGAAAACTGGGAGAATTTTCAAAAAACGTGTTTACTCGGCGTTGTTTTTATTTTCTAAATGAAAACGAAAATACTCTATTTGAAAAACAATTAACAAATTTTGAAAACAACAAAAAAGTTGTTCTCTGTTTTTCTAAATTTTTTTGCCTTAGGATTACTCAGTTTGAAAACACGCGTTTCAAACTGAGTGATTAATGAAACTTTTTAATTCCACGTTTGCCCTCATCTCTTCCTCTTCCTCTCCCTCGCCACCCACTCAACTCAATCAAGCTAGCCTCGGGCTCTTCTGCTGCAAATGCGGGCAGTCGCCTTGATGACCGGGCTACGTCGCCGTGCTCACCAAGCTCCTTCGTCCCTATTTGTACACAGACAAGCAACGGGGAGGAAGCACAGAGACGCAAGGAAAAGAAGGAAAATACTCCCATTCTCCCTTCGCCAATAGCCCTAAACCAGCAATACCTCCACTTTAAACACTCCAAAGTCCTTTAGATAAACTAGAAAAACCTAGGGTAATTTTGGGCGCATTTCTGGTAAAGCTTTCTATGGATTACTATTTACTATTTATGTAATTTTTTATGTCCATTTTCTACTTAATTCAATTGCTTGCAGTTTAGAACAAATTGATGATCAATCTGTTGTGAAATATGTAGTCTTTAATCTCTAGATTAATTACATGCTTTCAATTTCTTAAATTGATTAATGGTTTGCTCCAATTTCATGTTTTGAATTAATTTGTCAAATTACCGTATTTTTGAAATTAAATCCTGTGTGTTGAGTAATCGGATTTTTGGTTCGAACGGGTGGATCGACATTAATTTTATGAATATTTTGGTCGTCTCGGAATTTTGATAGACCGAAATTGACCGGACCTTGGTCGCCGTCGGTGGTTCCGGCGACCAAGGTCAGGGAAAATTTGCTTAGATATGTACCTGTTTTCTTCCGTTAATTTTGTGGCAAATGTTGGTTTAGTTGTTACTTGAAATGCTGCTCTATTAGCTTTCGAATCGATGCTCATTTTGCTGCCAAATTGTTGCTTGAAATGCTGCTCTATTTGCTGCCGAATTGATGCTCATTTTGCTGCCAAATTATTGCTTGATTTTGGTCGGTTTTAGCTCGCCCCTCAGTCCAGTTGAGTTTGTATGCGTTTGTTTGGTGTTTAGTGGTGGCCGGCTGCCTTCCTTGTCGGCGGCAGTAGGGCCGGCGCAAGGAAGAAGAAGAACAGTAGCACTGGCTGCTGTTCTTAGAATGAAAGGCCAAGCCCATCTTCCCTCTTTTTTCTTTAAAGATCCAGCACTTGTTTGGGCCCAGCCCATTAAAGATCAGGAAACAAGTTTTCCAGTAAACACGTTTCAGATCAGGAAACGCGTTCTCCAGTTTTTCTGATCAGGAAACAAGCGCGAAATAAACGCGTTTTGCAGTTTTCAGAATGAAAATAAAATTCTCGAAATTCAGAAAAACAGCAAATTTTCAAATTGAACATATATCCCAAGTAAACGGGCCCTTGAGGTTTGGGAACTGGGAAGGCCTATCTTGTTGGGTTTGCAATGCCCAATGAGCTATGGCGGTGGAGATTGGTCGGGAAGAGAATTTTTTTTTCTCTTTATGTTTTATCCTTCACTTTTAAATAATTTTCTTCCTTTCTAAAACAATAATCTATTAAATTTTTTAAAATAAAACATTATAAGTTTTTAAAATTAGTTTACTATTTTTTAATTTTTTGTATTTTGTAAATTTTTTGAAATTTTAAAACATTTTAAAAATTAATTACATTATTTAATACATAATTAGCTACTATGACAGGTTTAAAAAAACCTAGGTAATCCGTTAGATTTAATAGCTAGATTTAGTGGAAGGGAGCAATTTGCTTGCAAACAGTTGTCCAGGAGAGACATAATGAACGAAATGAAGGATAGGAAAGGTTTCTGCTTTTCGACGATAGCACACGGGTGTTTTAAACTATTTTCCCAATTCGTTATCATGCTAAATAAAGTTTGTCAATTAAAATGTTTTCATGTGTTAATTAGGTGAAGACATGAAATCAATTTAGGTAAGGGTAATAGGTGTACACCTTCTCTTATTTTATTTTATTTATATCATTAATTGCTAAAAAAAAAAGATAATATGAAGCTTACTTGGTATTAAGAGAAGTTACTTAAATAATACTCCCTCCGTTTTCGAATAATTGGCACTTTACTGTTTATGCACGCGTTTCGAAAAAGCCGAATGACTCACTATTTGACCCCAAAAAAATCCGTACTTTTTTTCTAACGTACGCTAATCCTTAACGTACGTCCGAGAAAAAGTACGGAACTTTTTGGGTCAAATAGTGAGCCATTCGGCCTCCTCGAAACGCATGCATGAATAGTAGCCAGTGACGATTATTCGAAAACGGAGGGAGTATGTATTACTAGGGATGATAATTCTGCCAGCGGATATGAATATCCGTCCAATATCCGCAATTATGGGTATGAATGTGAGTATGGATAGTACTTACTAGCTTCAATACTCGCACTAAATACCCACAATTATAATTCAATGTATAATATATTTTTTTATACCAAAACAGTGACGACGTCGTTTTGATAATAAATCCAACAAGAAGGTCATTAGGGCAGACCATTATAGCAACAAAATCACTCTCTATCTTTCTCGCAGTCGTCGCAGCCAACACACAGCAGTTTCTGAAGTTTGCAGGATTTTGGCCTATCTAGCGTGTTGAGCAAACATTGCAAGATCTTACTTTTCATCGAGGATTAATAGGGATGTTAAATTGCAAGCCGGAGCCGCTATTTTTTTTATTAAATTGTATTTTCTTATGAATTATTATTTCATTATTGGATTATTATGGATTATCATGTTGGATTAGTGTATCGTATTATTGTGTGGTATTATTACTCCAATTCCCTCCTCTTATTATTAAATTAGATTGATTTTTTTATATATTAATTTGATTGAAATTTGAAATTCAACCAAATTTGCGGGTATCCGCGAGTACAACTAGTTTTACTTTACCCGCTTCATATGGATGTAGGTGCGGGTATGGATAGTGATTACCCACCCATTGTTATCCTTATGTATTGCCACAATGATACATTTTCTCACATTTAACTTTTATATAGATTATAAATTATAGATATAGAAGGATTAATTGGACTCAATTGCAAACATAAGTAATTACCACATTTGAGTACAAAATGTCAAAAACTAAGGGTGAATTTATAGTTTTAAGCAAAAATAAAATAATTCTCTTTACTTATTTTTTCTATTACGATGACATGTGTTTATATTAAAAAAAAAGGTAATAGTTATTAGGCCTTTTGTACTAACGTTTTAAACAAAAACCTCCCCCGACTAAAAAAATTCAAATCAGGGTACCTGTACTATTGGTCAACGAGATCCACCTCCCTTATCGTCAATCAAACTTAACATTCTGTTAGGGTTACCTGCTACAACAAGTTTTTTTTTTAAACCTGTTGCAGCAGGTAATTATGTAAAAAAAAATTTTAAATTAAAAAATTTCTTTCTTTCTTATTTTATTATTCCAAAAATTCCAAAATTTCTTTCTTTCTTATTTTCTTATTCCAAAAAATTTAAAATTTTAAAAATTAAAAAATTAAAAAATTAAAAAATTGTTGTTAAATTTTTTCTCTTTTGTTTTTCCTTTTTTTTTCTTTCCTTTTTACCTTTCTTTCTTTCATTCACTTTTCAAACGCACCATGTTCCTCTTTCTTTTCTTTTTTCTTTTCTTTACTCTCTTCTTCCTTTATTCTTTTTTTCTCTTCTTCCCTTCCTCTGTTTCCATTTCTTTTTATTTCTTATTTCTTTTCTTATTTGCTTATAACACCAAAAACAACACACAGTACCATGTTCTTCCAGAAGAGGGAAGATAGGGAAACCTTATTTTTTCCCCAGATCCGGTCACCATCATTTTACAGATCCGGCCACCATCATCTTCCAGATCCGGTCACCATCTTCCCACTTGTCGAAGGAATCGACCGGATAGACCAGAGAAGGAAGAAGGAGATGGAGGTAAGTTGATGTTGGCCACGACAACAGTAGTGGAGGACGCCTTTTAACAGATCTGGGTACCATGATGGAGAGAGATGAGGAAGAAATAAGATGAGGGTTTGTTATGAGATGAATCTGGTTTGGATTTGTAAAGAAAGGAAAGAAAGTTTAGTGGTGGTAGTGTGGTATGTGCAGAGGATGATTAATTTTAATGATGGTTATGGTAATTTGTTGAATTGATGATGATGGTGGTAGGAGGGAGAGCATGACGAAGATGGTGGAAATGAAAATTGAAAAGCAAATATTGAATATGAGATGACGGAGATGGTGGAAATGAAAATGGAAAAGCAAATAAGAAATAAAAAAGAAAATGGAAAATAAAAAGAAAGAATGAAAATGAAAATAAGAAAAAGAAAGAAAGAAATTCTGAAAATTCATATTTTTTTTACTTTTAAATTTTCTTACTGATTTTTTAATTCTTTTTGGAATTTTTAAATTTTTTCTGATATTTTAAATTAATTATATTATTTTTTCTGATATATTAAATTAATTATATTATTTAATACATAATGGCAACCGGCAACAATAAGTAGAAACTGACAGAACGTTACGTTGACTAACGGCAAGGGAGGTGGATCTCGTTGACCAATAGTACAGGTACCCCGATTTGAATTTTTTTAGTTGGGGGGAGGTTTTTGTTTAAAACGTTAGTACATGGGGCATAATAACTATTACCCCTTAAAAAAAAAAAAAATTGTAACCTATTGGTATAACTTGGGATAGCGCACCACCAGGTTCCTCCTCTTATTATTTTCATTATTGTTAATCCCTAACGTTCGTTTTTATTCGTTTCGATCCCATACGTTAATACCGTTAGTACCACGAAGTCCCTCCTCCGCAAACGGTGACCAATGGACGTTAACTTCGACACATGGGTCCTACGTCAGACCACTTTATCAGGTTTAATATTAAAATAATGGAAGTTAACGTCCGTTTGGCACCGTTTTTGGAGGAGGAACTTCGTGGTACTAACGGCACTAACGTATGAGACCGAAACGAATAAAAACGAACGTTAGAGATTAATAATAATGAAAATAATAAGAGGAGGGACCTGGTGGTGCGCTATCCCGGTATAACTTATTAAAAAATAATAGTAGGTTTTATGTTAAAATATTTTATTCTTGTTAGGGCTGGGCAAAAAAATCAAAAACCCGAACTGATTTTCCGAACCAGACTGAACCAGACCAAATGGGGACGGTTTGGTTCAAATTTTAAATTGAAAAACAGTGGAACCAGAACCAAACCGAACCGTTCAGAAATAAATGGTTTGGTTCCGGTTCTATATATCATGCAACCCAGTTTACCCGCTTTATGTTTTGGCGCTTTAATTTTTACCACATTCTTGAGATTTAGATGTGGTAATTGGTGGTAGTTTATTTTTTGATTGGCTTAGATATTTTTTTTTTGTTTTGCAGAGGGGATTCTCCGTTCTGTAGTGAAGAGTGCAGGCAAGAACAAATAGAGATGGAGAGAAAATGCAGCTTGGGTATGGTTTTTGTTCTTGGACTAGCTAAAAAAGGTCCAAGGATGCATTAGAAGATGTGCCAAAGGACCAAAACCAGCTTGACTATGGTTTTTTGTTCATGGATGCATAAGAAGATGGCAGCAGCAAGAGGAATACCGGTTTTTCATAGACACAACTCGGAACCGAACCGGAACCAGTTGGTTCTGGTGTGGTTTGGTTCTAACTTTAAAAATAATATTACCCGGAATCGAACTGAACCAGTTCTAAACTCTGGTTTTGGTTCTGTCCAAACTTGAACCGAACCGCACTGTGCCTAGCCCTAATCCTTGTAAGTAGGGGTGTGCAAAATGTCGATATTCCGTCCTGATTTTTTGTTAATTTCGGATCGGAAATTTTGGGTATCGAAAATTTCAGAATCGAGAAGGTAATATCCGAAGTTAATTTCGGAACGGAACGAGATCCATTTTGGGTATTTCGGGAACTTAGGGAATTTTGGAAATTTATGGATCAAGAAATCATAATTTCGATTATTCGGTAGTTGAATTTCGGAAATTTCGGGTATCCGAGAATACCCAAAATCATAAGTTCGAAAAATTCGAGTTCAGGTACGAGTTTTTGAAATTCGGGGTCAGGAAAGTATTTTGGGAATTCGGAATACTCAAACCCGAAATAAAAATTTCGGGTATGAATAGCCCTACTTGTAAGTAACGAATTAGCAAGAATTCCAAAATTTAAGTATTTTTTTAACAAGAATATCTTAGCATTACTTGTTTCTCTAAAATATTGATATAAAAAAATAAAAATAAAATATTAAAAAAAGAGAGAAAAAAAAAGATAATAAGGAGAAGGTGATTAACAATCTTAAAAATTGAATAGGGCTTTATTTGATTCCATTCCTAGCAGGTTCACATTGATTTTGCTCCCGGCTAATGTATTTTCCTTTAAAGCGGGGTGATAACTTTCTAAAATTTGTTTTTCGAGATCGATTTTAATTAGTTTGGGAGTGAGTTATACTCTCCTTATTTTTTACTCTAAACGCACTTAGAGTCCGTAATGTTATTATTTTCATTTTAGCTAGTTTCACATATTTTTTTGTTCAATTTGATCTTAGATATTATATCCGTTAATTCAAACTAGTTTCAGTTCTCAGAAAAACAACCAACAAAAAATAAGCGTTCGTTAAATCCTATTATTTTATTAGTTTATTCTTTAAATTACTAATTAAACAAAAATTAACAAGAGAAATTTCAAATTCAAAAATTAAAAATTAAAAATATGCCAAAAAAACAAATAGTCATCTCACTTTTGAGCTTCCTGACAAGTCCATAACCCCAAACCCTTCTTGATGACGCTTCTTTAAAGAGTAATGCCATTCAGGCTGAATGACGTGGCATTGCTTCATTCGTAGTAATTACAAAAATGCCACACTGAAAATTACCAAACCCTAGCTTCTCCTCCTCCCTCCTTGCCTCCAAACCCGACCTAGCTCAGCCATTCCTCCTCCCTCCTCGTCCTCCAAACCCGACAGCCATAGCTTCTTCTACGCGACCGACAGCACCGCTCCACCGCAACAGGTTCTCTCTATCTCCCTCTTGCTTGCCTGCTGCTGCTAGGATGTACCATTTGTTTTTTGGTTCAAGTATTCATCTCTTATGCTGGGATTCTATGAATTGACTTGATGGGTGTTGGTGAATTTTGATTTTTGATGTGGATTTTTTCATGTTTGAATTGTGTTGCTGATTTCGGCTTGTTCAAGATGGGATATTCGTTGTTTGCCTCTTAGTTCATTTATGCATTTTACATTCCTTTTAAGGTTTTGGAGCAGATGCCTCAAGTGATTTCATCCCTAGATGCACACATGGAAAGCGGATTGCAAAGGTTGAATTAATAAATTTCACTGTTGCCTTGGATGGTCTAATGCATGTCCAATCTTTTCCTGGTTTATTTTTGAAAGTCTGCATCTAGATGTTATATCGGTTGAAAAATTGGATTAATAGGAAAAGAAGAATTATAAAAAGCGAAATTGTGAATAGGATCAACATTGCTAATTGGTAGAATGATATCCCCTGACCTAATTGTGTCCAGCTTGATGAACATCTGCCGCTAAGCTTTTCCTGGACCTGATTACAGGAAACAGAAACAGCCTTGCCCCCCTCTACGCTGTAGCGACTAGTTGTTATGACTGACTGTATAAGATAAACCATAACTTTTCTTGTTCTGAGAGAAATGAATAATTTGGTTGGTGTGCTAAATGGCAGTAGTATCCTTGTTCTCATGTGTTACTCTCTTTTGTGCAATGGTGATGTTAGAAATAACTTGGCAAGGCATGTTTTTGCGGAAGGCACTTGTTTCACAGTATTTGTGAAAAAAATGACTTGTGTAGATTTTTTGGTTATGATTTTGGGCTTACTGTTTTGTGGGATTTGATTTCAAGTTGGACAGCTGATTGTAGTTTGCCTCTGCCTTCAGGATGGGAAACAAGTGAAACATGAGTTAATTAGGGTAATTGCAAGCCGTGGGGAGGCACTTCTGAAGGATCAATCCTTCTGCCCTGTTCTTTAGGAAAGAGGTCCTTGTGGCTGCTGATCCTCTACAACATCATTTACTTGAACCGGAATCAAAATCCCAACGGAAGGAGACTTTGAAGGAGACGAATAAGAAGAAGTAAAGCTCACTCCTTTCAGGTTTATGCATCTCCTTTTTCAACGACAATGTTTCCCCCTTTCTTCTCTATTTTGATTTGTTCTGTTGCTGTTTCTTGCATCTCTGTGATATGGGTATGGTTTATAATCAGATTACATGATACTTTGAAGCAAGTTTCTGTGATGAGTATGCCTGTACAGATCTGTGACGAGATTATAATCTGCATCTTATTTTTTTATGGATTCTGGACAAACGATAATCCTTTTTGCATCCCATTTGTGTGTTTTCATTCCATATAATTGCTAATTCTATTTCCCATCACTGTTTTTATTCTTTTACTGTCAAGAGCTATGGACTGTAAGTATAGGCTGCAGCTTTCTTAGCATGCTTTGGCTTCTATCTATATGCGAACTCTTAAATATAACCTTTTAACTCTTCAACTGTATAGCAAGAGTCGCATTAAATGGATGCCTGAGATATTAAGGTCTCATATGTACAACACCATCACTGTAATTCGGAAGAGATTGTTTGTAGATTCAATAATCTGATCAGAGAAACTACACCGAATATGCATCCACTGTTTATGCTGGTCCCTTTTGGTACCGATGATGATGGATTTTTTCTTTTGAATCTATACTCTTACTTTCTTAAATGTGCTATGCTTCTATATCGTTGCCTTCCTTAGTTTATCGCATCTTGTGTCCACTGGCTTATGAGAAACTTCTGCTTGGTTTTACTTTTTTTATGAAGCATTAAGTTTTAATGTTCAGATATATTCAGTCTTAATTTCTTCCTCTCTTGCTCACAACATTGCATGGGTAGCTACACTAGGGAGACCAAGAATCAAATGTAAGGAAGGAGATGGTCCTGTGGCAAAATCATGATCATGTTATAGAAGAATGAGAAGTCAAATTATATTTCCCATGATCAGGTAAAATGGAGTGAATTGCTTGCTTGGATGGGTCTTCAAATTTGCAGTATCTGGGACCAAGGGTTGTGTGCCTGTGGCAAAATCATGATCATGTTATAGAAGAATGAGAAGTCAAATTATATTTCCCATGATCAGGTAAAATGGAGTGAATTGCTTGCTTGGATGGGTCTTCAAATTTGCAGTATCTGGGACCAAGGGTTGTGTGTGTACGTGCCGCATGAAGATTTTAAATCAGTCATACAATCTCCTGAGTTTCTACTCCAGCTTCTTCAACATTTCGTCAAAAAAGAAGACCAAGTTAAGCAAATCCACTCCCTTCTTATGACAAAAGGCTACCTCCTCTATAAGCCAAACCGCACATCAAGTTCCACATGGAAGCCCACTCTATTCTACAACACTTTAATAAGAGCCCACCTCTTTTTGGGACAAACTCGCAAAACCCTTCAACTCTTCATCCTCATGCTTTTCCACCAAATCCCACCCAATAACCACACATTCCCTCCCCTCATCAAGGCGGCAACTCTTTCTTTTCCCCGAATAGGTGCTTCCCTTCATTCCCAAGTTCTCAAACGTGGCGTTTTGTGTGACCCCCTTATCCAAACGTCATTGCTTGCACTATACTCTCAACTTGGCAACTTATTTAATGCCCGCAAAATGTTCGATGAAGTCTTATGCCCATGTAGTACTGAATATAATGCAATGATTGATGCCTATGCGAAAAACGGTGACATGGATTCTGCTGTTATGTTTTTTGAAACCATGCCTAAACGAGATGTAATTTCGTGGACGACCATTATCAATGGCTTTGCAAGGAATGAGCTTTTCAGCGAGGGAATTGGGTTTTTCAGGACAATGATGTTGCATGATGATGTGACATGTCATTTGGTTAAACCAAATGAAGCAACATACGTTAGTTTGCTATCTTCGTGTGCTAATTTTTGAGGAGGGGCTTCCTATTTAGGTAAGGAACTGCATGGGTATATGATGAGAAATGAGGTCTCTTTGACAGTTTTTATTGGCACAGCTTTGGTAGATTTCCATGGGAAAGTGGGTAGCTTACAGAATGCCATCAAAGTTTTTAACAAAATGGTGGTTAAAAAGGTGTGCACATGGAACGCATTGATTTCTCCGCTTGCTAATAATGGGAAAGAAAAGCAAGCTTTGAACATGTTTGAGAGGATGAAAGTGGAGGTCTGAATACTAATGAGATTACTTATGTTGCTGTACTTACTGCTTGTGCTTGTGCCAAGCTTGTAGAGTTTAGTTTGAAGCTGTTTCAATCAATGTGGAGAGACTGTGGGGTGGCACTGAGAATGGAGCATTATGGGTGAATTGTTGACCTTTTGGGCAGGGCAGGGTTGTTGAGAGAAGCGAGTGATTTTTTAAACAGTATGCCTTTTGAGCCTGATGCTTCAGTTGTGGGAGCACTTGTGGGTGCTTGTAAGATTCATGGATCGACTGAACTGGGGCATGAAGTGGGGAGAAGATTACTTCAGATGCAGCCACAGTACTTCGGGGTATATGTGGGGTTATCTAACATTAATGCTCTGGCAGAGAGGTGGTGTCTTGCTGCTGATGTGAGGAAATCAATGGAGTCCGGGGTTAGAAAGTTTCCTGCATATAGTTTGATTGATTCCCATGTGAAAGAATGAAGTGCGATTTGAATTGTCATTTTCCTGCTGATACTTGGGATGCAAAGCTAGAATATGAAAGTTTCGGAATATAGCACTGAGCTGCAAGTCCAATAGCACAACAGATGTTGAATGATGAAAAGGCCGTTAATTGCAACAACTCATACCCTTCACTGGTTTATTAAGGAGATGAAGAATATGATAAAGGATTCGAGTGTTGTACGCCTACTTCAAGAAACTCCTAATTAGCGCTTATACATGAGTGAATTGGAGTTGCTTCACACCAAAACAACATTTTCGACTCCTGTTCTCGTACAAGCGTATAGCTGGGTCCAACAACTAACTTCTTCGAAGCTAAGGAAGTGCTACTGTTGTTTTATCATGTGGTGGGGGGATTTTCAAGGGACGAAAAATGGAAGAGGTGAAATTAATAGTATTCAAGCAACTCATTCCAGAAGTAGACTATTCAAGTGATGTCCCATTCTAGTTATGCAGGTATAACTTTGGATTTCCTTCTCTTATACATCATATCCTTAACTAAAGCACTACAATAATGTTGAACAGGATATAGGAACATGTTCCTAAGGTACGTATTCCAATTGTTGTATTTTCTTATACACAGCTGAATTTTCTTCTGATAGCAATTCTTCAACTTTTGTCATTAAGATACGGAAAATTGAGTAGAAAGGAAGAGTGCCACTGATATTCTTGGTCCAATCTTGTTAGCCAGCACTATGTGCACAGAGCTCTTAAACTTGTCTCTTACACGGTAAATAGTTTCAAAAATAAAACAAGTCAATTGCACACAAATGAAATAATAGGATCACAAGATGTTTTTATTTTTTTCAAGAGTAAAAATCACATTAAAAATCTTTTTTTCATTGCTGCAATTTTTTCTTTTTCTTTTTCTTTTATGCTTAAATTTTATGCACTTTCACCCTCCCCACCTTTATCTCTATCTTTCATCTCTGCATATCATTCATCCTATACCTATCTCTTTGTTCATATCTTTCAGATTTGTAGATGTATGGTGTGAATATCAATGGGTTGTTCCTTTTCTATATTTTTCCTAACAAATCTGATTCTCCTCCTGCCTTTATCTATAATACTTATTCCCCTCCCATGATTTTATTTTATTCTGTGTTTTTAGTACATCTTATATGTTTTTTTTTGGGATCTGTTGGTGGCCGGCGATGATATGATTGTATAAAAACCCTTCATTTGTTTTCTCTCATCTCTTCAATTCATTGTTTCCCAAGCGCAAAGAAATCAGGCCGCTCAACTTACTGATCTCTTCAGGAATGCTGCCTATAATGTTACTGCCTTCTATAAGATCTTTAAGAGTAGTACTGGAGAGATTTCCAATGGAACTAGGTAGGGAGACATTGAGTGGATTACCTGAGAGATCCAAGTCTCAGTTCCGTGCAGTTTACCAAGGACGAAATAAAGCTCAGTTCTTGAGTTGACTCATCAGTGAAATAATTATATGACACCCTAAGCCGTGAAAGATGTCTTAAATTACCCAATGTGTTTGGCAATTTCCCAGAGAGAGTTGTAATCGACTTCTAGACGGTAGATATTGGAAGCATTGGTGATGGAACTGGGGAGAGGTCCCGTAAATTTGTTTCCCCATATCTGAAGCTCCTAACTGTGCTAAGAATAGACTTGGTGGAAGATTTCCTGAGAACCTGTTTGCATGGTCGTAAATATGCAATGCTTGTAGAATTGAAAAGTGTTGGCGGGATAGTTCCAGTAAAGCTGTTTCCACCTATGTCGTCTAACTCCCATAATGAGGTAGTGTTAATTAGACCTCTTGGAAATGATTCTGAAAGTTCATTAAATTCAAATAGTTCAAATTCAAACGAATTTTTTATTGAAAAAGATTCTGCTAAGCAAGAGAGTACAAGGGTACACTGTAGAAATCTTCTCTCCCAAATTTTGGTGCAACTGTACGGAACATGGAAGATGATTTTTTTTAAACATCATTGATACTGTTTTTGAAATGATAACACTAAATGTCATTTTTTTTCAGTTCATGTTAGTATTTTGGCAAAGCATTTTTTTTTGGGGAGCCAATAGAAAGTGTTGAACTAGGGGAAGAAGCAAATTTATTTATAACTTGTAAAAGATGTTCTGGGTTTTATTTATAACTTGGAAAAGATGTTCTGGGTTTTCCTTTCTGTTACCAAATGTTGAAAAGTTTGGATTCCCTCCTCCCAACAGAAATTCCAAAAAGAAAAATGATACAAAATCCATAGAAACATAATCACCATAGACGAACAGAAAGCATAGAAAAACATACTTTAATGCACCCACCAACAGCTAAAAGTAACACCCATTTCATGTTCAACAACAATATGGCAGCAGATAAGACCCGTGTAGCTAGTTAGATTTACATGAAGTGCCACCAAATGTAAATCTTGTCTTCCACTCTCTGTAGGAATCGAAAATAGGTAAGCCTCCAATTCTTATTGAACAACAGAGGACCCACCACCCCCCAAAACCCAATAATGAACCCAAGCGCCACAATCACATAAAGCCATTCAATCTGAAAGTGATGGCTGTTTCCATTCTCCTTGTTGCTGGGAGGACTAACAGTTCCGTCACCGCTGCAATTGTCGGTGAGAGGCTTCCCGCAGAGCTCATTGCCAATGAAGCAGGATGAATCAAAGCTTTGAATTTGAGTGCTTGAAGGGATCTTTCCTACTAATTTGTTGTGGGACAAGTTCAAGTGACTCAGAAAAGTCAATTTTGATATGCTCGGAGGAATCTCACCAATTAATCGGTTGTTAGAAAAATCAATAGATTCTAGTGATGCCATATAACCTATGTTCTTTGGAATTCTTCCGTTCAAGGAATTGTGTGACAAATTCAATGACAGCAATTTTTCCAAACGTGTGATCTCTTCAGGTATCTCTCCAGACAATCTGTTACTAGAAAGATCCATACTTATAATGAGTCCAAGAATGCTGTTGCTGTATTCATACATTTCTCCTTTCATTCGAATTTGCATGGTGATAGAGTACCTATCAAAGCTAACGAAACTAGTGGATTCATTTACGCTAGTCATCGCACTGAAGTTACTAAGACATCTTGGTATAGTACCAAAGAGATTGTTATTGGAGAAGTCTAAGATGCGCAAAGAAGTAACGTGGCATATCTTCTTGGGAATTTTTCCACTAAAACTATTTCTCCCCAAATCTAAAATAACCAGCTGCAAAAGCTTTTCTCCAATCCAGCTTGGAATGTTTCCCTCCAACTTGTTCCCACCAATGTTAAGTGTGACCAATATTGTACAATCTCCAAGTGACAACGGTACTTCACCAGATAAATTGTTATTGTGTAGGTGTAAGAATTTGAGTGTGCTTAAACGTCCAATGGATTCCGGAATGCTACCATTAAACTTATTGTTACTTAGCATGAGCACCACCAACTTCTCCCACCTATTCCAACAATTCGGTATATCTCCATCCAGAATATTGTTTTCTAGGTTGAGGAAAACTATCGATGAAAGTTTCGTTCTGTGACACACACAGTTGGTTATTGACCCTGAAAAAGAATTATTCGAAAGATCTAACTCAGATAGAAAGGTTCCTTCATTTTTTTCAATGGAACGGGTCATACAATTTTTGCTACATCTCCCTTAATTTTCATATTTCATGTTTATTTTTTCTTACAATTTGTTTTTAATATTTTAACCACTAAAAATATCAAAATTTCAACTTTTAGAAAATAATAAAATTTAAGTTGAAAATTTTAACAATACAGTGACTGAAATGAAAAATTTCATAATTCATAAGAGATTTTATATATATTACTCTAAATTTATTAGATTATGTTTCAAAAAAGTCTACCTGTTAGTTCGTTATCCCGTAAGTTGAGCCACTGAAGGTTACCAATCTCAGTTGGTATTAGTCCTGGAAACAAAAAAACGTGAGATTATAGAAGTTTTAGAAAAAGCTTGAAGACAAGAATATTTCATTTAAATGTCAAACATTGAACCAGAAGGTGCATAATGAGGTACCTATTAGATTGTTTTCACCCAAGTTTAAGTATTGTAATGAGGTAGCGTTAAATAAACTTCTTGGAATGGATCCTGAAAGTTCATTTGAATCCAAACAGTTGAAATACAGAAAGCGGAAAGAATATAATAATCCCCATAATCTATACTGATGTGGAATAAGCTCATGTGATTATATTGATATTAGAAAAATGATAGTTAAAATTACAGTGTTTATAATGTCGTTATTTGAATTGTGATGTCGTATAATTATGAAATATTAACTTGTATAAATCTTACAATTATAAAATATATATATTATTAAACCAATCTCAGTTGGTATTAGTCCTGGAAACAAAAAAACGTGAGATTATAGAAGTTTTAGAAAAAGCTTGAAGACAAGAATATTTCATTTAAATGTCAAACATTGAACCAGAAGGTGCATAATGAGGTACCTGTTAGATTGTTTTCACCCAAGTTTAAGTATTGTAATGAGGTAGCGTTAAATAAACTTCTTGGAATGGATCCTGAAAGTTCATTTGAATCCAAACAGTTGAAATACAGAAAGCGGAAAGAATATAATAATCCCCATAATCTATACTGATGTGGAATAAGCTCAAGTGATTATATTGATATTAGAAAAATGATAGTTAAAATTACAGTGTTTATAATGTCGTTATTTGAATTGTGATGTCGTATAATTATGAAATATTAACTTGTATAAATCTGACAATTATAAAATATATATATTATTAAATAAATCTAGTCTCAATTAATAATTAAAATTTGATTTAAAGTATAGTTACATCACCTAAGAAAGCAAGCAATTAAACTCGAACGGACGAACACGGTGGAAGTAGAGGCCTCACGTAAGAAAATTATACTTTTTGACCCAAATGTAGAAACTAATGGACGCTCAACTTTCTTCACTATACACGGCTAGTGCTGGGAATTAAAAGAGGGTAAACTAATTATTTGTATGGGCAAACCACTATACATTGGGAAAAATCTTTAAGTACTTTTCCACATAAAAATCAACACAAGATAATTTTTAATTTATATAATAAAAAATATTGAGGTGTATATACTTTCTACATTAGATTATATTTCATTTTTTAATACCTTAAATTTATATTATATAATTATGCAGTGATACTTCTTCCTTATATGGAGTACAATATTTATGTGCTACTGGATATTTTTCTATATAATTAATTAATGTAACTAAAGTTCTACTGTGGGATTTCTTAAATCTTTTAAATCCATATTTTGCTGTCAACTTTTAACATATTTTAATTTTATATTTATTAGTAATACTTTTTTTCTAAATAAATATGTATTGCTTTAGGGTAAGGTACATAAAAATCCTTATACTTTACAAACTTGCCGTTAAAACTTTATAATTTCTAAAAGTTTATAATCTAAAGTTGCAGTTTAAAACTTTGAAAAGAATGGTAATAAATTTTAAAAAAATATATGTAAAATTTGGAGAAAAATGTCAAATATGGCTAAGCCTACAAAATTGAAAAAGAGTGATTTTTTTAATTTTCTCTTCATTTTTCTCATTAATGCTTTCATTTTTTTCAATGGCACTGGTCATACAATTTTTGCTACATCTCCCTTAATTTTCATATCTCATGTTTACCTTTTCTTACAGTTTGTTTCTAATTTTTTAAATCATAGGAGATTTTATGTATATTACTCTAAATTTATTAAATTATGTTTCAAAAAAGTCTACCTGTTAGTTCGTTATGTATTAAACTGAGCAAATGAAGGTTATGGAGATTTTATGTATATTACTCTAATTTAATTAAATTATGTTTCAAAAAAGTCTACCTATTAGTTCGTTATACATTAAACTGAGCAAATGAAGGTTATGGAGTTTACCAATTTCAGTTGGTATTAGTCCTAAAAACAAAAACAGTGAGATTACAATTTTTTTAGAAAAAGTTTGAAGACAAGAATATTTCATTTGAATTGAAAATTTAAGTTGAAAATAATAAAATTTAAGATCGAAAGTCTACCTGTCAAGCCGTTATTAAACAAGTTCAGATCCTGAAGCAGGGTAGCATTAAATAGAGCTCTTGGAATGGATCCTGAAAGTTCATTTGAATCCAAACAGTTCAAATACAGAAAGCGGAAAGAATACAAGAACCACCATAATCTATATTGATGAGGAACGCTCATGTGATTATACTAATGAGGATTAGAAAAATGATGGTGGAAGTGACCGTGTGTATAATGTCATTATTTGAGTTATGATGTCGTATAATTATGGAATATTAACTTATATGAATCTTACAATTATAAAATACATATATTATTAAATAAATCTAGTGTGAATTAATAATTAAAATTTGATTTAAAGTATAGTTAGATCACTATAGAAAGCAAGCAATTAAACTCGAACGGACAAACACGGTGGAAGTAGAGCTCTCACCTAAGAAAATTTTACTTTTTGACCCAAACGTAGAAATTAATGGATGATCACCTTAATTCATTATACACGGCTAGTGCTGGGAATTAAAAGAGTGTAAACTAATTATTTGTACGGGCAAAATCACTATACATTGGGGAAAATCTTTAAGTACTTTTCCACATAAAAATCAACACAAGATAATTTTTAATTTATATAATAAAAAATATTGAGGTGTATATACTTTTTGCATTAGATTATATTACATTTTTTAATACCTTAAATTTATATTATATAGTTATGCAGTGATACTTCTTCCTTATATTATACAATATTTATGTGCCACTGGATATTTTTCTATATAATTAATTAATATAACTAAAGTTCTACTGTGGGATTTCTTAAATCTTTTAAATCCATATTTTGATGTCAACTTTTAACATATTTTAATTTTATATTTATTAGATTATGTTTCAAAAATACAAGTGCTCCACAACGAAAAGAGAATCTACCTGTTAGTTTGTTAATGAATAAGTGGAGGCTTTCAAGGTTATGTAGGTTATCAATCTCAGTTGGTATTAGTCCTGTAAATAAAAACAGTGAGATTACAAAAGTTTTAAAAAAAGCTTGAAGACAAGAATATTTCATTTGAATGTCAAACATTGAACCAGAAGGTGCATAATGAGGTACCTGTTAGTTTGTTCCCACCCAAGTCTAAGTCCCATAACGAGGTAATGTTACATAGAGCTCTTGGAATGGATCCTGAAAGTTCATTTGAATTCAAACAGTTCAAATACAAAAAGTGGAAAGAATGCAAGAACACCATAATCTATATTGATGAGGAATAAACGCTCATATGATTATACTAATGAGGATTAGAAAAACAATGATGAAAAGGACAGTGTTTATAATGTCGTTATTTGAGTTGTAATGTATTATTATGAAATATTAACTTGTATGAATCTTACAATTATAAAATACATATATTATTAAATAAATCTAGTGTGAATTAATAATTAAAATTTGATTTAAAGTATAGTTAGATCACTATAGAAAGCAAGCAATTAAACTCGAACGGACGAACACGGTGGAAGTAGAGCTTTCACCTAAGAAAATTTTACTTTTTGACCCAAACGTAGAAATTAATGAATGCTCACCTTAATTCATTATACACAAAAAGAGTGTAAACCAGTTATTTGTATGGGCAAACCACATTTGGAAAAATCTTTAAGTAGTTTTCCACATAAAAATCAACACATGATAATTTTTAATTTATATAATAAAAAATATTGAGGTGTATATACTTTCCACATTAGATTATATATTACATTTTTAATACCTTGAATTTATATTATATAGTAATGCACTGATGCTTCTTCCTTATATTATACAATATTTATGAGCTACTAGATATTTTTCTATATAATTAATTAATGTAACTAAAGTTATTTTTCTATATAATTAATTAATGTAACTAAAGTTCTACTGTGGGATTTCTTAAATCTTTTAAATCCATATTTTGCTGTCAACTTTTAACATATTTTAATTTTATATTTATTAGTAATATTTTTTTTTAAATAAATATGTATTGCTTTAGGGTAAAGTACATAAAAATCCTTATACTTTAGAAACTTGTCCTTAAAACTTTATAATTTTCTAAAAGTTTATAATCTAAAGTTGCAGTTTAAAACTTTGAAAAGAATGGTAATAAATTTCAGAAAAAAATATGTAAAATTTGGAGAAAATTGTCAAATATGGCTAATCCTACAAAATTGAAAATGAGTGATTTTTTTTTAATTCTCTTCATTTTTCTCATTAATTCTTTCATTTTTTTCAATGGCACGGGTCATACAATTTTTGCTACATCTCCCTTAATTTTCATATCTCATGTTTACCTTTTCTTACAGTTTCTCTAATTTTTTGACCACAAAAAAGATCAAAATTTCAACTTTTAGAAAATAATAAAATTTAAGTTGAAAATTCTAACAATATAGTGACCGAAATGGAAAATTTCTTAAATCATAGGAGAATTTATGTATATTACTCTTAATTTATTAGATTATATTTCAAAAAAGTCTACCTGTTAGATTGTTATACCATAAGTAGAGCTGTTTAAGGTTATGGAGTTTACCAATCTCAGTTGGTATTTGTCCTGAAAACAAAAACAGTGAGATTATAGAACTTTTAGAAAAAGCTTGAAGACAGGAATATTTCATTTGAATGTCAAATATTGAACCAGAATGTGCATCATCGTACCTGTTAGTTTGTTTGAACCCAAGAATAAGATGTCTAATGAGGTAGCGTTAAATAGAGCTCTTGGAATGGATCCTGAAAGTTCATTTGAATCCAAACAATTCAAATACAGAAAGCGGAAAGAATACAAGAATCACCATAATCTATACTGATGAGGAATAAACGCTCATGTGATTATACTAATGAGGATTAGAAAAATGATGGTGGAAGTGATAGTGTTTATAATGTCATTATTTGAGTATTGATGTCGTATAATTATAGAATATTAACTTGTATGAATCTTACAATTATAAAATATATATACTATTAAATAAATCTAGTGTCAATTAATAATTAAAATTTGATTTAAAGTATAGTTATGTCACTATAGAAAGTAAGCAATTAAACTCGAATGGACGAACACAGTTGAAGTAGAGCCCTCACCTAAGAAAATTTTACTTTTTGACCCAAATGTAGAAATTAATGGATGCTCACCTTAATTCATTATACACGGCTAGTGCTGGGAATTAAAAGAGTGTAAACTAATTATCTGTATGGGCAAACCACTATACATTGGAAAAAATCTTTAAGTACTTTTCCACATAATTTTTAATTTATATTATAAAAAATATTGAGGTGTATATACTTTCTACATTAGATTATATTAAATTTTTTAATACCTTAAATTTATATTATATAGTTATGCAGTGATACTTCTTCCTTATATTATACAATATTTATGTGCTACTGGATATTTTTTTATATAATTAATTAATGTAACTAAAGTTCTATTGTGGATTTCTTAAATCTTTTAAATCCATATTTTACTGTCAACTTTTCACATATTTTAATTTTATATTTATTAGATTATGTTTCAAAAATATAAGTGCTCCACAAGAAAAGCGAGTCTACCTGTTAATTCGTTTGTTAATAACGAGAGCACCTGAAGGTTATGGAGTTTACCAATCTCAGTTGGTATTTGTCCTGAAAAAAAAACGTGAGATTACAGAAGTTTTAGAAAAAGCTTGAAGACGATAATATTTCATATGAATGTCAAAACATTGAACCAAAAGGTGCATCATCGTAACTGTTAGTTTGTTTCCATCCAAGTATAAATTCTGTAATGAGGTAGCTTTAAATAAACCTCTTGGAATGGATCTTGAAAGTTCATTTGAATCCAAACAGTTCAAATACAGAAAACGGAAATAATACAAAAATCACAATAATCTATACTGATGAGCAATAAACGCTCATGTGATTATACTGATGAGGATTAGAAGAATGATGGTGGAAGTGACAGTGTTTATAATGTCGTTATTTGAGTTGTTATGTAGTATAATTATAGAATATTAACTTGTATGAATCTTACAATTATAAAATATGTATACTATTAAATAAATGTAGTGTCAATTAATAATTAAAATTTGATTTAAAGTATAGTTACATCACTATAGAAAGCAAGCAATTGAACTCGAATGAACGAACACAGTTGAAGTAGAGTTCTCACCTAAGAAAATTTTACTTTTTGACCCAAATATAGAAATTAATGGATGCTCACCTTAATTCATTATACACGGCTAGTGCTGGGAATTAAAAGAGTGTAAACTAATTATTAATTTATATACTAATACTAATTATGGGCAAACCACTATACATTGGGAAAAATCTTTATGTACTTTTCCACGTAAAAATCAACACATGATAATTTTTAATTTATATAATAAAAACACATGATAATTTTTAATTTATATAATAAAAAATATTGAGGTGTATATACTTTCTACATTAGATTATATTATATTTTTTAATACCTTAAATTTATATTATATAGTTATGCAGTGATACTTCTTCCTTATATTATACAATATTTATGTGCTACTAGATATTTTTCTATATAATTAATTAATGTAACTAAAGTTCTACTGTGGGATTTCTTAAATTTTTTAAATCCATATTTTGCTATCAACTTTTAACATATTTTAATTTTATATTTATTAGTAATATTTTTTTTTAAATAAATATGTATTGCTTTAGGGTAAAGTACATAAAAATCCTTATACTTTAGAAACTTGTCGTTAAAACTTTATAATTTTCTAAAAGTTTATAATCTAAAGTTGCAGTTTAAAACTTTGAAAAGAATGGTAATAAATTTCAGAAAAAAAATATGTAAAATTTGGAGAAAATTGTCAAATATGGCTAAGCCTACAAAATTGAAAAAGAGGGATTTTTTTTAATTTTCTCTTCATTTTTTTCAAAGGCACGGGTCATACAATTTTTGCTACATCTCCATTAATTTTCATATCTCATGTTTACCTTTCCTTACAGTTTGTTTCTAATTTTTTAACCACAAAAAAATCAAAATTTCAACTTTTTGAAAATAATAAAATTTAAGTGTAAAATTCTAACAATATAGTGACCGAAATGGAAAATTTCCTAAATCATAGGAGAATTTATGTATATTACTCTTAATTTATTAGATTATGTTTCAAAAAAGTCTACCTGTTAGATTGTTAGCCCATAAGTAGAGCTCCTGCAGGTTATGGAGTTTACCAATCTCAGTTGGTATTTGTCCTGAAAACAAAAACAGTGAGATTACAGATGTTTTAGAAAAAGCTTGAAGACAGGAATATTTCATTTGAATGTCAAACATTGAACTAGAATGTGCATCATCGTACCTGTTAGTTTGTTTGAACCCAAGTGTAAGATCTCTAATGAGGTAGCGTTACATATAGCTCTTGGAATGGATCCTGAAAATTCATTTGAATCCAAACAATTCAAATACAGAAAACGGAAATAATACAAAAATCACCATAATCTATACTGATGAGGAATAAACGCTCATGTGATTATACTAATGAGGATTAGAAAAATGATGGTGGAAGTGACAATGTTTATAATGTCATTATTTGAGTTGTGATGTCGTATAATTATGGAATATTAACTTGTATGAATCTTACAATTATAAAATACATATATTATTAAATAAATTTAGGGTGAATTAATAATTAAAATTTGATTTAAAGTATAGTTAGATCACTATAGAAAGCAAGCAATTAAACTCGAACGGACGAACACGATGGAAGTAGAGCTCTCACCTAAGAAAATTTTACTTTTTGACCCAAATGTAGAAATTAATGGATGCTCACCTAAATTCATTATACACGGCTAGTGTTGGGAATTAAAAAAGTGTAAACTAATTATTTGTATGGGAAACCACTATACATGGGGAAAAATCTTTAAGTACTTTTCCACATAAAAATCAACACATGATAATTTTTAATTTATATAATAAAAAATATTGAGGTGTATATCGTTTCATATTTCATGTTTACTTTTTCTTACAGTTTGTTTTTAAGTTTTTAATCACTAAAAAGATCAAAATTTTAACTTTTAGAAAATAATAAAATTTAAATTGAAAATTTTAACAATATAGTTACCGAAATAGAAAATTTCCTAAATCATAGGAGATTTTATATGCATTACTCTTAATTTATTAGATTATGTTTAAAAAATACAAATACTCCACAACAAGAAGATAAAGTCTACCTGTTAGTTTGTTATACAATAAGGAAAGCCACTGAAGGTTATGGAGTTTACCAATCTCAGTTGGTATTTGTCCTGAAAACCAAAACAGTGAGATTACAGAAGTTTTAGAAAAAGCTTGAAGACAGGAATATTTCATTTGAATGTCAAACATTGAACCAGAATGTGCATCATCGTACCTGTTAAATTGTTTCCACCCAAGCGTAAGATGTCTAATGAGGTAGTGTTAAATAGAGCTCTTGGAATGGATCCTGAAAGTTCATTTGAATCCAAACAGTTCAAACACAGAAAGCGGAAAGAATACAAGAATCACCATAATCTATACTGATGAGGAATAAACGCTCATGTGATTGTACTAATGAGGATTAGAAAAATGGTGGAAATGACAGTGTTTATAATGTCATTATTTGAGTTGTGATGTTGTATAATTATAGAATATTAATTTGTATGAATCTTACAATTATAAAATATATATACTATTAAATAAATCTAGTGTCAATTAATAATTAAAATTTGATTTAAAGTATAGTTACATCACTATAGAAAGCAAGCAATTGAACTCGAATGGACGAACACAGTTGAAATAGAGCCCTCACTTAAGAAAATTTTACTTTGTGACCCAAATGTAGAAATTAATTGATGCTCACCTTAATTCATTATACACAGCTAGTGCTCGGAATTATAAGAGTGTAAACTAATTATTTGCATGGGCAAACCACTATACATTGGGAAAAATCTTGAAGTATTTTTCCACGTAAAAATCAACACATGATTATTTTTAATTTATATAATAAAAAATATTGAGGTGTATAT
The DNA here is from genome assembly GCA_963691705.1 of Viola odorata. Classification (NCBI taxonomy): domain Eukaryota; kingdom Viridiplantae; phylum Streptophyta; class Magnoliopsida; order Malpighiales; family Violaceae; genus Viola; species Viola odorata. The sequence continues at coordinate 58,437,791 of OY829542.1, forward strand.
ACTTTCTACATTAGATTATATTACATATTTTAATACCTTAAATTTATATTATATAGTTCTTCCTTATATTATACAATATTTATGTGCTACTAGATATTTTTCTATATAATTAATTAATGTAACTAAAGTTCTACTGTGGGATTTCTTAAATCTTTTAAATCCATATTTTGCTATCAACTTTTTACATATTTTAATTTTATATTTATTAGTAATACTTTTTTTCTAAATAAATATGTATTGCTTTAGGGTAAGGTACATAAAAATTCTTATACTTTAGAAACTTGTTGTTAAAATTTTATAATTTTCTAAAAGTTTATAATCTAAAGTTGCAGTTTAAAACTTTGAAAAGAATGGTAAAAATTTCAGAAAAAAATATGTAAAATTTGGAGAAAATTGTCAAATATGGCTAAGCCTACAAAATTGAAAAAGAGTGATTTTTTTTTTAATTTTCTCTTCATTTTTCTCATTAATGCTTTCATTTTTTTCAAAGGCACGGGTCATACAATTTTTGCTACATCTCCCTTAATTTTCATATCTCATGTTTACCTTTCCTTACAGTTTGTTTCTAATTTTTTAACCACAAAAAAGATCAAAATTTTAAATTTTAGAAAATAATAAAATTTAAATTGAAAATTCTAACAATATAGTGACCGAAATGGAAAATTTCCTAAATCATAGAAGATTTTATGTATAAATCATAGAAGATTTTATGCATATTACTCTTAATTTATTAGATTATGTTTCAAAAAAGCCTACCTGTTAGTTCGTTATTCGATAAGTGAAGCTCCTGAAGATTATGGAGTTTACCAATCTCAGTTGGTATTTGTCCTGAAAACAAAAACAGTGAGATTACAATTTTTTTAGAAAAAGCTTGAAGACAAGAATATTTCATTTGAGTTGAAAATTTAAGTTGAAAATAATAAAATTTAAGATCGAAAGTCTACCTGTCAAGCTGTTAGATCGAAAGTTCAGCTTCTGAAGCAGGGTCAAATTCCCGAGATTTCGTGGGATGGGTCCGTGGAAACTGTTGTTTGTGAGATTTAGGACAGTAAGGAAAGCAAGGTTTGATATGTCCGGATGGATGGCGCCTTCAAGACCCATGTCGGTAAGACTCAAAGATGTGACTCTTTGATTGTTGGGGTTGCAGGTGACACCAACCCAGCTACAGAAATCGGTGTTTTGGGACCAATTCGTTGCTAAGACATCGTTAGGATCAAGAGTGAGGTGGTCTTTGAAGGCAAGAAGAGCATTATGATCAGAGCTGCCGGTGTTGGATGCTGCTGCTGCTGCAGAAGTGATTAAGAAAAAGAATAGTAACATAGTAGTAATGCAAAAGGATTGGAAAGAATGGGTTGTTTTCATGATTTTGTGAATATTTGCAGATTTATGAGATAAATTGTCTGCTGGTTCTGATGTCGAGAATTTATAAGATCTTATAAATTGTCTGCTGGTGCAATAGTACTCTTATTTTTGGCGGTGTGCAATTTTTATTTTATTAGAAAACTGTGCAAGTGTTTTTTGTATGTTTTTTCAAAAAGAAAATAGTTGGTGAATAAAAGAAGCATGGAACAAATTTCGAAATACACGTGGCGACATAAAAGGAAAAAATATAAGAAAAGAACTGTTGTTCCTTCGAAGGACCAAAACAAGTCTTGGTCCGAAAAGCAAAAAAGTAGAAAAAAATGACTTGTATAGTTGTATTGACGATTGACGAAAAACGGAAATTTCGACCCAAAAAAACAAATGAGGGAAGTGAGTCACATGAATGGTTGTCGTTTCTACTTTTCAAACATGAATGACATGTCGGTCAAAAGTAATTGTCCCACTCTCGGCCACTGCCACTGGTACGCTGCCTCTTCCACCTCAATCAATTTCAAGTTTTCAACCCAACAAATCCTAGCGGAAGAGGTTGTAGATTTAATGATTTATACATAAAATAAAATTATTATGGATGAATACTTTCATGGTATCAAATAAAATAACGGAAAGAAAAGTCAATACAGTGATTAATAGCAATTAGTTGATATTCACGAGCTTGAGCTGCAAGTAGACAACGTGCTTGACCGGCGTAGACTTGGAAAAAAGAAGTAAGTTTTGTGTGACCCAAACCCAAATTGATTGTTCTTTTGATTTTGGACCCATTAGTTCTGTGTCTGGTATTGGTTCTGCATATTCTGCTGCAACCCTTTCAAGAACGTGAGAGTCATTAGATGGGCAAGTTCATATTTATGGCTAGTCATGTGCTGCTGCTAGGAATGGGACCCATTGCTATTTTTTGTGTGGAAGAAGAAAGTCCATATTTATGAGACTTGGACAAAATATCTACTTAAAATACTGTTCATGATTTAAATTGATTAGTACTTCCAACTCCGAATTATAAACTGTATCATTTATTACTTGTAATTAAAATTTAGAATCAATAGTATCAATCACTCATCTTGTTATATATGTAAAGACTAAAACCTCTCTAGCCATTTCTTCTCTCCTAAATGCCATATTTTTTTAATTTTAAAAAGGTGATTGTTTGGGTGCATAAATTGTTATAAAATCCTAATCTATAGTTTACTTTTTTAGGTAAAAAATATGAACAATTTGACTTAAATATTCGAGTTAACCGAGGTCTTTCCCAATAGTAGTTTTTCTCCGGCTTCTATTAACTATTTAATCAAATCTTATAAATAGAGCTTTATTTTTTAAGAAAAATAGTTTAATCAAGCAGGTTAAAATTTCATTTCGCATTCATTTCGACCATCTCAGTCTGCAACGCTGAAATTCCTACTGAGATGACCTTTTAATTCCGATTTCATCTCGTTTCGGAAAGTTAACACACAAAAAGCAGTCAAGGAAATCACTAAAGGCACCATAAGCCATCACTACCCCAAGCTAGATTCACTGAATTTATTCTAATTCACTCTAATATCTTTCGATCTCTTTCGATCTATAACCACCAAATCTCAAAGACCATAGATATGCTCGGATCAAGTCCCTTCATCGTGTCCTGCGCTTAATCAAAATCATACACCTCACAAACTAGGGTTTCAAACTTGTGAATTTGTTTAAAAAAAACCATCTTGTTAAAAAACAAGAAAGCAAGTAGAAAACAAACTATTTAATTGCTTAGTAAGACCAAATTGGCAATATGAATGACCATTTCTTCGACCTCCTGGTTTGCAATATAAACTCTATAGTTTTTTAAAGTTACAATTTTAACTTTTCTAGTTTTTATAAATTCAAAATAAATGATAAAATAATTTTAAAAAATATGCAAATTTGATGTAATAAATATGTGAGAGTTTACTTCATTAGATTTTTTTCCTCTTATGTTATACCTCTGTCCTTTTTTAATGGACATTTGGAGTCCAAAATCTTCTCCATTTTTAATGAACATTTTGGTTCAATCAAGGTACTTTGGGTCTTACTTGTAAGTAAAAGTTATTTTGTGATGAGCGAGAATCTGAATAAAAAAATTGAGAAAAATAAAAAACAAACTATTTAAAACTTGTGCCCTCCTTCCCAACGTCAATTAAAAAAAGAACGGAGGAAGTATTATATTAATTACATTTTTGTCTGAATTCCATTTTTTTTGAATTTTGTAACTATTACAAAGATAAAAATTGTAACTTTTAAAAGACTATAGGATTTAGATAGCACATTTTTGTTGTATATTTTTATTAAAAAGTTAAAATATCATTTAAATAATAATATTACTATTATTAAAAAATAATTAATTAGATCTCTTTAATTTGCCAACGTTCTACTGATCAACATAAACGTTTTTATTGTTGGTTTTAATATTCTAAATGTAATTAATATAATGTAGAGAGATAATTAGTGAAGTGTATTTGTAACCAAAATTAATAATTACATTAATCTGTGTGATTATAGTTAAAAGATAATTATTAAAAATCAGAGGGAATAATATGCAAACTTAAATGATTAGAACGTTGTGCACTTAATTCCTGATAAACGATCTTATCTCATTGCCACTATAGAAAGCAATTTCAGCAGCTTCAAGGTGTATAATTGAGTCACTACTTACTCCAATAAATAAAGCCATATTTCACCAATGTGAAATACTTGAGTAAAAGACAAAATTATTATGAAGATTCTGAATCTTCAAGTAGTGCAGGCTTGAAAATGATGTGGTTGAGCTATTGTATCATCGGGACGATATGCAAAATAACTTGTTGATAAGAAACCGTTCGCTTTGGTGCACCAACGGTTGTATAATCTCGCGACTAATAAATAGGGAACTGTGAGGGAATTCGGGCTGCAAGGAGGGTCGTCGTGGGAGTGGCATGTGCAGTGCCGGAGAGGTCTATTCCAATGGGAAAAGGAGGAGTGGGATTGCTTGAAAGACAGGTTGCCGACTAATATTAAAGAAGACCAGAAGGATGAGGTGCGATGGACTCCAGATGCTAAAGGATATTCGGTGAATTCTTGGTGTACGGAAATAGAGACAGCATCGTTTGTTGTTAAGCCTGATCTCCAGTCATGTTGGACTAGTGCCGTATAGAATTGAATTTTTCCTGTGGTTGGCGTTTAGAGCTCGCCTAGTAACTACAGCGTTCCTAAGAAGAAGGGACATGGTGATAGAAGACAGTTGTCCAATGTGCAACAACAGTCCAGAGACAGTGGACCATTTGCTGCTTCATTGCGAGTCAGCTAGGAATTGCTGAGATTTTTTCATGAGCTGGCTGGGTGGGCTTTAGGGGTGGCAAAAATCTACCCATACCCAACTAATTTAAGTGAGTATGAGTGTTAAATGGATTAGTGCAATTTTTAAATGGGTAGAAATGAGTAATATACCCATTTAAACTAAAATAGGTGGGTTTTATTGGATTGGGTAATGGGTACCAATTAAACCCAAACCAACCCTATGCCTCTCCTTCTCCTCTCTCTCATCTTTTTTTTTTCTTTTTTAAACAAATTCAATTTTCTTACTCTATATAATGAACAAAATAAATTAAAAACTACAACAACGTAATCTCTATTTTAAGATGAGTAGTTCTATATCCACTTTTTTTTTTTTTTAATCTTTTAAAAATGGGTTTTATACCTTTTATGAGATCACTCATAGTTTTCTTCTTTAAAACATGAAAAAATCATGGTGATGGACCATTCAAAATTATTTAAATATATTTTGAATTAATTTATAATTTTTTTAATTAATTAGTTGATTAAATCAAGTTACTACCAGATACAATCTTACTAGATAAATATAACAAAATTCATTTGATAATCCTTTGCTTATTAATTATGTTTTAAAATATTTACTATCCAAAATCATAAAGTCAAGGTTTTATTTTATTTTTCTTCCCACCTTTGAAATTAAAAAAAAAAAAATTAAACACCAGGCTTTCACATTGAAGAGCAAATACTGTTTGCATGCACCACAATTGCAATTTAAATGCATTGAAGACTGTAGTAATTAATTCCACCTAGTCGCAATTTTAAAAAGGAATTAACTAGAGTTAAGGAGAAATAAATTATGAAAATGGTCAAACCCGAGCCTAAACGATAAAACCCGAGCCTAAACGGTTAAACCCGAGTGTAAATGGTCAAACCCGAGTCTAAATAATAAAACCCGAGCCTAAATGGTCAAACCCAAGTCTAAACGATAAAACCCGAGCCTAAATGTTCAAACCCAAATCTAAATAGTCAAACCCGAACTTAAACGATAAAACCAGCATACACAATAAAAATCGAGTCACATAGTCAGATTTTATCAAAATTTACATTTTTTTATCAAACATGGTATTTTTAATTTTACTTAATAAAAAATTATATTTATTGAGTGAGTATGATTTAAATGGGTATAAATGGGTTAAATGAGTAGGTATGATTAAAATGAGTGTAAATGGGTATGAGTACCCATTTAAAAAATTATATAGGTAATAAATGGGTATAATATCCATACCCATTTAACCTTTACCCATACCCACCCATTTGCCACTCCTACACTGTGCATTGGCGCGCCCACCGAGGAGAATTATAGAATCATCTTTAGAAAGCAACCCTAACATGTCACACTCTAGTACCACCTCTATATTATTTGATGTAATCCGGTACAACTACTCTTTGTTTGATTATACATCTATCGAGGTAATACCTCTCCTTATTATTGTAATTTTATTTATATTTATATAATTTATTTAATTAATTATTTCTATTAATCTCATGTAAATAATAGGGCGGAAATCTTTAAAATTTTAAAAAAAATCTAGAAAAATATTATAAAATTCAGAAAAAATATACATTTTTTAAAAATAATAAATAAAATAATAAAGTTTCCAAAACATTTCAAAAAAATCCAGAAAATATGAAAAATAAATAAAAAGGAAAAAAATTAGAATGTAAAAAAATATAGGAAGTTCAAACCATAGGATTTTTTTTTAAAAAAAAATTGGACACTCCATATAGTGTAAAAATAAATCATTATAATTTTTCTTTTAACATAAAATATCTTAAAAATAGAAAAACAAATGAAAAAAAGAAAAAACACACTTCTTATAGAGGCTAGAGATGCTAACTTCACCGCTCCATACCTCATATTTTAGTTTCTCTTTTAAGGTAGTCAGTTTGTTAAAAGGATATAAGAGGAAAGTGTTAAGAGCTTCGTCCAATTTTTTTTAAAAATCCTATTGGTTTGAATTTTCTATTTTTTTTACATTCTATTTTTTTTCCTCTTTTTAGTTTTTCATATTTTCTGGATTTCTTTTTATTTTTGAATTTTTTTATAATTTTTAAGACATGTATATTTTTTCTGATTTTTTTTTAATTTTTCTGGATATTTTAAAAAGTTTTTAAGATTTTCCCCTATTTTTATAATTTTTGTATTTTTAAAATGATGACGTGATATAATTCAATAAAAAATAATAACAAATGTCACATTGTTAGATAACGGCCACGTGTCAATTATTTAACACCGTTAATTAAAATTGAGTGGCACAGTGGCAACATTGTCTAATGACAAAAACATAGGTGGTTTATTCTGACAGAGAAATCTTGGGTGCTAAATTGATCAATTTCAAAAATAGATGGCTAAATTATCCTTTCTAGTAAATATTGGTTGTCAATCTGTATTTTTCTCTAAAATTTATAATATTCTTGCCAAAGTGATTGACGCTTCTTCCATTTGGGGTTTCTTCCAGGTTTTAAATCATGGAGTACCCAAAGAGATAACGGAGGAGATGATCGGAGCAGTTCGGAGATTCTTTGCAGAAAATTGAATACCTCCCCTATCCTTTATTAAGTGGTCAAATATGGAAAGAAAGGGGCAATTTGCTTGCAAACAAGCGTAAGGGATGAAACGAAGGATATGAGAGGTTCCTATTTTTCGACGATAGTACAGTGGTGTTTTAAACTATTTCCCCTAAAAAAAATCACTCCATAGTTTCTAAAAAATTTCATTCCATTTCATCTGATTTAAGTTCGTAACTGCATTCGGAAATCCAGTAATTCCGAATTCACTTTCAACTAATGTTAAATAAACAGAGTGAGTTTTGTGGCGTGAGTAGGACGGTAAGTGGTCACGGGTCACAAGTGAAAAGAATGAACAAAAAAATATTTATTTCTCTGGTGACGTAAAGTTGGTTCGGATCATAATACACACATCAGGGTCATAAAAATTAGAAATTGGCGTAGTTTTGGTAACAGAAGATTAGGAATTGGCATGAGGTTTGACGTGAGTTTGGTGTAATATACACGTATTCATAAGTATTCGTAAATACATACAAATTTTTACATAAATTCGTTTCATTTGAATATAAATTTACCTTCCTTAAGATAAATGTGTCAAAAAAAAAAATTTGTGGATTTAATGGGTTCAACCCGTTTTATTGTCATTCCTAATTCCACCCAAGCTTGACTGGAAACTTGGAGGATACTTGGGTGGGCTGAGCCTCAGAATGTTAATGTAGGCTCAAATGTTGCTTTAGGGAACTTGGGCCCATACTTGAAAGGGCAAGGGGATACGGGCCTAAAACTTGAAGGTAAGGAATTTTTTTTGGGCCTACTAACAATTAGGTATTATTGACAGGTAGTTGAAGTCACCGCTTTTCCTAATGGGCCCAAAAAAAAGCCTGTTATATATTTTTCGGTCACCAAATTAGTATCTGAAAAGATTAAGGTTTGGGTAATAATATTGTTAGTTTTGTACTTGAATTATTTTATTGATTTTACCTCTCTTTATTTTATTTCTAGATTTAGACTCTTTACTAATCATTTAGTATTAAAAAACATCTAATGAGACCCCACAATTCTCTAAAACGACTTTTAGTTAAGTTCAAAAGGAGTATAAATCTTATCTTTTATATAGTTGGTTATGCCCGACGTTGATAGCTAACTATATATTTTTTTTACAATTTTACAATTAATAATATTTGACAGACGAATTACTTGCATCTTTTTTAGCACAAGACACGCCCCTTTATTTTTTATTCTCTCCAATCATATCTCAATACATCCGTTAGTACAATTTTATTTTTAATTATTCGATAAAAAATGATATATGTAGACTATTAAGAAACCAATTTTAAAATATTTAAAAGTTAATAAAACATATTTAGTGCACAAGCTCTATGTAAGTCATGAGTTCAATCATTAATATTGTAACATGATAAAATTAATAATAAAATATATTTTGGAAGTTTTGATCTATTTGTCACTAATATAAGAAAGTTAATTTAAATTTTAAAGTATTTCTAAAGTCTAATTAAATTTTTGGAACAAATATAGAATTTTTGGATAAATAAAAGAAAGATAATAAAACAAATTAGGAATTCAAAGACTATATATGAACTTTTTAATAAAAAATTGAGCAAAATATAGATTTTTTTGATAAATAGAAGTAAGTAATTGAAAGTTTTTAGAAATTTAAGGAGTGTACTAGGGACTTTAAAAAAATGGGAGCAAAATATAAAATATTTGACAAATAAAATATGACAATTTTAAAATTTTGATGCATGTAAGTTTCAAAAATGATTGAAAGATATTCAGTAAACAATTGACGGGCTAACAAGGCAGCCCATGCAGAGAACTCCAATTCTTCTCAGCCCATTATTACAATGGGCAATTGCGAAAGAAATATCAGAGAGGAGTGGAGATGAGAGAGAGGCACAGTGATAGAATGTTAATGTGCAAGAAGCAGAGTCCCGTACATGATCAGCTGTCAACATTCAACCAACTATAAACTAGTAATGAATGTGGTAAGAACATGGCTGGGAGGATACCATGGCAAAGTTTCAACTAAATTACCATGAAAACACATGGCTAATCTAATACGCAACACATAGATGTCACATTAATGTAAGGAAACATACGTGGTGCCGTACTCTACCTGGGTCAGGTGAGTACATTTTCCTCGGAAAACAGAACAGGCATATCAGTACTAAAAACAGTGAGCCAAATTATGTGAGGATTTTTGTCCCTGGCTCACCTCCATTGTGAGCAATGGGCAGCCTTGATATTGACGAGGATACTCCATTATGGTCATAACATATCCAGACAAGACATCCGCAAACTGGCTTTGTCTTTCTCCATCGCGGAAATTAAACCCAGGAACGAGGCATCAGGGAAGTGGTCTCTTAGCTGTCTAACTATCCCACCTATGTAACCACTATAATTTTCTTCTTGCCAAGCATCACTAGAGAAGCAGGAATCAAACACTACATTCATACAGTGTGGCATTGTCAGTCATGAAATAACTTTTTGACTTGCAAAAACAAACTAAATGACCCAACTCCTACTTTTGGTTTCTAAGTAGTAAGTCAAAGGCCCAAGCACCTATTATATCCACTGACTGTGATTCTTATCATACATAAGAGTAATACAACAGATCTTTCAGGAGAAAAAAAGTAATATTATACTAGAACTAAATTAAAGGAAACTCCTTTGAAGTGACTTAAATTGAGTTCTAATATATAGTACTACTCTAGAACCACAGTCTACAGACTCGGGCATCAATCAACGGTTTGCAATTGACATTACTGAAATTCCTCTAACATTAATTTACAGATACCTCCATTGATTACAATTCACAACAATCAAACTAAATAGGCTGAAATGACAAAGAAGTTCATGCAAAGATCAAAGTTGAAAACCCAGGACCAATGTCACCCCTACATTCTCCTACGAGCCAAACAAAAGAAGCCAGAAATTTACAGGAAGCAAAACGTGTTAAAATTGAACAAAATTGAAATACCCATGGAGAGCCCACAAATAGAATCATGTAAAGAATCAAAATCCTACCCAGTAAATGAAAATGAAATGAAGAACTGACCGTAAACTCATTCACAGATCTCAAGCAGCCCATCAGGTGGCTTCCTAAAGAACAACTTGCGAAACAATGCCATCTTTTACTCCTTAAAACTCTGAGGAGGATAACAAAAATACCACCATTGTCAGACTCCAAAAGCTCTTACCTTTAAAACAAAAATACACAGATAAATAACAACAAAGGTTAGAGGATTTACTATCTGCGACGGAAGGATCTTGAAATGAAGGGTTTGGTAACAAAGGATTAAGAGTTCGGTTTTAGGAGGAAAAGAGTTGTCAAGAGGTTGGTTTTTGCTGTTACTGTGCGTGTGGAGGCAGAGAGAGATTAATGATTGCGAGATTATGATTGATTGAGGTTGTTTTGTCTGTTAGTTTTGTTTGGGCTTTTCCCATTTCATTGAAAAGAGAAGAGAACTGTAGATACTATATTGTATTATTTGGTGATGTCCAAGAAGAACAGAGCAAAACAGAATTGAGAAAAGGGTTAAGTTATTTTTTTAGTACGTGTGTTTGATTTGACTGATTTATTTGGTACCTTCTTTGATCAAACGGTTTAAAAAACACCTGTACTTGAAAACAATGACTCATTTGGCACCTGCTTTTAACGTCGTCCTTCCTCCACCGTTAAATGTTGATGTGGCACGCCACGTGACATAACACATCAGCATTAGTTTAATATTCCCCCCCTTTTTTCTTTCCTTTTCTTTCTTTTTTTCCTTTTTCTTTTCTTCTTTCTTCTGCAAGATCCGGATCCGTTAAAAAAGGGAAAACTAATCTGCAAAATTAATTAATTCCAAAACCAAATCTGCAAAATTAGTAGCCTAATCTGCAAAATCAATTTCAAAGATCCTTCTGCCAAATCCAAATCTCCCTCATTCAATTTCTCTTCATCCAACCAATCAAACAAGTCATCTGTTCAAGCAACAAACAATCCCTCTCCAAATCCAAAATTCAAAATCCAAAACCCAAGAGAAAAACACAGAAAACAGAAAAAATAGCAAAAACTCAAGCCTAAATTCTTCTCAAATCCTCTTATATATCCGCACCGCCTCGCTCTCCATCCTTCGGCCGCCACCGCTCCGCTTCCTTGTCCCCACCATCTCTTTGCCCTCCCCTCCTGCAGCTGTTTCCATGGCTAAAAGACAAGAATAAAAAGAGGGTTGTAAGATCTCTGGAATTAATGACAAAATTAAGGGTTGTATGGATTGAATTTATATGATTAGAGGGAAGGAAATGGGATTTCTTGTTCGTTGGATCCAAAGGGAGTTATCTTTGGAAATGGAGAAGAGAATGGAATTGTTAAAAGAAAGAGAGAGGAAATAGAAGCAGAGAAGGGTGCGGTAATGGGCAGGGTTTTGGAGTAATATATTTTTCCAGCAAATATCAGAAATCACACAATAAATCTCTATAGTAATCAATGATTAAACATCAAGGGCATTTTTCAACATAATTTTTTTTCAATCATGTTTATGTTAATCAATGTTGTGCAAAGGAAGAAGAAAGAAGAAAAGAAAAAGGAAGAAAAATAAAGAAAAAAAAGAAAAAAAAGAAAGAAAAGGAAAGAAAACAAAAAAACAAAAATATTAAACTAATGCTGATGTGGCATAACACGTCATCAATATGATGATGTGTCATGCCACGGGGCGTGCAACATCAGCATTTAACGTTGGAGGACGGACGGCGTCAAGGGCAGGTGCCAAATGAGTCATTTCTTTCAAATGGAGGTGTCTTTTAAACCGTTTGACCGAAGGAGTTACCAAATGAGTCAGTCAAATCAAGTGCAGGTGCCAAAAATAACTTAACCCATTGAGAAAAGAAGAGGCCTTGGTACTGTTTGGTGTTTGTTTGTCTGGTCTGGTTTGGTCTGCTGGTGGTGGCGGTGAAGAATCTGAAGATGGTGAATTGGATGACGTGTATGTCACTAGAGGCTAGGGGTGTCAATTCGGGTCGGGATCGGTCCCGTCGGGACCGGGACCAATGGACCCAAGCCCCTTCGAGTCGGGACCAGTCCCGGTCCCGACAAAAAATGGGACCAAAATCCTGGTCCCGGTCGGACCCGTCAAATGTTTCCGGGACCGGAACCAGACCCGGGAAAAAATGGTCCCGGATTTTCCTTTTTTCAAAATTAAAAAAAAAATCTACAAAATATTTAAAATCTATCTAAAAAAATTCTGCAAAATATCCATTGCTACCAACCAAAACCAACAACCTAATAAGCGGCAGCCACAATTAACCAATTCATCAAACATGAATTTGCAGAATTTAAGTACTACTGCTACACAAACACACTAAATTGTAATGCTTCTTTTAACTAATATGCATGGTAAATATTAATACGCATTTATACCAAAACAGATTCATGGATTAAAGAGTGACGGGAAAACCAAAATCTAGTATAGCAAGCAAATGGAATGGAATGAGGGAGAGAGGAGAATCCGAGAATGCTTTTTGGTGGTGAACAGCAGAGAAGCGATGGGCGGCGGTGACGGCGGTGACGGGGTTTGACACTTGACAGTGAGAGATCGGAATCGGAGCAAGAATGAGGGAGAGAGGAGAATCCGAGAATGCTTGTCGGCGGTGAACAGAAGAGAAGCCATGGGCGGCGGTGACAGGGTGACGGCGGTGACTGGGTTTGGCAGTGAGACGGAATCGGAGCGGTGCGGCTGTGCGAGAATGAGGGAGAGAGTGCGTGCATAACCTAATTTACCTAAAGGAGTAAAGGGACTAAACTAATTTTTTTCATATATCCAGGACTGTTTTTTGTCGGGACTGGTCCCGACGGGACCCGGTCCCGACCGGTCAAGACCCGAAAAAAAACGGGACCAAAAATATGGTCCCGGTCCCGGAAAAAAACCCAGGACCGGGACCGAGACTTCGGGACTCGGGACTTATTGACACCCCTACTAGAGGTCGGCATGTAGATAAACGTTACCTCCTGGGTTTCATGGAAACTTTTGTCTACGTTTCAGTCAGATTAAGGTAGCGTTTGGTTGGCGGAATCAGGGAGGAAAGTGAATTGGGAATTTGAGATTCTGAACTTTATTGCGTTTGGTTGCGACAAGGAATCACCCTCCCGTGGAATCCAACTTTCCTTGACCGCTTTGATTTTCCCAAAAATGGGGGAAAGTGATTCCTTGGTTAGGGGGTGGGGAGAGTGATTCCCCCTACAGGGAAAGTAATTTTTTTTCAAATGATATATTTATCCAAAACTAATTATAAAAAATTAACCTAATAAAGCATCTTTTTTTTCTCTATTTTCTAAAACTTCACCAAATTATATTAATTACACAAAAATTATATTAATTACACAAAAATTATAAATAATTACATAAAAATTATAAAAATTATATAAAAATTAGAATAATTACATCAAAATTATAATAATCACATAAAAATTACATAGTAATGATGTAAATAATAATAGGTAGAAGAAAATACGGTTAAGAATGAGAACAAATCATCCAAGAAATCCCTATCCTAGACTTGTCTATTGTTGCAATTATATTCTTTTGCATTGTTAGAACAATATGTGTCATACTTTGCTATAATTTTCAAGGACTCTAATACGAAGGTTATATTTTTTGTCATGTTTTTTAACCTGCAAAAAACCATAGTCATAAAATAAACTCATTTGATATTTTGATTATTGAAAGATAGACAATTAAATAGAAAGAAAGTCAACGTGTTTATAAGAAACTGTGTAGCACAATATATATAGAAAAAAATAATTAGACACCTAACAAGATAACAAAAATCATCTAACAAGATAACAAACATACAAATATAGAAAAAGGATAAAATAGTCATTTTTTTACTTTCCTTGAGGATTCCCAAATACAAAACGAACACAATAATGTTATTTTCCCGGGAATCTTAAATCTCAACCAAATACAAAAAATTGACATTCCCCTCAATCATTCTCCCAGGTATCACTCTCCCGGGAAAGTGATTCCAAGAGGGAAAGTAACATTCCGTGAACCAAACGCTACCTAAGGATATACTTCCACGTTTTCTGCTGTGCTTGATGAGGTTGCTAATCTTTTACGAGGAAAGGATAATACACCTCATTATCCTCAACGTTTTCCATTTGATTCATTCGGGCCTCTACATTATTTCTTATAATCTATTAAATTCTCAACTATAGAGAGGGTATTCAACGGAATCTATATATATATTAATTAGGATTTAGGAGTTCCCAATAAATAAATAAATAGTTTAAACTTTAAAACACCTATGATCAAAAAACAGAAACCTTCCCTATCTTTCATTTCGTCCATTATGCATCCCCTCGACAACTGTTTGTAAGCAAATTGCCACCTTCCGTTCATGTTTTATCAGTTTGACTAACGGATCTGTTATAATAACCCCCTACGATTGTCTTCATTTTTTAAATTAAGGATATACTTCCACGTTTTCTGCTTGTGCTTGGTGGGGTTGCTAATCTTTTACGAGGAAAGGATAATACACCTCGTTATCCTCAACGTTTTCCATTTAATTCATTCGGGCCTCTATGTTATTTCTTATAATCTATTAAATTCTCAACTATAGATAGGGTGTTCAACGGAATCTATATATATATTAGGATTTAGGAGTTCCCAGTAAAAAAAAGAAATAGTTTAAACTTTAAAACACCTATCGTCCAAAAGCAGAAACCTCCCCTATCCTTCATTTCGTCCATTACGCATCCCCTCAACAATTGTTTGTAAGTAAATTGCCACCTTTGATCCATGTTTGATCAGTTTAACTAACAGATCGGTTATAATAACCCCTACGGTTATCTTTATTTTTTAAATTAATTAACAAATATAATTAATTTAAAAAATACATCATTTAAAATTCAGAAAATTGAAAAAAAGAAAATTAAAAATTCCATTCCAGATCCAATCCTTAAAATCCCGACTCCAAAATGGCGAAACTCTATACGGTCTCTTCCTCCTCAGCTTCTCCCCCACCCTCGCCGAAATCGCCGGCCATGCGGGCTACGATTATGTCGTTGTCGACATGGAGCAAGGTCTCGGCGGCATCACCGAGGCGCTCCACTTCCTCCGCGCCCTCGCCGCCACACAAACCCCAGCAGAAAGCGAGGATGGCGTGAAGAAAGCAGAAGAGATCGCAGGCGTTGATGGGGTTGACTGCGTGCAGATGGGGCCGTTGGATTTGAGTGCGAGCATGGGGTATTTGTGGGATCTAGGGAATAAGAAAGTGAAGAAGATGCTGAGAGTTTGAGAGGAGAAAGTGTTGGGGGTGTGGGAAGGCCTATCTTGTTGGGTTTGCAATGCCGAATGAGCTTTGGCAGTGGAGACTGGTCGGGAAGAGAATTTTTTTTTCTCTTTATGTTTTATCCTTCACTTTTAAATGATTTTCTGTTCCTTTCTAAAACAATATCTATTAAATTTTTTAAAATAAAACATTATCAGTTTAAATTAGTTTAATATTTTTTATTTTTTTGTATTTTGTGAATTTTTTTGAAATTTTAAAATATTTTTAAAATTAATTATATTATTTAATACCTAATTACATGTTACAAAAGGTTAATTTTTTTTTATTATAGTAGGTAATCTGTTAGATTTAACAGCTAAATTTAACGGAAAGTAGCAATTTATTTGCAAATAGTTGTCCAGGAAAGACGTAATTGACGAAATGAAGGATAGGGAAGGTTTCTACTTTTCAACAATTGTAAAGAGTAAACTATTTCCCTAATTCGTTATCATGCTATATAAAGTTTGTCAATTAAAATGTTTTCATGTGTTAATTAGGTGAACACATGAAATCAATTTAGGTAAGGGTAATAGGTGTACACCTTCCGTTATTTTATTTTATTTATATCATTAATTGCATTTTTTTTACAATTATTAAAAAAGAAGATAATATGAAGCTTACTTGTTATTAAGAGAAGTTACTATGTATTACTAGGGATGGCAATTTTACCCGCGGATATGGATATCCGTCCAATACTCGCAATTGTGGATATTTTGCGGGTATGGATGTAAGCATAGATAGTATTTACCAGCTTCAATACTCGTACTAAATACCTGCAATATATATATATATAATTAATTCAATATATAATATATTTTTTTATACCAAAACGGTGACGACGTCATTTTGACAATAAATTCAACAGGAAGGTCATTAGGGCAGACCATTACTCTCAGTCTCTCTCGCAGTCGTCGCGGCTAACACACAACAGTTACTGAAGTTTGCAGGATTTTGACCTATCAAGCGTGTTGAGCAAACATTGCAAGATCTTACTTTTCATCAAGGATTAATAAGGATGTTAAGTTGCAAGCCGGAGCTGTTATTTTTTTTTATTAAATTGTATTTTCTTATGAATTATTATTTCTTTGTTGGATTATTATGAATTATTATGTTGGATTAGTGTATCGTATTATTGTGTGGTATTGTTATTAAATTAGATTGATTTTTTTATATATTAATTTGATTGAAATTTGAAATTCAACCAAATTTGCGGGTATCCGTAGGTACAACTAATTTTATTTTACCCGTTCCATATGGATACGGGTGCGGATATGGATAGTACTTACCAGCCCCATTATCATCCTTATGTATTACCACAATGATACATTTTCTCACATTTAACTTTTGTATAGATTATAAATTATAGATATAGGAGGATTAATTGGACTCAATTGCAAACATAAGTAATTACCACTTTTGAGTACAAAATGTAAAAAACTAAGGGTGAATTTATAGTTTTAAGCAAAAATAAAATAATTCTCTTTATTTATTTTTTCTATTACGATGACATGTGTCTATATTAAAAAAAAGAAAATTTTGTAACCTATTGGTATAACTTATTAAAAAATAATAGTAGGTTTTAAGTTAAAATATTTTATCCTTGTAAGTAGGGGTGTGCAAAATGCCGATTTTCCGATTTTTCGTCCCGATTCTTTTATTAATTTCGGATCGGAAATTTTAGGTATCGAAAATTTCGAGATCAAGAAGGTAATACCCGAAGTTAATTTCGGAACGGAACGAGATTCATTTTGGGTATTTCGGTACTTAGGGAATTTTGGAAATTTATGGATCGGGAAATCATAATTTCGGTTGTTCGGTAGTTGAATTTCGGGTGGGCATTACTAATGTAGTTGAATTTTGGAAATTTCGGGGATCCGAGAATACCCAAAATCATAAGTTCAAAAAATTCGAGTTCAGGTACGAGTTTTTAAAATTCGGGGTCGGAAAAGTGTTTTGGGAATTCAGAATATTTGAACCCAAAATAAAAATTTCGAGTATTTCCGAAATACCCGAATGAAAAGCCCTACTTGTAAGTAACGAATTAGTAAGAATTCCAAAATTTAAGTATTTTTTTAACAAGAATATCTCGGTATTACTTGTTTTTCTAAAATATTGATATAAAAAAATAAAAAATAAAAAATAAAAAAAGAGAGAAAAAAAGATAACAAGGACAAGGTGATTAACAATCTTAAAAATTGAATAGGGCTTTGTTTGATTCTGTTCCCGGCAGATTCACATTAATTTTGCTCCCGGCTGATGTATTTTCCCTTAAAATGGGGTGACAATTTTCTAAAATTTACTTTTGGAGATCGATTTTAGTTAATTTGGGAGTGAGTTATACTCTCTTTATTTTTTACTCTAAACGCACCAAGGGTCTCTAATGTTATTATTTTCATTTTAGTTAGTTCCACATATTTTTTTTTGTTCAATCTGATTTCAGATACTCTGTTAGTTCAAATTAGTCTCAGTTGTCAGAAAAGCAACCAACAAAAATAAGCGTATGTTAAATCCTACTCCCTCCTTATCTTAAAGAATGTCGTTTACTATTCCGGCACGTATTTCAAGGCGGCCGGAATAGTAACTATATGACCTCGAAAAATTCCGAAATTTTTTTCCAACGTACGCTAATTCTTCACGTACGTTGGAAAAAAATTTCGAAATTTTTTGAGCTCATATAGTTACTATTCCGGCCGCCTTGAAATGCGTGCCGGAATAGTAAACGACATTCATTAAGATAAGGAGGGAGTATTATTTAATTATTTTATTCTAAAAAAGTGGTACCTAGGATCACATGTTTAAATTACTAAGGCTCTGTTTGGGAGTCTGGGTTGGGTACCCAACCCAGCATTCCCAACCCAGTATTCCCGGACTGAAATGACGAATTTGGTGTTTGGTAAACACCATTCCCCAAATGAAAAAGTGCATTTTTGGGTGGCCAAACGAGAAAAACAGGGGTTTAGGGAATGGAGCATTTTGCTCTATTCCGCAAATGGAGGACCATTTGGCCTTCTCTCTCTCTTTTTTTTTTTACTTTTTCATTTCATTTTAATTTTTTTACGTTATATAACCAATAAAATAAATTAAAAACTACCACAATAAAATCTCTATTTCAAGATAAGTAATTCTAGATCCACTTTTCCTATTTTTATTAATTTTTTAAAATGGGTTTTATGCCATTTGTGGTCATTTTACCAAACACTTCAGGTATCTCACAGCTATTTTAATTTTTTTTACCAAACAGCACGCTCTGTTTTCCAAAAGTCATTTTCCCACCCAATTTTTACTCACATAATTTTTTCCCACCAAATCGGAACGCCAAACAGACCCTAATTAAACAAAAATTAACAAAAAAAATTTCAAATTCAAAAATTAAAAATTAAAAATATGCCAAAAAAACAAATAGTCATCTCACTGTTGAGTTTCCTGACAAGTCCATACCCCCAAAACCCTTCTTGATGATTGCGAACTGGGTCCAAAATTTCTTGATGACCTTTCTTTAAATTGGCTGATAAACCGATGACCCTTTCTGCAGTATACAAAATCCTAACGGAAGGAGACTTTGAAGGAGACGAATAAGAAGAAGTAAAGCTCACTCCTTTCAGGTTTATGCATCTCCTTTTTCGACGACAATGTTTCCCCCTTTCTTCTCTATTTTGATTTGTTCTGTTGCTCTTTCTTGCATCTCTGTGATATGGGTATGGTTTATAATCAGATTACATGATACTTTGAAGCAAATTTCTGTGATGAGTATGCCTGTACAGATCTGTGAAGAGATTACAATCTGCATCTTATTTTTTTATGGATTCTGGACAAACGATAATCCTTTTTGCATCCCATTTGCGTGTTTCATTCCATATAATTGCTAATTCTATTTCCCACCACTGTTTTTATTCTTTTACTGTCAAGAGCTATGGACGGTAAGTATAGGCTGCAGCTTTCTTAGCATGCTTTGGCTTCTATCTATATGCGAACTCTTAAATATAACATTTTAACTCTTCAACTGTATAGCAAGAGTCGCATTAAATGGATGCCTGAGATATTAAGGTCCCATATGTACAACACCATCACTGTAATTCGGAAGAGATTGTTTGTAGATTCAATAATCTGATTAGAGAAACTACACCGAATATGCATCCACTGTTTATGCTGGTCCCTTTTGGTACCGATGATGATGGATTTTTTCTTTTGAATCTATACTCTTACTTTCTTAAATGTGCTATGCTTCTATATCGTTGCCTTCCTTAGTTTATCGCATCTTGTGTCCACTGGCTTATGAGAAACTTCTGCTTGGTTTTACTTTTTTTATGAAGCATTAAGTTTTAATGTTCAGATATATTCAGTCTTAATTTCTTCCTCTCTTGCTCACAACATCGCATGGGTAGCTACACCAGGGACACCAAGAATCAAATGTAAGGAAGGAGATGGTCCTGTGGCAAAATCATGATCTTGTTATAGAAGAATGAGAAGTCAAATTATATTTCCCATGATCTGGTAAAATGGAGTGAATTGCTTGCTTGGATGGGTCTTCAAATTTGCAGTATCTGGGACCAAGGATTGTGTGCGTACTTGCCGCATGAAGATTTTAAATCAGTCATACAATCTCCTGAGTTTCTACTCCAGCGTCTTCAACATTTCATCAAAAAAGAAGACCAAGTTAAGCAAATCCACTCCCTTCTTATAACAAAAGGCTACCTCCTCTATAAGCCAAACCGCACATCAAGTTCCACATGGAAGCCCACTCTATTCTACAACACTTTAATAAGAGCCCACCTCTTTTTGGGACAAACTCGCAAAACCCTTCAACTCTTCATCCTCATACTTTTCCACCAAATCCCACCCAATAGCCACACATTCCCTCCTCTCATCAAGGCGGCAACTCTTTCTTTTCCCCGGATAGGTGCTTCCCTTCATTCCCAAGTTCTCAAACGTGGCGTTTTGTGTGACCCCTTTATCCAAACGTCATTGCTTGCACTATACTCTCAACTTGGCAACTTATTTAATGCCCGCAAAATGTTCGATGAAGTCTTATGCCCATGTAGTACTGAATATAATGCAATGATTGATGCCTATGCGAAAAATGGTGGCATGGATTCTGCTGTTATGTTTTTTGAAACCATGCCTAAACGAGATGTAATTTCGTGGACGACCGTTATCAATGGCTTTGCAAGGAATGAGCTTTTCAGCGAGGGAATTGGGTTTTTCAGGACAATGATGTTGCAGGATGATGTGACATGTCATTTGGTTAAACCAAATGAAGCAACATACGTTAGTTTGCTATCTTCGTGTGCTAATTTAGGAGGAGGGGCTTCCTATTTAGGTAAGGAACTGCATGGGTATATGATGAGAAATGAGGTCTCTTTGACAGTTTTTATTGGCACAACTTTGGTAGATTTCTATGGGAAAGTGGGTAGCTTACAGAATGCCATCAAAGTTTTTAACAAAATGGTGGTTAAAAAGGTGTGCACATGGAACGCATTGATTTCTCCGCTTGCTTTGAAAGAAAAGCAAGCTTTGAACATGTTTGAGAGGATGAAAGTGGAAGGTCTGAATGCTAATGAGATTACTTATGTTGCTGTACTTACTGCTTGTGCTCGTGCCAAGCTTGTAGAGTTTGGTTTGAAGCTGTTTCAATCAATGTGGAGAGACTGTGGGGTGGCACTGAGAATGGAGCATTATGGGTGCATTGTTGACCTTTTAGGCAGGGCAGGGTTGTTGAGAGAAGCGAGTGATTTTTTAAACAGTATGCCTTTTGAGCCTGATGCTTCAGTTGTGGGAGCACTTGTGGGTGCTTGTAAGATTCATGGATCGACTGAACTGGGGCATGAAGTGGGGAGAAGATTACTTCAGATGCAGCCACAGTACTTCGGGGTATACGTGGGGTTATCTAACATTAATGCTCTGGCAGAGAGGTGGTGTCTTGCTGCAGATGTGAGGAAATCAATGATGGAGTCTGGGGTTAGAAAGTTTCCTGCATATAGTTTGATTGATTCCCATGTGAAAGAATGGAGTGCGATTTGAATTGTCATTTTCCTGCTGATACTTGGGATGCAAAGCTAGAATATGAAAGTTTCAGAATATAGCACTGAGCTGCAAGTCCAATAGCACAACAGATGTTGAATGATGAAAAGGCCGTTAATTGCAACAACTCATACCCTTCACTGGTTTATTAAGGAGATGAAGAATATGATAAAGGATTCGAGTGTTGTACGCCTACTTCAAGAAACTCCTAATTAGCGCTTACACATGAGTGAATTGGAGTTGCTTCACACCAAAACAACATTTTCGACTCCTGTTCTCGCACAAGCCTATAGCTGGGTCCAACAACTAACTTCTTCGAAGCTAAGGAAGTGCTACTGTTGTTTTATCATGTGGTGGGGAGATTTTCAAGGGACGAAAAATGGAAGAAGTGAAATTAATAGTATGCAAGCAACTCGTTCCAGAAGTAGACTATTCAAGTGATGTCCCCTTCTAGTTATGCAGGTATAACTTTGGATTTCCTTCTCTTATACATCATATCCTTAACTAAAGCACTACAATAATGTTAAACAGGATATAGGAACATGTTCCTAAGGTACGTATTCCAATTGTTGTATTTTCTTATACACGGCTGGATTTTCATCTGATGCAATTCTTCAACTTTTGTCATTAAGATACGGAAAATTGAGTAGAAAGGGAGTGCCACTGATATTCTTGGTCCAATCTTGTTAGCCAGCACTATGTGCACAGAGCTCTTAAACTTGTCTCTTACACGGTAAATAGTTTCAACAATAAAACAAGAGTCAATTGCACACAAATGAATAAAAAGATTAATAATAGGATCACAAGATGTTTTTATTTTATTCAGGAGTAAAAATCACATTAAAAATCTCTTTTTTCCATTGCTGCAATTTTTTCTTTTTCTTTTTCTTTTTCTTTTATGCTTAAATTTTATGCTCTTCCACCCTTCCCACCTTTATCTCTACCTCTCTCTTTGTTCACATCTTTCAGATTTGTAGATGTATGGTGTGAATATCAATGGGTTGTTCCTTTTCTATATTTTTCCTAATAAATCTGATTCTCCTCCTACCTTTATCTATAATACTTATTCCCCTCCCATGATTTTATTTTATTCTGTGTTTTTAGTAAATCTTATATGTTTTTTTTGGGGATCTGTTGGTGGCCGGCGATGATATGGTTGTATAAAAACCCTTCATTTGTTTTATCTCATCTCTCTTCAATTCATTGTTTCCCAAGCGCAAAGAAATCAGGCCGCTCAACTTACTGATCTCTTCAGGAATGCTGCCTATAATGTTACTGCCTTCTATAAGATCTTTAAGAGTAGTACTGGAGATATTTCCAATGGAACTAGGTAGGGAGACATAATGACATTGAGTGGATTACCTGAGAGATCCAAGTGTCTCAGTTCCGTGCAGTTTACCAAGGACGAAATAAAGCTCAGTTCTTGAGTTGACTCATCAGTGAAATAATTATATGATACCCCAAGCCGTGAAAGATGTCTTAAATTACCCAATGTGTTTGGCAATTTCCCAGAGAAAGAGTTGTAATAGACTTCTAGACGGTAGATATTGGAAGCATTGGTGATGGAACTGGGGAGAGGTCCCGTAAATTTGTTTCCCCATATCTGAAGCTCCACTAGATTAGGAAGTGCTAAGAGAACCTGTTTGCATGCAGTCGTAAATATGCAATGCTTGTAGAATTGAAAAGTGTTGGCGGGATAGTTCTAGTAAAGCTGTTTCCACCGATGTCTAACTCTTGGAAAGAATTCTGAAAGTTCATTAAATTCAAATAATTCAAATACAAAAAGAGGAAAGAATACAAGAATCACTATCTTGTATCAAATCTATCCTTGTTCAAGCAAGAACATAAGAAGAGCACAAGTGATGGGACCTTTGATGCGATTGCTATTTATCCAAACCCTCTTCAATGCTGGAAGGGAGTATGTGTTTTCTTAAGTTTGGTCAGATTTTAAGGGGTTCACATTAGTAGTTCACATTAAGGGTAGCAAACAAACATACTATGGACCACCTTAGGGAGAGGGGGGAATGGAAGCTAATCAATATAGTATCTTTCAACTAACTTGATTGTCGGAGTTTTTATGCCGGGACAACTCCCGGCGCTTTGCAAGTAACCTCGGCGTCAAAATCAACCCTTCAACCATCTACTATGTTCAAGTTTCAAGAGAGACAAGTTATTATTCGCTAATTTAGCCTTTCAAGCCAACATTAATTCTATTTTTTAAATTGTGATTGAATTTCTATTTAAACGAATTCTTTATTGAAAAGATTCTGCTGAGCAAGAGAGTACAAGGGTACACTGTAGAAATCTTCTCTCCCAAATTTTGGTGCAACTGTACGTAACATGAAAGTTGAATTTTTTTGAAACATCATTGATACTGTTTTGGAAATGATAACACTAAATGTCATTTTTTTCTGTTCATGTTAGTGTCTTGGCAGAGCATATGTTTTTTTTATTTTTGGGTGCCAATAGAAAGTGTTCAACTAGGGGAAGAAGCAAATTTCCAAATTTTTGTTCTTAAATTATCAGAGGGGACTACCATCAACTGCTCAGAGCTACTGCAATTTATTTATTTTAAAAGAAAAAATAATAATTCTTTTAATTTACATAGGAATTCTCATTTAATTTATAATTTTTTATTGAGTACATGTATTTATTATATATATATATATAATCATTGTTTGAAATAATATTTCCAAACTTATTTATAACTTGTAAAAGATGTTCTGGGTTCCCCTTTCTGTTACCACCAATGTTGAAAAGTTTGGATTCCCTCCTTCTCCCACCAACAGAAATTCCAATTCTTTATTCATCAAAGAAAAATGATACTCCCATTTCATGTTCAACAGCAATATAGCAGCAGATAAGACCTGTGTAGCTAGCTAAATTTACATGAAGTGCCACCAAATGTAAATCTTGTCTTCCACTCTTTGTAAGAAACGGAAATAGGTAAGCCTCCAATTCTTATTCAACAACAGAGGACCCACCACCCCCCAAAATCCAACAATGAACCCAAGCGCCACAGTCACATAAAGCCATTCAATCTGAAAGTCATGGCCGTTTCCATTCTCCTTGCTACTGGGAGGACTAACAATACCGTCACCGCTGCAATTGTCAGTGAGCGGCTTCCCGCAGAGCTCATTGCCAATGAAGCAGGATGAATTAAGGCTTTGAATTTGAGTGTTTAAAGGGATCTTTCCTACTAATTTGTTGTGGGACAAGTTCAAATAACTCAGAAAAGTCAATTTTGATATGCTCGGAGGAATCTCCCCAATGAATCGGTTGTTGGAAAAATCAATAGATTCTAGTGATGCCATAGAACCTATGTTCTTTGGAATTCTTCCGCTCAAGGAATTGTGTGACATATTCAATGACACCAATCCTTTCAAACGTGTGATCTCTTCAGGTATCTCTCCAGACAATCTGTTACTAACGAATCCAAGAATGCTGCTGTATTCGTACATTTCTCCTTTCATTAGAATCTGCATGGTATCAGTGGTCCATATTGAGCCAGATGAAACTATAATACCAGTGGATTCATTTACGTTGGTCATCTCACTGAAGTTACTAACACATCTTGGAATGGTACCTAAGAGATTGTTGTTGGAGAAGTCTAAGATGTGCAAAGAAGTAACGTGACAGATCTTCTTGGGAATTTTCCCACTAAAACTATTTCTCCCCAAATCTAAAATAACCAAATTCAAAAGCTTTTCTCCAATCCAGCTTGGAATGTTTCCCTCCAACTTGTTCCCACGAATGTCAAGTGTGACCAATCCTATACAATCTCCAAGTGAAAATGGTAATTCACCAGATAAATTGTTATTGCGTAGGTGTAAGAATGATAGTTTGCTTAAACTTCCAATGGATTCCGGAATGCTACCATGAAACTTATTGTTACTTAGCCTGAGCGCCACCAAGTTCCTCCACCTATTCCAACAATTCGGTATCTCTCCATCCAGAATATTGTTTTCCAGATTGAGAAAATATATCGATGAATCATTCGTGTTGCGACACAGAAAGTTGGATATTGACCCTAAAAAAGAAATATTCGAAAGATCTAACTCAGATAGAAAGGTTCCTTCATTTTTATCAATGGCACGAGTCATACAATTTTTGCTATATCTCCCTTAATTTTCATATTTCATGTTTACTTTTTCTTACAGTTTGTTTTTAATTTTTTAACCACTAAAAAGATCAAAATTTTAACTTTTAGAAAATATTAAAATTTAAGTTGAAAATTTTAACAATATAGTGACCGAAATGGAAAATTTCCTAAATCATAGGAGATTTTATGTATATTACTCTTAATTTATTAGATTATGTTTCAAAAAAGTCTACCTGTTAGTTCGTTAAGCGATAAGTCGAGCAAAATAAGGTTATGGAGTTTACCAATCTCAGTTGGTATTAGTCCTGA
Organism: Viola odorata; assembly: GCA_963691705.1. Taxonomy (NCBI): domain Eukaryota; kingdom Viridiplantae; phylum Streptophyta; class Magnoliopsida; order Malpighiales; family Violaceae; genus Viola; species Viola odorata. Next base: position 58,463,757 of record OY829542.1, read on the forward strand.
AAACAAAAACAGTGAGATTACAGAAGTTTTAGAAAAAGCTTGAAAATAGGAATATTTCATATGAATGTCAAATATTGAACTATAAGGTGCATAATGAGGTACCCGTTAGATTGTTTCGTTGCAAGTATATGGATTGTAATGAGGTAGCGTTAAATAGACCTCTTGGAATGGATCCTGAAAGTTCATTTGAATCCAAACAGTTGAAATATAGAAAGCAGAAAGAATACAAGAATCACCATAACCTATACTGATGAGGAATAAACGTTTATGTGATTATATTACAGAAGTTTTAGAAAAAGCTTGAAAATAGGAATATTTCATATGAATGTCCAACATTGAACCAGAAGGTGCATAATGAGGTACCTGTTAGATTGTTTTGTTGCAAGTATAAGAATTGTAATGAGGTAGTGTTAAATAGACCTCTTGGAATGGATCCTGAAAGTTCATTTGAATCCAAACAGTTAAAATATAGAAAGTAGAAAGAATACAAGAATCACCATAACCTATACTGATGAGGAATAAACGTTCATGTGATTATACTGATGAGGACTAGAAAAATGATGGTGGAAGTGACAGTGTTTATAATGTCGTTATTTGAGTTGTGATGTCGTATAATTATGGAATATTAACTTGTATGAATCTTACAATTATAAAATATATATATTATTAAATAAATTTAGTGTCAATTAATAATTAAAATTTGATTTAAAGTATAGTTACATCACTATAGAAAGCAAACAATTAAACTCGAACGAACGAACACGATGGAAGTAGAGCTCTCACCTAAGAAAATTTTACTTTTTGAGATGGTCAGGTCAACTTTTAACATATTTTAATTTTATATTTATTAGTAATACTTTTTTTCTAAACAAATATATGTATTGCTTTAGGGTAAGGTACATAAAAATCCTTATACTTTTAAAACTTGTCGTTTAAACTTTATAATTTCCTAAAAAATTATAATCTAAAGTTCCAGTTTAAAACTTTGAAAAGAATGGTAAAAAATTTCAGAAAAAAATATCTAAAATTTGGAGAAAAATGTCAAATATGGCTAAGCCTACAACATTCAAAAATACAAGTGCTCCACAACGAAAAGAGAAAGTCTACCTGTTAGTTCGTTAAGCGATAAATCGAGCAAAATAAGGTTATGGAGTTTACCAATCTCAGTTGGTATTAGTCCTGTAAACAAAAGCAGTGAGATTACAAAAGTTTTAAAAAAGCTTGAAGACAAGAATATTTCATTTGAATGTCAAACATTGAACCAGAAGGTGCATAATAAAGTACCTGTTAGTTTGTTTCCTTCCAAGAATAAGTATTGTAATGAGGTAGCGTTAAATAGACATTTTGGAATGGATCCTGAAAGTTCATTTGAATCCAAACAGTTGAAATACAGAAAGAGAAAAGAATACAAAAATCACCATAATCTATCCTTGTTGAAGCAAGAACATAAGAAGAGCACATGTGATGAGACCTTCGATGCGATTGTTACGTATCCAAAACGACTTTAATGCTGAAAGGGAGCCTATTTCCTCAGGTATTCCACCTACAAAATTCTGAAACCTGTTAGTGTGCAACTTCTCCTTCATTTCTATCTTGTACTCCCTCCGTCATTGTTTAAGTGTCGTTCTAGCCCAAAAACCATTGCCTTCAATTAATTGACGTTGTTGCCATTTCGGTCCACTTTGTTCGTGTTTTGTCAAAAATGCCCGTCGTTTTCATGCTGAGCTACGCGTCATACAAGGCAAAAAAGGGAAACGAAAAACTTAAAGGGCCACATTTGAAATTTTTGGGGGACATGGACAGCTTGGTGTCAGAGCAAAAGCTGCAACCTCTTTTCTTCTCATCTTTCCTCCTCCGATTTCAAATGCAAAATAAAACATGTTTCGACGACATGATCACGAAGGTGACCACATATTCTTACCGGAAATGACGAGGCGAACAGAACGCAGGTGGTGGCGGCCGGATCGGAGGAGGGACGCGCCGGCGCGTGGCCGGAGTGGCGGACGCTTCGGCGGCGCGTAGAGGAGATTGGCTGATCAGAATGCCGCCGTTCCACCTGCTCCCGACTCGAGACGTCCTTCCGCTCCTTTCTGTGGCGGAGGTGAGAACAGGAAACTATGACAGAGGGAGTATTTTTCGGACAGAAGGATAAAGAAAGAAAAGAGAGAAAGAAAGAAAAGAGAGAAAAAAGGAAGAAGAAGGAAGGAGAGGCTGACACGTGGAATGCGAGGCTGACAGCAGTAACCCTTGCCTTAAACACCGTGATTCACTCTCTCGCGTCCATTAAAAAGGGACAGAGGGAGTATGTTTTTTTTCATTGTTTGGCAACTTATTTTCATCATTTTATGATTTGTACAAAAGACAGTGCTACAGTTGACATGTGGACGGATTTTAAGAAGAAAGAGTCTACCTGTCAAGTTGTTATTTCCAAAGTACAGCTTCTGAAGCAGGGTCAAATTCCCGAGATTTCATGGGATTGGTCCGTGGAAATTGTTGTAACTGAGTTCTAGGAGAGTAAGGGAAGCAAGGTTTGATATGTCTGGATGGATGGCGCCTTCAAGACCCATGCCAATAAGAAAATTTCAGAAGGTTAGTAATACTTTTTAGTATTTTAATTTTATACTCCCTCTGATCTCAATTACTTTTTGAGTTACTGTTCATGTACGCGTTTCGAGGAGGCCGAATGACTCACTATTTGACCTCAAAAAATTCCGTACTTTTTTTCGAACGTACGTTAATGATTAGTGTACGTTCGAAAAAAACACGAAATTTTTTGGGGTCAAATAGTGAGTCATTCAGCCTCCTCAAAACGCGTACATGAACATTAACTGGATAAATAATTGAGACCGGAGGGAGTCTTTATTAGTAATACTTTTTTTCAAACAAATATGTATTGCTTTAGGATAAGGTACATAAAAATCTTTATACTTTGAAACTTTATAATTTCCTAAAAGTTTATAATTTAAAGTTTAAAAACTTTGAAAAGAATGGTAATAAATTTCAGAAAAAAAATATGTAATATTTGGAGAAAAATGTCAAATATGGCTAAGCCTACAACATTGAAAAAGAGTGAATTTTTACCTGTCAAGCCGTTATCTGTAAAGTACAGCTTCTGAAGCAGGGTCAAATTCCCGAGATTTCGTGGGATGGGTCCGTGGAAATTGTTGTTGCTGAGATCTAGGACAGTAAGGAAAGCAAGGTTTGATATGTCTGGATGGATGGCGCCTTCAAGACTCATGGAACGAAGATTCAAGGATGTGACTCTTTGGTTGTTGGGGTTGCAGGTGACACCAACCCAGGTACAGAAATCGGTGTTTTGGGACCAATTGTTTGCTAAGACATTGTTAGGATGAAGAGTGAGGTGGTCTTTGAAGGCAAGAAGAGCATTATGATCAGAGATGCCGGTGTTGGATGCTGCTGCTGCTGCAGAAGTGATTAAGAAAAAGAATAGTAATATAGTAGTAATGCAAAAGGATTGGAAAGAATGGGTTGTTTTCATGATTTTGTGAATATTTTTTATGGATGAATACTTTCATGGTATCAAATAAAATAACGGAAAGAAAAGTCAATAGAGTGATTAATAGCAATTAGTTGATAGTCTTGCCCATCTAACACGCTGAATGGAAAAGGAAGGAACATGACGCCGGAACGTGCTTGACCAGCGTAGACGTGGAAAAAAGAAGCAAGTTTCGTGTGACCCAAACCCAAATTATTTGTTCTTTTGATTTTGGACCCATTAGTTCTGTGTCTGATATTATTGGTTCTGTGTCTGATATTGGTTCAGTTCTAGGAAGGAAATGGGAATGGAACCTAATCAATATAGCATCTTCAACTATCTGGACAAATAAAGCACACACCTCACAAGTCTTCATCCCATCAAAAAGTATGCACACTATGTAAATGGACCCATAGTAAACGTGCTTGGCCAGTAGACTTGGAAAAAAGAAGTAAGTTGAGTGACCCAAACCCAAATTGATTCTTCTTTTGATTTTGGACCCATTAGTTCTGTGTCTGATATTCCTTCTGCATATTCTTTCTGCTGCAACCCTTCCAGAAAATTGCTTAAAGAAATGCGTGAGAGACCCATTGCTTTTTTTGTGTGGAAGAAGAAAGTCCATATTTATGAACACTTGGACAAAATATCATTTAAATTGATTAGTACTTCCAACTCCGAATTATATATCATTTATTACTTGTAATTAAAATTTAGAATCAATAGTATCAAACTATCAATCACTCATTTTGTTATATATGTAAAAACTAAAACCTCTCTAGCCATTTCTTCTCTCTTAAATGCCATATTTTTCTAATTTTAGAAAGGTGATTGTTTGGGTGCATAAATTGGTATAAAATTCTAATCTATAGTTTACCTTTTTAGGTCAGAAAGATGAACAATTTGTGTTAAATATCCGAGTTAATCGAGGTTTTTCTCGATAGTAGTTTTTCTCTGGCTTCCATCAACTATTTAATCAAATCTTATAAATAGAGCTTTGTTTTTTAAGAAAAATAGTTTAATCAAGCAGGTTAAAATTTTGTTTCGTATTTATTTCGACCATCTCGGTCTGCAACGTTGAAATTCCTACCAAGATCACCTTTTAATTCCGATTTCATCTTGTTTCGAAAAGTTAAACACACAAAAAACAGTCAAGAAAATCACTAAAGGCACCATAAGCCATCACAACCCAAAGCTAAATTCACTCTAATCTTACTCGATCTCTTTCTATAACCACCAAATCTCAAAGACCATAGATATGCTCGGATCAAGTCCCTTCATCGTGTCCTGCGCTTAATCAAAATCATACACCTCACAAACTAGGATTTCAAACTTGTGAATTTGTTTAAAAAAACCATCATGTTAAAAAACAAGAAAGCAAATAGAAAACAAACTATTTAATTGCTTAGTAAGACCAAATTGGCAATATGAATGATCATTTCTTCGACCTCCAATAACCTTTTTGATGGTTTGCAAATATAAACTTTATAGTTTTTAAAAGTTACAATTTTAACTTTTCTAGTTTCTATAAATTCAAAATAAATGGTAAAATAATTTTAAAAAATATACAAATTTAATGTAACAAATATGTGAGAGTCTACTTCATTAGAATTTTTTTTCTTATGTTATACTCCATCTGTCCCTTTTTAATGGACATTTGGAGTCTAAAATTTTGTCTATTTTTAATGGACGTTTTGGTCCAATTAAGGTACTTTGGGCCTTACTTGTAAGTAAAAGTTATTTTGTGGTGAGCCAGAATCTGAATAAAAAAATTGAGAAAAATTGTAAGCCACATAGAAAATAAACTATTTAAAACTTGTGCCCTCCTTCCAAACGTCAATTAAAAAAGAACGGAGGGAGTATTATATTAATTACATTTTGGCCTCTGAATTCCAAAAAAAAATTCAAATTTTTACCATTTTATTTGAATTTTATAACAATTACAAAGATAAAAATTGTAACTTTTAAAAGAATATAGGGTTTAGATGGCACATTTTTGTTGTATATTTTTATTAAAAAGTTAAAATATTATTTAAATAATAATAATACTATTATTAAATTAAAATAATTAATTAGATCTCTTTAATTTGCCAACGTTCTACTGATCAACATAAACGTTTTTATTGTTGGTTTTAATATTCTAAATGTAATTAATATAATGAAGAGAGATAATTAGTGAAGTGTATTTGTAACCAAAATTAATAATTACCTTAACTGTGTGATTATAGTTAAAAGACAATTATTAAAAATTGGAGGGAGTAACATACAAACTTAAATGATTAGAACTTTGTGTAGTTAATTCCTGATAAACGATTTTATCTCATTGCCACTATAGAAAGCAATTTCAGCAGCTTCAAGGTGTATAATTGAGTCACTACTTACCCCAATAAATAAAGCCATATTTCACCAATGTGAAATACTTGAGTAAAAGACAAAATTATTATAAAGATTCTGAATCTTAAAGTAGTGCAGGCTTGAAAATGATGTGGTTGAGCTATTGTATCGTCGGGACGATATGCAAAATAACTTGTTATGCTGCACCATAATATCACAAATCATCTTTAGAAAGCAACCCTATCATGTCACACTCTACCACTTCTATATTATTTGATGTAATCCGGTAAAACTACTCTTTGTTTGGTTATACATCTATCGAGGTAATACCTCTATCGAGGTAATACCTCTCCTTATTATTGTAATTTTATTTATATTTATATAATTTATTTAATTATTTATTTCTATTAATCTCATGCCACGTCAACATATTAAAATAATAGGGCGGAAAACTTTTAAAATTATTGAAATATGAAAAAAAATAAAGAGGAAAAAAACTAAGAATGTAAAAAAATATAGGAAATTCAAACCATAGGATTTGTTTTTTTAAAAAATGGACAAATAAATCATTATAATTTTTTTTAACATAAAATATCTTAAAATTAGAAAAAAAAAAGAAAAAGAAAAAGCGCACTCCGTGTAGAGGCTAGAGATGCTAACTTCACCACTCCATACCTTATATTTTAGTTTATGTTTTAAGGTAGTCAGTTTGTTAAAAGGATTGATGAGGAAGTGTTAAGGACTTCGTCCAATTTTTTATTTTTTTAAAATCCTACTGGTTTGAATTTTCTATTTTTTTTTACATTCTAATTTTTTTCCTCTTTTTAGTTTTTCATATTTTCTGGATTTCTTTTTATTTTTGAATTTTTTTATAATTTTTAAGAAATGTATGTTTTTCTGATTTTTTTTTATTTTTCTGGATATTTTAAATTTTTTTAAAGATTTTCCCCCCTATTTTTATAATTTTTGTATTTTTTAAAATGATGACGTGATATAATTCAATAAAAAATAATAATAAATGTCACATTATTAAATAACGGTCACGTGTCAATTATTTAACACCGTTAGTTAAAATTGAGTGGCGTCGTGGCAACATTGTCTAACGACAAAAACATAGGTGGTTTATTGTCTGACGGAGAAATTTTGGGTGCCAAATTGGTCAATTTCAAAAATGAATGGCTAAATTATCCTTTCTAATAAATGTTGGTTGTCAATACGTAGTTTCCCCTAAAATTTATAATATTCTTGCCAGAGTGATTGGCGCTTCTTCCATTTGGGGTTTCTTCCAGGTTGTAAACCATGGAGTACCCAAAGAGATAACGGAGGAGATGATCGGAGCAGTTTGGAGATTCTTTGATGAGTTGTCGAACGAGCAGAAAATTGAATACCTCCCCTATCTTTCATTGAGTGATCAAACACGGGCGAAAGGGGGCAATTTGCTTGCAAACAGTTGTCCAGAGGAGGCGTAATGGACGAAATAAAGGATAGAGGAGGTTTCTATTTTTCGACGATAGTACAGAAGTGTTTTAAACTATTTCTCCTAAAAAAAATCACTCCATAGTTTCTAAAAAAATTCATTCCATTTCATCTGATTTAAGTTCGTAACGGAATTCGGAAATCTAGTAATTCCGAATTCACTTTCAACTAATGTTAAATAAACAGAGAAGTTTTGTGGCGTGAGTAGGACGGTAAGTGGTCACGGGTAGGGCTGTTCAAAACTTCCGAATTCCGAATTTCCGATTTTTCCGACCCGAAATTTTGAATTTCGGAATTCGGAATTCGGAATACGGAAATTCGGAATTCGGAATTAGATACCCGAATTAAAATTTCGGGTCGGAACGGGATGTGTTTTGAAAAATTCGGGTACCCGAAATACCCGAATTTTTCAAGCCTAAAACGACGTCGTTTTAGGCTAAGCCTAAAACTACGTCGTTTTAGGCTAAGCCCAAATAAACCTAACATTCTCCTCCTCTTCTTGCGATTTAGATCAGATCCAATCCAACACGCTCTCTCTCCCTCATTCACTCAAACCAACGACCACCCACCGATCTGCTCTTCACTCCACCACCCATCGGCACCACCTCCTCCATCTGACCGAAACCAAGACTAAGAACATAGTAATCAATTTGAAGGAGACTATCAGTCACACCACAACCAAACTCCATACCAACCCGAGACCCTAGCCGTCGCTGCTGCTCCACCAACCCGATCCAGTCTCCAGCTACGCTGCTCCACTGCCCAATCTCATCCCCTCCGTCGCTGCAGCATCACGCTATCTCAAACATAAGAGTGATGTTCTTCTCTTGATCTGTGTTTCAGTGTTTCTTTTTTGGGATTGATCATATTGATTTAGTTTAACCTAGATCTGATCTGATCTACTACCACCATACTTCTAGGACTCCGATCTACTTTAGTGGTTCATTAAGCAAATTGATGGAGCAATCTGGAGCAATCATGGTTCATTAGGCTGTTTTGTAATGATTTTTGAATTTGTATGCTCACTGCTCAGTGTGGAGATATGTCAGGTGCTATGCTGCTGGTTGATAAAATGCCTGAAAGAGATGTAGTCATAGTTTCGGAAAATTCGGAAAATTCGGGTATTCCGAAATTGTGAATTCGGAAATTCGGGTTCGGAAGCTTTTTTATTCGGTTCGGAACGGGATGAAAAATCCAAATTTCAGAATTCCGAATTTCGGAATTTCGGAATTCGGAAATTCGGAATAACCGAATGAACAGCCCTAGTCACGGGTCACAAGTGAAAAAAAATATTTATTTCTTTGGTCACGTAAAGTTGGTTCGGATCATAACACACATTAGGGTAATAAAAATTAGAAATTGGCGTAGTTTTGGTCAGGCACGGATCTAGGGGGAGGGGCAGGGTAGGCTGATGCCCACCCTGGGCTAATGGAACAAATTTTTTTAGTATGCAGCCCAACCCAAATCCCTCTCTTCATGAATCATAGCCATGATCTTTAAACTCGTAAAGATTATGCAATCTTTATTCATTGCATTTAATGTTGGACATATTTGGTAATAATTAATTTATAAAGATTATTTTGGATTATTTTAGTTTTTTTTTGGAATGAATTTGTGAAGTAGATGCAAAATAGTAGCAAGAGGGAAGCATAGATTTATAGGAAACTAAATTCATTAAATTAATATGCTAACTTTATTAATTTTTTTTTTATATGGACAAATATTTGATTAAACTATCTACTCAAGCACCATCGATATCATCAAATGTTGGTTCAAATGAAAGTGAAGAACGACTTGTGAAAAAAGTCAAAAAAGTCGAAGTGAAGCACCATCGATATCATCAAATGTTATTTAGTGACGGATACAAATACTTTTAAGCATTTTTCTAATTTTTCGTTCAGCTCGTTTGCCTTCCCCGAACCCCGCCCCCCCTGGAAATAATTCCTGGATCCGTCCCTGGTTTTGGTAACAAAAGATTAGGAATTGGCATGAGGTTTGACGTGAGTTTGGAGTAGATATATATACACGTATTCATAAGTATTCGTAAATACATTCACGGTACAAATTTTTACATAAATTCGTTTCATTTGAATATAAATTTACCTTCCTTAAGATAAATGTTGATTTAATGGGTTCAACCCGTTTTATTGTCATTCCTAATTCCACCCAAGCTTGCCTAGAAACTTGGAGGATACTTGGGTGGGCTGAGCCTCAGAATGTCAATGTAGGCTCAAATGTTGCTTTAGGGAACTTGGGCCCATACTTGAAAGGGCAAGGAGATACGGGCCTAAAACTTGAAGGTAAGGAATTTTTTGGGCCTACTAACATTGAGGTATTATTGGCAGGTAGTTGAAGCACCACTTTTCCTAATGGGCCCAAAAAAAAAGCCTGTTACATATTTTTCGGTCAGCAAATTAGTATCCGAAAAAATCAAGGTTCGGGTAATGATATTGTTAGCTTTTGTACTTGAATTATTTTATTGATTTTACCTCTCTTTATTTTATTTCTAGATTTAGACTCTCTACTAATCATTTAGTATTAAAAAACATCTAATGAGACCCCTCGATCTTCTAAAATGACTTTTAGTTAAGTTCGAAAGGAGTATAAATCTTATTATTTATATAGTTGGTTATGCCCGATGTTGATAGCCAACTATATTCTTTTTTTACAATTTTACATTTAATAATATTTGAGAGACGAATTACTTGCATCTTTTTTAGCACAAGACATGCCTCTTTACTTTTTACTCTCTCTAATTATATCTCAACACATCAATTAGTACAATTTTATTATTAATTATTTGATAACAAACGACATATAGACTATTAAGAAACCATTTTTAAAATATTTAAAAGTTAATAAAATATATTTAGTGCACAAGCTCTATATAAGTCATGAGTTCAATCATTAATATTGTACTCCCTCTTGCACGAATTATATGACTTCCTCGCATCCCAATATTCAGTAGGGAACGCATATTGAGGAGGCCGGATGAGTCACTATTTGACCCCAAAAAATTCCGTACTTTTTTTTGAACGTACGTTAATCCTTAACGTACTTCCGAGAAAAAATTCGGGGCAAAATTATCTCAAATAGTGATTGTTCCTGCCGTCTTAAGATACGTTCCGGAACAGTAAAAGTAAATGCTAAAACGTTATATAAAACGTACCGGAGGGATTAACACGATAAAATTAATAATAAAATATATTTTGGAAGCTTTGATCTATTTTTCACTAATATAAAAAAGTTAATTTAAATTTTAACTAAATTTTTGGAACAAATATAAAATTTTTGGATAAATAAAAGAAAGATAATAAAACAAATTAGGAATTCAAAGACTATATATGAACTTTTTAATAAAAAAAATTGAGCGATTTTTTTGATAAATAAAAGTAAGTAATTGAAAGTTTTTAGAAATTTAAGGAGTGTATTAGGGACTTTAAAAAAATGGGAGCAAAATATAAAATATTTGACAAATAAAATAGGACAAATTTAAAATTTTATAAAACTTAGAGGACTAAAGTAGTATTTTTTGAAAAAAATTAGGCGAGGAGTGGGGCTGAAAATACATAATTTTTTTTTAAAAATAATTTTATTATTAAATTTTATTATGAGAACGAACTATGACTTATGCACTGATTAACTGTACTACAATTTCATATATAAAAAACTATTATTATGGCAAACGAAATTGCAAAAGACAAATGTTTGGTGTCAATGTGAAACACCAACAAAATAGAAAATTCATGAATCAACATCAGTTTTAACATAATTCCTTCCGGTTAAAAACAAGAAGAAAGGGTTACATGGTTTGCAATTCCCAGATTTGTTTTCGTTGAACTATGGAGATGGATACATGGTTTGCATAAAATAATGGAGATGGATACAAAAACAATACACGATTCTTTTGTACTTTTATGTTATGTGCAATGCAATGCATAGCTTGCTAATAACAACCACGTGCAACCTCAATTGAAAAATTTCAACACTTCAAGTTTATATATCATGACCGAAAAATAAAATCATTATTTTATATTGTATATTAAGTACTATTGATAAATAAATTAAGAAAAATAAAAATAAAAAATAGTGTTGAAATTGTCTAATTAATTTAACGTAACACATAAGGGTGTGCTCGATAATTTTAATGGAAATTAGTGGGATTTATGGACAGTGTTAAAATTATCTAATTGAGAGAAATCCATTGATTCATTTGATAGTATTAAAACTTCGATGATATATTTCGATGACCTAACGTTTTTTGCCCTATTTTCTTTTAGTATGCGAGGTTGGATTAGTGACAGCATATCAAATGATCTAGTTTAAAATAAGCCAAAAAAACTGATTAATGGTCAATTTAATGTTTGAAATCAGTACTCAACTTAATGTTTGATGGTACACAATTATGTTAAATATTAATCTTTCAAACAAATAAGGGGTTAGATGTACCTGAACCAGACAAAAATTGAAATATAACTTTACAAATTTCACGTTCATCATAACTATTTTGAAATCGACAAGTTGATCTAATTAATTACCACAATGAATTTATATTATGAAATCGTGAGTTTAGTATTAGAGGCATGTGGGTTTTTTGTTTTTGGGTTAAGGGTGGAGACAAATGAGAAAGAAAACAAGAGGAACTACTGACAATAAATTAGAGAGCAGCCCTCTGCATGTGGGGAGTGAGGACTAAGGAGTAAGGACCCTTTTTCTGCTGCGAAAAGAAAAAGAAGAAGATGATATAAAATCCAAAAATCACCCACACATGAATAATCGTTCAACCCCACCTCCACCACCACCACAACAACCTACATTTTACCTGTCCCTTTACCAATTTAACATAAACAGTACTGGGCCAACAATCTTCAGTCACCAAAAAGCAGAGCAATTAGGCAAGAAACAAAGTGTCTCTTGCGATACAATCTTTTTGGCAAGAAAGAGATTGATTGAATCCAATGTCCCTAATTTCACCAACCGCCATTTCTTCAGCTTAAAGTTTCATATCCCATCATTACTGACAGACACTCTCATGTGTGGCATGTCCCAGTCCCAGTAAAGTACTGAGTACTCGATTACGCAGAGAAAAACAGGGGAAGTAGGGGATAAGATGGATGTGAATAGGCGAAGAGCAGGTGCAGGTGCGAGTGGGGTTGGGGTTAAGTCTGGTGGTGTGGTGGCTGGGTCTGTTTGGGAGAGCAGAATGAAACTTGATGAATTCAAAGGTGGGATCAAGGTTTTCAATGGAGATGAAGAAAACCCAGTTGTTCCAGAAGATGGAGCAGCTTCCATTCCTAGTAGAAAATTGGTGAGGAAACCCCAACTTCCTTTGGCTGCAGTTGGCAAGAGAAAGACTTGGAAATCTGATGGCCCGATTCAGATTGCCAGTGGGAAAACTGGTGATCAGCAATTGAGTGTTTCTGTTCAGGGAAGGAAAGGGAGATCTGAAGTTAGTGCTTCTGTTGATGGGGTTGATGTTGTTAAGAGCCCAATTGATAAGGTGAAGAAATTAGGAAGATCTGAGGTGAAGAAATTAGGAAGATCTGATGATGATGTTTCTGGTTATGGAAGTGATGACAGAAGCCCAATACAGAAAAGGAAGCTGAGATCTGATGATGTGAAGAATGCTCAGGTTCTTGAATCAGTTTCAGTTGATGTTGCAGTTGATCTTGACAGGAATCCAGGTGAATTAAGGAAAGCAAAGTCAGTGGATGATAAGGAATCCGTTTGTGGAGTTGAGAAGAGCCCACCTGAGATTGATGATGATTCTGTTTGCATCAAAGAGTTTGGTTTGTGTCAAGAGAAAGTCATTTCTAGCAATCTGGCAATACCCAAACCACCTCCCGATGCCATTGATGATGAAGAATTTGAGGAAGAGGAAGATGAAGAAGAAGAAGATGAAGAAATAGATGAGGAAATTGAGATTGGGGTTGGGGTTGAGGTTGAGGTTGAGAAGAAAACCATGGACATCAAGGAGATCATCATACCAGAGGATAAGGAGAAGCCTAATGTAGCAGAACAGAAACCAAAGAGAGTTGAGAATAATAGGACACCACAAGAGAAAGAGAAGCCTAAGAGGGTGGAAATTAGAGTAGCAGAGAAAAAAGCTCATCAATTTAGCAACAGAACAGCACCCACTTCATTAACTGTGAACAAACAGCCTCCTCCGGTTTTAAGGAGAGCAACAATTTATCAAAATGTTACAAAATCTGCTCCAAGTAAGCATCTTTCTTTCTGTTCATTGCCATGGTAGTACTTTTTCTTTTCTTTTCTTTTTCTGATGCCATGATTGTTTGGTTTGCAGTTCCAGCTGCAAATGGGTACCACCAGAATTTTCCAGAATCCCATAGCAAGCTGCAAAATCTAGGTGGGATTTTATTTCTGGGAAGAAAAAACTTTCATTCCCTTTTATGATGTTATTATAATGTTCAAGGAAAAAAGAATCCTACTAACAATTTCGGTGCATTCTTTCTGGGAATTCTCAATTTTCTCAGTGGATTTAGTAATGTGGAGAGATATATCGAGATCTGCATTTGTCTTTGGAATTGGTACATTCATCATTATCTCATCCTCTTACACAAAAGAACTCAATGTCAGGTCAGCAACACTGAATTGAATGCTGATATTTTTAATTTTTTAATTTTTTTTTTCATTAATTTGTTTTATAGATAGTTCCCCTGTTTTCAATCCTACTAATTACATAACATGTGTTTTGATCATTTCTTTGTGTACAGCTTCATCTCTGTAATTTCCTATCTGGGTCTTGTTTATCTTGCTGCCATCTTTCTGTATAGATCACTTATTTGCAGGTAATCAATCAATCAATCCCCCTGGAACCAAAAAAGAAAAAAAAATGATCTTTATTACTCCATTTGTTTAAAATGAATGAATAATATTGCAATTGCAGAGGAGTTGTAGAGTTAGATGATGAAAACAGAAGGTATGTGGTGGGTCAAGATGAGGCAATCTGGTTGTTAAAATTGGTTCTGCCTTACTTGAATGAGTGCTTGTTGAAGATTAGAGCTCTCTTTTCTGGTGATCCTGCTACTACAATGAAGGTAAATGATTAAAACAGTTTTTACTTGGTACATTTTTTTTCATTTTTCACTTGGAAGAGGAGACAAAAGAGTTGATGATTTCTACCAACGGCAGATGGCAGTGTTGCTGTTTGTTTTTGCCAGGTGTGGCAGCTCTATAACCATCTGGAAAATGGCCAAATTGGGTATGTGTCCCCTTCATTTTCCTTATTTTTATTTCAAGAAACTCCAGAAATATAGACATGATAGGTGGTAGATCCAGAAAATAGAAATTACAGCCTACAAACAATGGTGTTAAACATCAGATGGTATTTTTCCAAATTTACAACCCATCTCACAAAAAGAGCATGAACTAATCGGATATGTTATAGTTTTGTATACGGTAAATAAAAAAAAAGAAGTAAAAAGTGATTAGTTTAGTGGCAAATTTTACCAACCATGTTACCAAAATGATGAAAAGACACCCTTTTTAAGCAATTTGGCATGTGAGCATGAACACAAAAGCTAAAACGTTTAGCTTACCAAAGAAATTTTACAGACTTGTCAGTATTTTTTTTTTGATGAGTGTAGAAGATGGGATCTGTTAAATTGATAAATTCTCTGGCATGCTGCTCTTTCATTTTTTTCACTTTTTTTACCAGAAAAACTAAGTGTTGTGCTCTGCTCTGTGCTGATGAGATCTCTGTCGCAGGTTTTTTTGGAGTTTTCATTGTACCAAAAGTCTGCTCCTCATATTCCACGCAGTTAACTGGATTTGGTAAGAGAAAAAAAGTCCCTAGCCTCGAAATTTTTTTCTGATCAATTTAAAATATCAGTACCCAAAATAAAAATTTCGAAAATACTCAAAATTCTCGTTTGATCACCGCCAATGATTATAGTACCGTTAGGCACGTAGTATCACAGTACACTCGCACCGCTCACACTCTGAATTCAGCACAGACGACGTGGGTCCAACGGCGCTATTGAATTTGATGACATTTAATTTACATGTAGGTAGATCTGTTGGGTCCCCACACAAATCATATGATGTGTGGCCATATATTGCATGTTGGTGGGGTCCATATCTGTCCCCATCAAACAACCATTATTTTATTTAAATCCCTAATATATCTCATAGTCATGGGCTTTTTTTATTGGCCCATTAGGGAAGGGGACATTTCTAGTTTTTTTTAACATGAAACAGTAAAACATTATAATCTAGAGTGAAAACGTTCCTCCTTTTTCATATAGTTCTGCTCGCACGTCTAATGCTTTTTCGATAATGTCGATCGGTTTTCGCAGGAAGATTTTGGATTTCGAGGTTTCGTGATGCTTGGGATTCATGTACGCACAAGAAAGCAGTGGCATTGGCCATTTTTACCGTCGTATGGAACCTATCTTCAGTGGTTGCTCGAATTTGGGCAGGTAAATATTTATTTATTTTCTTCTAAAATTGTTTTTTAAAATTGAATCTTAATCCATTTTTTTCTGTAGTGTTCATGATGTTTGTGGCCGTCCGATACTATCAACAGACGATAGACAGAGATGATTGGGTGGGTGAGGAGGACGAGGAGGAGGAGGACGACGACGGTGCAGTAGCATCTCATTCCACGTGCCATAAAACTAATGGAGGACGTACGACTATGAATGGACCTAATTGTAGAGTGGACGTAGATAAAATTAAGAAAAAATCCTAATTTAATGGGCATTACTTTACTTCTATATTGTATTGTATTGGTATTGCATTTGCATGCATGGTAGGGGTACGCCATGATTGTAACATTAACTCTTTTTTTCTAATAATATTCTTGTATTCATTTTAAATTCAATTAATAAGAGTAAATTCTTTTGCACAATGTTCAAATTTCATATATCACTTCAAACCAAATACTACACCCAGATTCAATAATAAAATTTCTTTAAAAAAAAGAATCTTCCACCAATATAAACCGAGATAAAAATTGGAATAAAAATTTTCATAATTGTATCGGCTGAGATGATTAAAATATTTCGACCGATATAGATCGAGATAAAAATCGGAATGAAACATCAAATTTTACCGGCTGTACCGGCCGAAACAATAGTGGGTTGACAATATTGGGAAAAATGATTTTTCGAAAAGGCTTAGCTCGTTCCAATACCTCAATATTAGTAGGGAGTGCTTGTAACTCTTGATTTTAGGCCCATCCCCTCACCCTTAAAAGTCTGGGCCCAGTTGCATAAAGCAGCATATGGGCCCACGTTATCAATGAGGCTCAGCCCTTTTAGTCTCGCAAAACTGGATTCTGGACTTAAAATTTGTGGGATGTCATTTTTACTCGTTATATTTGTTCAGTTTTAAAAATATAGTTTAAACTCATTTTTTTATTATTGCGAACGGCATTTTTATGTAATATATATTAATACACATATATTTATTATGTCAGTATTTTATAATTTTTAATTTTTTCGCATTAGTATCGTTGTCCGTGCTTCTTGACCATTTAAAATGCACTAGAACGAAACGGATTTGTTTTTAAATGGTTTGGTTGGATTTAAAGTGTAGGAAAATTGATATTTTTAGTTTGGTTGGAGTATCTCTTAATTTTTTTTAGAAGAAACAAAAGTTTGGCACAACACTTTCATGGCATTTCAATTCCCAGTTAAGAGGTATTTCTAATTCTGTAATGGAAAAAGACGGTACATATGAATGAAGAAAAAGGTGACAATACCACATCTATTTGTTCTATGAACGTGAATGAAGAAAAAGCCTTCATGTGCACCATCTTTTTTCACATGTAATTAACACTTGAAATGGAACTATAGTCTATAATGTGTTAAGGGTTCGAACTTTTTCATTTTTGTTAACTTTTTGCATAGTGTAATATACCAATATCGTCGGTTGTATTCAAGTGTTAATGAATTTATCTATTTTTAATTAAAGTTTTGAGTTCAAATTTTAAGAATTAAACCATGCTAGAGATCCCATAGCAAATTCAATTCTTGCACATGTAAATGGATCATAAAGAGTACAAAATGAAAATGAAAACACATGCGTGTTCGTTAGAGTGAAGATATAGTTTGTATTAGTCGCATGCTATTCCTTACGCCGCTACGCCGTTAAATAAGAGTATGTTATACAAGATTAGTTTACAAGCTAGTGAAAATAAAAACATGTTATAAAAACTAGTATATAAATTATAAAATTACTTTTACAAGAATAAAATATAAGCTACAATATCGATATAACATTGATATAAAATGTCAGTGTCACGCCATGCCCAGGTAGCTTATATATTTAGAAGTTTAACCTATTGGTCGGCATCCAATTTCAGCAGCTTAATGAAAAATAAATGAGAAAATATTCTATAATCTCTTTTAAATTAGCCAATAAAAAAGTTTCATTTAAATGCGGCAGTTGTTAATACTCTTCCGTTTTCTAATAATCGTCGCTGTCCTACGGATTTTCTAGTCCATCTCTTTTTGTCATTTTATATTTTTTGAAGTATATATTTTGTGGAAATGACAAATTAAACCTTATGTATCAACCCAATTTGATGATGGTGTGGTAATTTGAGTGAAAATTAAGAAAAAAATGAAACAATATAGAATAAAATAAGATCAAACATTATTGTTTTAAATTTTGCTACTATTTTTTTGGCGACGATTATTAGAAAACGGAGGGAATATTACATAATTATAAATTATATAATATATCGGTTGATAATATTCTAAACAATGAATTTTTTCCCCTATCAAACGAGGTAATTTTATATCCTTAATAACAATTTATGACTTCTAGAAATCCACAAGCAAAAATTCTTTTATAAAGAATTTTAAAATCTCTCAACCCAACCACCTAACGTTTTGTTAATTGAATATTAGAATGCACGATCAGCAAACTTAACTTGTGGTGCATTAATTTGACAAAGGCTGATCGATATTTATTGCACATATAGCGTGAAAATAACACTTACTCACATCTTTTTTGACACGATGATTCCAAATAATAAGTTCTTTCTTGGATAAGATTTCTTGGTCATGAGTCCGTCCATGTGGCACTATGACTAGGCAGGATTTCCATTGCTAATCCTTAATCTCAGACATGATTGATGTTTTCAAAGCTTTCAAGTTAGAAGTTTCAAACCTAATAAACCCTAATTGCAGATCACATAGTTATCGGTTATATGTGGTGTTCGTTCGTTTATGGTAAACATGGCTTTCTAAATTCTAAGTTTCGGAAATTTATGGCTATAAATATAATGGCGTTAGCATCACAAACGTTGGTTCATTACCCAGAAACAATTAAATGCTTTCTGCAAAATCACACTCAAGCCATAAAACCAGACAATGACAACATTCCAATCTTACTTTCAACACCTTTGAGTGATGAGAATGAGATGTTGGAGGGACTGAATGTTTTGTGACTGCATTATTATGATTGTTATTTCCGAAACTTAACGATAATCAAGATTAAGAGTATAAAAATCACTAACTAACTACGTATAAAAGGTAAATACGACACTAATTGCAATTCGTATCAAAATTGGCTAATGAATATGGTCCACGTTGGTGTAGGATTTGACCAAACAAAAAATTTTAAGTGTGATTTAATATTAAATCTTAAGAATATAACAAATTATACTGAAAGAATCGTTCATCTTTACTGAAACAAAATTAGTCGATGACACCATAAAAACTAATCAAACTTGAAATTGAAATTGTTAAGGATAATCATCAATCAGTGCTTACTTCTAAAGTAATGCTTGTGATTTGGTAGCAGATTAAGACTAGTTATACAATTTGGGTTGCCAAAATTTGTCAACTTGTGGCCGCCAAAAACGAGGTGCGCTACCACCTGTTGATTATTTATTCACCCTTGGCGCGCTGATCACTTGGATACTAAGTACTACTAACACTATCTTGCAGCCACCTTCTCTCCAGTTTCTCCGTTGTTGCAGCCGCCATTCCCAATTTTCCATCTCACGACTTGATGAGTGAATGATCGATGACTAATCCTTAAAGTATAACACTTTATTTAATCTGATCCCTCTAAAAAAAATTATCAGTTTAGATTGTTAACGTATAAGTTACGTATCACATGTCAAGGGATTATATTAATAAAAGTGATTATACTTTAGGGATTAGATTAAATAAAGTATTATATTTTATAAAATAGATTAAAGAAATTTATATTTTAGTAACGCGTGTTAGTTGCAAGCCACTTAGCTCAATACTGACATGTCATCAACTTTGGTCCGTTGCAAGTTAAAGAATAATTAAATTAAACAAAGTATTTTACTTTATGAATCATATTAAATAAATTTATACATTATGTTAAATAATATATTATATTTTAAAGACTAAAAATATCACTCGACAATTTAGTTGTCGAATGACATATCATAATATGAGCATACCATTTATATGTATGATTAATTATGTTATTTAACGCAAGTTATGACATGATATATAATTGGTGTGTATAAAAATTTCATTAAAAAGTATGAGGTCCACAACATATCAGCCACCAATTCTTGGACTTTCGATACTGCTAGCATCCGATGAGAAGGTAAATTACTACGGATCTGTTTGGCGTTCCGGTTGTGGTGGGAAAAGTGCTGTGGCAAAAAAGTTGTGGTAAAAGTACTTCTGGAAAAGTTAGTATGTTGTTTGGTAAACATTTCTTAAAAGTGCTGTGGGAAACGAGAAGTTATTTTTGGTGTTTGGTAAAACTATAAAAATGAAATAGTTGGAGTATAAAACCCATTTTTAAAAAAATAATAAAAATAGGAAAAATGGATCTAAAATTACTTATCTTGAGATGGAGATTTTATTGTGGTAGTTTTTAATTTATTTTGTTGGTTATATAAAGTAAAAAAATTAAAATGAAATGAAAAAGAAAAAAAAAAGGAAGAGAGAGGGTGCAAACTGTGTTTGCCATTGCCCAAAATTTGTGCAGTGAGGAAAGGAGGGGGCCAAGGCATAAAACCCAACACACTTTCCAAAAAGCTGGGTTGAAAGTGTGTAACCAAACGACCAAAGTTGGAAAGCTGGGTGGCAAAAGTTGGTTTCCAACCCAACTTACCCCAAACGGCAGCTACGTATAGTAAGATAAAAGAGAAGAAAGGAAGAAGATGAATGGATGGGCCATAGCCCATGGCCCATGGGCTGATAAAAACATGGAAGATAAGACCGAAATATTTTTCTTCCTTCTTTTACAACGATACTAGTAGAAAAATTGTATTTTTCTTTCTAATAAAAGAAAAACTAATAGAAGTATTTCCACGTGGTTTTGTAGAAATAAAAAGAAAATTTCTTGTGGAAAACATGAAGTAAATAGAAATTGATAGAATTTGTGCGCACGTCATCTTATGGAATATAGCACGCGGTGATTTAAAAAGGAAGAAATGCAATTTCTTTATTTATTTATTTTTAAATCTCTTAATTTAATACTCCCTCTGTACATTGGACGTGGGCCTACTAATCACTCTTCTTAAGAAAAACCCTGTTCAGCCCTGTTCAGCCCCGCTTTTCCAATTTTTTGTCTGTGGGCCATTCCTACTTCACGCGCCTCCTTCACTTCTTTTATCCATACCCAACCTATTTTCCTCCTCAAAACGCATCAGCCCTGTTCAACCCTTTTCTCATCACATTCGCTTCCCTCTTTCAATTGGAACAAAAATCCTAGCCCGCCATTATTTTCCCGAAAATTTGAACGAAATTTCAATTGCAATTGTCTTCCCTCCTTTACTAACACCCCTGTTTTGTTTGAATTTAGAGAATGTGTTTCAAATTTCTTTATCACTGTTGTTCTCATGTCAAATGTAAAACCTCTCTTCTTTTCCAAACTCAAATAGAGACTCTGCAATGGCATTTCCTTTGTTTGATCTTAATGGGTTGCCACAAAACCCTCAATCCCCCACCATCCCTGGCCTTGATGATTTGGAGACCAACGACGCATTTTTTTATCCACGAATGATGCCAATGACGGGGTTGATCAACCAACTGAGCTTCCAGAGTTTAATCTAGACCCATCAAGCTTGCATTTGGAAAATCGAGATGAAAAGCACCCAAGAAGCTAACCAAATTAGCACACAACTCAACAGTTCAACCCAAGGCCTAACCATTTTCTCTCCTACTGATAACGCCTTTGCTAACCTAAAACCGGGCATACTACACTCACTCAGTGATCAACAAAAAGTCCAACTGGTGCATTTTCATGTCATCCCCCACTTCCTCTCCACATCAACATTCCAAACTGTGAGCAACCTGTTGCGTACGCAGGCAGGAAACAACGCGAATGGCGAGTTCCCAATGAATGTGATGACATCAGGGAATCAAGTAAACATCACCACGGGTGTCAACACTGCCACCGTGACTGTGTACACTGATGAACAACTTCCTCTCCACTGACCATGACCGTGACCATTCAATCCAAACGGAAATAAGACAAAAAAATCCAGAATAAACCATCACAACATATGCACAACGAAAATTCACAGCAATATATTCATTATACACCAACTGATCCACAATGTACACAATCCATAATTACAAAAATTACACTAAAATCAGCAATCGTTTCTTTGATTCTGACCTGCAACCGTCAACCCAATTCTTTGATTCTAACCATTTTCTCATCGACGACGTCGACGGAATCGGGGACAAACATGTGACCGGAGTCATCGACGATGCTGTGAACTCAGAACCCTCAAAATTAACTCACTCCATTTATAAGAAAATCCCACAAATGAAAAAAGGGATGCGTATTGAAAAAACGAAGAATGACTTTGAGAAGAGAGATGGGAGGGGTCTGGTTGTAGTGGGTATGAAAACAGATGAAAATACAAAACCACGCGCGTTTGGGTTCACTCCAAAGTTTGTTTCCCTCTGACCCTTGCGTGACCCATAGTTTTTGTAGCAAATGACGCGTCTTTCAAGGGCGAAAATTGTAAAAACACAACAGAAGGATGGCACAGACCCAAAGGCGTCCATTATTTCCAATAACCCATTTTTTCCCTAGAACGTCCTTTAAATAAGGACAGAGGGAGTACTGAACTTTTAACTAGTATTCTTTTCAGATTCTTTTAACTGTTCTTTTAACTATAATCTCACGTGATAAAGTGATAGATTATTTTAGGTTGGAAATACAATTCAATAATTAATTCTCTTTAACTTGACCAATTTAAAATTAACACACTTGAAATTAATCGGGTTGAACTTTATAATTTATGGAAAAGATAAAAAATAATTAAAAACAACATTGAAAATGAAAAAAGAACAACTAAAAAAATAAAAAATAAAATGGTAAAATTAGACAACTATAAGAATCCGGAGGAAGTATAAAATTTGGTCGGAACTTTCCACACCCACTTTTAGTCTAAGTAGGCACTCGCCTTTTTCGTTGGTTAGTTCACACCATTTCTTTAATTTTGAATATCCTATATTTAAATTTTAAACTTTTCTGGTTTTTCAAAAATCCTATTTTTTGAATTCTTTTTTTCTATATTTTTTATAAATATTTTTTTGTGTGTCAGATAAAAATAATTATTAAAATGTCATGTATGTACGACGTTACAGGAAAAGACATAATTAATAAACGATTGATAACGGAGGGGCCAAATTCGGATACAAATAAAATTAGAGTTCAAATTAATAGACTTTCCTCCACTAAAATGTAAAATATGATTTGATAACACTGGAGAACTACTAGTAATATTTTTTGGCCCAAAAAGAATCTTCGGGGAGAGTTTGCGAGCCTTTATTCTGATTTCAGGCGCGTGGCGTACAGGTGTACATGGAAAGTGACTTGTAGTTGTCAGTTAATTGGGCCAAGTGAACAGACGCTACAGAGCAGTACGAAATTACGAACAGAGAGAATCAGTTGGGCCCACTCTACTGCGTCTCCGTGATGAAAACAACCTACCTGTTGGTTGTTGATCTTGTTCTATTTTCATCTTCCTTCTTCCTATTTATTTATTTATTAATTTAAATTAAACTTTTTTAATATTTTTATACTCCCTCCCAGTTTAATTAAACGTCATTTTAATTTTGGACACGTATATTAAGAATATCGGATGATTCATTATTTTATACAATTTTACCTCTTCTTTTTTCTCGAACGTACATTATATTCGGAAAAAATAAGGGTTAAAATGTCTCAAACAGTAAATTATCTAACCTTCTTAATGTGCGTGCACAAAATCAAAATGATACTCCCTCCGTCCGGTATTAAGTGACGAAAACCTACGGAAAGTTACTGTACACTTTATTTGACTTTTTAGTATAAAACCTATTGAAAATTACTGTGCTAAAAAGACCGTTAATACCGGACGGAGAGAGTACTAGTTAATAAAACTAGGAGAGAATATTATTTTATTTTTATATCCGATTTTTTAGTGGACTAGTCAAAATCAAAGCATACTTTTTTAAAAAGCTAAAAAAAACGAGCTGAAATTGCAACCGCTTATATACTTTTTTATGTGAATTAAAATCAACCATATCCTTATTTTATCCTTATCAACAATTTACAACAGTACTTTACTACTCTTCGTACTTATATCATAACTATCATCTCATTCTCATTTACTCACTACTCACCAACGCTTATCTTTAACTAATTCAATTAAAAGAAAATTTCCCCGCCCCCCATGGGACCCACAATCAATAATTATTATATTCATTATCAACCTAACCCATTCGTAAACCAACCGGATATTATTATCAAAGCAAAACCCAGAAATAACCTAATACGAGAGTAGAATTGTAATAACACTAGCATAGCACCTCACCATGTTACAAAGCTTCAACCACCATTCCCCAATGGATACTCAACACGTGTCGTTTACAGATTCCGTCAATAATACAGCAATCAAACACGACCGCCAAGATGGTGACAGAGCACCATCCGTTTCTCACAGCTGTTGGATTAAAACAGCACAAATTAGGGATAAGATGGTAAAACCCACACCCTCAAAACTGCTATAAAGATCCTTTCAAATTAGCCACCAAAAGAGAAAAAGAAGGAAATTAAAAGAGAGAGGCCGAATTCACTTGCAATTCTGGGTTTTTCAGAAATTCCTGCAAACCCCAAAAACCAGAAACCAATCAAAATATTTTTTTCTTGTGGAAAGAGTTCTTGTAGGGAATGCTGCTTAGAGATGAGCGAGATGTTTTTAGTGAACCATGAGCTGTTTACCCGCGGCAAGAAGTGCATCGGCGGCAGAACTTGCCACCGGAAGCACGTCGAAGACGGTTGATCCATTCTCTCTAATTTCTACCTGAAAAAGAACTGAAAAAACCCAGTCCCTACCAACCTTTTTTCTTATTTTCATTTCATCAAACACCTTTCCTACTATTACTCAAATCTTTAACCTTACTAGTATAAAATTTCTCTGTTCTCTGCGCAATCCATGGCGGAGAAAGTAGTTTGCGACGGTCACCCGACCTTGCTCCATGGGAAATACGAACTGGGTCGCTTGCTCGGCCACGGCACCTTCGCCAAAGTGTACCACGCGCGGCATCTGCAAACTGGGAGGAGCGTGGCGATGAAGGTCGTGGGCAAAGAGAAGGTGATTAAAGTTGGGATGATGGAGCAGATCAAGAGAGAAATCTCTGTGATGAAGATGGTGAAGCACCCACACATCGTCGATTTACACGAAGTGATGGCGAGTAAGTCCAAGATCTATTTCGCGATGGAGCTCGTCAGAGGCGGCGAGTTGTTCTCTAAAATCGCCAAAGGCCGGCTGAGGGAAGACGTGGCCAGAGTTTATTTCCAGCAACTGATATCCGCCATCGATTTCTGTCACAGCCGAGGCGTCTATCACCGCGATTTGAAGCCTGAAAACCTCCTGCTCGACGAGGAAGGGAACCTGAAAGTTACAGACTTCGGGCTCAGTGCTTTTACTGAGCACTTGAAGCAAGACGGGTTGCTGCACACTACATGCGGAACACCAGCTTATGTGGCGCCTGAGGTGATTGGAAAGAAAGGGTATGATGGAGCTAAAGCAGATCTCTGGTCCTGTGGAGTCATTCTTTATGTTCTGCTTGCTGGGTTCTTGCCGTTTCAGGATGATAACATTGTAGCAATGTACCGAAAGATTTACAGGGGAGATTTCAAGTGTCCGCCATGGTTCTCCTCGGAAGCTCGCCGGCTCGTTACGAAGCTTCTTGATCCTAATCCGGCCACAAGAATTACAATAAACAAGGTCATGGAGTCATCTTGGTTCAAGAAATCAGTTCTGAAAACAGTCAGGAGCAAGCAAGAAATGGAATTCGATGCTTTCAATGGTGAGGAAGAAAGTGGGAACGGGCTCAAGTCGAAGCAAACAGAGACATTGAACGCTTTCCACATAATTTCCTTGTCGGAAGGATTTGATTTGTCGCCTCTGTTTGAGGAGAAGAAGAGGGAGGAGAAAGAGGAGCTGAGATTCGCAACAACCAGGCCAGCAAGTAGTGTGATTTCAAGACTTGAGGAGGTGGGCAAGGCTGGGAAATTCAGCGTCAAGAAGAGCGAGACCCAGGTGAAGTTGCAGGGGCATGAGAGGGGCAGGAAAGGGAAATTGTCTATCGCGGCGGAGATTTTCGCGGTGACGCCGTCGTTTCTGGTGGTGGAAGTGAAGAAGGACAATGGTGATACACTGGAGTATAACAATTTCTGCAGCAAAGAACTAAGACCGGCGCTTAAGGACATCGTCTGGACCTCACCTACCGGGAATTCTACTGTTGCTTGAGATGGGGAAGGATTCATTTGTGATAGAGATTGAATAGTTTCGGATTTTGATTGTTCTGATGATTGTTATTGTTCATGTTTTCGTTGCTGTCAAGTGTTTTCATTTGTGAATTTGGTGTTTTCATTCAATCAACATTTTTATTTTATTTTATTTTGGTAAGAAATCCAAAGCTCTACTTGCTTTCATTGTTGTTGTGTGGACATAGAACATGTGAAAAGTGATAATTGTTGTTCTGGTTTATGCCCATCTTTTGGTGGTGTCTTTTTCTCCCTATCTGTTATAACTTCCAATTTGGATCCTTGCCTGCTTATCTTATCGCATCTTCAACAAAGGGTCCAGTGAATCAGTGGCCAATCTTTCAGCTGCTTCTAACTCAACAATAACCCACTTTGTGCCACTTGGTGGTGCTGTGTTTGTCAGCTCAACTGTGTCGAATAATTTATTTTATGACGATGGCGATGGCTAGTGGTCAGTGTAAATGATTTAACATTTTTTATTTAAAACAAAGATACGCAGGTTTCATTTTGAGTGAATCTGTGAATAAGTCAATCTGCAGGGAGATTGAATGCTAAATTGATTTTGATTTCTCCATACACACGTGAAATATGAACACCATTGCGTCCCACCAATAACTCGAAGGTTTCAAATCACTTTACTGTACTCATACTATTTATCTCCAAACGCAGTCTGCGCAATGCATTGCCCCACTCCTCTCTCTCTCTCCCTTCTCGAAGGGGAGAGAAGGTGGGCTGATGATGCAAATAGCAGCGCTTCTTGGGATGGGGTTAAGAACAAATAGGGACGGTAGCAGTCAGTTTTCATGTTGAGAGAAAGGAGAAACCTCAATGATAAAATTGAAGTCGCAGTCACGCATGGTGGTATGTATCAGCTCACTACTTACGACTTATAGTTAAGTGGGCTTAGTATAGATATCTCTAGAAGGTTACTTTTTTAACTTCAATGTTATACTACCATTTTGGCTTTATTTTCGTATGTATATATATATACATATACCATCTCTCGTTGGAGGTTTGGTGCACTTTTATTTGGAACTCGATCATCAGTCATTTTATTAGAATGTCTGAAACCATCTTGTTCAACTTTCTTCTTGAAAAAATAAATTGGACTAAAAAAATATAAAGAGTGAACAAGTATACCGGTCAGGAACCAAATTGTTCCTTTAAGTATTATTGTCACTAATTGCGCGTCGAACACGTCAAATATAAGTGTAGAATGTATATGAAAATTGGGGTAGAAATACAACTTATCATTGTTCACAAAGGCTTGTAGATTGTGGTAAGAGGATCGTCCACAGAGACATCTAGGGGGACTTAGTTTCTTGGTTGACTTCCTCGTCAGGTTTTGATTGGGTGAATCTGAAAATTAAGACAAGAAAAGATAGTAAAGCAATTCAAAGTAATCTTAGTCAAAGGGTTGGCCAAGATTGGGAGTCAAGATTGGTAAATCTAATATAAGGGAATTCCAGGTAAGGGTGATATGAGAGCTCTCATTCCTATGACTCGATCACTGACTCAAGGATGTTCATCTCTGAATCCATAGCACTGCTATAGAGTGGAGGTGCTCCTATTCACTCCTGACTTCCCTCCTCTGCAGATTACCCGGCGGGTGCTCCCTTTCCTGGTAATCCTAGCCAAGGGACACCTTGCTGGTTAAAGGATTTATCCATTTGGCTGCTGTCTTGAATGGTTGTTCGCTTCCTCAATAGTTTAGGGGAAGACAGTACCTAGGCCAAGTTGTCTCCCTGTGGAGACCCTAGGTTGTCAATCTGGTCTTGGCCTAGATCACTAATTTCTTCTAGTCTGGCGCGAGACTAGGTGCCTACTTCGCCTATCCGGTGGGTGCTCCCACTCTTTGAAGGCTGACTACAACTCTTCTCTACTAGAGTCCAAGAATGATCAAATCTTGTCTTTAGCAAGTTAGCGATTTTATTAAGCTTAAGAAATAAATGAATACGAATTAACGAGGCTATTAAGGACGGTTTGATCTCACAAGTATATAAGAACGAAGCTCATCAACCCTTACCAAGAATAGGTGTTTAGCTACTCATACTCATAGATGGAAAATAAAAATACTTGATTGCATGAAAATATTAAATCCGTGAATTTCACAAAACTGGGAAAATTCCGGAGCAAAGAAATTTGTTCAATGTCGAAGAAGAGAGAGTGTCTAGGAGAGAGAATAAGTTCGGCTATAAGTAAGCTCCAACTCTCCTGTTCTCTTCCAACTCTAACTCCTAGAAAATCTAGAAAGAATATTAACTATCTCTTTCAAATTACAAAAGAGAGGGAGATCCTATCTAGGATTTAGGGTTGGCAATGGAGCGGGTATGGAGCGGGTAAGGCACTATCCATATCTGCACCCGCAAATTTACGGGTAATCCATACCCGCACCCGCACCCGCTCCCACTCCCGCTCGGAGCGGGCAAGAGAAGACAAATTGTACCCGCGGATACCCGCAAATTTTTTAAAATTTAAATTTTCAAGTAATTTCATGTTTAATGTTTTCAAATACCCTTTTGAAGTAATTTAAATTTATGGTTTGTATTATACTTTGGATTGGAAAATAGTTGAAAAATTTCTTTAGTGGATATGTAAACTTTAATTTATGGTTTGTGTTTGACTAAGGGATTTACTAAGGTTTACAAATTTTATGATATGTATATATATTTTGCGGGTATTTAGTGCGGGTATTGGAGCGGGTAAGCACTATCCATACCCGCATCCATACTCGCATTTTGAGGGTGCGGGTAAATCTATACCCGCAAAATACCCACATACTACGGGTAATACCCACCCGCAATTGCGGGTATCCGGCGGATATCTATGTCCGCGGGCGGAAATTGCCAACCCTACTAGGATTCTTAAATTAATTGGCGTCCTAATCCCTATGATCTTGCTTGGTTAGTTGTGATTGCCAGCTCGCTAAGCCCAAGTGAAATGCGGCCCAAAAAGGTTGCAGACGCTGAAGTCTTTCGCGGATGGGTCTTGGCCAAGCTCTAGGCCAAGACACTCCAGAAATCAGCTACAGTGCTCCCAGATCACTTTCCTCCAAAATCGGTCTCCAAGCTAGAACTGCAGAAGTATGGGAAAAACAAGGAAAATCAATAGCTTTACTGCCCAAATATCAAGTAAATAGACAGTAAAAACATGGTGAAAAGTAATGCAATCATTCACTATAAGTAATTATCTTGATACATAAAATCTTAAGTATTTTAATATTAATTATCACAATTAATTTAATACACCAATGATTATCATTCAATTGCTTAATATATATCGTTTTAATGACATAAGGTTATAAATTTCAATCTCTATTATTTTAATAATAATTAATAATAATTTAATACACATCAATATGGTTTTTAGTGCTATATTCAACGCTATATAATACTCATTTTTTATCTAAAAAATAAATATCAACCTACTTTCATAAGAATTAAAGTAATAATTAATTACTGTTTTTGATGTATTTCTGGCAAATTATTCTCAATCATTTTATTAATTATGCCCAATCAATATTAATTTTAATTTTCCAATAGATTAAAAATGATATTTAAAAAAAAACAAAAAAAAAGATGATTAAAACGTTATATATAAAAATGGAGAGATTTATTTTTCTTTGACATATTTACATATAACAATAATGGTAGTATGAGTTAAATAGATGGCGTTGTCATGGTTGAAAGTGATGTTTTTTTTCACGACAGTATTCACTCAATTCAATTGTTGTCCCATGACAATTCCCCTATCCATGCCAATCGAGTTGACGTCCTTTGTCTAAACCTCTTCCATTATAGTCGAGGGTGACAAATAGACACCGTCCATATAATTCGTCTGTTCGTTCAAATTTAGACGAGATATAGACAATATTTTTTTGTTCAATTTAATAAATAAATTGGGTAAAACCCGTCCAGCTATATACATAGGCAGACGGGACAAATCCGATGAGTTCTCATCTGTCCGTTTATTATTTAATTTTTTTTTCAACTCGTCCAAACTCGACTAATTTAGATGGACGGGTTTGGTCTGTCCATTTATTAAATGGATTTAGATTAGTCTGTTCAACTTATTTATTGGACTAAATGGGATTGGTCCATGGACGTCCGCCCGTCTATTTTGTCACCCTAATTCTAGTGTCCATACACAACAAAATCATTTACCTCTAACGGAGTAGTACTACTATGTATTACTCCCTCTGTTTCTGAATAATTGACACTTTACTATTCCAGCACGCATTTCAAAACGGCCGGAATAGTAGCTATATGATCTCGAAAAAATCTGAATTTTTTTTTCAACGTACGTGAAGGATTAATATACGTTGTAAAAAAATTTCGGACTTTTTCGATGTCATATAGTTACTATTCCGGCCGTTTTACAAAGCGACAAGAATAGTAGCCAGCGACGATTATTCGAAAACGGAGGGAGTATTACGGTGAATATGTATAACAATTTATTTAGTACTATTTTATATAAAATAATAAAAGATTGGATCTCGTATTTGAATCCGTTCATACATAAAAAAGTATTAACCTTGTGGGAAAATACAAAGTAAATAATACTAGCTAGTATGTTTTTTTCACATGTATTAAATATTAGCTAGAAATTATAATAAGCCTAAGTTTAAAAAAAAGGTCGAGATTTATATTGAGCGGAGAGGAGGTGGGTGAAAACACATATCTTATCGGGTGACGATACGGTTTTGGTAGGTAATATTTAGAATTTCCGTACAAATGATTTTTTTTTTCCCGTTATACTTTATACTTTTCATCATTACAGTAAAAATATTCTCTACCTTATTCCGTAAAATAGGTACACCGAACCCCGTAAAACAAAGTATATTTTTTTCTCTTCTTTACTCCTTTATTTTTTTTTTGCGTTTTTCATATTGTTGTGTGTGTTGATAGGTGAGTTGAGTGTTAATTCACGACAACATAAAACTGTAGCACAAACAATAAGTGAATGGACTTTTTACAAGATAAGTTATTAGATCAATTATAAAAGGTTGAATGGAAGGTCTCTATTGTTAACAAAAATTTCCGCAAGAGTGTTAATAAGTTGGGTTGGATGTCATTCTGGCTTTCTTGATAATTAAAGATTCCCAGAACATGTCAATTGTCATTACGTTGACATGGTTATTGCATATTCAGTGGATCAAATTAAAGCGGAAGCACCACAGAGTCAATCATTTTTTTGTCTTTTTAAATTAAGCACATGAATTCCGATCCTCCAAAGGAATACAAAAGTGCATGAGTGAGTGTGGTATATATTATATATGGTGTCCTATCAGTATCAGAATATTACAGCTAGCTAAGGAGATTATATATAAACATAAACATAAACATATAGGGCTTGAAGATTATTAAATGAAAACCCTTTGTCCTTTACATGTTCAATATTCATGCATTCAAGAATTGGGTTATCATCATTCAGATGCATTATGTCAAACAAACCGATCACAATCTCTTTTATACAGTGACGGATCCAGGAATTATTTTCAGGGGGGCGGGGGTTCGGGAGCAGCGCTCCCGATTTTTTTTTGAGTATTTTAAAGAGAAAGCAAGCGAACTGAACGAAAAATTGAACAAATATTTAGATAAACTTAACAAAAAGATAAATAAGAAGACAATATAAAAAAAATTAATTATACATTAGAATTCATACAATATACGTACTTCTTATAATTGTTCTTCGCAAGTCGTTCTTCACTTTCATTTAGATCAACATTTGATGATATCGATAGTGATTGAGTAAATGGTTTAATCAAATATTTATCCATATCTATAAAAAATAATATTAATACAATAAGCATAAATAGTTATATTTAGTTTAGATTTTGGGTGGTTATATTAATTTTACCCAATAAAACAAGAATCAAAGAGTTACTGCGTGCCAAGTAATACCGAAATGAAGCAAAAATTAAAAGGGAAGTATGTGGTGCAGACACCCTATTTAGTTCAGATCTAAAATTAGATAGTAAGAAATCATTTTCATGTGCTCAATTTAAAAAAAAAAAAAATATTTGTAGACAGGAGAGAATATGAGAGATTATTAAATGTACGTAATGTTAATAATATTGAATGTAATATTGATTAATACTTTATCATTTTTAATATTAATCAATATTTTTATAATATTTTTATAATTCTTTTATTTATACTTATACTTGTTTATTAGTTAACAATTGTATTTTCCAATCACATAATGTACTTTATTTAATTAACTGGCTGCGTTGGTCCTACTGTGGTGTTTAGATTAGCATTATAGTACTAGTTCCAATAATTTAACGTTGGAATTAAGAATCTAAGACAACAATTAACGTACTACTAATACATTACTCCTGCGTCGAATATGTACAAACCTAAGTAGACAAACAAATGTTGTCATGCTCTATGCTGGGGAGGTTTAGACTCATACCAGTGGAAAATGATTATCAATTCTTTAATACCTTCATTATTTCTTGAGTTTTAATTAATTAAGCTTTAAGGAATGATTAATAGCTTTGTTGGATCATTAAATTTAGGGGAAATAGTTTTTACCACTCCTGAACTATCGTCGAAAATCAAAAACCTCCCATGAACTTCATTTTTTAAAATTCACCCCCCTGGACTATTGTTTTCGGGCAAAAAGGCCCTTCAATGCACATTTTTACAATTTTAAAAAAATTGTAAAAATTCACGAAAAAATATAATTAACCTAAAAATCAAGAAACATTGTAAAAAATTCCAAGAATTCATAAAAAAATTGATTTAATTATGGACAGAAGGGGCTTTTTGTCCGAAAATAATAGTCCAGGGGGGTGAATTTCAAAAAATGAAATTTAGGGGAGGTTTTTGATTTTCGACGATAATTCAGGGGTGATAAAAACTATTTCTCCTTAAATTTATCGGACGATCATGACTAATTACCTAAAAGAATAAAATGATTGTCTTAATATTTAGTTAGAAGTGATGAATTTTTTCTTACGAATACACATCGGAGTTTAATTAGAAATTTTTTAGAAAATAAAAAATTAAATAAATAAACAAATATAGTTTTCTAAACAAAAAAGAGTTATATCTTTTAGCCGCAACAAACGGTGAACGTGATTTTCTATCCGGACTGATTCTAAGATTAGCCGAAACAAACCATAGAGTGACCCTCTTAAGGCAAGCGAAAGGACAAACTCTTAGCAACCTGGCAACTTTTAGAGACGAATCAAAATGAGCTCAAGGCGCTAAGGTCAAGCAGGCTAGCCACACGAGCCTTGGCGAGCTCACATGCTCGCTATAACTCCATATCAGCTTTTCACCACTTTTAAAAGAAAGGCACATAATATTTAATGTTCCAGCAATAAGAAGTTGGGGCATATTAATCAAAATTTGAAAAACAAACATTCTTTTAGGAAACAAATTGAACCAGCTACTACCTAAAGGAATTAACAATCATATCCCCGACAACTAGGGTTCATAAGCAATTAAAAGTTTTCTTTAGTACACACAACCCTTGTTATACCAACAACAAAAAAAAAAAAAAAACTACACAACCTTTCAAGCAATTAATACTCTCTGTTCTTGCCTTAATAATCAAAAATTAATTTTTAATCAATTCACTTCACTTTGATTTAAGATCTTCATGACCAGAATCTAACTTAAATTTTAGTGTGTGTATGAAACCCTTGTAATTTGTAGATGAAAATTCCTAATCATCTGTTAAACATCCTTAATTCACAATTCCTGTTAAACAACCTTAATTCACAATTCCTAATCATCCGTTAAACCCTTGTGATCCTTAATTCACTCAAAGAGATTACTATTTTGAGACGAAATGAGTAGTATTCATTACAAATGATTTAAAGATTTTCAACTTTTAACTCTCATATTTTACTCCCTCAAAAATTTCACTGAGGCTGGCTATTGTGTTAGATCATGTATATAGGATTCTAAAATTATAGTTTTAGTAGTTCAGTTTCCAGTATTAAAAGGGAAATCCAGAAAAAAGAAAGAAAGAAATAAGCCCAATCCAAAGAACCCAAGTCCACCAGTTCAGTTCACAGGGTTTGCATGAAGGCCCAGTTTGTTAGTTAGTTTAGTTAGTTAGTCCAAACCAGAGCCCAGACCACGTTGTTCTGATAATATCCCAAATCTGACGAAAAAGCGCTTTCGTTCGGTTCGGTTCGGTTCGATTCGAGTGCTTAGCGCTTGCTTACTACTTACCGTTGGAGAGATTTGGTAGGGATGGCAATGGAAACATCACGAAACCCTGACGTAGTCCACGCCGATGTGCTTTCTCAGTCCAGGGAAGCTTGCTACAAGGTTTCTCTCTATCTTCGCCCTCTTCTCTTTTCATTTCTTCCTTTGTTACTTCTTTACTGCTTTTACTGGGTTTCTTAAAATTTATTTTTTCTGTTTCTCCATGGCAGGCGCGCGATGCCTTTTATGCCTGTTTGGATAAAGAATCAGGACAGAATACTGAAATTGGGCCTGTGGGACTGCTATATCCGTCGGAATGCAAAGGATCAAGAGCTGTTTTCGAGAAGAATTGCCGCGCTTCTTGGGTAAGTCATATAATTTGCAGCAATCTTTTTATAATCGCGTTCAAGTTACTTATTAGTTCTTTCATTCATTCATTCTTGTTTGATATTGCATCTAGTATTTATTTGTTGGGTTTTGTGTTGTTCTCGGTTCTGATATGGCAGGTGAAGCATTTTGACAGGGCGTACTGTAAGAACAAGACCGTGCAGCGCTTATTGGAAGACAAAAATTGAAAGAGAGGTCCGTTGTTTCCACAGCCTTACACCTCCAAGCCTAGTTCTACCTAAAAGTTTTAACCATCTTGTCTTTGTGAAAAAGCACATTGTCTTCTAAATATGGTTACCCCCTCTATCGCTTAATTTGATGGGTTCGGGATTGTACAGTGCTGATATTACGTGTTTCTGGATGTTGACCAGTGATTAGTGGGTAGTTACTGCAAACTTCCGCGAATGAGATATGGGCTTATATTTTGATTTCTGAGTTCATTGCTAATAGTTGGATCGATTTAGTTGATTTTATTTTTCTGTTGAATTGTATAGTTATCCCTGATATTTTCCCACGACCTAGTGATTTTTGCTTCAAATGTGTCTGACGATGGTACTATCACTAAAATGAGTTTGTCTGTGTTGGCGACGATAGAAATCTTGACTTGGCCCCTTAGGAAGATGGAACATCATTCAAGTAAGACTGTTACCAATACCATAAACAAGAAATAGAGTTTCTGCAAGGCTTCTTTGCAGATGTTTGGCATTCCCTTTTCATAGCTTTGGTACCCTTACCTTCCCTACAAAAGAGATAAAATCTTTAATATTTCAGTTTCAAATTTCCAAAGTAATTGCCGTTGAGATTTCATGAACTGCCCTCCATTTATGTGATAACCTGCATGTAATGTTGATCTCATCCCTTTCTGTTCACGTATAGTTATACCAAGTTGCTATTATGCCCTTCCATGACTTGATCAATGAGATGGTAGTAAAGACATAAAACCTAGTTGGCTAGCTGGTAGCCAATATTTAAATTTAAATGGAAGAAAAAAGTGGGAAATAAAAGTAGATTATATGATCTATTTGTGTAATGAATTAGTGAACAGCCCACTTGCAGAATGGGGGACATTTTTCCCCTGGTGGAGGGTGTTGGGACCTTGGATTTGGTTAATCTAACAGGGGCACCAGTTTACTTTGGAATGATGTAATAATCTAACAGGGTCACCCGTGCATGCTTGCTTGCTCCCAAAGCTTTTAGTTGGCCTGTTTTGTTTTTCGGATGTTAGTGGACAATTTTACTCAGGAATGGAAATGATCTATTTGGATAATTCCATAACTATTACTATTTGACCAGAAGCAGAAAGTCGAATGAATGACGTGTGTTTGGACATTTGATTGGATCAAGGATGTACAGTTGTGCCTTTTGTCTTGATCAAATTACCCAATAGAAGATGAACCAAGTGAAATATTTAAAAAATGGAAAATTAATTTTGAGGACTTTGTATCTGATTATTATTATAATTTTTAATATTTTTGGATAACAAAACCTGTAGGATGCCATTTAAAGGGCATTCTAGGATAGGAGTTTATATGTAGCATTCTGATAGAAGCAACGGAAGAAATGTGCGTATGCTTAGATGCTACATGAGCTAATTTTTTTGTGTAATCTAGAAAGCATGAATTTGATTTTTCATTCCTCATATTTATTTGCTTAGATTGCCACAATCATCTAAAGGTAGCTTGTTTGTTTAACTTATTGGTCTTTTTATAGTCTCTGCAACATGAAATTGATGGGCCGGACATGGGTAAATCTATATCGAACCAACCAAGTGTGAGATTTTCCTTCTAGTTGGAG
This sequence comes from Viola odorata, assembly GCA_963691705.1. Classification (NCBI taxonomy): domain Eukaryota; kingdom Viridiplantae; phylum Streptophyta; class Magnoliopsida; order Malpighiales; family Violaceae; genus Viola; species Viola odorata. The sequence goes on from OY829542.1 coordinate 58,500,159, forward strand.
CTACAGTAGTTGCAATGTTTTGTTTCGGCTTCTTTACTGGTGCAAAAATTTAAACAACCTCAAGGTAGGGTGATCCTAGGTTGTCCACATTCCAGAGTTTCCTGCTGCACCCAGTATGCTAAAATGGAGATGTCTATTTTAGCATCTTAGATTGATTGGGAAAGATAGGTTCAGGGAGTGTAAGCATCGAGTGCAAGCCAGTTGCTGTTTACCTGTTGCTGAAGTCGCTTCCATATTCATTGAAACCTTACTATCGTTACTAAGAAATGCCCTCTGCATGTTTTTATATCATTATTCGGTCATCAATAGAGTTGTGTTTCTTTCCATCAAGGTATACCTTGTTAAAGTATATTGAAACATTTATTCCTTGTTACTGAGGCTAACCCAACCAGTAAGGGATCCAAAATTTGATTTTTTTCCTGATATATCTTTAAACTCAACTTACTGACTGAAAATCCATTTTAAACTAGGAAGAATTGCAAACTTTGTTCTTAACTGCTCGTTGGAAAAGTGATGTGCTGTTTTATAGGATGGTTGTGTTATATGATCCACCCGCTCACGTTGATGTTTCAATGACACTCAAGAAACTTGTAGTCTAATCATCTGCAATATGGATTTGAGAGACTGAATTGATGCAATGGGAATATTACACCTAGTTTTAAACGCGTCACTAGTTCTAAGAATGCGTTGCTATCTGTAGAGCCAGATTAAGTGGCTCTCCTACAATTAGAAAATAAATTTGTTATGCCCATCATTCTGCTTGATTATCCAAAACTTGTGCACCATTGTTTTCCTTATATGAAGCATAGTCATTTAAAAATTACTGATGTGCATTTAACTTCCAGCTTCGATAAGCATCCTAGCCGTGGAGATGGATAGGTATGTTTATGTGCAGTTAGCGATGACCTATTATGGTTGGAGTTGGTTAATTTCTTTAACCACCTAGAGATGGTTTTATTTTCTTGCAGATGCGATGCTGTTGTACTGTTCTTGAATCATTTATGATCTGAATCTGTGACTCAGCCTGTTATTGCACATACCATGTTAGCATAAACTTTGGTTTTCATGTTTCAGCATCTCAATGCTTTTGGCTGTATTTTTCTTCTCATGCCATAAAACCAAATGTATGAAAATGAAGGTCCTTATCTATCTATATTATATTTACGGGAAGATTTCTAGGCTGAAAATGAAAGAAACAGTCATCAAAGTTTGTAGCTTAAATTTTAGCATGCAACACTCTGGCGGATTAACAATTTGGCCTCCTTGAAACTTATCTGTGGCTAGAGTAGTTGAAGACGAAAAAAAAAAAAATTCTCTCTTTGAATTGTGAACATGTTGTATCTATGTTTTACTTAACAGACATGGTTTTGTACTTAGTTCCACATACATTGCATTTAGAGTAAAGACATGATGACATAACTTAGAAGGTGCAGTTATTCCTAAAGGATGCGCAATCACCAACACCAACTAGTGTTGAAACTAAACTATTACTGATTTTTAGATTATGTTTGCTATTTTAGTGTTTTGTGTATATATATACACGTCAACTGTCTGCATAATCTGGACTAACAGCTTGTTTAATTCCTTTTCTGCGCAATGACTCCATAGCAGTGTAACTGCATGGGCATAAGACTTGTTTTATTTAACTTCCCTATGAGAATAGATATATTAGGTTGAAGATCTTGCTCATTGAACAAATAAGTAGTGGGGTGCAAGTCTATAGCATTCCCATGTGACTATGTCAATGTCTTGTAATAATTAAAATATAGTTTCAGACTTTTCAGTGTTCATTATATTCCCAAGTTCAGTTCCTACAGGGGAAGTGCATCTCTCTGTCCTTCTGCATCTTGTGGCATTGTAGTTTGTACCATCAATCTGTCATAAAGTCAATAGGTTATGGGTTAAACTTAAACATCAACCATTTTATTTTATAGTTTCTTAGCATATCTTTCATTGCACATTCTTTAATGGGGGATTTGTGATGACATGAATGTAAAGATCGAATATACCGTACCGGGGAGTATTTTGGCATCACGAGGCTTATCTGTTCCATCTGACAATATCGCAATCAATTTTTTTTTTGTCTATCATGTTTGTTTTTGTGTGTTCGTTTCTGTTTCTCCTTTGTTTGTTGTAGTTGGCTGGCAATGTTAGGGCTACCCTACGTGCACTTTTGATTTGGTGCTGGTGTTGTTGGTGTGTGCTGCTGATAGAATGCTGACATGTGCATTTGGAAGTGGTAATGTAATGTTATGATACGATTGACTATAAAGCAGGTAGTTATAGGTTATTCCTTGGATTACTACTATGTTTAATTAAGTTTATTGTTGATTTAGTAGCGTCGGCTATCCATTCCATCTCAAATTACACCTTTTTACCTATGTTCTACTAGCCTGGCTAGTCGGACCCTTAAAATTTCTGGCCGGTTTCGAAATTGACGAATTTTTGTGTGTGTGAAAATCAGTGAACCGGTCACGGTTTTAGAAATTCTGAAGGTTCACTACATGACTTTCAAGGTTGGTCAAAATTACGTCATTTAAAAAACAATCTTTAAAACAATAAGGAAATAAAGTAATACAACCAACTGAATTAATTTATTTACTTAATAATTTAATTAGTTTTGATTTAACTATACATATAAATATTAGGAACAATAAAAGAATGCAATTTAGATTTTTGTGAAGAAAAATACATTATAAATATTTATATTACAATATATGTTGAACCCTAGTTAAACCTCAATTCCTTCCGATTTAATTTTCCGATTCGCTCCTGAAAACATAAATTTTACTACTATAAATTATCATCCATGGAAGTGGAAATTGTATGGTTTGCTTTTTAATCAAACACATGCAATGATCGAATCATTGATCTTTTGCTGAAAATACTAAACTCTTCACATTAATTATATATGGGTAGAAAAAGTATTTTAAATATCAATAAGAAAATAAGAATATAATTATAAAATTGGAGAAGAAAAAATGGGTGACGGAATCATCATAATAGATCCTTAGTAGCTGCCCACTACTTATATTAAGATTGGGTTATATATTAAGATAATATAATTATAAATTTGTTGACGTAATCATAAAATCCCTTCCCAGGACGCAAGTCTAATATAAATGTTATTATATACTTTATTATGGTTAATGATGCTGGAGATGTCACATTAAATCATCTAATGCACCCATTTAATCAAGTCAAATCAGTGTTCATTAATTAGGTCTAATCATGTTTAATTAAGATTAAGGTGGAGAGGACTATTAGCTAGCTACTCATCTCGACTGGGAATCCACTTCCAAGTTCCAACAAACACGCATCCATCTTTTACTTCTTCCACTATTTTGATTATAATCATGATCTATCGATTTAATTTTATTATCTAATCATAATTATTGGTCATGTAGAGCGATTAATCACTTATAACGTGACTGAATTCATGTCATTATTATCAATATTGTAACTTTAAAATATACCCACATCTAGTTATAAAAAATAAACACTCGAAGATGATCAAATCAAAGTTGGCCTTCATTATCCATCCAGATCTCTATCATCACACTCTAAACAATTCCACTTATTTAATTCTTTAAAAAACTTGTCTCATTTAAATACTAATACTAATAATAATAATAAATAAATATGAGCTTGCCGTTGACTTGAGTTACAATCCACATGCTTCTTTTCAGCCAAAGTTCAACTCAAGCAAAAAAAACATATAAAACCAAAAACATAAAAAGTAAAGAAGTGTAAAAAAATGCATTCAAATTAATAATAACTACACGCATGTTATTCCAGTTTAATTAAAAATTTCATTTACGAACCGTAGATATATAGTAAGTATATTAAAATTTATTAAAGAGAATTTTAACACCTGAAAATTCTACCCTAGTCGACATCTAATATGTTGTACGTGAGTATAATAAAATGTTAAAGAGCAGTTAATTAAAGAAACTGAGCAAGTAGAGATTTAAAAATGGGAAATGAAAGCAACAAAATAGTACAAATTGCTGATAAAATATCAACAAAAAAAAAATATATGTGAGGCCATACAATTAAAAATATTTGAAAATGAAGCAAAAGGAAGTAGTAGTTGACTAGAAGTTGTTGGTGGTGTTGTTTTTCTTGGGATCTGGTACTTCTTTCTTGTTTCATTCCTGTTGGAGTATTGGTCGTTGTTGTTGCTGCGGTGGTGCAGTTGGAGAGAGCTATAGCCGAAGTCTACGCGAATACGGCGTCGTGTCAAACACGTCATCCTATTGGTGGGACCCGCCCTATTTTCGTAGACTGTGAACCGGCCGTTGAATCAATCCTACACGTCACACTCTCCTCCTCCGTGAAAAAAACTTTATTTACTGCGACGACAACAAACAAGAGTGAGTCAAAGCAGTAATCACGGCTTTGAAACGGAAGCAGCATCTTTAACGGAGCCGTCAAGCCCACCGTTCCTGACTGTAGCTGACTGGACGGTCAACACGGACACGCTGGGGGAGGAGGGGCCTTGGCCGTTGTTGTTGTTGTTGATGACAGGGTTCCTGTTGCTGTGACACGTGGCGGTGGAGATGGCGGTGGCGAGGGAGATTGGCATGAGGCAAAGCCCTTTCCCTTGCAAGTACTGCATGGCGGAGCCCATGTCTTCCTCCATGAGCTTGACGACCTGGTGCTCCGTCACGGAGAGGCCGCTGTCGTTGGAGGCGCGTGGGATGGACTTGCCACCGTTGGCGTTGTTGGCTTGGACACAGTCCCCACCTCCCTAATCCAGAAAAAAACAGCATTTTTTTCAAAATTTGTTTTGAATTTATTTGATGGAAAGAGAAATGAAAAGAGAGAATCTGGGGGAAAAGTAGAGCACGCGTGCTTTTGGTGTTTGTCGTGTTGCGTGGTGGTGGCCGGTGGGTGAGTGTGTGTGGGCTATGGCTACTGGTGGCTGCCATTTTTTTTCTAAAATTCAGGAAAAAAACTGACTTTTGGTATACCCATCTTCTTCATTTCCTTTTTGGAATGTTTCGCATGTTTTTCTTTTCCTTTCTCAATCAAATTATCCTCACTGCTCCAAGGTTTCGAGCAAATTACAGAACATTAAAGAAGAATGACAGCTGGCGGAGGCTCGGAGCATAGTGTATACCATAACTTCGGAAGAGAGATCATCTAAAATTGCAATTAAGCTGTTGGTAAAGGTTAGTATTATTTACCTCGGAAGAGATATCAGCGACGAGTGGAGCAACAGCAGCTGCACCGCCTAATCTACTCATGCTTAGGACCTGTTTGGTGTACACATAATTAAAAAGAGAAGGGGACAAAAGGGTGATTGGAATATTAGTTTTTGATTAGGAGCCCATGATTATTAAGTACATCAAACAATAAAAAGATTAGAGAAGCATATCTTTACAATTATGTCAACCAAACAATGGAATCATTCAATTGTCACTATTTCAATCATAATAATACAATTAAAAATAATAAAACTAATAAAAAAGAGGGAAGAAAAAGGAGAAAACAGAACCTTGACTTGGAGCTGGAGGAATTTCACATAGTCGATGATCTCATCCAGCATTGAAGCCTTGTCTGTCTGTCATTCCACAAAACCCTCAAACCTCAGAATTCTACTAATTAAAAAATTAACACAACTAAATATATTAGGCAAGAAAATCTTCTAAGATTTATTAATATTATTATTATTATTATCCTACAAATTATTAGTATTCATATTTTTATATTTAATCTCTCGATTACCACTTAAGTCGATTTTCGAACTCTAACATAATAGGTGCAATTAATCTGACTCGTAGTGAAATCAGGGACACCAAAAATATGTTTTTAAATTTGGTAACTAAGAGGGAGGGAGAATAAACATCCCGCCGATCCATTAGCCAGGGATTGCGGGGGAGATTTGGGGTACGGTTCCGAGAAACACTAACTACACGGGACGGTTACAGAAGCAGAAAAATGAATGGCAACAAACGCATAAAACACTAACACGTGTCGAAACACCGTTGAAAGACCCAAATTGACCCTACACAATCCCCCGAATTACACTGCCAGTAATTTTACCTTGTTAGCATTAGGAACCAGCTCCTGCAGAGCTTTCATCCTCTCTGCAATTCTCTCCCTACGTAACTGTCACAAAACACACAATTCAGTGCCAAAAGAGAAGAAAATATATGAAAACAACGCATCCTCGAACAAAATTAGTCTTATAAATGTAGATATAAAACTCAGTTTTTCAATTTTGAAGTAAAAAGTATGCAACACAAACAAATGTAACGGAAATAAGAAAATATATGAAAACGATAGAATAAAAGTACGCGAATAGTTAAACTCGAACTCGAATAAAGTTAGTCTTATCACCGGAGTTGGTAGATATTGAAAAAAGTTATAAGAAAAGTGATAAAGGAATGTGGAGGAGAGGGAGAGGCGTACTCTTTCAGCTATGCTATGTGGGTCAGTGGCTTGACCTCTCCTAGCTCTGACTCTCTGTTTAGGCTGCCCCGGGCCACCACCGGCGGTTGACCCACTTGCTTGAGGTTGGCTCATCCCGGCACCAAAGCTCTGAGCTGCCCCGGCCTGCTGCCCCTGCATCACTCCTCCCTGTTGCCCGATTTCAACAATCAACCCACCAATGTTCAGTATAATAATTAGTACAAACAAATACAGAAGAATAAGAAGAGAACAGAAATTGAATTGCTTGCCTGAGGATGCTGAAAATGTTGTTGTTGGGATGGCTGATTTGACCCGTTCAGAGAACCCGCACCGAACCCATTAAACAAGCCATCTCCTCCTCCTCCTCCTCCCTGTATTACCCAACCATTTCAATTTATTTATAATTGATTGAATCTATAATCCCTTAATTTGTAGGATACTACTGACTCAAAATTAGGCCCAAAAAAAACCCAACTGACCTGACTGAGAGGCTTAAAGGACGACCCATCTAAGACGTCATTTGGAAGGATTCCTCCTCGGGCAGCCATGAGGAGCTGCTGCTGCAACATCAACTTGGCGGCGGCGACAGGGGAAGAGGCGCCGCCTCCTCCTCCGCTGATCTGGTGTTGTCTAAGCTTGGAGGCTAAAACTACAGACTCATCAAAGTTTGGGTGGAAGCCACCAAGGTTGTCGGAGAGGGACGGCGGCGTTTCATCGGAGGGCAATTTGGTGGTGGTGGGGTTGAGGTCCCAAGGGGATTTGAGGTCAGCCCAGGAATTGCAGGAAGGGATGGAAGAGAGCATTTGGTCAAGGAAATCATCATTGGATGAGCAAGTGGGATCAAAGTGATGAGGGTTTTGGATCTGCGATTGCTGATTCTGAAGGTCTTGTAAGAGGGAATTCATCCCAGCAGCTGCTTGAATTTCTCTGCTACAAGGTTGCATCTTTTCCCCTTCCTTCTTCTCAACTGAAAAACCCAAAAGACCCCAAAAAGTTCAAAATCAATAGGCGTTTCGATTTCTTGTTTTGCAGGAAGGAAAGTGAGAGAAAAGCCAATTCGGTATTTATTGAGTGAAGAAAAAGGAAGGAGAGGAGAGCTCTAAGTCTAACTTCCGAGTCTGAGTACGACTCTCCTTTTTCTGTTTGGAAATGGGAGTCTTTAATAAATAGGGAAAGTGCAAAATTTGTTTGCTTGCTTCGGTTTTTTAATTAGCAATTAACAGCTGCTTTGCTTCGCTTTTTTTTTCTTCTTATCAAAACTCAAAAGAGATACAAGAAAGCACAGTCAATCTCTTTTACGTATAATCAATTATTTTATTCTTAAATCGAATAAAATTTTAACGAGTGATGAAAATTATATCTTATAATTTATAATGCAGTTGCATATTTAAAGTTTGAATCTGAAATTTTTGATTAAACTAAAATTATCTTATGCTGATTGATTTATACACTCGTTGGTGTCAAATGTATCGTTTAATTTCATCTATTAAACCATGTCAACACTCTATTCGTAAACCCTATTGGTCGGCTATTGAATTTCAATAAATTCATGTTTAGATCACCTTCTTTAGACATTTTGTAACGTGGAATAAATGAACAAATGCAAAATATAATGGTTAGCTTAACTACACTTCCTCGGGTGTTTCACTCGAGGTGTTTGCTCTCCTCTCTAATGATCTTCCAATCCTCTCAATCTATTCGCTTTGTTCTTCTAAATTGAACTACTAAGCTAAATTTGCTCGAATTTAGAAGAAACAAGTCAAGAGATTAAAAATTAGTTGAAGAAAGATACACAACGAAGACTTGACACACAAGAAAGAAGAAATCAAGGTAATTAAGCAATCGAAAAGTAAGTAACCACTTAACAACCTCAATCAAATCAAAAAATAAAGTTGTAATTAAAATCAATAAAAGACGAAAGCAAAACAAAAATTTCTTTCAAGTAAGACTAAAACCGAAACCTTAATATGCTCAATTGATGATCGACTTCAAGGTCTGACTTCTTAACAATGTTGTTCGCTCCAAATCCTGATAAGAATCATAACAAACTAAACTAATTTTTACTTGATTCTTGTCCAATCTTTTGTTCTGATTTTGATTAATGCCAATTATCTTTTCTTTTCGTTTTTTTTGGGACTTAAACAACAAGTAAACAAACTCTTTTCCTGATCTAGTAGATCAGACCACAACCAAAATGCGATTATTTTCAAGCAAATCTGAAACCAACAACAACCATGCACTAGAAATAAAAAAAAACTTGAATCTTGTATAACAAATCAATTCGAATTCTCAAATTTCTTCAATCAATCTTAATAATAATTCAGAATTAAGCTCTAAAATACCACAAAAAAAACAAACAAAACAAACACTCAATGATAAATTTTGCAAGTTGCGAATCAAGAAGAAAAGAAGAAGTCACAGCTTGTAGGAAATTTTTGGATGATTGTAAACGTTTTTCAAACCTGGTTTTTTAAACCAAGCTTCGCTCCACTACCAAATGATATTTTTCTCATCTTGTAGGGAACCTTTGTTGTCGATCTTGTCCAAAAAAAATTCTTCAAATAGTAGCAAAACCGACCCACGTGAACTAATAAAAGTGTCGTTTTCTTATAATTTTCTACATCAACACTTTATATATGTTATTAATTTATATCTTATTGTTTATTTTTAGATTTTTAGTATTTAATGTTGTATAAGTGTAAATTAAATAAAACATTTATGTAATTTTTCATATTTTGCAAGAAAAAGGGAATGAAATATATCCATAATTTTCCCCCTAAAATGACATGAGTCCCTAGTCGTAACTCCTTTGTTGCAAAAAAAATCCAAATTTTAGGAGATATTCAAGTTCAAGCGCTCAACGAACTCAATTGTTGTTGTAGGGGGAGAGACATGACTTGTGAGGATTTGAAGACGTGGAGTAGAGACAACTTTTTAACTATAATCTTACATTCTAATGTGATAATTATTTTAGTTCTTTTGTGTCTCTAGTTTTTATCCTTCATGTCTTGTCCTTGCGCGTCAAACATATCTATAATTGTCGATTGAGAATATAAATTTTTATTTAAAGGTTAATTATTTTTTCTATACTAAAAGTTACAGAATAGATAATGATAGAGTTATTTTATAAAATGAAGAAATAAATGAGAATAAGGAAGGTTTATATTGTAGTTATAGATTATGATGAAAATAGATAGGATACTACATAATTATAGATAAAGATAAAATGACAACACATAGATAAAAATTGTAGCTGAAAGATAAGGATGAATGAAAAATATATAGTTTACTAATAAAGAGAGTACATAATAGGAAAGCATGCAAAAATCACTTGACCATGAAGATATAAAATGAGTTCAAAACACCAACTTCCATGGAATAGCCATTAAAGCCTTTGATAATCATCCCATTTTTATCATCATGGAGCACCAACAATTCCCTTCTTTTCAAGTAATTCTCCTTATCATCATCACTCTTTTCACTATCATGTTATTGAAATTATTCATAAAATCCAAAACCAAACAACCCAACCTTCCTCCAGGGCCAAAGAAGCTACCTTTCATTGGGAACTTGCACCAATTACTTGTTCGTTCCCTAACACACCATCGATTAAGAGAATTGGCCAAGATATACGGCAACATTTTACATCTCCAACTTGGCGAACTATCCACCATTGTCATTTCCTCACCAGATATTGCGAAACAAGTGATGAGAACTCATGATCTTGTGTTTGCTCAAAGACCTTTTGTCTTAGCTGCTTCTATTTTATTGTATGACAAAAAGGATATTGCTTTTGCACCCTATGGAAGTTACTGGAGGCAAATGAGAAAGATATGTACATTGGAATTACTATCTACCAAAAGGGTTCACTCGTTTCGATCAATCAGAGAGGAACAAGTTACAAAACTCATCTCCACCATATCTTTAGCCGCCGACGCAACACTGCCGTTCAACCTCAGTAGTGGATTGCTCTCTTTATCATACGCTATTGTTGCTCATACTACACTGGGAGATAAGTACAAAGATGATCAAAGGCTTATATCTATTGTCAAGGACGCGACAGAGATTGCAACTGGATTTAGTATTTCAGAATTGTTTCCTTCAAGTAAGCTCCTTCAACTGATAACTGGGTTGCGGTCTAGAATCCAAAAATTGAGTCGAGATGCTGACAGAGAAATGGAGAAGATTGTTGAAGAACATAAGGCTAAGAAGAAAGAATCAAGAAGTGGAGATGAAAATGAACAAGATATTGTAGATGTTCTCTTGAAGTTTCAGGAAGACGACAATCTTGGATACCCCATAACGAATGAAAGCATCAAAGCCATCATTCTGGTTAGTATCCCTAAAAAATAATAATGTTACACATATCACCAAATCATAGAAAGTTTTCATACTAACGTGGCACGATTTTAATGTTTACTAGTGGTAATTACCATTACAGACTCAAACTCAGACTCAAATCTCATATCCGTCTAAAAATAAATAAATAAGTATTTAATTTATTTGTATAATTAATATTATTCTTTTTATCAACTCCAATTCGGTTAAATTTAACATGTGACATTTATCAAATCTGAATCCACTTTATTTTAGGATAATTTTATCGGCGGCAGTGACACATCATCCTCAACGGTATCGTGGGCAATGGCGTTGCTGGTGAAGCACCCAAGAGTGATGCAAAAAGCACAAAAGGAGGTGAGGAAGGTGTTTGATGGAAATGTTGAAGAAGGAGGTCTTGAAGAATTGCAATACTTAAGATTGGTGATCAAAGAAACTCTAAGGTTGCACCCAGTTGCTCCCCTTCTGAAAAGAGAGAGTAGAGAGAATTGCGTGATCAACGGCTATGATATACCTGCAAAAACTAGAGTCTACATCAACGCTTGGGCCATGGGAAGAGATCCCAATTACTGGATTGATGCTGATACATTTTATCCTGAAAGATTTGTCGATAATGACATTGATTATGTAGGAGCTAATCTTGAATTCATCCCGTTTGGTGCGGGAAGAAGGATGTGTCCTGGAGTTTCGTTTGGAATGGCTAATGTTGAGCTTACCCTTGCAAATCTCTTGTACCATTTTGACTGGAAACTTCCAGGAGGGAAAAAGGGAGAAGATTTAGATATGACTGAGGCCGTAGGGGCTACTGTTAGAAAAAAAGATGATTTGGTATTGATTCCAACTAGAATCTCAGAGCTGGCCTAAGCAAAACAATAGTCTCGTAGCTGGTAATGAGCTTTGATCCGATAATCAAATGTTTGTTTGTCATCAATCAATTGGAAGACATTTTTGCTTTAAAATTCCTTGTTATAAAGCTAATTTCATGGGAGTATTATGATGTTTAAGCTTGGCTGGAAATGCAACCTTACACATTATAATCAAATCAATCAGTCTTGGTAAAACAATTACTACGTGCAAAGTTCCATTTTGATCAAATCAATCAGGCCATAAGGAATTCTATGCCAAATGAAGAATTGCCAGAGAGGTGGAATCAGAATTATTCCATGTTGGCCTGTATTTGATAATCTACAAGTATGAATTTAGATTTCTATTAGATAAAAGAATTTTTTAGAGCTGAAAAACAAAGAGAAACATTTCGGAACATAATTTGTAACTTAAATTCTTCAAAAAGATATAACTTTGTTTTTTGCTAGGGAGAATAATTGGGAAGAATATTTACTTGTCAATCTATTTAGAACCATGGCCACTTGAAATGGCTAGTCATTTTTAATGTGGCTTAGTCCGAACTAGTCATATCGAGTTGTTGGGCTAAATATACTAGTGTTACTTTTATACTAGTTACAAAAATGTCAAAATAATTAAAAGGAATTTGTAGTAAAAGTATACGGGTCATTTTCATATTCACTTGGTAATTATTTATTTAAATAAAAATAATAGTATAACATAATTAGGAAATGATAGACTCCAATCATATCTTGACACTTTAGTACAATTTTATTAGTAAAATAGTTAGTATTTCAAATATTATTTTTTGTTAAACACGAGGTGTGAATATACATCATACATGGTGTAGTTTACAATATCTTTTTTATCGAATGTAATTTCAATTTAAACTAATCATTTTTGAATTCCGTCAGGTTTTTTAAAGAATGGTAATTTTACCAGCATAATTTTCTATATTTTTAAGATTTAAACTCAAAATTTTAGTTAAACTAACTTTTGTTTCAGACTCAATATACCTAAACATTTTTCTACCATCAGATAAGAAACAATCCATGCATATTATTTTTTCATGTAGTCATCTCATCTCACGATAGGAGAGTGTCCTGGTATATAGTATCGGGCATGGATTTTCACAATAGTTGTATTCCAATTGAAGGGTTTTTTAATTATTTTTTTCAAATGCGAAAGAAGTCAAGAACTCTTTTAAACTCGGACTCGGCCCAAGATACAAACCGCAAAGGAACCAACATTCTAATTTTCAACCCAAAATCTGGCTTGTTTTCCTAACCTGCCGCCTGCAGCTTCTCCTTCAGATTTTACTTGTAAAAGTGAATCCTGACGAAGCACAGGAAAAGAAAATGTCTAAAAGGCTACCAAAAACGAAGAGCCATGTTACAAGAAAGTTGCAACTTCACCACATGTTATGTACTATTAAAGACCAAGGTACACACAGGTGTAAGAAACATGTCCAATCTTAACTCGGGTCGTTGAGTTAGAGCTTCGGGGAATGAAGCAAACCATTCTAGAAGAATTATCCCTCTTCGAGATTCAATAATGCTCAAACAGAATTAATTTTCTATTCGAAAGGGACAAAGAGTACACTCAGTGACACAGACTATATGCTTCATAAAGCTTAAAGGAAGAAACACATCTGCTGCAATGGCACTCAAATGATAGCTAATGACATAAAACAACTTAGCAGTTGATTTATACATATTATATTTCTTATTATTCACCATTTCTTCTTGGAAGTTTGAATCCTGCTAAACAGTTACAGCAAGTTGATACTAACCCATGGTGTAAGAAGGGGTTGGTAGGTTGATAACAGTGCTCTTCACCTTAGTCATCATGTTAATACTGTTTGTGATGCCTTGTGACCCAATCCCACTGTCCTTCAAACCCTGCGCCACCAACAGTAAAGATCAGATAAATGAGTTTGTAGCTCAGTAGTACTTTTTGGAAAGCATTGGGGTGTCAAATTCCGAGTTCGAGTCTCCTAATTTACGATAAAGAGAAAGTAAGTGTTGATTCACCTGGAAAGGGAAATGATCCGGGCCACGAGCTGGCGCAGAATTGATCTGAACAGTTCCTGACTCCATCGCGTCGCTGATCAGAATTGCTTTGTTGATGTCCATTGTGAACACACAACCCTACAAAAACACAGATATCAGATAGTGAAATTAACATCAGAACAACTAGAAATGCCAAGAAAGGCATAAAATAGTAAAATACTACAGTTTTCATACCTGAAGTCCAAAATTGCTGGCATTGCAATGGTGGATTCCTTCCTCAACAGAATTGATCCTTAAAACTGGCACGATCGGCCCGAATGGCTCCTCCCATGCAATCCTCATGTCAGGCCTTACATGGTCTAAGAACAAAGGCCAGATAAGGTTACCCTCTCGCTTGTACTGTTGGCAAAACGTTGCTCCTTTCTCTTTGGCATCCATCACAAGCCCTTCTATGAAATTAGCAGATGATTCTGTGACTACTGGAGTGATGTCACAGTCATCCTCTGGCGGCCCAACTTTCAACTTCGCAACTCTTGCATTCACTTTCTTGACGAGTGCATCCGCCACAGATTCCATCACCAACACCACCTTAATTGCAGTGCATCGCTGGCCGCTGTTTTATACATGAGATCCACCAAAAGGAATGAAGATATCAAATGAAGGTGTAAACAATGAACTGAACTTAAAAGAAAGAAAAAAACCAGTTGTACCTGTAAGAGAAGCCTCCTTTTATTATGTTTGCTGCAACCAAATCAAGGTCAGCATCTTCAAGCACTATGCAGGCATCTTTTCCTCCCAACTCCATCTGAAGAGGAACCATTCCTGCCTTCTTTGAAATCGCAATGCCGGTGTCTCCCCCGGTGAAGCTGAAGGGATGTATACGCGTTATGTATCGAGAAACTGAAAGGACGATCTTGATGGACATTTAGACAAAATAGGAACTGAAGATAACCTGATACAGTTCACTCCAGGATGCATAGTCAGGAAGTCACCAATTTCCGAACCTTTCCCGGTAACACAGCTGATTAGACCTTTAGGAAAACCAGCTAAGTGGAAACAATGCACCATATGCAAGCAAGAAACAGCACCCTGAAATTAATGAACTTAAAAAAGTAAGATTCAGAGAATAAAAACCCTTCATAATCAGATGCATTTGTCATTTGTTTTCGCGACGCTTGAAAGTATATACGGTACCTGAGTTGGAGGCTTGAGCACAAGGGAGTTTCCAGCAATCAACGCAGGAGCAATCTTAGAGACAGCTAGGTTGACAGGATAGTTGAAGGGCGGAATGGCTAAAACCACTCCGAGCGGAACCTGCCATTTTATGACAGTTTCGATAGGTAAACCATACCAAGAACTTCTAAGTTCTAACCCAATATACAAACAAAGCATCTAAACACACAAAAAGAATTGGAGTGTGCACAAAACATTCTAGTCCAAGAATTTTAGGTCTTAAAAGAATTCATTTCACTTCCTGTTTAATTTTGTTTACACATTACAGAAGAGAGAAAACTGATGATCTGGGTAGAGAGGAACAAGACAAATATATCAGTTACAAAGAACAGCTCAACCATTGCAATCCTGTCAAGAAACTGTCTATGATATGTGCATGTCAGTTAAAAACATTCAACCTTAAACAGATTTGAGGTAAAATTCAGTTTGGCTGACATCATCATTTCTTGTTTTACCTTAGAAGTGAGACAGTACTTTGTTCTCTCATTCCCAGGAAAACTATCAGATACCAAGAACTTTCCTTCTCCCAAGATCCTAACTCCCTCTTCTGCAGTGTAGGAAACAAGGTCACCTGACCTCACAACCTTCAACAAATTTTTGAAAAACCAGAATCCATTTATCATTGCAGAAATTGTTCCAAAACCAAAACCATGGGAAAAAAAGTGTTCAAATCTTGAAAATGGAAGTTATATGTACCTCAGTGACAGAATCTTTTGCTGGTTTTGCAATTTCTTTAACCAAGCACTCAGCAATTGGGGACTTGTGCTCTTTTAGGATAGCAGCTGCCTTGTGCAGAAGCTCTGCTCTCTTCCATAGTGGGGTTTTAGCCCAAGACTTCTGTGCATTTTTTGCTAATTCCATCACTTTGTTCACCTCTTCTTGAGTACAAGCTAAACCCAAAAATAACAAGTTCAAGAATCACAAAAAAACACAAATTTGGAAATTAAGTTTTCAAATTTTGTACCTTGAACCTTGTACTGGGTATTTCTAGTTGTGGGGTTGATAATAGCAACAGTTTTTCCAGAAGAAGATTTCTTCCATTCCCCATCAGAGTAGTATTTGTACACTTCTCCATCAAATATGTCTGCAAACACTCCACTCCCTGCCATTTATGTATCCTACAAGAAAACAGAGTAGAGCAACCCAGCAGCAAAGAAAGAAGCAAATAACAAGTATAAATCACACCACACCAACTTTTTTCAATGGCTCCCCTTTGTTTAGCTAATGTAACAGAGGAGAGGAGAGTAGCAAGAGAGTGTGAGAAAGAAGAATTTGTAGCCTGGCTTTTAAGATTTTTGTGTAAAAGGCTTTTAATATGGATATATATAAGGAGAAGGTGAGCCACATTTAGTATTTTGGTGGTTGGTAGTAAGTAAAGGGAAGAATGACCAGTAATTTGGACCTCAAAATACTTTACCCTCAACTACTGCCCTTCCGAATCTTGATCACTTAATATCAAAATTACCGAATAATTTCGATAAAAAAAAATTGTAGTTAATAATATTGTTGCTTAAATCCTCCTATATATTTCCTCTAAATATAATTTATATTAGTTGAAAGAAAAAAGTTTGACTCCGAAGTTTTCATACGTACTCTTTTTCGATTGTTGCTAAAGACTCGCCTCTTGAGTCTATTTTTGCTTTTGATTGTTTCCGATATAAGTATGTAATCTTTCATTTTTACTGACTCTCAAAATGGGATGACATACCTACCAATCCACTGCCAAACTGATAGATTCATCGTAGTTGCTAGAGTTTGGGAACTTCCAATCTAGATATCTTGATAAGGGTATGTACTATATGTTCTAGATGTGGCCGGTGATATTTTTTGGATTTATGGCCATCTCTTTCTCTTCTTTTTTCTCTTCGAACGATTGATTTATGGGCATCTTCATTACAAAACCTTGTGGTTGTGATCTTTTGGTATGACTGACCATACTCTCTATGAGTTATGACTACCATTCTACATAAAATGTTGTGCCTCAAATCCTCATCGCCACCAATTGGTTGAGATTTATATTATAGAGAATGAAAACGATGCATATAACATTCTGTTACATTTTTTTTTACTCTTATATACTGTGCACAATAAAATGTTTAACCTCTTTAGGAATAATATCCAAGACTTTCATTGCTGAACATTGGCAAAAATGTTTAAATTATATACTCGAATAAAATTAATTAAATATAAGTATAGTTAAGGAGTTAATATTGACGCATAACTAAAAAAATATTTATAAATTACCTAGTGAATAACTTTTTTTAGGTTTAGAAAATAATAAATCGTCCAAGAAAATGAAGTATGGACCTAATTAAGACAGATTTAACAAATATAAGGGTTAATTAGGTATTCTGTAAGAGTTTAGTTGAGAAAAAATAATAAATATAGGGACGAAAAAGATCGTTAATGAAAAAAAGGGTACTATGGTATTAGTAAGTCGGAAGGCGGTAGACCTTACAAAGTCTCTACAACTGTGTCAACATCTGAAAACTCTCTGAAACCAAAAATCCCTCTCCAAATCGTGGAATCAGTAATCATGGTGCATCCACAAATTCATCAAATCTTCGTCCAATCCCCAATTTCCCAAACCCTAACCCTAACCTTACACCCCACACAATCCGTCACTCTCCAAGACCTCAAGCTCTCTCTTTTCCCCAATCTCAGAAACCCTTCCTCTCTCTATTTCTCTTTCAATTCCAAACCCCTTCATGACTCCACCCATATCCCAAATCCCAAAATCCCCCATCTCTCCACTCTCACCTTGCTCCCTCGCCTCCTTGGCGGCGGTGGCGATGGCGGAGCAACCGGTGCCGAGTCTCGCGACTGCTATCTCAACATGTACGCCGAGAAAAAGCCTGACAAAGTGGATCCCAACGAGCAACGTCTGTCTAGATGGCTTAACTGCGCACTTTCCAACGAGCCCTTGATCCAGCCCTGCGTGATTGACCGATTAGGTAATATTTTCAATAAGGAACCGTTAGTTGAGGCTTTGCTTGGTAAGAAATTACCCAAGGAGTTTGGGTATATAAAAGGGTTGAAGGATATGATTAATGTCAAATTAGAAGCTATTAAAGATGAGGAATCCGGTGGGGAGGCCCGTTATCAGTGCCCAATAGCGGGACTTGAGTTTAATGGCAAGTATAGGTTTTTTGCTTTGAGGAAATGTGGGCATGTGCTGAGTGCTAAGGCCTTGAAGGAGGTGAAGTCATCAGCGTGTTTAGTTTGTTACAAGGAGTTTCATGAGAGTGATAAGTTTCCAATCAATGGAAGCGAGGAGGAGGTTGCAGTTTTGAGAGAGAGGATGGAGGAGGAGAGAGCAAGAGTAGCAAAAGATGCCAAGAAGACAAAGAAGATGAAAAATGAGGAAGTAGGTGTTGCAGTTGTCAATGGAGGGGAGAATGGGTTTGATACTGGACGTTTGAGCGGTAAAAAGCATGGGATTGGTGCTGATGCTAAGACAGTGGACATGACTGTTAGTGGAAAAGTGACAGGTAATGGGAAGATTGAGAATGTGAAGGGTGTGAGTAATGGTGTTGGCGCAGTGAAGCGATTTAAGGCAGGGGATATGGCGCCTCCTAATGCAACTAAGGAGGTGTATGCATCATTATTTACTTCATCAAAGAAATCAAATTTTAAGGAGACTTATAGTTGTAGGTCTCTGCCACTTGGTAGGAATTGATTGTTGAAGGCTGTTGAGGGCATATCATCAGGTCCATGGTATGATGTTTTTATTTTTGTCTTGTTATGACTTATGTAAAAGAAAGCATTGAGATTGGGGGCTTGCATGCCCTTGTGTTTTCTTATTGCTTCACTGCCAAATCAAATTTGCTATGTAAAATCGTGGTTTTAATCTATAAAGTATTGCGTATATTTTGGTTTCATAATTGGATCAAACGTTATATCAGTTGCTGAAATCACTTAGTTGTCGGAAGATAAAACTAGAGATATCTGGAGTTTTACATTTAGTATACTTTGATGCCTTTGCTTGAGATGTTCCCTGTGTTTGTGGCTGTGCTTTATATCAGAGGATGTATTGATGTAAGAGTAAAAAAAAACTATTGATAACTGGTTTCTTAGTTCATATGCTATGGTTTTGATAAAAAAAATTGCTCATGTTTGATGGAAAGAGACTTTTGTAGTGACCTTTGAAGTGGGAATCAATGCTTTAGCTGAGTAGTTTATTCCCTGATGTGCTGAGAAACTAACATGGGAGCCTTTGCAGGGTGGCTTAATGCTGGAATAGATGTTTATTAATTTTCTATATAGGTAGGCTAATGATAAAAGTTTGCAGGCACTTGAAAATGGCATGTCCGTAAATGTTAACAAAGCCATCGTAATTTTATGATTAGCCTGCAAAACGTGTTGGTATGCTTTAGTTCCAAAATTTGTTTTGCAGGCTGCAATCATTGATGATGACTTCGGTGGTGATTTATGTGTTATGGGAAGCACTAGCTCATGGACCAGTGCTTTTCAGTGACTTAGGTGAGTATGAAGTTCCTGAGTCTTTCCTGTCTGTTCATTGCTGCAAGCTAGGCCTATTTGCTATGTAGTCGATACTTTTTTCTGTGAGGATGGTGTAATTGATAGTTATACATTTGCCTGACCAAACATGATTTGCAAGAGCAGAGATGTTACAGTCTCTTTGTTTGGTTGTCATAGACGTGCATTATTAGTGTTGTTCTTTTTAGCATCTGTGATTACTTGAATTTGGTATGAAGAATATTGACCTTCTTTTCAAAGAAAAAAGAAAGAACTGGGCATGTGTGCATAAAACTTCTATTGCACTGTGATAAACTCAAACAGATCCATCAGGGTAAAGGTCTCGATTTAAATTTATAAGGAATGAATAATACTTGTTACAGACTACCAAGGACAGATTAACTAAAAACTGGGTAACAGAATACCACTGTCAAGTTCACAGTAGTCATTCTTGCGAAGTTCCGTCAGCACCTTCATCCACACACCCTTGCCACGAGTCCGGAAAGGAGGGCTCAGACTGCGAACGAACCAGTTCTTCTTCTCCACCATATGGCCCTTCCTTTCTGAACCTCAACTCACCAAATGGGAAAGCTAGTCTTCTCCCAAAACAGCTTCCTACTTGATTCAAGTATCCCAGGAGTCAAAACCTCCACCTCCACAACCTTGAGATAAAATGGAAATATTTCCGCGTAAAAAAAACACTGCAGTTAAAGCCGATAAATCACTGCTATACTTCCGCAAAGTCATAAGATATGAAATCTAACAGCATAGAATCAATATCATGAGATGATGCTGTTCTGAGTAGTAAGCGATACCCATAAAGAGTGATTGCTGCAGTGCACTGTCCGCCCACAGTGTTCAGCTGAAGTGGTCTTCAATTCAAAAAGCTGAACTTCTGATAGAAGCAATCAAACCCAGATGGTGCTGAAGCAGGTATGTATCAGAGTCGTATATCAAGCTTGATTTGAGAGATGGAAACAATCATGTGAATTCGGGAAGGTTGATCTTGGGCCAACATCATTAATGATTGTGAGATTGCGCCATCAGGAAGCTAAGTGCTTTCATGCTGAATCGGAGGAAATATGTGTGGGGCTCAGATCCATGATAGGACTTGACAAATGAAGTGCTCGCATGAATGAGTGATGGCATCTGCCAATGTAGTTCCACCTGATAAGCACTTGAGTTATATGTGGTGAGGAAGACTTTTGTTGTGCTGCTCCTGTTCTCAGACACAACAATGGCTAGGATGGTCACAACACCATTTCTGCAGTTGATTTTTCCAATCTTGTGTTTCCCTTCTTTTTGCCTTCATTTTCTTAAGTGCTTGGGTAGGATACAAACAACCTTGTTCCACAGTTGCTCCACTACCAGTAGTCTCCACAAGAACAAGCCCCATCTTGAAAATGATGGTAACGAATTGGATCTCTAATCACAAAAGTCCTATTCTCCACCTTTGCTAAGAGTTTTGCAAATTGATGACAGTCTCCGCATATTCTGAGGTTTTTCCTGACCCTAATAGTCTGCCCCATGGGCAAACTCATCAATCCAAACACAAGTGCCAGTTTCTCACTGTGGAATCGTAGGGAGTCTTCCATCTGTTCCCCCTCCAGATCATGCAGCACGAAATTTGTATCTGGAATGTAACCCAGTCCCATAAGTTTATGGATTAACTGGTTCAGCTTTTTGTTTATCTCATTGATTTGTGGATGCGAGTTGTCCCCTATAATGAAAGCGTGAATCTGATTATTCACTTCAATCCAGCTGCACCCAGGTTCTTTCCTAATTCCCTTATCATTCATGATCCTCCTAACTTGAGCAACATCTTCCCACCTTTGGGTATTTGCATATATATTAGACAGCAGCACATAGGTACCTGCATCCTCAGGGTCCAAGTTTAGAACTTGTTTGGCAGCGTGTATCGCTAGGTCCACATTTCGGTGAACCCTGCATGCGTTAAGCAAAGATCTCCATGTGACAGCATCTGGTTGACAATCCATTTCATTTATCAACCCAACTGCTTCGCCAAGCTTCCCTGCTCTGCCAAGAAGATCAATCATGCAACCATAGTGTTCCCTTCCTGGATCAATTCCAAAAAGTTCTCTCATTGACTGAAAATAGTACAAGCCATCCTCCACTAGCCCTGCGTGGCTGCAAGCAAACAGAACCCCAAGAACTGTTATGTAATTAGGTTTAATACCTGAAACTTTCATGGACTCAAACAACCTGAGTGCTTCCCTGCTGTAACCATTCTGCGCCAGCCCTGCAATCATGGTGCTCCATGAGATGACATCCTTCTCCACCATCCTAGTGAAAACAGATTTTGCATCTTCCAAGCTTCCACATTTACAGTACATATCAAGGAGGGCATTGTTGAGTATCAAGTCCTGATCATATTTCAATACATGAGTGTGGACTTGCCTCCCTAATTCTAGCAAGGATATTACAGTACAGGCTCTCAAGACACTGGTCAGCGTCGGTTGATGAGCTAAAAACCCAGCTCTCTTCATGGCCTTGAATAGATTCAGAGCTTCATCTCCATCATTGTTTTGAGCAAATGCAGCAATGATGGAGTTCCAAACAATCAAATCCTGTGTGGGCATCTCATTGAAGACGAGCAATGCATTTTGCAAGTGGCCCCCTTTCGAGTAAACATCAACGAGAGCACTTCTAACAAAGACATCGGAGTCTAAGCCACACTTGATGATGCTACAGTGGAGCTGGGAAAGAATAGATGAGCCATGGCATGCTCTCAAAACAGAGGAGTACGTGAACATGTTAGGGGTGACACCTTGTCTAAGCATGAGAGTGAGAGAGTTGAGGGCTTTGTCATGAAGTTTGGCATTGGTGTAAGCTGAGATGATGGTTGTCCAAGAAACAACATTTGGGTAGGGCATTTGGTCCAACAATGCCTGTGCTTCCACTAACATGTTGGATTTCACATAGAAGTTTAGTAAATTGTTGACGAGGAATGTTGGAGGTTGGTAGTGGAAGGGATTAGAGAAGAGGTGTGCATGGAGGTGTTTGGCCTGAGAAATGGCACGATGAGCCAAGAAGCACTTGATGAGGTGAGAATAGGAAAGATCATCAGCCCAGATGTGGAAGGAGTTCATGGCATCTAAGGCAATCATGGCTCTGGGAATGTCACCTTGATAGCAAAATTTAGAAAAATCATGGATTAAGGAGGAGGGGTTAGGGTTGGTTGCAAGAGAGTTGTGGGGGACAGCCAGGAAAGAAGCTGATTCCTTGTTCACTGTCTGCCACTCAACTTCCCTTAGTATTTTGAACCTCTCATTCAATGTTACAAAACCAGCTTCAGGTGAGACAATACCATAAGTTCCAGCTTTATGGAGAAGGAGCATACTGCCACCCGTATCAGGGCCATGGACCTTTCCAGTTAGCAGCAGATGAAGTGGCATGAAAAGTGATTTCCCCTGCAACAACATACAACATAAAAATGAATACTACACCCACTTTAAACTGAAAAAAAAATCTAATAGCAAAGTACCAGAATTAATATTATTTTTCCACAGAAGACGAGAGATCACAATCCTACAAAAGCATTCTTCTATAAATCTAGTTTACAACACCTGCAGCTGTAGAGATTCTCCCAAATTCTTGACCCATTTCTGCCACCCAGAGTAACCTTCTTCCAGAGCAGTGAGCAGTTCACCACTGTCATATGCAGTTAACAGCTTGGATGCAACTTTGGGAAGGCTCTCATCCATCATAGTCTTACTTTCATGACTGCTGACAGGGTGGATAAACTTTGGTTAGCTATACCTAGTATGAAACAGTAAAGCTAACTGCTGATAATGAACTCGGAAATGTAATGCACAACCCCATACTCAATTACACTTTAAAAACTACCATGATGAATCATAGACAATAAGTCCGTACAGTCAAAATTGTAAAATGTAAAACATTCAAGTGGCTCTGTCGAAATAAACAACACTATCATGAATTGCACTATGAAGTACAGACAGTCTAGGGAATCATGGATCACAGACGTATTTTGAAAACTTTCCAGACAAGTATGTAGGCCAAAGTTAAAAAGTAAGTTGACAAGTCAAGCAAAGCTCCTATTCAGCAATCAAAGATAGTTGGGCTAGAAAACTTAAATTTCTAAGACTTAAAGCTCAAGAATCACCTTATCAAAGTAGCAGGTAAAGGATAAGACAGCAAATCTGAGAGCACTTCCTCCGCATCAGTTACCAATGCAATCCCATCCTTTAGCAGTTGAACTGCCTCCTGTTTGCAACAGATTGTCATAAGTTGTCTCGCATACTTTTCTATAGATGATAACAGACGGAAATCCCATAGAAGTGAAATCATAAGGAATGGGGTACAAAAGTTAAGACATCCCCTGTAGGTGAGCATGGGCATCAGTTCTCCAGATCTTAGCAAGGATTAGTTTTTTTTTCCAATAATAGATTAGTTTCTAAAATCACTTTTCTTCCTATGTCTGTGAATCTCTCATGCATCGCTACGTGTAAATAACCTCAACCATAACAACTGATCAAACACCACTTTGACATGAAATTCTGCCGTGAAAAAGAACTGAAACCGCACACAACCTTAGTCAAGGCCATCTTGCAGCTAATACAATCAATAAAATTTCATTTCTGGAAACATTACAAATGCAAGATGGCAACTCAATCTGTTTGTCATGTGAGAAAAAGTCTTACATCTATAAATGGTCCTTCCGACTCCAGAAGGATCCCAGTGCTCTTCCAGCGTTCGCCAATAAGCTTCATCAACTTCTCAGAAGGTAGTGTCCTCAAATGCTGACCGTTCCTCTCCCTTTTAGTTCGTGAATCCATTTCACAGAGCAAAAGCAAAAATTTAAGTCAGTAATATGCTAATTGCTAAAGCAGTGCTTTCAAGCGTCCAAAAGGCGAACGAACAGATTTTTGAAGGGGGCAAGTATTTTAGGCCAGATTTGTAGAAAAAAGCTTCCTGAGGACATGTAACTTAATCGAGCAATACAAGCCAAAGCTACAAGTCTCAACATTTAGCAGCTAAAATGACATGATTACCTCAACTCTGTAGACACAAAAGCAGCACGGCTACTGTCAACGCGACCAATTGCGAATCTATCAGCTGTGAAGTATATTACAAACATTGAGTAAGCTAAAATTTTGAAGCATACCCAACAAAGAGTATGAAAAAAGCCTAGGGAAAACGTTAACTGAAGAGGGCAGTTTAGGGCACCACCTACATGAAGATTGCCGGCCGGGGAAGGAGCAAACCGGACCGAAACTTGTGCTCCTTTCTCATCAACAGCAGAGACAGACAGGTGTCTCCTCCCCCCAAATATTGAAGGGGCAACCCCCATCCTCATCCTCATTCTCATCCATGACGTCTCTGCTCCTGTGATAATACCGGCAATTTGTCTCTCTAATCCGCAGCGGCGGATCATCTCTGGATAAAACTAGATCGTCTTTAAAATTTCAGTTCTTCGCTGTACCAACATACATACATCATAGAGTACTTCTCGTTGTTGCCAACGTCGTTTATGACACCTAAATAATTTTCAGTATGATAAATAACGACCTTACAATTTCCAAAAGCTTCCATTTCAATCCTTAACTTTTTAAATTTGCAAAATCAATCTTTATTTTCTAAAAATTGCAATTTACCGGTTTCGTGATTAAAAAATTAAAAGATCTATAAAAAATTGAAAAGATTATAAAAAGTGGAAGAAAATATAGTCTATATAAAAAAATGTTTACTTTTCTTTTGAAATTTCTTTCGATTTTTTCATTTCTTTTTTTCAGTCACACCACTCTATCATACTATTAGTTATGTTTTTCTACGTTAATAATATTTTATATTTTATTAATTTTTTATCACTAAAATGAAAAATAAATACAATAAATTATAAAATTTAACATTACCCTATTGATTCTTTTTTATTTCTCATTCCGCTAAAAAAACAAAAAAAATGCCCTTCTATTTTTTTTTAATCTATCATAATAATTCTTAGTGTTTTATAAATTATAATAATTTATTATATTTAGTCATTATGTTTTTAGATTGGTACGCGAAAAGTAAATGTTATTAATTTTATATTAATCTAATAAATTATCTAAAAATATGAAAACTTAAAAATTAGTACATTAAAATTAAAATTCTACGTTAATTTATTTTTTTTTGGCGAAAAATGAGATATGAATAAGATTAAACGGTGACGTTTAATAACGAGAGAAAAAAAAATCGTTATAGTTCTAATCTCAACTTTTTAAACGGATAATAAAAGTAAAAAATATAAAAAATTATGAAATTTAGAAGCTCTTAGAAAACTAGGCAATCTAATCTTTTTTGTTGAGTTCATATCTACTAGTGTTCAACTGTTCATAAGTTTCTATAATATTCACAGAGGAAATGGAAAGGGAAAATGCCAAAAACGGTACCTGTACGTTGGGCTATCGACTAATTTGGCACCTCTACCTTTTTTTGGTTTTAAAAGGTACTCGTACGCAACTAATTGATCACATTTGGTACCTGCGGCCGTTTCCGTCACCAATCTGCCGTTATCTTGTCTACGTGGCATGCCACGTCATCCATTTAGACTGACATCGCTGACATGGCACGCCACGTAGACGGATCCGACCCGAATCGTTTGTGGGTGGGTCGGGTAGGATTAAAAGAACAGCAAACGACGTCGTTTGCATTGTTCCCATCTAAGTGAAAACCCGCGTCAATTTTTTTCCCATCTCCCTCATTCATCCAACACTTCCCTTCTCTCAAACCAACCTAACCCTAAATTCCCCCATCAAAATCCACGCTTTCCTTCCTTTTAAGTCGCCACTCTCCCAATCGTGAGGTCGCAGTGCAAGACGGAGGAGGTGGAGCCTGGGAAGTTTAATCGGAAGTGCGAGAAGACGGAAGAGGTCCTCCGCGACTGTCTCGGAAAGTAAATAAACTAAATCCCTTATCTTGCCTTTTTCCTATCGTCTGAGATTGTTCTTTTTTTCCTGTTTGTTTACCGGGAAACTGGGTGTAATGTTATGCAATTTCATGTTTTTGTTGTTTTTTTTGGTTTGTGATGTGGTTCTCTGTTCAATTAGGGTGAATGCAATTTGTTTTTGTTTGTTTTTTTTGGAAGGAGTAGATGATAGGATGAATGCAATTTGTGAGGTTATAACACTAGTATGACTATCAATTTGGTTTGGGGACAACATTTAATAGGTTGGATGTGAAAAGTTTGGGGAATTGACCCTGTTATCATGACTTGTAGGAGCTGCGAACCTAATAGTAAGATGCTGACATGATTTGAGCTTTTTGTGAAGGTTGCTTCCATTTGGATGTCGACATGACTTATAGGGAATTGACCCTGTTATCATGACTGTTGTGTTCCTTGTAATTTCTTTTAAATTTAGGATGTCGACAAATTCTTCATCATCGATTTGTAGTAGTCAACGTCGTGAACATAGACGTAGTGGAGTGTTGACGTCGCTTGGGAAACAAAAGCCAACACTAGATTACGAGCCTCCAATATATTGTAAGTGTGGATATGTTGCAGCAAGGTGGATATCATGGACGGACAAACATCCAGGTATGCGATTTTACAAGTGTGCTGGGTTTGATGGACATGGTGGTTGTGGATTCTACAAATGGCATGATGAACCAGTAACAGGTTGGGTTCGTGAAGTGATAATAGAGTTGAAGAATCGGGAGAAAGAAATGGCTGAAAGAATGGCCGATTTTGAAGCAAAGAATGATGACTATAGGTCTAATGTAAGCAATGTTGTTGATACTGAGATCAAGTGTGTGCTAGATGAGGTTAGGTCTGTTAGAGTAGTAGTCAATCAAACAATTAGGCTACTGAAAATGATATTGATAGTTATAGTTTGTGCTATTGTGTGGTTTAGTATTAGTAGGGTATGATTTTCAATGTATTTGTTGTATTTAAAGACAATGTTATATTTATGTTGTTGAGGCATTCGCTGCTGTCCAGTAATTCAAGCATATGACCTTGCAATTCTTCACATTTTAATGGATGCTTTCAACATTATGATATTTCTTTACTCTATTTTGCTTCCCTCTCGTATAAGAGAGTAACACTGCTATATGTAACTAGGAGAATAAAGTTGCCACTCAACCTTTGGCTTATGGCATTTTAATTTAGCTGCTAGCATATTGAAAACATCAAATTTTTAAGACATAAACACAAACCGTGGCTATTTTTAACACATTGAAAACTACAAAATAAATTTACCACGGCTATATGTGCTACTAAACATAATATTAATGACATGTAAAAACACACAACCTTATATAAAATAAGTCAATCCTTAAACAATTATTAAACACATTGACGGAAAATTCCAAACGCATTCAAGGACCGGATACGAACGCATCAATTTTTGACAATACTTAGATACAAACTTCAATAATTCGTAAACACATTCTATTGTCTAGAAGTTGCAGCTGCACCAGATGCTAGCCGTTTGGCTTTGCTCTTGCTTCTTACAGGGACATCAATGACCCTTTGTCGAGGAGTATTAGGCTGCAAAGTATGAACATTTAGCCAAAAAATGAGTCTACATGTACGTTATACCAAATTACACCAAAATAGGAATCGGAACCTCACTCACATCATAACAGGTCCATCCCGATGCTGCAACAAAACAGCCCAAACCGCTTGGAACCTTACCCTTTCTTCTGTCAGACTTCTTCCTCCCTGTAGAAGTGCCACACGTTTGTCGTAGTTCTTGCAACAGAACTTGAGTTCTGTGTGCAGCAGGTAAGGGAACGGGTGCTGGTTGTGAAGCTGGTTGTGAAGCTGGTTGTGAAGCTGATTGTGAAGCTGATAGTTGCGAGTCTGGTGTAATAAATCGCTGCAATTTTTTATCCATATGGTCACACATTAAAAGCAAGAAAAAGTATCATATAAGGAGAGTAAAAATGAAAAATAACAAAAAACAACCTTGCTGGTAGGATTGAGTACACAGGTGTTTTTTCGGTGGCCTTCCATTTTGCAAAATGAGCAAACAGTTCTCCTTCTTTGCACTATATTGTTCTGATCCGCTATCTGCACTTATAATGTTAGGTTACTAATTACTAATTACCAATAGTTATAATTTTCACTCATTAAGAAGAGAAAATATGTGATTAAATAGAAAGAATATGTACTTCATTAGTGCTAGCAGCTTCAGCAGCCTCCACATGTGCTCCAGCAGCCTGCATATCTACTCCATCAGCCTCCACATGTGCTCCAGCAGCCTGCATATCTGCTCCAGCAGCCTGCATCTCATTATCCATAGGCGCTCCACCAGCCTGCATATCTGATCCACTAGCCTGCATATCATCATCCACTGGTTATAATTGCATCATCTAAATATACCCATAATTACACAATTTTTTTTTTACCTTAGCTGGGCAAGTGTTGGATATGTGTCCATATTGCCGGCAGAATGTGCACGACATCTTCCTTCCCTTTCTGCTCATTTTCGTCCCACCAATTGCCGGCTCCCAAGGTTCTCTTCTTCTTAATTTCTTTGGTCTTCCAGGAAATTTGGTAAAAGAAGGTGGCTTAATTGGAGTAACAGCTAGCCTTGGCCAAAATCTCATACAATGCACAGGCTTGATTGGGTCCATATAAGCCATCTCAAACATCTCCTGAGTATACCACTTAGAAACAAACCCTCTAACATCTAAAGTGTTTGTCTCATTTACAATCACACAAACTGCATGCGCACAAGGTATACCATTTAATTCCCACATCCTACATGTGCATGTAGATTTCTCCAAGCTAACAATCCAACTAGTATCCTCGTCTAGATGTACTTCAAACCCATCATCACCGTTACTATCCACATGATAGTTAAGACTTTCTTCAATGTTAGCATTGATTTTTTTCCATATGTTAGGCCCGAAGCCATCCTTGAACTTACCTACAAACACCTTCCTCTCTTTGAATCTCTTGAATACCAACTTCCTTATAGTCTCAAATAGCTTAACTATACTTTTATACCTAGACTCAATGATTAAGCTATTGAATGACTCACTCATGTTGTTATCAACTATATCAGAACAAGGAGAGGTATCTTGAAATGCTTTACACCAAAGAGTGGGAGACACCTCCAAAAAATCATTCATCGCAATTGTGGACATACCTCCTAAAATTTCAAGCTCATCAAGGAATTCATCGGGAGTGGATGCTTTGCAAGTCACCCAAAATTGACGATGAAGATCATCACTGCAATGTTGTTTCCTCCATTTTGCAAAGATGTGCCTAGCACATCTTCGATGAACTGCTGATGGCATCAATTCACCAATTGCTAAAATCAATCCCTACAATTGAGAGGAAAACGAGTCAACAAGTAATATATAGGTGAATGTAACAAATTATTAATGCAAATTGAACAAGGAATGAAGTACCTTCTGTTGGTCTGACATAAATGTGTATCCTCCTCCTCGCGCGATATTAGGGGCACCATCTGAAGCATACACGTAGTTCCCAGCAGCAATATCCAAATCTACCATTAACAATTCAAGAAACCATTTCCAGGTTTCTTTGTCTTCATAACCCACAACAGCCCATGCTATTGGGTAGATCTGGTCATTGGCATCCCTACCTATTGCAGTAAGAATTTCACCTTTAAATGGTCCTTTAAGAAAGCAACCATCTACCCCTATAATCTTCCTGCAAGCGGTATTAAATCCCTTCCTAACACCAGCGAAGCACACGTACATCCTCTTGAATACACCATCTGGTGCCTCTAAAACCACAGTACTCCCAGGATTACTTCTATTTAGTTCTGCCACGTAATCCTCCAACCTAGCAAACTCTTTCAAAGGATCACCGATATAATGCTCAATCACCTTCATCTTAGCATGCCTGCACAGTCCTTTAGACACACTAATCTTTGTTTGATCCTTGAAATGATCTCTCATTTCAACTAGGGTAAGCTTCAAGGTAAGTCTCCTAAGGCGATGAATGAACCAATCGGCCAAAATCTTGTAATTCAGACAAGATATGTGGTGCTGTTTTTGGCAACTGTGCTGTCCAAAATATGTCTTCACCATCCATTGCCTACTCCTACCATCAATTGAGCACAAAATTCTCCACTCACACTCACTCTGCTTACAAACAGCCCTGCACCTTTTTTTCTCATTCTGAATGAATCTCACATCTCTCCTAAAGTGTATTGCATGGCTAATCACAACTTTCATAAACACACTCTTATTTGGAAAGACCATACAAACAGCAAATTGAGGAATTTGTTCACCTTGTTTGAACCGAGGCCGGGTATGTTTAATTCTCACTGCATGTTCAGCCTCACTCCCACTACTTGATGTCAAGAAACTGTCTTCTGACCCGCTATCAAAAGACGCATCATTGCTCTCCTCAGCAACTTCAGCTTCAGTAGGTTGTACATGTGCTCTTTTTCTCATTTCCCTCCTTAACTCTTCCACAAACTCTTCATTCCCGCCAATATTTCCCTCCTCTCTCTCCACCCGTGGGCCACCTACATCTCCCTCTTCTCTTTCCAACCGTGGTCCACTTACATCAACTTTCTTTTGTCTCCTACTTTTGAATTTTGTTTTCTTTTCCCGATGCGACAAAAACTCTTCCTCCTCATCAACAGACAAATAAGGACAATCTACCCAATAGTCATTTCCAACTTCATCATTATCATCACACTCATAGTCAATATCTTGTAATTCAGACACATATCCATCATATTCATCACATTCAGCAATCACATTTTTTCCCTTATTAGACCCACTAGTCCCACCTAGTCTAACTCCATGGTCTGATATCCCAAGATTTTCACACAAGGTCTTGGGATTTTCGGCACCAAAATATGGATGTGTTACATCATTATGCTCAACATATATATGCACTACATTATTCTCAAGAGCATATCTAATGAACCGCACAAATGAATTATCATCACAGAAACTATTCAAAGTTTCTCTTAATCCTGCTCCATTAGAATGTTCATCATCATACCATACTTTACCTATGTTCTTATATCCAAATGCAGCACATCTTTCTAATATAGTAAAAAAAGATACCTTATCCGGATCAATAATATCTTCAATCATTTTTCCACCAATATAGAACCACTGGCTAACTGTTCGGACTATTTTTCCCCCAATATGGAAAGTAAGATTTGTCATCTGCACATACCAACAAACAAACACAAAAATAAAAGTCAATGGCCCGATTTTAAGAAAGCTATAAACAAATACACTAACGAGTACAAGTACCATTTAACAAAGCTATAAACAAATACAAGTACCATTTTAAAAAATAGAACGTATAAGGCCCTACCACCAAGAATCGGAATCAAACAAATAGGGAAGCATGGACCACTAATTTAGAATAAAACATGGTGGACCCTTTTTGTAAAATGCATTTTCCCCTTCACATCCACTTCAAAGCAGACAACAGCACGACAATATTGAAAGCAACACACAACATTATTGTCGGCTTCTTCCACATCCAACATAAAAGAAAATAAACGGCAAAAAGGATATATTAGATTGCTATGGATTCACAAGCATTACTGTCGCTTCTTCCATTAAACACACGGCATTAATGTCACGATCGATTGGAAGAGTGGAGATTTTAAAGGTGAAGACAAAGCATTACTGTCACGATTGATGGGGGAATTGCAAATAAATATAACATAACTCGGATATAATAAAACAAATTGCAATAGAACAAATTGCTATTACCTCACGATTGGGAGAGTGGCGACTTAAAAGGAAGGAAAGCGTGGATTTTGATGGGGGAATTTAGGGTTAGGTTGGTTTGAGAGAAGGGAAGTGTTGGATGAATGAGGGAGATGGGAAAAAAATTGACGCGGGTTTTCACTTAGATGGGAACAATGCAAACGACGTCGTTTGCTGTTCTTTTAATCCTACCCGACCCACCCACAAACGATTCGGGTCGGATCCGTCTACGTGGCGTGCCATGTCAGCGATGTCAGTCTAAATGGATGACGTGGCATGCCACGTAGACAAGATAACGGCAGATTGGTGACGGAAACGGCCGCAGGTACCAAATGTGATCAATTAGTTGCGTACGAGTACCTTTTAAAACCAAAAAAAGGTAGAGGTGCCAAATTAGTCGATAGCCCAACGTACAGGTACCGTTTTTGGCATTTTCCCAAATGGAAATGGAAATGGAAATGAAGAAACCATCCTCCTCTTTCTCTTCTCATCTCATCAGAAAATTCAAACCCATCTTGCTCCTCCTCGTCCTTCTTCTTACTACGGTGCAGCAAGTCTCAGTCGTTGAAGCAGACGACTCGTTCTCAACGTCTTCAATCCTATCAAGATTCCAGCAATACCTCCAAATCAACACTGCCCAACCCAATCCCCAATATCAAGAATCCACCGATTTTCTCCTATCAGAAGCCAAAGCCATCGGCGTCGAAGCCCAATCCATCGAATTCGTGAAAGGGAAGCCGGTTGTCCTCCTCAAATGGCCTGGCTCCGACCCAACTCTTCCTTCCATCCTCCTCAACTCCCACACCGATGTTGTCCCCGTCGAGCACCTCAAATGGGACTATCCTCCCTTTGGTGCTCACCTCGATTCGCAAGGCCGCATCTTTGCCAGGGGATCCCAGGACATGAAATGCGTTGGAATTCAGTATTTGGAAGCCCTTCGCCGCTTGAAGGCTTCTGGGTTCCGTCCTCTTCGCTCCATTTACCTCTCTTTTGTGCCTGATGAGGAAATCGGTGGCCATGATGGTGCTGAGAAGTTCGCGGACTCTGATATCTTCAACACCATGAATGTTGGCATAGTCCTTGATGAAGGTAATGTCATGTTTTCCCTTTGTTAGTGTATACTTGCTTGTGTTTACTTTATCATGATGGTTATACTTATAATGAATGCTGAAGAGTTGGGTGAGAAAGTGTGTAATTGCTGATTGAGTTGATATTGCTACATTAGGGTTGGCCTCTCCAACTGAGAATTACAGGATGTTTTATGCGGAGAGAAGTCCTCGGTGGCTGGTGATTAAGGCCACTGGCGCTCCAGGTCATGGTGCGAAGCTATATGACAATAGTGCCGTGGAGAATCTTTTGAAAAGCATCGAGAGTGTGAGGAGGTTTCGTGCTTCTCAGTTTGATCTGGTGAAGTCTGGTTCCAAGGCTGAAGGAGAGGTCATCTCGGTTAACATGGTCTTTCTAAAGGCTGGCACCCCATCTCCAACCGTAACTACTAAAACCTTAACTAGAATTTTCAGTCTTCATATTAATTCTGTTTTTAGCTTATTTTCAATTTCAATACTCTTGCACCTGCAACAATACATACATTTTGTCCTCAAAATGGATGTATGTTGTGCACCACATCCTCATCCAAGTGTTTGCTACTCGTTGCATAGCTGTACCTCATCGTTCATCCTTTTCCTCCTTTTTGTCTCGCCTACCATATACATGTATTTCAGCCAACTTAACCTATTCTTCTTCTTTCTTTCCAGGGGTTTGTCATGAATTTGCAGCCATCGGAAGCAGAAGCAGGTTTTGATATTCGGGTTCCACCAACGGCTGATGCTGAGTCTCTGGACGGACGCATAGCAGTGGAATGGGCCCCTGCTTCGAGAAATATGACATTCCAGGTACTACTTGAAGTGTTGGGTATAAGCTAATTAGCTTGGGTGAATAGGTACTTGTTGAACAAACATGGTATGAGAAAGGGCAAGTCTAATGTCAAATATGTGCTCCTTTTGATAATTTTCAATTTTCACTATTATATTTAATTATGTGGTCATGTATAGCACTTCAAAAGGAGTCTTCTACCTCTTTCAGTTGCTCTAATGTGTTTAATTCTTGGGCAGTTTAAGCAGAAGGGTTCTATATACAATAAGTTTGGGAAGCCAAGCCTTACAAAGACTGACTCTTCTAACCCATGGTGGGCCCTGCTTGAAGATGCTGTAAGAAAAGCTGGTGGAAAACTTGGTTCGCCG
Organism: Viola odorata; assembly: GCA_963691705.1. Lineage (NCBI taxonomy): Eukaryota > Viridiplantae > Streptophyta > Magnoliopsida > Malpighiales > Violaceae > Viola > Viola odorata. The sequence goes on from OY829542.1 coordinate 58,534,417, forward strand.
GAGATCTTTCCTGCTTCAACTGATGCTCGTTACTTCAGGAACCTAGGCATACCAGCAATTGGCTTTTCTCCTATGGCAAACACACCTATCCTTCTTCATGATCACAATGAGGTGATTTCCTTCTTTTCTCTCTATTATATTAGGCCCAATATTTCATTAGTTCCGGAATTGGTTGGCCAGGTATCTTTTAAGGTAACTGCAGATTTGATATTTCCTTACTTAGGGTATAGCCAAGAGTGTGTTAAGTGACTGTAGGTGTGTGTGATCATGGTCATAAATGGGTTGTTTTTCCTGGTCCATCCTACTTCTTACTGTCAATGTTTGTGTACTTACCAATCATATTCACCGCCACACGCATGTCATCCCGGCTACCTTTGCAGCTTACCCAAACTGTCATAGATTCACCATTAGAAGAAAATAAAAAACAACTATTCAGTGATTCAGTGTGCTTCTGTATTTGTACTTTGTTGCAGTTCCTGAACCAAGACGAGTACCTGAAAGGCATTGACATGTATGAGTCAATTATTAGAGCTTATGCATCTTATGATCGTACAAGTAGTGAAGGCCACAAAGATGAGTTGTGAGGAAGCAGCGTTGATGTTCCCCATCCGTAAAGCCATATTCATGTAAGATTTTCACTTGTAAAATCATCATTGGCAAAAGAGCGAACTACTGGGGGTGAAAAGAAAGACAAAAGGCTACTTGGCACGTTGGTTCGGTACTACTACTCTGCTCAGGAGAATTAGAAGAAGACCTCGGCTGCTTATACATCTTTAGCTAGGTTGATGGGTTGTTAACCTAGGTGGTTAATTAGTCTTTTAATTTAAATTTCATTTCATTTCACAGTCTCAGGTTTTAAAAACAAATCATTCGCATCGCTATTGCGCACAAAGATGAAATATCGGATTACTCTATAATCAGTTATGTTGTAAGACACTTTTTAGTATTTTTGTTGTTGTTTGGTTTGTGCTGTCGTCATCTTATTGGTTTCTTTTTTATTTTTTTTACTAAAATATAAATTTATGAAGTATATTAAATAAATTTATAATATATTGTATACTTCATGCAACCAACTAAGATTAATAACGTCATGTGGCATGCAACTAACAAATGTTACTAAAATATAGATTTGTATAATATGGTATCTAAAACATAACACTTTATTTAATTTGGTCTATAAAATAGTGTCGCTTTATTTAATTTGGTCTTTTTCTGTATTACTTGACATATAACTTATATGTTAAGAATTAGATTAAATAAATTTATATTTAAAGTATTGAACTTTAGGACCAAAATTTTATTCAACCTTTTAATTTAGGGCTTGTTTCCGATGCCAAGTCAATTTCTAGGCATCAATTCCTAACCAATAACGACCCTTTGATTAAATCATATGTTAAAATGATTTAATTTACTTAAATATATATCTTTAAAATATAAAGTTATTTATTTATTTTGTATAAAATAGTTTTTTATACTTTTTTTTTAATTAAGGACTCGAGAATTTATTGGATTCTCCTCCTATTGTGTAAGAAGCACCACTAAATTATAAGTTCGTTGACTCATTGATTGTCAGTATTTATGATTTACTTTAATCTAATATAGATTTTAATTAATTTTATTCAACCGTAAAATAACATAAGTAGTTTATTTAGGTTATGCTACATTTTTCTTTAATTATCTATCTTTTTCTTATACTTTTTAGAGTTATGAAATGAAAATTTAAAATTATAGATTAAATTAAAGGATGTTATATATATTTTTTAGTTTTTAAATTATACAGGGTTTAATCTAAGGTTGTGAATCTCGTTCTAGTGAGCATTTCAATTTTGTCATTGGTATGAGATGATCAATCTTAGTCAAAATACCGATCTTGATTGACATCTCAGAATTTTATTTTATATATATATAATTACATATAAATTTACAAATATTTAATATACTCATGATATATTTTAGAACTAGAATGAGATATATTATTTGTATGTATATTTGATCGATATGACTAATATGAACCAATATAAACCAAAATAGTATAAGATACTCCCTCTGGTCCGAAATGTATGACTTCCTCGCATCCTAATATTCAGTAGGGAACGCATATCGAGGAGGTCGGATGACGCACTATTTGACCCCAAAAAATTCCGTACTTTTTTTCTAATTAACGTACTTCCGAGAAAAAATTCGGGGTAAAATTATCTCAAATAGTGACTGTTCCGGCCGTCTTAAGATACGTTCTGGAACAGTAAAAGCAAATGCTAAAACGTCATACATTTCGGACCGGAGGGAGGGAGTATTTTTTATTAAGAGAAATTAGTATCGGTATGAATTGATAACGTTAACGAAAAAAAAAACCCTCGCAGCAGGTTAAGGCTCCTCCTTGGACAAAACTGACCTCTACAAATTTTCAATATTTACGTACATACCCTTTCTTATATACTCAAGCTTTCTCCTTCCCCATCCTTCCCTATCAGTTTGCTTTGCAAAAGCAGACACTCTTTTCTCGTTCGGCGCCGTCGCAGCTTGTGATACCGCCGCATCATCGAAGCAGCTTCCCGATCCCGTACGCTCTCACCTTTCTTTTTTTTCCAATTTTCCTTTCAATTTTTATACTAGAAAACAATTCAGCAGCTCTCCTTTGTTTTGATAGATTGGTTGGCGTCTTTCACTATTTTAAGCGCTTCTATTATGTATTGGCTGGTGGTTTTTACTTCACCTTTGTTCTTTTCCTAACTGTAACCTTAGTTCAACTTTTGATGATAATCATTTCGCTTTCATGGATTAGTTTATTGGTAGCCTCTGGCACGTTTGTTCCAGATTCCTTTTCCTTGAGTTGTGCTATTGGAACTCTTTTGCAACTCGTATCTTTCAGCTGCAAATAATGAACTTTTATTGTGTTGGGTGTCTTTGATGCAGATTGTTACTGTCTGATCTGTTGCTTTTAGGTTGAAACAAAGATGTCGCGCTTCTGGACACAGGTTTGTGATATTTCCATATGCACTTTGGGTTTTATTGTTAGTTCTTGTTGTATTTGTTCTGAAACTATTTGTTCCCCCTGTCTGTTTTGCTATAGGGCGGAAGTGATTCTGAGGAGGAGGAGAGTGATTATGAACAAGAGCTTGGCGATGAGGAAGCTGGCGAGGTTCCTGCACAAGCTGGCCAAAGATATCTCACTGGTAATGATAGCGATAGCGATGCCTCTGATGATCAAAAGAGAGTTGTTAGGTCTGCCAAAGAAAAGCGTAATGAGGAGATGTTTGCTACGGTTGAACAGATGAAGAATCATATGAAGATTAATGACTGGGTCAGCTTGCAAGAAAGCTTTGATAAGTTAAATAAGCAACTGGAAAAAGTAATGCGGGTTACGGAAGCTGTGAAGGTTCCCCCTCTTTACATCAAGGCTCTGGCGATGTTGGAAGACTTCTTAAATGAAGCTTTGGCAAATAAGGAAGTCAAGAAGAAGATGAGCAGCAGCAATGCTAAAGCTTTGAATTCAATGAAGCAGAAACTGAAGAAAAACAATAAACAGTATGAGGATTTGATTGCCAAATTTCGGGAAAGTCCTGAGAGTGAAGAAGAACAAGAAAGAGAGGATGAGGCGGAATCTGAGGAAGAATCTGGTTCAGAGTTTGAAGAAGACCCTTCAAAGATCCAAATGTCTGATGAGGAGAATGATGGGGACAACCAGTCTGATGATGGTCCTTGGGAGAAGAGTAAGAACAAGAAAGATAAACTTATGGACAAGCAGTTTATGAAAGATCCCAGTGAAATTACATGGGATATAGTGAATAAAAAGTTTAAAGAAGTTGTGGCTGCTCGTGGTAGGCGGGGGACTGGAAGGTCTGAGCAGGTGGAGCAACTAACTTTCTTGACCAAGGTTGCGAAGACCCCTGCACAGAAACTAGAGATACTTTTTAGTCTAGTCTCCGCTCATTTTGATGTGAATCCTGGTCTGACTGGGCACATGCCTATAAGCATTTGGAAGAAATGTGTGCAAAATATGCTTTTTATACTGGATATTATCGTCCAGCATCGTAACATTGTTGTAGATGATTCTGTTGAGCCTGATGAGAATGAATCCCAGAAGGGAGCAGACTACAATGGAACTATTCGGGTTTGGGGAAACTTAGTCGCCTTTATTGAGAGGATAGATACTGAGTTCTTCAAGAGCTTGCAGTTTATTGATCCACACACACGTGAATATGGTGAAAGATTGCGTGATGAACCAATGTTTCTGGCTCTTGCTCAGAATGTTCAAGAGTATTTAGAGAACGTTGGAGATTTTAAAGCTGCAGCGAAAGTTGCCCTAAGGCGTGTTGAGCTGATATACTACAAGCCGCAAGAGGTTTATGATGCTGTGAGGAAGCTCGCTGAACAGGAAGATGGAGATAATGGTGAAAGGGCAGGTGGGGAGGTCAAGTTTGAGGAAAGTAGGGGCCCCTCAGCATTTGTTGTTACTCCCGAAATTGTGCCTCGGAAGCCTTCCTTTCCGGAGAGTAGCAGAACAATGATGGATGTCTTAGTCTCCCTCATTTACAAGTATGGAGATGAGCGGACCAAAGCGCGTGCGATGCTTTGCGACATTTGCCACCATGCTATTCTGGATGACTTCTCAACTGCTCGTGACTTACTATTGATGAGTCATCTCCAAGAAAATATTCAGCACATGGATGTTTCAAGTCAAATCCTTTTCAACAGGACAATGGCACAGCTCGGTTTGTGTGCATTCCGTGTTGGCCTGATTCCTGAGGGTCATAGTTGCCTTTCTGAACTGTATTCTGGTGGAAGAGTCAGGGAATTGCTTGCACAAGGTTTTTCTCATAGTCGTTTTCATGAAAAAACTCCTGAGCAGGTACATCTTCTGCTATTGGTTAGTTAACATGTCATGCTTTAACCCAACTCGAATAGATGACAAAAAGGTATATAAACATGTATTTATTAACCATTCATCCTTTTGTACCAAATTATAATTTTATGAGTTAATCATCTTATTCTGTTTCCTTTCCACTCTGTTAACATAGCCAGTGAGGTTTTTGTTTTGCCTCATAACATCGAATCTTTGAGCAAGGATGTGCCATAAAGGCCTCTTACATCACAAACCTATGATTTCATTGATGTCTTAAGTTGAAGTTTATTGAAAGTTTGCCTTGGGTTGTTTCAACTTTCAATCTACAGTATGTCTGATAAGTCTTTATTTTAGTTTTTGGGTCAGCACTATGCTCTGTATTGGAATCTCTTGCTTTCCTCCTATTGTTTACTTGCATTTGCATCTGTTAATCAACTCAACAGTAATTCTAGAAGATGTTTTTTTCTCTTTCCTGGGTTTGTGAATGGTATTCTGTTTCTGATCTGTGTTTAAATTCTCTTGCTTTCTGCGGCTCTGCCCATTGTTTGGACCTATTTATCTTATGTGTGTAAATCTCATCTGCTCAGAGAGTTTAAGGAGGTTCAAGATAGTCTTTGGTGGTTATATTACTATAACAGGGTTAAGTAAGCTCAGACAATGCAATGTTTTGTGCTTTTCTTGCATGTCTATCCAAAGGGATTCCTGTTTTGCATGCATCAGTGCCATGTAAGTTCTATTTTAGGTTGCATCTTTGTTCGAGGGTGTACTTACCGGTGTAAATTATTGGTGTGAACAGGAAAGACTGGAAAAGAGACGCCAGATGCCGTATCACATGCACATAAATCTTGAGCTTCTAGAGGCTGTCCATCTCATTTGTGCCATGCTGCTGGAGGTCCCGACAATGGCAGCCAATACCTACGAGGCTAAGCGCAAAGTCATTAGCAAGAACTTTAGACGGTTGCTTGAAGGTAGTGAGAGGCAAACTTTCATTGGTCCTCCTGAAACTGTTAGAGACCATGTAATGGCTGCTACTAGGGCCCTTGGCAAGGGTGACTTCCAGAAAGCGTTTGATGTGATAAAGTCAATGGATTTTTGGAGGCTCCTCAGAGATAGGGAGAGTGTTCTTGAGATGCTGAAACTAAAGATTAAGGAAGAGGCTCTGAGGACCTACCTTTTTACCTACTCCGCCTCTTATGATTCGCTTGGCGTGGACCAACTCACTAAAACGTTTGATCTCCAAGAAGCTCAGGTTCATAGCATTGTTAGTAAAATGATGATCAATGAGGAGTTTTATGCGAGTTGGGATCAGCCAACACGGTGCATTATCTTCCACCATATTGATCACACAAGGTTGCAAGCTTTGGCATTCCAGTTTACGGAGAAGCTGTCTATCCTTGCTGAAAGCAATGAAAGGGCAACCGAGGCAAGGTTTGGTGGTGGTGGTGGTTTGGATCTGCCCCCTAGACGCAGAGATAACCAGGATTATGCCAATAATGCCGGAGCAGGTGGTAGGTGGCAAGAGAATCTGTTTTTCACTCAGGGAAGGCAAGGGTCTGGACGCTCAGGACACGGTTATGGTGGTGGTGGGAGATCAAATGCGTCTGGGCAATCCGCCGGAGGTGGATATTCAAGGGGCCCGGGTAAGATGCGGGCAACAGGTGGGTATTCTGGAGGTTCAAGGTATCAAGATGCTGCAGTGAGGGGATCTCAGATGGATCCTTCGTCCCGCATGGTGAGCCTCAAGGGAATTCGTAATTAAGTTTGACAAATTTTGGACTTCTGTTTCGAACATGGAGGATGGAAATGCAAGTTATGGCTTGAGCCTAGCTTTTTGCTTTTGTTTAGTTAATAATCATGTAGGGGAAGTTGGATGCTAAATGAATTTGTCTGCTTCAGGTTCCATTACATCAGTTTTTTTTTTGCCCTACACCACCAAACCTTGGTTTCCTAGCTTTTTGCCTATGTTGTTTAGTGTTCCCGAAAAACATTTTTACTATATAATTTGTTTTTGTTTGTTTGTTTGAGGAAACTATAATAATTTGTTTTAAAAATATATGCTTAATGGTAATTTGAACAAAAACATTAAAAAGAGCATGATATAAGTTGGAAAAAAGAGCACGAAAAAAAATATCTAGGCCCGCCAATCATACATCAGTGTCTTGCTCTAAAGTCCAAACCAGAACGATGTGTCGCCTGGTTTTGACTCCGAACGTACAAAGTCAAAGCCTACGAGTTTTCAACACACATTTTAAGACATTTTTTGCCCTAATTAATTATTGCTCCCTTCTTTTTGCTGTTGTTTCTTGTATTCACATACATTTTGCAATGTTCTCAGCTGCAAAGTATACAGCGCATACGCCATCCAATCAATTAGTACAAACCAAACCAGCCCATACCCACACGGCCACACCTGAGCTAAACTCAGAAGCAAGCATGGAATATGCCAAACGAAACCCACTTTTCAGCTCTTTTTGAATTGAAAAATCGTTTCTTCTTGTCTTTTTTCTTTTCTGGGTCAACAATCATGTATATTTATTATTTACATTCACAGAGGAGAGGAGAAGTGGCAGTTTTTTCGTTTGGTTTTTAGTATTTGATGTGCAGAGAAAATGAGTGTTTCTTTGACTTTGATGACTTTTAATCTTCTTGAAGTTGAAGATCAGTTTGAGGATAATAGCCCAAATTCATGGGAGAAGAGGAGGGATTTGTGCATTAGTGTCATTACTAGTTACTCCCCTATGATCCTTTGTACTCAGCAAGGTTTATTTCTGTCTTTTCTTCCACTTGTATGGTTGTGATCTTGCTTCTGTTTGTGTTTTCTTCCAAATGGTTGACCTGGGTCTCCTTTACTTTGTGCTCTGGATTTGGGTTTTTGCTCTTTTACGCCGCACTCATGTTCTGTTGAGAAATTTACTTGAATATTATTGTTGGTCTGATTGGAATAGTTGTTTGTCTATGATTAGTTTTACTTACTTCAGTTGACTGGGCATAATCATTTCAACTAAACTTTGATTAGTATTGTTTCTGCCCCTTATTATTCACATCGTTTTGTCTGTTCATGAGTTCAGGTGTGAAATCACAGTTGGATTATATTCAGCAATGCTTGCCAGGTATCTGTTCTCTTCATTATTTATCATTCAGCTTCCTAACATTACTGGCAAGAAATGAGGAAATTGTAATAAAGTAAAGCACATGCCTTTGGTGCCACAATCTTATAAGACAACAAGGTGCTGATATGACATGTTTTTCCTAGGTTTAATGGTGATGCTTGACGATTACATGCCTAGATACATTTGTATGATTTGTTTCTGCTATTTTAATCACTACATACCCACCATAAGATGCAAAACTATCCAATTCTGTTGTGGTTGGTGAAATGTCTGCTACTTTAGGCGGTTGCTGTGATTTGCCAATGGGTGTCCTTTGTGTCACGTTAGTTATAGAGCTTCAACTTGCAAGAAGTTGGCAGGTTCTTACCCATGATAGAGAGGGCTTGTATTCATCTACCCCACCCTTCCCAGGATCCTATTTTAGCATTGGATGACCCTAACAATTTTTCTATCCTAGATCAATACTGTGTTCTTTTCTTGTACATTTATGTGGTTTGCACATAGGTAGGATGTAGGTAGTTGCACATGAAGAGAGTCGAGTCATATGTTTATTCTTACTAGAGATATCTATACCTGATGTGAGTCTTTACGAGAGTTCCAGGATCCATGTTACATGAAGATGCTATGTAATTGAATTGGTTTGTCTTTATCGGTGTCTTTGTATGCCTTGATAGAGCTATAGAAGACAGATAAGCCAAAATCATTCGGTTCCCTACATGGAAGTACTGAAGATGTAATATATGGATGGATAATAATGTAGGCATATCAGTGAGTACGGATGGAAAGTTAAATATGCATAGGTATGTAAATTACATGAACATGATAAATTGATACTTTCCACCAGTGTTTATTTAATTAATGCATTGAATTTGAGCTTCATTATCATTCACTGCTGCACTTCTTCAACTATGAGGCGGTTTGCATATTTTTGCTGTTCATGGTATTGTTTTTGGCATCCGAAATGCAGTGTGCCGGAGTGCACTCTCCTGTTTTCCTTTTCACCAGGAAACTGCGTGTTAAGTTTGAGTGGTTTAATTGGTTGACAGTTGATATTTATCGGATTATGTTGGTGTTGCGCACAATTAAAGAGGGGACCTTGCTTTACTCATAAAATGTACAGAAGGGTATACATGTTCTCAATTAAGTTGTGTTTTAAAAGTCAGCAGGACATGTTGCTGACATTTGAAGTTAAGACCATTTATTAATAATTTAGTTGTATGAAGTAGAGTGGCACAAACATTGAAGTGTAGGGTTTGGCGCAGAGGCATTCTGCAAGTTGAATGGTAATGACACAGTTCGGCAGCTTTGGAGACGTATTGGTGTCATGAATTTGTGATTGTTTTCTTACTTAAGGTGGAATACTTGTAAGATTGGTTTTAGGAATTTATTTTAGGTAAAGTTACATTTAAGAGTATGAGAGATCAATTGAACATATCGGTGGAGGAACTGAATATAGGCCTAAGAGTTGCCAAACTGCTTTATATTCTTTTTGCTCCTACTTGTACGATTGTTTTATTTACAGATACTTCTTTCAGCACTGAGCTTATGTTTGGGTTGACCTTTACTTTCATAAGGTTATGATCAATTTGGAATATCAAGAAAAGGAGCTGAAGACACTTCAGATCAACACTGCACCATCTTCTATGATAAGGAGAAGGTAAGATATGAGTTTCTTTCCAACCTAGTTCATCTTTCCAGTTTTGTTTATCTAAGATATTCAGATAACATGCCCTTTCTTCATGCCCTTTTCTCGTTGAATGAAGGTAGAGCTTCTAGAAGGTGGAACATTTTGGCTATCAGAATCGCCTTCTGTCCCAGGAAGCATGTCATGGGGTGCTTCTGTTCCCTGTATTGCAACATGGGCAATATCCTTGATGCTTACTTGTTTTGATAATTACCATTTATGCTTAGTCTCTTCATTTTTGAGAGGATATTGTTTTATGATCTGTTTCTTTGACATGATGTCCACACATTTCAACTGAAAGGGGTTGAGCCACCAGGATTTTCATTTCAGATAGTGAATACACAAATGGATGAATTGACTCCACGTGCTCGTAGAAGAAGTGCTTTACTTACATGGCAGCACATCGCGTCCTTGCCCCCTAGCTTGCCAGTTGTGTACTGTGGAGTATTTAACACACAAAAGGAGTCAACTACAGGACGTTTTCTGCTTGGTAGATCAAGGTTTCTTTTATCTTGTAGTGGTTCTGTTTATCTCGCTTCTTTGTCATCTACATTTGAGGCTCATACTATTGTTTCAAGTTTATAACCTCTTTCTCATCAATAATGTTGCAAGTATTAGTCGAGTAGCTTTTCCTATAGTATACTTCTGTTGCTTACGAAATCTCCCTAGTTTGTTCTAAAATGCCAACTTGTGGACTCTCCCTAGTTCTTAACTTGAGTGCTACCTTCATAATTTGTGTCCAAGCATTCCTTTTCACTTTTCAAGTGACTGACTAAGTTGTTGCTTGCTTTTAACCGCAGAGAGCATGGTGTAGTGGGAGATATGAGGGATGCCTGGGCCAGTGCTCGTGTCAGAAAGAATGTCTCTCTCATACGCACATACCATGGATTCAAAGGTTAGCATTCCCCATTTCTCTGCAAGTCTTGCAATATGGTATAGCTATGTCCTCATTCTATTTTGTGGTGATGACAGGCGCTAAGCAAGGAACGGTGGAATTCCTAAAGCTGGTATTCAGAGCACTCTGCCTCTGCTGGGACCGGCAAACACAGGATCTACACGTAGATTGGATCCTTTTCAGAGGTAGATCTCTGATTCCTGCTTTATGTGAAGTAGTGAATGATAACATTGATGGGTTTTATCCTTCATCACACTATCCCCTATTTTCGGAGTTTATGCTTCCTCGTTCTGTGAGACTGCTTGAACCACCACCTCCTAGTCAAGAAGAAACATAGACAACACTTGCGCGCGCAAGTTAATTTTCAACCTTCGCAACGTTTTGTCCTGCGATATGAGTATTCTTCTAATATCTTTTTGATTGAATGGCGCAGTGTTCTTTGCCCACTTCCCTTGAAGGTTGAAGTGGGAAGTGTTCTTTAATTGAGTATACCAAAAAGGTATAAACAGAAAAGCTTATTCATATTGAATGCAATGTGCAATGTGCAAAGGATTATTCAAAAGGTAGTTTCCATTCTCTTTTAATGGAGGACACATGGTCAGCTCATAACCCTCCGATAAACCCCACCGGAGGAGCCAAAGTCTTGTTTCTCATCTCTTGAGGTTACGATCTGATGCTGTAACCTTGCCCTTTGGCTTCCAAAGTGCTAGCTGGAACAAATATGGTCATGGTGCTGTTCTTCACCATGTTCGTGCAGGGTAGGATTGCTTGGAGCTCTCCGGGGAGAGTGTCGGAGATTTGTCGGACTGCGTGCGTGATTTTGTCTACATGGATGTTGAAATCTTTGAGTTCGAATTCTTTCTCCCAACTGTCCAGTTCCAGCCCAAGGAGAGGGATGATCAAGACTAAAATTACTACTAATGGAGGTCCAAACAATTACTATTAATTTAGGTCTACCTCTTTCACTGTTCTTATTCCTTTAAGAAAAGAAACGACTCCTACTAAATTAAATTACCTGTCCCTTCAAGAGCTAACCCGGTGACAGACTAACAAGTAACAACAGACGAGGAACAAAGACCCATATGCGAGAAAGAAATTGGGGTGTCAAAACGGGTTTGATCCGACGGATCAACCCGTACCTGACCCGCATTTCGATCATTATTTTTCAACCCGTTAAATAATGGGTCAGGGTCGACCCAACCGCCGTTTAAATTTTAAAATAAAAATTCGTCATCGTCTTCCTCTCCTCTCCTCTCTGATTTCCTCGCTTCCTCCTCCTCTTCTGCTGCTGCTTTCCCTTCTCAGGTATTCCAATCCCTAATTCTAATTCATTTTCAACATATTTTTACCGATAGATTCCTAGACTAGGTATGTGTATGATGTGGCGAGGGAGGAGATGAGAGTCGTAGAAGTAGCTGAGCAGGCCATGGCTGCCGTTGCTTGGGAGAAAGACGAGATATGGGTGCTTGAGTTTTTTAATTTTCTGACGTGAAATACTTAAATTACAAAAAATCCACGCAATAAGAGCAACGAAAGAAAATTAACAAAGAAATATTACAAAGGGGTAATATGGGAAAAACTAGAAGCAAGGGTTTTTTAAAAACGGTGTGCGCGCTCCCTTAACCTAACCTTATAGCATTCACAAGCTCCGTACACAACTCTCTCTTTTCAAACTCCACGGCGCAGATCCGAGGATTTTGGGATTAAAATCAATCAAGCATCTAACACTCTCGTTAATTTCGTTTACTCACAAGCAGGTCCGTTTCTTTCTCTCTGCATCCTTTTCTTGTATGGTATGTTTGTTGTGTAAAGCCGTTAACTTTATTAACGATTTGTTGTGTAATTTGGTATTGTTCATTTTCGATCGTTTCCTGTGTTTTTGCGATCTGGGTTTGTGCTGTTTTTGTTGTTTGGTATGTACAAGTTGACCTTTCGTGTGTTTTTGAGCTTTTGGGTCTAATAATGCAGTGATAAATAGGACCGGCTTTTGTTTTTGTTTGTAGTTTTACAGTTTGGAGAGCCAAAAGTACTGAAGGGGGCAAATAGAATTAGTTTTTCCCCTATCCGGGGGTAAATTGTTTTGTATTGTTACTGAATCTCTTTGCCTTATGTTGCTGTGCTAGTTGATTTGTAACCGATATAATCTGGAAATTCTGTTGTTACTGTTTCTTTTTCCCGTGAGGGAAAAAGTGGATCTTTATAGCTTATTGTTCTTCCTACTGCATATCTTTACCTAAACTAATGCAACTTTAAATATGACCATTTATCTGAGTGGATCATCTTTTACCTTTCATCTGTAGGTGTGGTTTATGGATCGGCAGTCTGACAATGTAAGAATCTGCGGACTGACTGAATTACATTGCCCATGTACTGCTAATCTGTTACATGATGTTGTCCGTTGATGGCTTTTCCCAGTTTCACATTCCTATAAAGATCTGGAATATACAAATGTGCATAAATTGTCTATCATTAAGATCTTTTCCTTCAGTTATGGCAGAGTTTGATAGATTGATTGATTATTCTCAGCTATGGTCCATCCTGATCATGAAACAAGAGTTGGGGCTCACCGCATCTTTGCTGTTGTTCTTGTAACCATCTGCGGTTGCCTCGCCCATTGACGAAGAATGGCCAAGATCTTTCACTGACTCTCAAGAACAGGCTCGGTGTTTTCTTCTTCAGCTGCCCTTTTTGATAAGCTAAAGTAGTCCCTACGTAGAAGAATTGTGAGTCATTCTTCTTCCTAAAATGTTCTGAACACAAGCTATAGGAGCTTAGAATAAACAGCTCAAATTGAAATCATTCTTTCATCTAGGCTGGTTTTTGCATTCTCGATTCTTATAGGCTACTTGTAATTTTTGCTAAAAATCGCTTGAAAGTATAGTTAATTTTCCCTATATTTATACACTTTTGCGGCCTACTGATTTTGTTACAAAAAAATTTCTTTAAACTTCTATAAACATTTATTTAATTTTTGAAATTCTAAAATGTTAATCAATCCTTTCAAATTAAATTTCACAAATTGAAATATAAATGGTCATTAAGAGAAATGATGATGTATACTTATTAATATTTTAGATAAAGATGATTAAATTAATAACTTTCTAGTAGAATAATTGTCTCTTCAGTTTTGTTTTTGCATATTTAATTCTGCACTTTTGTTTCTGCAGATTTATTTGTGTAAACTTATACAACATCATTTACAATATTGTGTCGACTCATTGCAATATCTTTCCACAGCAAGATTGTGTAGATGTAAATAAGTAAATGGCTAGCGGAGAGCTTGACTTTTGTTTTGACAAGTTTTTTTGTTCATATTACATACTACTCTGACAGAATATAGGATACTACTCCCTCCGTTTGTTTTTTTTTAAACGACTTTTACTATTTGGGTACGCATATCGAGCAAATCAGATGACTTACTATTTGACCTCAAAAAATTCCGTAATTTTTTTCGAACGTACATTAATCCTTAACGTACGTCCACGAAAAAATTCGGAGCAAAATTGTCTCAAATAGTAAGTTATCCGGACTCCTTAATATACGTGTCCAAATAGAAAAATCGTTTAATGGCAAACGGAGGGAGTATAATATAATTAGCTAGCAAGGTTTCTAAATCCTTATTCTTGGGTTTTGTGTGCAGCAACTAACTATGATTATGCATGATTTTCCTTTTCGGTTCGTTGAATGGGTGAGAATTAGAAAATTATTGCTTTTTTTGCGTTAAGATGTAGAACTACATGCAAGTCTGGTTGTTTTAAGGTCTACAATGGGAAAAAGGATAAGATATAAATCATGCAAGATGAAATACCCGATATAATTAGTTTGACTTCCGATTGTTGATCTTCTTTGACAACAGAAATACATGCAATTTTAAATTGAGTACATATGTAATTTGTTTAATGTTTATGCAAGAATTTCAATTTTAAATTCGTATATTTCAATGCATTATTTGTTTAGAAATTTAAATGCGTAAAATATATTGTATGAATTTTGTTAACCGAAGAATCACATTAATAACAATTTATTTTTATAAAATATTTCTTTTAAAATTTTTTGTAAAGACAATTAACATTATAAATGGATCGGTACTTAAAAAACTAAATACCCATATCAAAAAAAATTTTTTTTGGGTCAGCTTGACTCGATCTGAATTCAAACGGGTCAAGGGTCATCCTTGACAATTCGTAGGTTGACTAACGGAATGAGGTTGGTTGTCCTTAACTTTTAGTATAAGGGATGTGTAATTAAATTTTTAGGTTTCTGTTTTAAAAAACAGTACAAATTTTTTGATGTTATTACCCCAAAAATATTTTATACTTTGATAATTTTTTTATTTTAAGTAAATTTTATATTTTGATAGATAATGTGTGTATTATTTTATAAAATGATATGAATGAATTCGACATGTCATAAGGCTTTAATCTTTTTCCGACGTGGGATGGATGCTAAAGTTTGACTGCCGCCGGGCCCCAGACAGAAGGTCAATTCAGTCAATTCACCACAATGCTCAGATATTAAAGAACAATAACAGAAAAGAAAAGAAAAGAAAAGAACAAAAATAAAAAAAATAAAACGAAAAAGTAAATTATAATTTCCATTTTCGATTCCGTTTCCCCTTTTCTCTCTCAATCCCGCCTAACCACCAATCCTGAAAACTGAAAGCTGAAAACTTTTCTCTCAATTATCTAAACTCTTCCTCGTCGTCTCTTTACTCATCACTGTAAGCAGGGACGGATCCAGGCCAGGGTGGGCTACCGCCCCCTGGCCCAATAATTTTTTTTTTACTAAGCATGCTAAGTTTTGTAAAATTGTCTAACTGAATGGTTAAATATTTATTATGGGAGATGAACATAACTTGTTATTTGAAATGCCTAGCTAAACACTCGAATAATAATTTATGTGCACAAATCAAAGGATTGTTGTTACGAGGAGAAGTAGGAAGTAAAGAAAAATAGGCTAGAAATTGTAGGAAATATGTAAGTTTTTTCGTGTATATATTCATTAACTTGTCCTTTTCTTTTAGTAAAAAATTCAGCTTTGTAATTTTTAAAACCCGAGCTCACTTTGCTAAAATTATTGACAGAACAACGAATCAAGATATTTAGCTTGAATGGGATTTAATGTTCTTTCCGAAAAGTTAATTGAAAGAAAAAAAGCATATGTCTATCCATTGTTGTATTTTTATATTTTCTTCTTATTTACTTTTTTGTTAAATTTATCTAAATATTTGTTATTTAGTTACGAATACTAATACTTTTAAGCATTTTTTTAATTTTTTATTTAGCTCGTTTGCCTTCCTTTTAAAATACTGAAAAGAAAAAAAATTCCTACCTACCCTAGATCCGTCCCTGAGTGTAAGTAACTTCCTCATTGGTCTAATCAATCAATGCTAATTCATGCATGTTCTTACTGAATCGAGTCGATTTTTCCGTGTTTCTGGACTTCAATTTCAGTTTTTTTGTGCCCATAATGTTTTGAATTTCACTTCCAATTCCTGGGACTTTAGCAGTCAACGTAGTCAATCATCTTCTCATTCATGTTATGTTGCTTTTCGAAAGATCCAGTTGCATTGAAGCTTACTAGTGTTTGTCATTCCTGGTATGTTTTCCTGATTATTTAGTTTTTCAAATTCGAAGGGAATATGTTTGGATGGATGATTGTGGCGGTCTACAATTTTTTAATTTAATTTTTACTGTCAGTATTTTTTTTAAAAATATTTTCACTGTTGGTTGGGTGCAGGTGGTGTTTATGTTCGGTTGCAAACGATGTTCGCTTGTGGCCGCAACACACAATACGTGACTGGCCAGAGAGACAAGTTTGTCAGGTACTGATTGAATTCTTCACCTTTTTTTTTCTTCCTCCAAATTGATGATATTGGAGTAAGTTAAGGTCAGAGTTATTTCTTCATGGTTTTGTGATTTCGTGTGGTTGATTGTTAGGTGGTTGGTTATACCGATATGATTACAATTCTATGACTGTGATGCTTATGCTTACTAGGGTTTTTGGGGTGTTATGGCTTGTGATTTACTCCTTTTTCTTTACTGAATGGAAAACTCAACCAGGAATTCTTGTTGAAATCAAAAGTGGGAAATAGACCCACAAGAAAAAGAAAGCGAAACCCCTGTTGCAAGGAATGAAGATGCAATGAGCGGGGCTGGTTGTTGTGTTTAAGGTTTTTTTTTTTTTTGGTATGTTAATTATGATCATATTTGTTTGTTACTGTTATGGCGGGCCATTTACTATTATGATTATTTTTGCTTAGAACAACAGTGGAAACAGAGCTGTTAGCCTTCTCTGTCCTGCTATTGTACAACTGTTTTAAGGTTCCCTGTTTATGTACGATACTCGAGGTTTTCTAGGCTTCCACTCTATGGAGCTATTTCTGTTTATTGTTCTCTTATTTTGTAAATAGTCTTACCATTAATCATCAAAGATGATGAGTGTATTATATGGATACTTGGATAGTGAACTTCACCATCTCCAATGGCAAGACCTATGTACCTAATGGTATAGGAACTGCTGATTTTTTTGTTATACCTCTTCCCCTTTCACAGGTAGTCGTATATCTAATTATGATGTTCTTTAATATTTGTGATATTTCTCTGTTTCAGGTTGGACGGTTTGGACTCCAGATTATCAGCATCCTCTGATGCAGGAGTCAAGAAATGTTGGTTTGGCATTGAAGGATTTAGTAATACTGGTCGGGGAACAAATACAGCATCTACATCTTTTAAGAAAGGGATTAGAAAAGGATCTGCAGGACTTAAATCTATTGGTCGATCACTTAGATTTGAAGATCTTGAAGCATCAGAAAGAAAGATATTTGACCCTCAGGACAAATTCCTCCTGCTGTGCCATAACCTGTTTTTTGTGTCATGCTTTCTGGCAGTGTCCGTGGACCCTCTATTTTTTTATCTTCCAGTTTTTGATGATTCAGCGCACTGCCTTGGCATAGATCGAAAGTTAGCAATTACAGCAACAATGGTGCGGACAATTATTGATGTCTTCTATCTTATTCGCATGGCACTTCAGTTCCGTACAGGCTATATTGCCCCATCTTCTTGGGTATTTGGGCGAGGTGTACTTGAAATACATCCTGCACAAATTGCCAAGCGTTACCTGCGACAAAATTTTATTGTTGATTTTCTTTCCATCCTACCCTTACCACAGGTTGAAATCCTCTTCCACCCTTATTGTCTGTGTTTATTTATGCAAAGAGTGAATTAAATTCTCTTGTTCATATGCTTCTGTGCCTGAAATTCATGTTGTTGATTTCGTTTCGAACAAATGTGATATTGTTGTTGATTGTACCTGAAGTTGTTTATTTTTCGATTGATTGTTGAAAGAGGTGCAACTACAAATCATGAAGGTTTCCTTGTAATTTTTCTTTTTAGAGGTTGCAACTGAAAGAATGTCTGTTGATCTTTCTTATTATTTTTTTCTATGGGCAGATTGTGGTATGGAGATTTCTAATGGTGTCAAATGGTTCAGATGTCTTTGCAACAAAACAGGCCTTATGTTACATAGTCTTGCTTCAATATATTCCAAGATTTCTTCGAATAATTCCATTAACTTCAGAGCTGAAAAGGACAGCAGGTGTCTTTGCTGAAACTGCATGGGCTGGGGCCGCATATTATTTGCTATTATACATGCTTGCTAGTCATGTAAGTCCTGTGTACTGCGCTAGATTTTTCCTTTCTGGATTCTTCTATTTTGACTATCTTATGTTTGTTCTTTTGTTATGTCTTTATCTTCTGTAATGTGTAAGTAGTGGTTTCCATTGTTTATTTTTATTTGGACACATGCTACAAGATTGAATAACCTACATCCATGCATTATAAAGTCTGCAACACTCGTATTGGTTCAGAATTGGTGTCTTGTTTGCAGTATATATGTGGTACTCTTCACATTGGGATTACATAACCTTCTGTTTGTTAAAAGTTTTCTTAGGTCTTCGCACTGCGACTTAGATCTTAGTTTCCTTCTTTCCCATGGTATTCAGTATAATAGAATCGTTTGCACTCTGGGGTATCTGCTGTGATATATTTTTTTTTGTCTTTGCAGATAGTGGGGGCATTCTGGTACTTATTAGCAGTGGAACGGAAGGACGCATGCTGGCGGGAAGCTTGTACTGAAGCTGTGAATTGCACAAAGAATTTCTTGTACTGTAACAATCGGAATATGAATGGTTACACTGCCTGGAATAGCAGCAGTGAAAGCATTCTAAAATCAAACTGCTCAATAAATGGTACCGACGATCCATTTGGTTTTGGAATTTTCTCAAAGGCTTTGACATCTGGCATTGTATCATCAAATGATTTCATCTCCAAATACTGTTACTGTTTGTGGTGGGGGCTACAAAATTTAAGGTAGTGTGGAACTTTCTCCATTTCATTTTTGTTATCATGAGGTCCCATCTGATTTATGTGCAAAATGGCTTGTACCATTCTTATATTAATGTTCTGCGTAGAATTATTGTGATGTGTGCTTTTTGGAGACTTTGTTATTTTAAAGCAATAAATTTTCTTTCCAAGAGGAGACACTAGGAAGCCCAAAGTTAGATACAGAGAGAGCTGGTAACTATTTAACAGGGCTTATATTAAGGTTGAAGTTTGTCAAGTGTAGAGTTAATGTGTTCTTGACTTCATTACCACAATGGAGGACTGTATCAGTTTCTTGGAGACTCGACTTGGTGTCTGGTCACAAGCATGGTTGAGTTGTAGTGAGACATCGAGTTAATAGCTGTCCTTCTGCAAATTCCCGCTTGATCTCAATGTAAATCCAACCTCAGTTTGGCCAACAGTAGTCAGTGTCTTTGAAGTAGAAATATATAACTAGCACTTGTGAATTCATTTTTGTAGTTTGCAGTCCTCACTCAATGAGTTATGTTCCTTAGCATGTTAGGTTTCAAAAGGATGTAAATGATTTTGAATGTTTAATGAAGTTTCATACTGTTTGATTCTCACAATAGAGGATTTTGGATGTTTAATGATGTCTCAAGAAGAAAAATTAGCACACTATTTCTTGCTTATTGGTTTTACAGCTCATGATAATAAAGAATACTGGTTGGTTCTTAAAGTATTTGTGTTGCTCTTGTCAGAATATGTGTGTAATATCCTTCTCCTATTGCCTTCCTACTGTGGATTTCTGTTTGTATTTTTTGTTCTCTTGGTCAATTGAACTGCTCCGTGTCATACTTTTAATTAGCATATCAATCAGGGACATATTATTATTATTGTTATTATTACTTTGCCTTTTTCGTCTGCACATTGCCCATCCCCCCAGCCTTGTTTTTTGCTAACCAATACATTTTGGCTGAGTCAGGACACATCCTAAAGGCTTAAACTCTTGTGGAGTAATCATTTTGACATGGGTTTATGGTTGGACTATTGGGCTGTGATATCTGTACCATATTTTGTTTGGCTGTGGCCCATCCAAAAGAATTAAGGCGTTATGGGGGTAAATCCTTTTTCAATCTTGTTAAGTGCTTTCGTTTGATGCATCTAGTCCATGCTGGACTTGGTCTCCAGGTTCCTTATGTGTTCCAGTGAATGCAACTGTTTTTATATAGATCGCTTGCACTTTTTGGCAATGTTTTCATTTGTTCTTTTGTTTACCAGATATTTACGTTTATTTGCTGCCTTGATGATTCAACAATTTCTCAACACTTTAAGTCGTAGTGTAGTGTTTACGCATAAAATACTACCAAGATTGAGAATATTGTTATCTTGCCAATTGCGTGTTTTAAATCTTCTCATCAAATCTTGGACTGGAGACAACTGCCACACTTACCCCTCTCTGTTTGCTACATTTTCCTGGATTCTTTGCAGCACACTTGGTCAGGGGCTTGAAACCAGCACCTTTCCAGGAGAAGTTATCTTCTGCATAGGATTAGCAATACTTGGGCTTATCCTTTTTGCTCTTCTGATTGGCAACATGCAGGTACATACTGCAACTTTTAATTGTTTTGCCATGCCTATTTAATTCTCCGATCAGAATCTTCTCTTCTTCTAATCCAAAAAAAGGATAAAAATCTTTAGTGGTTAAATCAAAGTATGAATTCAAGGTCAATGATCATTTGTACACTTAACTTTTTCTTATACACTGCTTAACCTTTTCTTAATTCATAGTGCCAGGCATTGCTGCGTAATTACTTTACATGTGTGTCTAGAGGACACATGAAGACATGCATCTTTAACTGACTTGATTTATCAAAATAATCAAAGCTTATAGAGTGGTCCTTTTTTCTGTCATTAAGGTGGAGAACTGAACCAAGAATTCTCTTTTTTATCATGAATCAAATTACTGTTTGTGACCAATGATTCGATTGATGGGGTTTGGTATGATACTTATGAGATTGATGAGATTGGTTTTCTTATTGAGGATAGTCACAATGCGAATGATGATCTTCTTTGAATCTGTGTCTGCACCTTTAATGGCTACATGGTCATACATATTCATTTTGTTTCCACAAGAAAACTAAAAAAAGAAAAGAAAAGAAACGAAAAAGAGAAAAGAAGTGATGTCAGTTTGACTTTGTATTTCAGTATAATGATGTTATGAGATGCTACGTATTTTGTGGCTACACTTGTTTGAGTTTGACTTCCAATTTGCAAACTATGCGATATGATCTAATATTTTAAAGTTTTTTTGTTGTGGTTGCTATTACAACAGACTTATCTTCAGTCACTGACAATTCGTTTAGAAGAAATGAGAGTCAAAAGGCGTGACTCGGAACAATGGATGCATCATCGTTTACTTCCACAAGATCTTAGGGAACGGGTGAGACGCTATGACCAGTACAAATGGCAAGAAACCCGTGGGGTGGATGAAGAGAGTTTGGTGCAAGGCCTACCAAAGGATCTTAGGAGAGATATCAAGCGGCACTTTTGTTTGTCTTTGGTCAAAAGGGTGAGTCTTCTTAATTGTACCTCGACTTGTTTGTTGTGTCTGCTTTTTAGAGCTATGTAGGCATTTTTCTGGTTCTCTTGCAGGCCCATCATGCTATAATTCTTTTAATTGCATGAAGAAAATAAATCCTCTTATACATTTGCTTTTAGCAAAGGATGCTGATCAAGTGAATTGCTTAGAAATCTCAAAGATTTGTTGATAGATCTTGCAAAAGGGCTAGTAACGCAAAGCAGTGCACCTTAATGAGCATGCATTATATTGTACGTATTGTTTAGTAAACGTAAATCAATCATAACTGAAAAATGATTAAAATAATCAAGTAACATATAAAATAAAAACTTCACTCAGCAATGGATAAAATCTTAGAGGAAAGGTTAGTCTTAGTCTCTTAAAAAGATACTAGCTATATAACACTATTGCTGATATGGCTGATGACACTGTTTATCTTCCTGTTTTTGTTCTTTTGTTGCTGCCTGGAGGCGATGTTTTAGCTTCAACTGCATATTCATAAGAATTTTACTTAATAAGTGGAGGATCCACTCTATTTTTAATACTTGAAATAATATGCACATAAGTGTGTTCTAAATAATTGAATTAAATTAACTTGAATCCTTGTGAGTTTATATTGACTCAAATATTCAGAAGTGACCAATTTGATGTGAGAGTGACAAATTTCAAAGTAATTATGTTCTGTGTTTATAGAACTTAGAAAAGGTAAGTAAAAATGCAAGGGATTTTCTTTCTTTTTCCCCAAAAAAATACTTAATTTTACTTGACAACAAATTCAAGATGATGACATAATACTTTTTGTTCAGAAAGGTAACTTGCTTTAGCTAGAAGTTAACTTTACAGATTGGTTTACTACATTACTTCTTGTTTTAGGTATTACTAGAAAATTGAAACCAAAACTCAAGTGTTCAGCATTATTATAGCACTTTACTAACATAATTATTGTACTTTTGTATGTGTGAAAAGTCAAAGTGGACATTTAAAATGGGACAGTTTTGTACCCCCTTTTCTTTTTCTATAAACTACCTTAGATCTACATACTGGCTGAAAAGATGTGTTTCACCTGGTGCTGGAGTTTCATGTTGTCTGCATCATAGCTACCAGGAATGGAAGACATGGAATGGGTACACCACTTGGTAAATCTTTCACAAGTTTGGATGTCAATTTGTATGGTCCATCACTCGTCTACCCTGCTTTTAATGTAAAGATCCTTTCTCTTTCTGATGTTTTAGAATCTATAAATTGCATGCACCATCTTATTTGGCATGTGATGGGTGTAAGACGCAAGAGATAAAACTAGTTTTGATAAAACATTAGATGGTCTTCTAGCTTCTTTCACCCTAGTAATAGTAACTGCTGTTTGTCTCGAGTAAGTGGTGGCTTGGACAATGGGGATTTGGGACAATAGGAATGTAAGCCTGTGGAAGCTTTCCATATTCCCAGTGAATGAGTCCAGATAAGCATTCAGGTAGGTGATGCTAATTTGAAGTTGACTTATAGAATCTCATGGCCATCTATTTTACAAATTTGTGTTGTAACGTAGGACTATCTTGTTGACCGAGGTTTGTGGGCAAATGTTATTCTTTTGTTACTCTTATCCACTACTTTACCTGTTGATCTTGCCTATGGAGTTTGCACCTGCTCATCGTCTTGGCATCTTTTTTGTCCCCTTTTTCCGCTGTTTGAAAAAAAATGTTGTTGCTTGCATTGTTGGCAATGTAGGTTCCGTTGTTTGAGCAAATGGACGAGAGGTTGCTTGATGCCATTTGTGAGCGGCTGAAACCTTGCTTGTTTACAGAGCGGAGTTACTTGATTCGGGAAGGAGATCCTGTTGATGAAATGCTTTTTGTCATCCATGGTCGACTTGAAAGTGTGACTACAGATGGTGGGAGGAGTGGTTTCTTCAACCGCAGCTTTCTGAAGGAGGGAGATTTTTGTGGAGAGGAGCTTCTGACCTGGGCATTGTATGCCAAAGCTGGGGTAAACCTCCCATCTTCAACCCGGACAGTGAAAGCGTTGGGGGAGGTTGAGGCCTTTGCCCTCGTAGCGGAAGAGTTGAAATTTGTTGCCAGTCAATTTAGGCGTCTTCATAGCAAACAGGTTCAACACACCTTCCGCTTTTACTCACAGCAGTGGAGGACTTGGGCTGCCATTTTTATTCAAGCTGCGTGGCGGCGTTATTCCAAGAGAAAAATTATGGAACTTCAGCGGAAGGAGGAAGAAGACAAAGTAGAAGCGGAAGGGTCAGGGCGGAGCAGTACTAGTGGAGGTTCATATAGTATCGGTGCAACCTTTTTGGCTTCCAAGTTTGCCGCAAATGCACTTCGGAGCGTTCATCGCAATCGGAATGCCAAGACTACCCGGGAATTGGTGAAACTTCAGAAGCCTCCTGAACCTGATTTTACCGCCGAAGATGCAGATTGATTTGTAATATATGACCTTTGTGATGTATGCTTGTATGATTATTCTTCTAATGTTTGCTTATACGAAGTGAAATGATGTACAAGTACCCACTTTTCCTGTCTTGGAATTGCAGTAACAATGGTAGTCAGATTAAGGCTAGTGTTTCAGCTATGCTTTCCACTTTATAGATGAAAAGCTGTTTTCCTGTAGGTTGGATTAGTTCGAATGGGATTTCAATGGTGTTCATCGGATGGTTCAGATTCTATATTTACCACGAAAGCACATCGATTAAGCAAATTGATGCATGTGAATCAGTACGCGAGAAGTTCGCAATCAATTCTTTGAAAGTACACTCTTTTATGGTAAAGGTCATATGGCCTACGTAATAGTTCTGCTGAGCCATCATTCCAATGACAGACAGTTCCCTGGCTGCAGAGCTGCGGAGGACATTGGTAGAAGCTACAGCCATGCAGAACAGATCTGGTCCGTAATTCATGAACATGCTGATACTGTTAGTGTCGAGCACCAGCTCCGCTCCGCCCGCGAAATGGAGAGTTACCACAGGAAAGCTGGTAAGATCTCTGTCCATGTTTCCGATGTAGCAAAGTTGATTTAGTGCTCTCTTGTCTCTTTCCAATTCCTGGTTTAGAAGGTATTCAACTTCATCTTTTAAGGCATCAAATGCTTCTTGCACTAACCAAGTGTATGGTGTTCCTGAATCAATGATCACACCTTTGCCTGTACGAGGTACCACCTCAAAGATGTCAGGGTCTATGTTTAGCATGTCATCTCCTAAACTGATGCCCTCTAGAGTGACATAGTAGCGTCCGTGAATACTCTGGAAAGGCGTTGAATCGCCTTGCATTGTCGCGCTTTCGTATAAGAATACAATTTGTTTTTTAATTTATTCCTTTTAAAAAAAAAATACAATTTGTTTTTAATTTATTCATTTTAAAATATTTTTTAAAAATAATTTCTTATTATTTTTTAAATTTGCAAGTGGAGTGAACTCTCCACTTTGTTACTTTTTCTCTTAAATTTACATAATTTTTTGAATTATTTTACCATTTATTTTGATTTTCTTAATCATTAGAAGAATTAAAATTGCAATTTTTAGAGAATTAGGATTTATATTTTAAGGTTTTATAGGCGATTAGGTGAAATATTTTATAAATTATAAGTTTCTTTTTTGTTGTTGTAATTTACCTAAAGTTTGGAAGGAGATATCAACTTCATCATCATTGTTCATCATTTTGACCACTTTCATATCTGTCAATTGGTACTTCAAGAACAACAACACAAGGCAAGAAAAAGGTAGAAGAAGAACTACATTAAATTAAGAGAAGGAGATAGGGGTGTACGAACTGGACCGGAATTAGAACCGCAGATTCAGTCCAAGATTTTTTTTTTTTAACGGTAAAGTGGAGAATTGGACCAAACCGAAAATAAATAGTTCAGTCCGGTTTTTCTTCTCTAAAAATCGAAAATCGAACCGAAAAACTACTTTATATTTTCTTTGCTCGAACCGACAAGTAGGATTTTAACATAGGGAAAAAGCTAGGAAACCAAGGTTTTTCAGTACTGACGTTCCAAATGGTGGTAGGGCAAAAATAAATCTGATGTAATGGAACCTGAAGCAGACAAATTCATTTAGCATCCAACTTCCCCTACATGATTATTAACTAAACAAAAGCAAAAAGCTAGGCTCAAGCCATAACTTGCATTTCCACCCTCCATGTTTGAAACAGAAGTCCAAGATTTTTAGTTTTTCGGTTCGATTTTCACCCATAGGTGTAAGGGTTGCCAAACTGCTTTATATTCTTTTTGCTCCTACTTGTACGATTATTTTAGGGAAAAAGACAGATTGGCACTCAACATTTTCTAAAAAAGACTATTTAGCCACCCATTTCAACAATTGACAAATTAACCACCCATGTTTTCGCCGTCAGACAAGTTAACCACCCATATTTTTACCGTTAGACAAATTAATCATCGGTCAGACTAATTTTGACTAACGGTGTTAAATAAGTGACACGTGTCAGTTATCTAATGACGTGGCATTAATTATTATTTTTTATTAAATGACGTGGCATTAATTATTATTTTTTATTAAATGACGTGGCATTAATTATTGTTTTTTATTAAATAAAATGCTACGTCAGTATTTTAAAAATTATAAAAATAGGGGAAAATCTTTTAAAAAATCCAGACAAATATAACAAAAATTGAGAAAAAATCTAGAAAATATGAAAATAAATAAAAAGAGGAAAAAAATTAGAGTTAAAAATAGGAAATTCAAACCAATAGAATTTTTTAAAAAAAATTGGACACTCCGTAAAGTGTAAAAATAAATTATTTTTAAATATTTAATTTTAATTTTAATTTTAAAATAAAATACCTTAAAAATAGAGAACCTTAAGAAAAAAATGAAAAAAGAAAAAAAGCACTCTGTATAGAGGCATTTCACCACTGCACCTTATTTTTTTAGTTTTTTTTTTCAGAAAGTGAGTTTATTGAAAGGATTGAAGAAGAAAGGGTAAGGAATTTGTCCATTTTTAAAAAAAATCATATTGGTTTGAATTTTCTATATTTTTTCATATTTTTTGGATTTTTTTATAATTTTTTATAGTTTTTAAAAAATGATACAGTATTTTTTTCTAAATTTTTTTATTTTTTCTGAATTTTTTTATATTTTTTCTTTTTTTTAAAAAAAATCTGAATTTTTTTATTTAATAAAAATAATAATTAATGCCACATCATTTAATAAAAAATAATAATTAATATCACGTCATTAGATAACTGACACGTGTCACTTATTTAACACCGTTAGTCAAAATTAGTCTGACCGATGGTTAATTTGTCTAACGGTAAAAATATGGATGATTAATTTGTCTAACGGTGAAAATATGGGTGGTTAATTTGTCAATTGTTGAAATTGGTGGCTAAATTATCTTTTTTAGAAAATGTTGGGTGTTAATTTTTCTTTTGCCCATTGTTTTATTTACGGATACTTCTTTCAACACTGAGCTTATGTTTGGGTTGACCTTTACTTTCATAAGGTTATGATCAATTTGGAATATCAAGAAAAGGAGCTGAAGACACTTCAGATCAACACTGCACCATCTTCTATGATAAGGAGAAGGTAAGATATGAGTTTCTTTCCAACCTAGTTCATCTTTCCAGTTTTGTTTATCTAAGATATTCAGATAACATGCCCTTTCTTCATGCCCTTTTCTCGTTGAATGAAGGTAGAGCTTCTAGAAGGTGGAACATTTTGGCTATCAGAATCGCCTTCTGTCCCAGGAAGCATGTCATGGGGTGCTTCTGTTCCCTGTATTGCAACATGGGCAATATCCTTGATGCTTACTTGTTTTGATAATTACCATTTATGCTTAGTCTCTTCATTTTTGAGAGGATATTGTTTTATGATCTGTTTCTTTGACATGATGTCCACACATTTCAACTGAAAGGGGTTGAGCCACCAGGATTTTCATTTCAGATGGTGAATACACAAATGGATGAATTGACTCCACGTGCTCGTAGAAGAAGTGCTTTACTTACATGGCAGCACATCGCGTCCTTGCCCCCTATCTTGCCAGTTGTGTACTGTGGAGTATTTAACACACAAAAGGAGTCAACTACAGGACGTTTTCTGCTTGGTAGATCAAGGTTTCTTTTATCTTGTAGTGGTTCTGTTTATCTCGCTTCTTTGTCATCTACATTTGAGGCTCATACTATTGTTTCAAGTTTATAACCCCTTTCTCATCAATAATGTTGCAAGTATTAGTCGAGTAGCTTTTCCTATAGTATACTTCTGTTGCTTACGAAATCTCCCTAGTTTGTTCTAAAATGCCAACTTGTGGACTCTCCCTAGTTCTTAACTTGAGTGCTACCTTCATAATTTGTGTCCAAGCATTCCTTTTCACTTTTCAAGTGACTGACTAAGTTGTTGCTTGCTTTTAACCGCAGAGAGCATGGTGTAGTGGGAGATATGAGGGATGCCTGGGGCAGTGCTCGTGTCAGAAAGAATGTCTCTCTCATACGCACATACCATGGATTCAAAGGTTAGCATTCCCCATTTCTCTGCAAGTCTTGCAATATGGTATAGCTATGTCCTCATTCTATTTTGTGGTGATGACAGGCGCTAAGCAAGGAACGGTGGAATTCCTAAAGCTGGTATTCAGAGCACTCTGCCTCTGCTGGGACCGGCAAACACAGGATCTACACGTAGATTGGATCCTTTTCAGAGGTAGATCTCTGATTCCTGCTTTATGTGAAGTAGTGAATTATAACATTGATGGGTTTTATCCTTCATCACACTATCCCCTATTTTCGGAGTTTATGCTTCCTCGTTCTGTGAGACTGCTTGAACCACCACCTCCTAGTCAAGAAGAAACATACACAACACTTGCGCGCGCAAGTTAATTTTCAACCTTCTCATCCCACATTGTTTCTCTCCCTGATTTAGATGGTTGTGTTTTAGAATTTTGACCCTCCGCAACGTTTTGTCCTGCGATATGAGTATTCTTCTAATATCTTTTTGATTGAATGGCGCAGTGTTCTTTGCCCACTTCCCTTGAAGGTTGAAGTGAGAAGTGTTCTTTAATTGAGTATACCAAAAAGGTATAAACAGAAAAGCTTATTCATATTGAATGCAATGTGCAATGTGCAAAGGATTATTCAAAAGGTAGTTTCCATTCTCTTTTAATGGAGGACACATGGTCAGCTCATAACCCTCCGATAAACCCCACCGGAGGAGCCAAAGTCTTGTTTCTCAACTCTTGAGGTTACGATCTGATGCTGTAACCTTGCCCTTTGGCTTCCAAAGTGTTAGCTGGAACAAAGATGGTCATGGTGCTGTTCTTCACCATGTTCGTGCAGGGTAGGATTGCTTGGCGCTCTCCGGGGAGAGTGTCGGAGATTTGGTACCCTGCCTGCCGGATGGCGTGCGTGATCCTGTCTACATGGATGTTGAAATCTTTGAGTTCGAATTCTTTCTCCCAACTGTCCAGTTCCAGCCCAAGGAGAGGGATGATCAAGACTGCGTATATCAGATACTTGCCATCCATGGACGAAAGTATCATAAATTACTACTAATGGAGGTCCAAACAATTATTAATTTAGGTCTACCTCTTTCACTGTTCTTATTCCTTTAAGAAAAGAAACGACTCCTACTAAATTAAATTACCTGTCCCTTCAAGAGCTGACCCGGTGACAGACTAACAAGTAACAACAGACGAGGAACAAAGACCCATGCACGAGAAAGGAATTGGAAATTAACAGCAATATGCAACAGATACCATTATAGTCTTGATGATACATAAATCGTTTCTCATTTTTCCAGAAAAGGGGAGACTCAGATTGTCAAACATCATCGAAAAGGGAAATGTTAACAAGTTAAAAACCATAAAAAAAGAAGGGAAGAAAGAGATCTATATCTGACAAACCTGTGTGGTGTTGGAGTGCTAGTAATTCCTATGATTTAACAAAATTAAAAAGTGAACGCAAACGGCAATTCGATGGCTTCTCTGAAACAGCCCAATCGGAATATTTGCATTTCCTTCGTAGAAGTAGTAAATAGTAATACATTCTAGCTGCTATCAGTCGTATCAATCGATCTTCACTGATGAGTAGATGAGCCTAGTAAACCAGAAGCAAGCATAGAAGCCAATGGTACCCGTCAACACAAAGAATGCGTATGAGCCAATCAGCATATACCCAAAGTACAAGATCCCAGACACTGGCTTTGTAATCTCAAGCTTCGTGTAGAAGTAGAAGGCTGCATAAAGGAAAAGGTAGAGGGCAGAGGATCCCGAGGTCAAGTATGACCTCCACCACCAAAGGTAGTCCTCACTACACAGCTGGAAGTAGCAGAGCACAACTGTGATCTCAGCGCAAGTGACGACAAGGATAATGAAGACGATGAATAGGAACCCAAATATGTAGTAGAACTGATGTAACCATATCGAGGTAAGAATAAAGAAGAGCTCGATAAAGACAGCCCCAAACGGAAGAATGCCTCCGATGAGAATAGAGAAAGCAGGGTTCATGTACCATGCCATCTCTGGGATCTGCCTAGGGATCTTGTTGGTTTTCACTGGATCCTCAATAGCTGGCTTCCTGAAACCAATATAACTCCCAACAAAGACAAGAGGGACTGAAATACCAAACCATAAGAATACCAGGGCAAACATGGTACCAAATGGAACTGCCCCAGACGATTTCTCACCCCATATGAGTGCATTCAGCACAAAGAAAATTGCAAAAACAATGGCAGGAAACGTGGAGGCAGTTTTCAGTGCGATTTTCTTCCATTCTGTTCCCTTAAAGAGCTTATAGAGTCGGGCTGCACAGTATCCAGCAAACACTCCCATAAATACCCAAAGAAGGAGCATAGCTGTCATCAACCCACCACGGTTTGAAGGGGAGAGAAAACCAAGCACAGCAAATATCATTGTCACAAGAATCATCCCAAAAAACTGAACTCCTGTCCCAGCATATACACAGAGTAAATCTGAGTTTATTGGAGGCCTAAAAACATCCCCATGGACCAACTTCCACCCTGTCTCTTCTTGGGCTTCTTCTTGGGTCTCTAGTTGGTTGTACTTAGAGATGTCCCGATACAGTGTCCGCAACATAATCATGGCCACCATTCCCGATAGGAAAAGCACAATCATCAAAGAGTTGACAATTGAAAACCAGTGAATTTGATCATCAGCCATCAGAAGATAGGTGTCCCACCGCGAAGCCCACTTCACATCACTTTCCTGCAAGATTCAAACAAGACTGATACAGTGATGGGAAACGGATGAGAGTATATTGGCAACCAAGCATTTCCTTTATAAAGTATGTGACTGACCTCAAACATAACATCATAGGTAAATATTACACCCTTCTTATCATCAATCTCCTGAGGAGACTCTGAGTTAGTAACTGCACGTTTTGCATGGGGATTACATGTTGTAAGGCGGGTATTCTGACCCTTCCACTCACCTTCGTAATCATGTTTCACACTAAATTCACCAAGAAAGAGAGTCTTAAACACACTGAACAATCATTTTTGGAGAAATTGACGCAAAAGTAGTATGTGTTGAGTAGTAAAACATAACCTGAACGGTTTAACCTCAAATCCTACAATCCTTGCCGCATCAGAATCAGCATCTTTGTGATATTTGACATTAAATGACAAGTGATTGTGTACAAAATATTTATGCTCCTTGGTCTGCACACCATTAAATGCATGAAAGAACATTAATAAATTGTACAAATATGCTAATTTGCATTTTTTATGAACGACTGAATATCTGGAACTTACTCCGGCATACTGTCCTTTCAAACCAACATGGAAACCATGTTGATATACTATGGAATTTTCATGGTCAGGCCTTTGAATTGGCATAACCAACGGAAGATTGTCCAAAATCCTGTTACATTCGAGTTTCAATATAAAACTATCATGAAAACAACAACACAACACAACACCATAGGAAGCTATCATTGAAAGAAATTTAAAATTGAAGGACATCTTTAAAGATTGGGAAAAGAACAACTCACATGTTCACCCGGTACTCATCATCTACCTTCTCTTTGAACTCCTTTGCAGATTTTGCATTAAGGGTTTCACGACATAAAATTTTGCACATTTCTGGTTCTTTCATTTTAAACTACAACAAAAAGGAGTCCCACTTAATATCCAAAGTTGAGTACATACACCATAGAAAAACAAGCTAGCATCTAACTTACCACATAAGGAGAGTTTTCAATGCGATCACCACGAAGAACTTCCCCAAGATTTTCTGCACTGTCAACTATGATCTCTGGATGACAGTACGAAAGGGAATAGTATGAATAAGGAAGTTGTGTTTTTATAGAAGTCAGCTTGTTTACTTTCACCTTCAATTCATCCCCCTGCATTGATGGGGACCACAATAAAATCAGGTGAAGCATAAAGTCAATGTATGAAAAGCAAACAATCACAGTGATCAAAATAGAAAGTTAGGACTTAATTCTTCATTACATTTAAAATTAAATACCAATCCTATTCCTGTAAGGAAAAAAAATGAATAAACATGAAAGGAGCATGGGAAATGAACATTCAGTGTAGGTGCAACATCATGTAAAGACATGATTATGTAAGTGAGAAGACATGATGCACGTTAAAATAAAAAATTCAGATATCGAAGCAAGTTATGCTGCAAATTTATTAACTTTTTACCACAGTAGAGTGAACCTCATAGCTAAGTCTAGTGAACCCAGTACTTTTCAGAATTTGAGGTATCAGCTACATCCATGTTTAGAATGTTAAATTTGATAGTAAGAAGTAATATGCGAAAATGGCACCGTAATTTTCTTCCTAGCACAGAAAGACTGGTTTCAAACTACAGGGTCATTACACCAATAAATACACGCACAGGCATACCAAGCTCAAACTCTCAACTTCCAAAAGTACGAAAGTGAAGTTATGAGTACGTTTGTCCAGTTTCATGGTGAGGGATAAAATAAGGAAAAAGTCACTAAACCTCGGACGAAAACCTGGCAATGAATGGCATGCGGTGATAAATATAGGATGCAAAATCGTTTCATATGAAAGTGCCGCGTGATCACAAACTCTTCCCTCCACCAAACAACCAACAAGTAAATAAATAAAACAGAAGAAACTACACACAGCTTCAGCTTTTGACCTATCAATTCGCAAATTTTATGTGCATAGCTCAATGTATTAATATCATTAGGCTCAAACGTAGAGAAATGATCCAAAAGAATCTAATCAGTAATCACCACAACAAAACTCCATGAAACAACAAGGTATAAATCCGTAGATTGAATAATAAGAGATTTCTATTTCTCAGTAAACCTATATGTAAACAAACAGAGAGAGGAATAATAGAGAGAGTGGATGAGATTACAGTGAGAAAATCTTGAGGAGCGACGCCGGGGAGATAGAAGCAATGAGCGTGATGAGCCATCAACAGCAGAGCAATCCATATTACCATGCCAAACCCCATCTTCTCGATCCACAAATCTGCTCTTCCTCCTCTTCGTCTTCGTCTTCGTCGCCTTCTTCTTCCTATCAGTCCCTTTAATTAATTAAAACCGGTTTGTTTTTCATTTTTTTATTTTTGCTTTTATTTGAAGCAAAATGGCGATTGATTTATGTGCAAGTGTGCGTAAATGGGGAGAAATAAGAGGGCGTGTGGTTCAAGACGGTGACTACTGATGTGCGATGGAGATTTGATCAATGGTGATTTTGACGGTCCTTATTGCTTTACTTTAACCTGGTTAATAATACACCCAAACATCTGTCGTTTCATTTGAATGAGTCATAATTCTTTATTCAATTAATGTCATATGATACTAATTGAAAACAAATCACACGAATATTAATATTATCCACGTGGTGTTTCATGTTCTCATTGTTTTCGCCGCCCAACAAATCAAGTCAAACCAACCAGGCCACCCATATTTATTTATTTTATATTTAATCTCTTCTTCTTTTTCCCCTCTAAATCCCTACTACAAATTTCTGCCATAGATTTTTTCTTTCTTGTTTCTATTTTCTATTTTCTTCTCTTTTTTTATTCTGCATAGGTTTCTCTTCAAAACTTTAGGACAAGAAGCACCAAAACAGGTACTCGATTTTCTCTATCAGAAGCAGATCCGACCCAAAACTTTGCTCCTGGGTTTTTGTTTTCCTTCCTTATTTAGTATAATTGTTGAAATTTCTCATTTACATGCCGCCGTTTATGCTTGTTCTTCGGATGGGATTGTTGTTTGTTTCGAAGATTGAACGGTTAGATTGATATATTCCGTTTCTCGTACAGGATTTGATTTGCAGGGTTTTTTTAGTGTTGATCGAGGATGCTAGAGCAATTGTTGATTTTCACTAGAGGTGGTTTAATATTATGGACATGTAAGGAGCTTGGAAATGCTCTTAAAGGCTCGCCTATTGATACCTTGATCCGATCCTGTCTTTTGGAGGAGCGATCAGGTGCGGCCTCCTATAACTATGATGCTCCTGGTGCCAGCTATACCCTCAAATGGACTTTCCACAATGAGCTTGGCCTTGTTTTTGTTGCTGTGTATCAACGAATCCTCCATCTGCTTTATGTGGACGAGTTGCTTTCAATGGTGAAGCATGAGTTTTCGCAGGTTTATGATCCAAAGAGAGTGGAATATCATGATTTTGATGAAACTTTTAGGCAGCTTAGGAAGGAGGCGGAGGCGCGGGCTGAGGAGTTGAAGAAAGCAAAGCAGGTTGCTAAGCCTGTTAATGATGGTAGGAAACAAGGGCAGGTGAAAAAGGGTATGCTTGAAGGAGGAAATAGAACCAAGAGTGATGCAAGTGATGGTGCTGATGGGGATAATGGGAAAGGCCGTAAATTGGAGAATGGACTCTCCAATGGTAATGGTAATCATGTTGTTGTACAAGGGTCCAAAAAACCTAACGGTTTCTCTAATGACAAAGAAAATGCGAGCTCCAATAATGGAGCTTTTGATGTAAGTAAGCTTCAGAAGCTTAAAAGCAAAGGTGTAAAGAAAATTGATCCTGTTGTTAGTAAGGGGCTTCCCAAGGTGGAGCCTAAGAAAAAGACGACTAAGAAGAATAGAGTTTGGGATGATTCACCTCCAGCACCAAAGTTGGACTTCACAGATCCTGCAGGGGAGAATGGAGATGACAATATAGAAGTTGTGGCAGCTGATCATGGTGAAAGCATGATGGACAAAGAGGAGATTATTAGTAGTGATAGTGAGTCTGAAGAAGATGAGGATGTAGGGAAGAATGACAGCAAGGCTGATACAAAGAAAAAAGGGTGGTTTTCAACCATGTTCCAGAGGTAAATTCGTACTTTTAAGCCTTGTGTTTTTTATTTGCTTTGATTTCAAGTTGGCTAGGTGAGTGTGATTTGTGGTCTGGAATTTGATGGATGTTATATCTGATTCTCTTTGCTGTCCTTGAGATTAGTTTGAACATGTTTTCCCGTCCCTTTTCTTTCGGAAGCCATGCTGTCTTTCGTTGAACATAAGGATTAAACAAGATAAGAAGACTAGGGAATTTCATGATCAAGTGCTTTCAAATGTCAAGGATACCACGAAAACCATATATAATGCTGGAAATTGCAGCATACTTTTTTGGTCACTTAGAATAATATCAAGGAGAAACTATCAGAACGCCTCACAATATGCCACATGTGCTTGCTCATTCTTAAGAATCCTTATATCTTAGAGCTTGTTTTATTCTATTCGTCTATGTAATTCCTTTTAGGAATTCTGCTTGGGAAGTCATCTATATCTTATCATTCAGTATTAACACATGACCTTTATCTGGTTACCAGATGCATGTCATCCCTTTCATGTTTCCCTAATTGTTGTTATGTCTCTTACTTTATGCAGCAGAATATGAACTTGATACATCATTTTCAGATATGACGCTTCTGTTAGATGTGCAGCCTTGGATTTAGCACTGTCTACTTTGCTCTGTTCTCTGCATTATGACGTTAATCTTCTTATGAGTGAATTTTTGTAGGCCTTTTTCAAGGAAAACCTGTAACTCTAGTCCCAAAGCAGTTGGATTTTTTCTTTTTTCTTTTCTTTTTCTTTTGAGGTCAATATTGTGCACTTGTGATATTAAATAGATTTTTCCCAATTGGCGCACATGTTTTCAGTAGCAGCATATGGTGTCAAAATATTCATTTTTCGCAAGAACATGCTGAGTTCTTGTGTTGATCCAAATAGATTATAAGTTATGCTATATCCAACTTCTCAAATAATTTGACAATTTCTATCTTCTGAAAGAAGAGAAGAAATTATATGGAAATCCAACCCTCCTTAATGTCTTTCCTTGCCTCAGTATTGCTGGGAAAGCAAATTTAGAGAAGGCGGATCTGGAACCAGCTCTGAAAGCTCTTAAGGACAGGCTCATGACCAAGAATGTGGTATGTTTCCTTTTCTGCTTCTTCATTGTCCATGAACATTCTTTTTTCCTTGACTCAACGATCATAACTTCATACTTATGGATTTTGCGACCATTTCAGGCTGAGGAGATTGCAGAGAAGCTCTGTGAGTCAGTGGCAGCTAGTCTTGAAGGTAAAAAGCTGGCATCTTTCACAAGGGTATCTTCGACGGTGCAGGTCTGTGGCATGCCATGTTCATTTTCTTCATTTTTGCATCTTATTTAGATTTGGGATTAAGTTCGATGTCATTTCTTGAATTTATGGCTACAGGCAGCAATGGAAGAAGCTCTGGTACGTATTTTAACTCCTAGGCGGTCCATTGATATATTGAGGGATGTGCATGCTGCTAGGGAACAAAGGAAGCCGTATGTTGTGGTATTTGTTGGTGTCAATGGGGTGGGGAAATCCACCAACCTTGCTAAGGTTGGTCTGAAGTTTTTATTGTTTTCGTCGCAGAAGGATTTTGTCATCAATGTTGTTGAGGACATTCTTGCTTGACTGACTATTTGTGCTTGTCATGCTGCAGGTTGCATACTGGCTTCTGCAGCATAATGTCAGTGTTATGATGGCCGCTTGTGATACATTTAGATCAGGAGCTGTTGAGCAGTTGAGGACCCATGCACGTAGACTTCAGGTAAAGAGTTGATGTTATGTTAGAGAAATTGTCTGGCCTCTCCACTGCAGTATGCTCTTGATTCTTTGATAATGTTTGGTTGACTGAAGTTGTACATCATATGCTACTTACAAGTGTTATCTTTATAGATCCCTATATTTGAGAAGGGCTATGAGAAAGATCCTGCTATTGTGGCAAAGGAAGCAATTCAGGAGGCAGCGCGCAATGGCTCTGATGTTGTCCTGGTTGATACTGCTGGCAGAATGCAGGTAATTAATGATAATACTATTTTGCCACATAGTTTGGTTGGTAGTAACTAATACATCGATAGCAGTTCCTATGTGTGCTTGGTAAGGCATGATTTATTTGATTTTCTTATTCAAAACACAATTAATCAAACAGCTTTCAAATGCAAACTAAAACATGTGAGAGACTAAAAAGAAGCCAATGATTTATATGTTTAGCACTTTCTCATTCTTTACATGCTTTGTTTTCTTTTATCAGCATTCTTTACATTGTTTGATAAACAAGAGTTTGTTTGATTTGTCTTCTTCAATATGCAATTGATTAAGTTATTTAGAATCGGAAACATGGTTGGGACAACTCGAACAAACACAACTGGCCTATATCTTCTGTCAGTGAAGTTAAAAGACATTCTGGTTCTCACCTGGATGCCCCAGGCAGGGTCATGTGAGGCTGTGCTTTAGCACCTCTTCTAGAAAAGCTTGCCTGGGCAAGCTCTTTGTACAAAATGGCAGACAAGTGGGAGTCTAACCTATAATTTTTTCCTTTATGGTCTAGCTGGTAACATGTGACCGCTGGAGGTCCTGATTTTCGTACTCCTGCTGATTTGCTGGCTTTTTCTTGATGCCTTTATCATTGAAATGCCTTTTTATCATTGGAGGCTTTAGTTATACATGACCAGATGGTGAAGAAAACCTAGAAAGTGATGTAGGAAGGAAAAGAAACGAAAATAAAACGGGGGAAGACACACTCTGACAGGATAGAAATGGGTTCTTTACGTCTGAGTGATTTTGAGACTTGTATTTTTACTGTAATAGTTATTGTTTTATCTAATCTGGATCATTTATAAACAAATTAGTGTTTCATTTATCCAGGCAAACAGCTGGCGTTGACTCAAATATAGACCATAGTGTTAGGAACAGTGTATTGCGTCATAACTCCTATTTTTTTGTTGGATTAACAATGGGTTTACCTAACATGTAAAAATGTCTTGCATTCAGGACAATGAACCTTTAATGAGAGCTCTCTCGAAGCTCATTTACCTCAACAATCCAGATCTGGTCTTATTTGTTGGGGAGGCATTGGTTGGGAATGATGCTGTTGATCAGCTTTCAAAGTTCAATCAGGTAATTTATCAAAATTATCGTCTGTCTGTTAGTTAATAACTTCAAGTGTAAGCTTCTCAAGCAACACTCCTGTTCTTTTGCAGAAATTAGCTGATCTCGCTACTTCACCCAGTCCAAGGTTAATCGATGGCATTTTGCTTACCAAGTTTGACACAATTGATGATAAGGTTATTCCCGGTTCTATCAGTATATTTTTCTGTTTTTGATGTAAGTTGCCAATTGCTAACCCTTGAATTTCTTTGATGGCATCCAGGTTGGGGCCGCGCTATCAATGGTTTACATCTCTGGTTCACCGGTGATGTTTGTGGGTTGCGGGCAATCTTATACGGATCTTAAGAAGTTGAATGTGAAATCCGTTGTCAAGACACTCCTCAAGTGAAGACGTGGTGTCCTTTCCTTTGGATAAAAAAAAGTTTGTTGGTCGAAAATGAAACGTTGTTCTTCTTCTCTCTTTTCATGCTTTCTGTCTGAGATGTGAACGAATAAGTTTGTCTGCCACACTTGTATGTTTTGTTCTGTTCATCAGCTTGCTACTGGTGGTGAATAAGCCCTTTTATACTACTGTCTTATGCTAACTGTTTCATTCTTGTTCGTTACTTGTTCTCATGATGGTCTTTCTCATACCTCATTGTTCACTTTTCTTGAAACTTTACTAAACCAAAGTCGATTCCTGTGTGCCTAAAACAAGTGAGTAGCAGAGAAATTGTGGCAATGGAAGAAAATTGAAACTGGTTTTTGTCTAGAGGTTAAGGGAAGAGGAGCAGGCAGTGGAGTGGAAGAGATGTGGCTGAAGTTCACCGTTAGCCACATCAATAAAATCTATTAATTATTTGGACTCTTAATCTCATCCCTTTTAATATGACTGGTTATGTTACGGGGAAAATTAAAAAAGCCAAATCCACTGGGAGTTGATCTCTCAATGGTTTGTAAGATGAATTTGAAAAATTAGAATGTATTAATTTTTAAATTTTCTGATAATGTGGCATTGTTAAACTCGAAACACAATTATCTTTAAATGAAATCCCATTAATTTATTTAGAACAAAATTCAATATCTACTACATATCAAAAGCCCCAATGCAAATAATTAACACGTCTAATTTACCTCCTAAAACATAAATTTAATTCACTTCTTTAGGGGTAGTAAATCACACTAAAACCAATGTCCCTAACCCCAACATGATGAAAAATCCTAAAACACCACCGCTGCCACCACCACCTCTCAATCCGTGAGCTTTACCAGTTGGTGCGGGTGCGGGTGCGGGTGCGGGTGTTTTACGACAGTGATCTTCCGACAAGACAACAACTATCACCTTCTCTCCTTTCTCACAATTTTTTGAGCTCCACTGATGAAGTAGAAAGGCCCTGAATGGCTCAGCTCTATCTTTGTGCTCTTTTTTTGGGTTCGTTGTGTTACATCCATTGTAATCCTCCATTGCCACTTCAAGCACAGAGTCCGCTTTTGGATCATATCTCCAAACTACAGATCAAATCGAATCATCAAAACATGTTCGGCTAGAATGAATTAGTTACGAACGAGAATCAATAATTTCAACAAAATTACGCATTAAAACACAATTAACTTTTTCAGTTTAGTAATACTTCTTGTAAAGTAAAAAGAGTTATAATTACTGAAAACATCACCTGCACCCGTGAAATATTCTGAATAATATTATGTAAATTATAAGTTGGTTTGTTTACAATTTTTTTATATAGAAATATTCATTCATTCATTTATGGCAAAATTTTAATTTCTAATTTTGAAGATTTTTAATTTATTATTGTGGATATATATACATCAAGCTTTTTCATTTATATATCTTTCTAAAATCAAGTAAAAAAAAGTATAAGCTAAACAAAATCTATATATAACTAAGCTTTTTATCTATAAGTTTTATTGCTAGTATATCAATTTTCAGCTATTTCTCGCTTTACAAGCTAAAATAAAGGGGACAAAAAGAATTAACTTAGACCAATTATTTTCTGAATATATCAACTAAACTAATCTCTATTTACTCAAATTAGAACTTTAACCATTTACCAAATTCTTTTTGTTAAAATGCGATAACAAAATTTACGTTTGAATTGCATGTTTAAATTGTTGATTAAGTCTTTTCCTTTACGTTCGACACTCGAGAAAAAATAATAAGAAGAATATATTTAGCACTTCTCCTTTTATCAAATAAAAAAAAATACTTATTTTTTAAACTATTTTTTCTATATCATTTATAAAAAAAATATGAAAGCAGAGGTTTAGAGAGATAAAACATGGGTTGCTCAATAGACATATTATCGAACAATTTAATATTTTATAAACATAATTAAGCAATGTGTAACCTTAGCTATAATTTTATTTAT
The DNA here is from genome assembly GCA_963691705.1 of Viola odorata. Lineage (NCBI taxonomy): Eukaryota > Viridiplantae > Streptophyta > Magnoliopsida > Malpighiales > Violaceae > Viola > Viola odorata. Next base: position 58,574,563 of record OY829542.1, read on the forward strand.
CGAACAATTCTAAAAATGCACTTAATAGAAACAAAGAAATTACATAATCCCCACAAAGTATGGATTTACAATAGATCCAAATTGAGGCCTAAAAACAAGAACTCATATATCATGCTGGTTGAATCTTTCTGTTGTGCGTGCATTCCTTGATTCGTTATCCAATTCTTTATTTGAATAGGATGTTCTTGGTGGAATTTATCTTTTGCTGCATTATACCTTTGAATTATTATGTTTCTATTTTCACCTTGTTCACATCTTGATTATGTTCCCTCATTGCAGTTCTGTTCAAATCGAAGGCTGTGTTTTGGACCATGTTCTCCTAAACGGGCAATATTGAGAAATTCAAACCATTGTAAGTAAATATGCATAGCTTCTAAGTCTGAGCTAATTTTGTTTATACTTTTTTGTGCAAACCAAATAACAATTTAAAATCATGTTTATTATTTCCTGTCTGGCTAGGGTTTTTAGTTCTTGCTTACAATTATTAATATTCAATTTGCACAACTAAGTGGTGTGCCTTCACACAGGCACAGGACGGTGAATCGGAATAATTCTGGGGTTTCAAAACTAGTGAATCTTCAACCTATGATATTTATTATTATTTATCACCACTTTTAATCTTGGTAGCTACAGTAAGGATTTTAACTATGGATGGCAATGGGTACCCATACTCGAATACCCACCCATAATTATACTCGTTTAATCAAGTAATATTTTGTTTTGACTAGGTATAGTTCGAGTATGGATAATAGCCGAACTTATTATTTTGGGCCCGCTTATATACCCGAACGGGTATACCTAATTTTTGCCAACGCCTCGTTCCTCCCTCTTCCCCCCTCTCTCTCTCTCCCTCGCCCCAATCATCCTCAGCCGATAGTTCCTTCCCCTTCCCCGTCCCCGAAACAAGAAAGAACCGGCGTCCTCTCCCTCTCCTCCTCACGCGCTGCAAATCCATCGAAGGTCCCTGAAATCCTATTTGGTCTTGATTAGTGATTGCTGTGCAAATAAGGTCCCTGCAAATCCAATCTTTTTCAAGTTTGCGGTCTGATTAGTGATTGCTGCTGAGTTTTTGTTTTGAAATTTGTGATGTTATGATATTGATATCTGTTAAATTGTGTTAGATTCCTGAGTGGATGAAGGTCTATGTTATGTGTTCGACTAGTTTATGTTTGGTTGGTTAGACAAATGAAGGGATAGAGGGAAACTAACGCATTCTTTTTTGGGATTTTCTGTTTTCTTTTGCCTAGGTTGTGTCTGATTTGGTAGCTGTGCTGTGCGTGAATTGGTATGGGGTTTCCGGATAATTTGCTGCAAACTGACTCGAGAAGAGTGGTGTCTATGAACAGTTCCGATTCTTCTAAGGAGAGGTCAGGGAGGCAACCTATGGGAAACCATCATGCTTCTCCGCCCAAGCACCGGGGAGTTTGGGCTATTCGTGAATATCCACCTGGATGTGGACGGCTTGCACATTTGCTGCAAACTGACTCGAGAAGAGTGGTGTCTATGAACAGTTCCGATTCTTCTAAGGAGAGGTCAGGGAGGCAACCTATGGAAAACCATCATGCTTCTCCGCCCAAGCACCGGGGAGTTTGGGCTATTCGTGAATATCCACCTGGATGTGGACGGCTTGCACCACCGATAGTCGGACTAAATGAGGAAGCAATTTGTGCTTCAACAAAAAAATTGGTCCCGAGAAAATACTCCCCTCGTAAAAGTGTCTCTGCTGTCAGAGATTTCCCTCCATATTGTGGAAGAAATGCACTGCGTGTTAGCAAGGAAAGGAATGAAGTGCTTGATTTTGACCGGAGCAAGAATATAGGCCAGGAGATGTCTGATGCAGAGCCATTGAAAGGGATGGTGATCACTGTTGGGAAAGAAATAACAGGTAGTGATCTAGATGGAGATGAATATAGGAGTACATTGCAAAGAGATGTACCTAGATCAAAGGGGGGTGAAGTTCAACAGGAGCCAAAAGGGTCTTCTACTAAAGGGGAGATAAATCAAGATGAATTTGGAGACGGTTCTGAGAATGCAGTTAAGGTGGTCCAAGAGGGTAGACCAGAAAGAAGTGTTGAATTTCTTGTGGGAAATGCTCAGGACCAGAAGTTTGATGCAGTCCCAAAATCTGCAATTGGAGCTTCTGCGAAGGATCCTGGAAAGAAAATTGCAGCTTGCATAGAAAATGGAAGTCACAAAAGAAAGGTTCCTGATGTTTCTGGCTGTGAGAATGAATCATTAGAGGTAGAGATTGCACCGGGCAGAATTGTTAATGGTCTTATGGCCAAAAAGAATTGTCCTTGGAGGCAGGTAAAAGCAAATAACAAACTTGATAACTTGGCTGGCTCTATTAGTGAAAAAAAGTTTGATGCAGTCCCAAAATCTGCAATTGGAGCTTCTGAGAAGGATCCTGGAAAGAAAATTGCAGCTTGCATAGAAAATGGAAGTCACAAAAGAAAGGTTCCTGATGTTTCTGGCTGTGAGAGTGAATCATTAGAGGTAGAGATTGCGCCGGGCAGAATTGTTAATGGTCTTATGGCCAAAAAAAATTGTCCTTGGAGGCAGGTAAAAGCAAATAACAAACTTGATAACTTGGCTGGCTCTATGAGTGAAAAAAAGTGGAAGAGATGATTTCATATTGGTCCCACGATCTGATTCCCAGCCAGAGAAGAATGAGGAAGAGAACCATGGAGTATCACATATCAAGAAGAATTCTTTTCGCACCCAAGGGGCTTACCTTGGCGTTGATCATATTGTAGAATCAGATACGGAATTTGGTGTTGAACATTGAAGAATATTGAAAATACCCTCAATTGATTTGCCAGAAAAATATGAGAGCCATCTCATTCAATGCCCAAAATGTTCAAACGAGATTATTGCTCATTTAGAATGGACAGCAGCTGGACAAACCAGGAAAGATTTTGTGGTCAAAAATTAAGAATGAATACACAAAGTCCCGTCCCGGTGGGGGAGTGTAGTGGTGAAATGTGCTGCAGAATGAACAAAATTGCAAGATGTACAGTACAAGTAATATGATAGCAAACAAACAAAAGACATAGAGGCAAATTATATTGAAGTGTGACAAAGAATGTTACAATTACAAGTCTATTTCTGATGAGGCTGTCTTTCTGAGACTAGTAAAAAAGCATTGAGCGATTGGATACAACATAATATGCCCTTTCTGGCTTTTCAGCAGTAACACCTTGTTACACCTGATAATGAAAAACAGAAAATCCCATGATCCAGTAGTAGCACCTGAGACGATAATCTTGCGCAATATTTCTGATCTACTTTGATCCGAACAATGGGGAAATCTGCTAGTTCTTTGGTGTTTGCACTACCAAACATGATGCGTCCAACATTAAGCGTCACATACTGCACAGCGCATGACAATCATGTGGATTAGAGTATGCTCTTGTGCTTGAGACGTTCAGTAAGAGTGTTAAAATATACATTCAGGCGCACAGTAGTTTTATCAAGTAAACATAACAGCACATGCACACACAGTATTGTGCAATTTCTATCTCAGAGTGAACCTAGAGAATGATAGTCAGACTCCAGAAACCAGTACAAATGCCTGTAATGTTAATGAATATCCTTACAGGATCATGCCACCTCCATCCCCTTGCATTTAGTAAATAGATGGTTGGATCATGCATAATATGCATCATTTCATACAGAATAACACATGAAAGTAAAACCAAAAAGACCAACAAAATTGCACTTATAAGACAAAACACTCACCTCCAACCAGTAGAAAAAGCCCCGCAGCATGAATTGCAAGTATCACATATCAACAAACTTGATTAATTCACATGAGGTGTTTATGTAATTATTTTGTTCAGAGATCACAAGCATGAATTGCATTAGTTGCTGGTATGATTTTCTAGTCGTAGCAGCCATCTTGCATCCATACTGTTTGTATGTTTACCAAAAAGGAATTTGGTGCCAGATTCTTATAATTTATGTTCTTTGTTGCCAGTATTTTATTTTTTGGAGGATTTTTATTATTTATTTATTTGCAGAAATTTAATTTGTAGTCGGATTTAGAGGGGAAAAAGAAGAAGAGATTAAATATAAAATAAATAAATATCGGTGGCGTGGTGGTGGTAGCCTGATTGGTTTGACTTGATTTGACGAAATGGATTTTTTCTCTTTTTTTGGCTCTGTTTTGGGATATGGAATTTAGAAAAAGAAAGAAAATAGAAGGCTTGGGCTGCGGCCCAAAGGAAAATAAGGAGGGAATGGACTGAATTTTATTGACTAATGGGTTCGAATTTTGATATATTTTTCTTCTTGTATAATAGTTTTAAATATTTTTATAATTTTTAAAAAAATATACGAGCAAAAACGGTAAAAAATGAACAAAAATGGTAAACAAATGAGACAAAACGGTGAAAAACGAGCAAAAAAAAAAAAACGTGAAAAAGAATAAAAAGTGAGCCAAAAACGGTAAAAAAGAGCCAAAATGGTAAAAAAATGATCTAAAATAAAAAAAAGAAGTTAAAATGGTAAAAAATTAACCAAAATAATAAAAAATGAGAAAAAACGGTAAAAAATGAATCAAAACAGTAAAAAACGAATCAAAATAATAAAAACAAGCAAAAATGGTAAAAAACGACTCAAAATGGTAAAAAATAAACTTAATTGGTGAAAATGAACCTAAATAATGAAATTTTCCGTAATTATAAAAAAATAAAATAATTTGATAAATTAGATATCTATTATATACCCAATTGGGTATATTGGATGTGGATAATAATTAATATTTAGTTTTGGGTATGAATAATGCCCATACAGCACTTCGTTGTCAAACTTTGGGCAATAGTAGCCATTTCTCCATTTTTTAAGATTGTGTTTGAGGGATTGGAGAATCTGCCCCCTTCAGATACTCCTGCAGTATATGTATCCAACCACCAGAGTGTCCTTGACATATACACTTCTCACACTTGGCAGAAGCTTCAAGTTTATTAGCAAGACTGCGATACTTGTCTATCCCATTATTGGATGGGCCATGCTTCTTCTGGGCACCATCCCTTTAAAGCGCATGGACACCAGAAGCCAATTGGTAAACTATTTTCCGTTTCTTCCTCTTGGTTCATGTTACTTTCTTTAGTCCTCATAGGTTCAGGTGGCATTAGAATTGCATTACAGTTAGTTGAATAATTTTTTTATTTTTGTATTTCTGTTCTCCCTGGGAACTTGTGTCTTTGATAGTAACATAGATTTGAAATTTGAATGGCTACTGGTATGTAGGATTGTCTCAAGCAATGCATTGATTTAGTCAACAAAGGGGCCTCTGTCTTCTTTTTCCCAGAAGGAACACGAAGTAAAGATGGGAAGTTAGGATCATTCAAGGTGAGTCTTGTTATTCTTTGTATCTTATATATATACTAAGAGAACGTACTAACTAATCAACTCATTTGGTTTTTGAGAACCATGGTCAAACCGTCAAAGGAACACAGAACTTTGCTCATTCATCTTTGCAACTGGTGCTCTATATGTTTATAAGTTCTCTGAATCCCTTGCTAATGGATGCACATTGACATGCATTGTCTTTTTAGTTGCATTTGCAGTTCATACTTTACTGAGTTGTGTCATAGTCTTTTTTCCATTACCTTCATCCAGGAAAGATTTTTGCTGTTGCCATTACCATGTAAACATTTCGCTGACGCCTCTTAGGTTTAACTTTATATTGTTTTAGCAAGTAATATAGAATTACCAGTGACTCTATAGTCTCATGACAAACCATACATGAGAAATTAGAGGTAGCTTGGACCAATAGATGGGTTCTTTTTTGCCACCCTTCTCTCTAGCTTTGCTGCACGATTTGACATATCCCACTTAGATGTGGCTTGGATATTTATTTTCTCAAGATTTTGTTATTCTTTTTCATGGCTTAGATGTTCCAATATGTCACCCATGCTTGAGTACCATATTCGACACTGGTGCTTTAGTGCGGAGGGTCAAAGTAATGTAGTGCTTTAGGGATAGACAATAGAAATCAAACTAAACAAACTGTGAGCTTCTGCATGGAAGCTTTAAATTGCCCGTTTAGAAATAATGGGAGCCTGCCCTCAAGAAAGGAAGGTCTCTTATCCCACATTTGTATGACTCAGTTTCTGCGTTCTTGTACTGTCAATTGTCATACTGCCTATGATAAATATAGGACTAATCATATGACCGATAGGGTTGATGGCGAGTTGTTAGTGGTTAGTGGATGTTCCACTACTTCCTCATTCCCTATTAGGAAGAAAAAAAACTTTGCTGAACCTAGCCTAACTATAGAAAAGATAGGTCTAAGCGTGGTGTTGCTGGGAAAGCTGATTCTTGAGGGTTCATTGGATTCATCTTCTTGCCTTCTCTCATCTCGAATATGTTTTGCACTTGAGTAAACATGTTTAGTGAATTTGGGGAACAGACAAGTTTATTGCTTTTTGTTGTCCATAACATGCAGAAGGGTGCATTCTCAATTGCAGCAAAAACTAGGGTACCTGTGGTACCTATCACTCTTAAAGGAACAGGGGAAATCACGCCATCAGGAATGGAGGGTTTCTTGCATTCAGGATCTGTTAAAGTTGTTATTCGCCTATTGAAGGAAGCAACGCTGAACTGCTGTGTAATGAAGCTCGAGATCTTTCACCTATTTTTGGAACCGACATTGTTGTTGTGCGACCTTGATCATCTTAGAGTGAAAGAAAAATTGCTGGGAAAGTTGAATCTGTCGAAGATGGGGATGTTTCCATTCCGGAGGGGCCAGTCTTCGCAAAGAAATTTCAAGATAATATTAGCCCTCTGGTTCGCTGTAATTCATTTTGCTGGCCGGCATTACACCACGCCATAAAAGAAAATACCATACGTACTAACTGCTAGATCAATGAAATCAACGTCTTCACTATATTATTATTATACTCTCAAATTATACTTTATTTTATGGGTTTTGGTAGATTTTTTTGTAAGGTAATTCTTATGCATCTACTTTCTTGTTTGGCTAGTCAATGATGGTGGTGGTCAGCACGTTACAGTTACAGCATATGCTATGTTTATACTAACTGAAGGAGGAGGTAAAAGTGGGGGAAATGTTGTGTGTTCATTTTATCAAATAATTTACGCACATCATCGATTGATATGCTTTAAGCGATAGAATTTTTAAATAAATTAATGTGTATTACTCATATTTTAACGGTATGTACATCACTACTGTTATATTTTCACGGTATGATTTAGTTATTGTTTCTTCGTACTATATGATAATAACTTAAAAATTATTTTTCAAAGAAAAAAATATAGATAGATAAATTGTAGTGACAAAAAAATATATAGAAAAATAATGAGCATTATTTTTTATCATTTTTTAAAGCAAGACTCGACTAATCTTTCTAATAATCCACCGTTGATATCCACCAATTCGTTCATATTTTTTTTTTCTTTCCATTTTTCTAATTAATAATTTTTATTTTATTTTATCATTATTTTAATAGAAGAAGGGTACATTTGATGTAAACAAAATAATAAAGGACCAATCAATTCGTTTTTAGTTGAGGCTTGAGTTTTTTGAGTTTGACGAAAAAATATTTTATACTTATGATTTTTTTATTTTAAATAAAATTTTATATTTTGATAGATAATGTGTGTGTATTATTTGATAAAATGATATGAATGGAGATAACAATAAAATGTTAGTAGAAAAGAAGAAGAAGAAGATATGAATGGAGATAACCATTGTTCGACATGTCATACGGCTTTAATCTTTTTCCGACGTGGGATGGATGCTAAAGTTTGACTGCCGCCGGGCCGCAGACAGAAGGTCAATTCAGTCAATTCACCACAATGCTCAGACATTATCGACTCTTGAGAGAAAAGAAAAGAAAAGAAAAGAAAAGAACAAAAATAAAAAAATAAAACGAAAAAGTAAATTATAATTTCCATTTTCGATTCCGTTTCCCCTTTTCTCTCTCAATCGCGCCTAACCAAAACTTTTCTCTCAATTATCTAAACTCTTCCTCGTCGTCTCTTTACTCATCACTGTAAGTAACTTCCTCCTTGGTCTCATCAATCAATGCTAATTCATGCATGTTCTTACCGAATCGAGTCGATTTTTCCGTGTTTCTGGACTTCAACTTCAGTTTTTTTGTGCCCATAATGTTTTGAATTTCACTTCCAATTCATGGGACTTTAGCAGTCAACGGTAGTCAATCATCTTCTCATTCATGTTATGTTGCTTTTCGGAAGATCCAGTTGCATTGAAGCTTACTAGTGTTTGTCATTCCTGGTAGTTTAGTTTTTCAAATTCGAAGGGAATATGCTTGGATGGATGATTGTGGCGGTCTACAATTTTTTAATTTAATTTTTACTGTCAGTATTTTTTTAAAAATATTTTCACTGCTGGTTGGGTGCAGGTGGTGTTTATGTTCGGTTGCAAACGATGTTCGATTGTGGCCGCAGCACACAATACGTGACTGGCCAGAGAGACAAGTTTGTCAGGTACTGATTGAATTCTTCACCTTTTTTTTCTTCCTCCAAATTGATGATATTGGAGTAAGTTAAGGTCAGAGTTATTTCTTCATGGTTTTGTGATTTCGTGTGGTAGATTGTTAGGTGGTTGGTTATGCCGATATGATTACAATGTTATGACTGTGATGCCTATGCTCACTAGGGTTTATGGGTGTTATGGCTTGTGATTTACTCTTCTTTTTCTTTACTGAATGGAAAACTCAACCAGGAATTCTTGTTGAAATCAAAAGTGGGAAATAGACCCACAAGAAAAAGAAAAGAAAAAAAGAAAGTGAAACCCCTGTTGCAAGGAATGAAGATGCAATGAGCGGGGCTGGTTGTTGTGTTTAAGGTCTTTTTTTTTTTTTTGGTATGTTAATTATGATCATATTTGTTTGTTACTGTTATGGCAGGCCATTTACTATTATGATTATTTTTTCTTAGAACAACAGTGGAAACAGAGCTGTTAGCCTTCTCTGTCCTGCTATTGTACAACTGTTTTAAGGTTCCCCGTTTATGTACGATGCTCGAGGTTTTCTAGGCTTCCACGCTATGGAGCTATTTCTGTTTATTGTTCTCTTATTTTGTAACTAGTCTTACCATTAATCATCAAAGGTGATGAGTGTATTATATGGATACTTGGATAGTGAACTTCACCATCTCCAATGGCAAGACCTATGTACCTAATGGTATAGGAACTGCTGATTTTTTTGTTATACCTCTTCCCCTTTCACGGGTACTCATATATCTAATTATGATGTTTTTTAATATTTGTGATATTTCTCTATGTTTCAGGTTGGACGATTTGGACTCCAGATTATCAGCATCCTCTGATGCAGGAGTCAAGAAATGTGGGTTTGGCATTGAAGGATTTAGTAATACTGGTCGGGGAACAAATACAACATCTACATCTTTTAAGAAAGGAATTAGAAAGGGATCTGCAGGACTTAAATCTATTGGTCGATCACTTAGATTTGGAGTCTCTCGAGCAGTATTTCCAGAAGATCTTGAAGCATCAGAAAAAAAGATACTTGACCCTCAGGACAAATTCCTCCTGCTGTGCAATAAGCTGTTTTTCGTGTCATGCTTTCTGGCAGTGTCCGTGGACCCTCTATTTTTTTATCTTCCAGTTTTTGATGATTCAGCGCACTGCCTTGGCATAGATCGAAAGTTAGCAATTACAGCAACAATGGTGAGGACAATTATTGATGTCTTCTATCTTATTCGCATGGCACTTCAGTTCCGTACAGGCTATATTGCCCCATCTTCTCGGGTATTTGGGCGAGGTGAACTTGTAATACATCCTGCACAAATTGCCAAGCGTTACCTGCGACAAAATTTCATTGTTGATTTTCTTTCCATCCTACCCTTACCACAGGTTGAAATCCTCTTCCACCCTTATTGTCTGTGTTTATTTATGCAAAGAGTGAATTAAATTCTCTTGTTCATATGCTTCTGTGCCTGAAATTCATGTTGTTGATTTCGTTTCAAACAAATGTTATATTGTTGTTGATCCGTTCAATATTCCTTAGCAGGCTGCTGGTTTTCCTAATATTTATGTGACCCCTAGAATCAACTTTGTTATTGAATTGTTAGCAATTTTTTCTTTCCCCTTTTGTGGCGATTTCTCTTTGCCTAAATGTAGTTCACCTTTCGTTACACATGGTTCTGCAATCATTTTTTTTGGGTATAAATACGTAAGGCTTTTAATAGACATTTCTACATTGTACCACCTGAACTAGATCTTCATGATAATCAGGTTTTTAACTTTTGTTACATCTGGATCTGTTTGTACAATACATTATGTTGTCATCAGATTCAAATCACATCATGGTTTTCCTTTTGTTTTTTGTTTCAGCATTTACCAGTTGACTATATTTATTTTCTCTGTTTAAAATGGTATATAGTGGTAATAATTCCATTTGCTGGTAAGATGCTTCCTGCTCTCCTACCTACTTTGCCACCAAGTGCATCTTTTAATTTGTACCTGAAGTTGTTTATTTTTCGATTGATTGTTGAAAGTGCAACTACAAATCATGAAGGTTTCCTTGTAATTTTTCTTTTTAGAGGTTGCAACTGAAAGAATGTCTGTTGATCTTTCTCATTATTTTTTTCTATGGGCAGATTGTGGTATGGAGATTTCTAATGGTGTCAAATGGTTCAGATGTCCTTGCAACAAAACAGGCCTTATGTTACATAGTCTTGCTTCAATATATTCCAAGATTTCTTCGAATAATTCCATTAACTTCAGAGCTGAAAAGGACAGCAGGTGTCTTTGCTGAAACTGCATGGGCTGGGGCTGCATATTATTTGCTATTATACATGCTTGCTAGTCATGTAAGTCCTGTGTACTGCGCTAGAATTTTTCCTTTCTGGATTCTTCTATTTGGACTATCTTATGTTTATTCTTTTGTTATGTCTGTCTTCTGTAATGTCTAAGTAGTGGTTTCCATTGTTGATTTTTATTTGGACACATGCTACAAGATTGAATAACCTACATACATGCATTATAAAGTCTGCAACACTCATATTGGTTCAGAATTGGTGTCTTGTTTGCAGTATATATATGGTACTCTTCACATTGGGATTACATAACCTTCTGTTTGTTAAATGTTTTCTTAGGTCTTCGCACTGCGACTTAGATCTTAGTTTCCTTCTTTCCCATGGTATTCAGTATAATAGAATCGTTTGCACTCTGGGGTATATGTAGATATCAGCCCTATTTGATGATGCTGTGATATAAATTTTATAGAATATAAATATGTTTTTTGTCTTTGCAGATGGTGGGGGCATTCTGGTACTTATTAGCAGTGGAACGGAAGGACGCATGCTGGCGGGAAGCTTGTACTGAAGCTGTGAATTGCACAAAGAATTTCTTGTACTGTAACAATCTGAATATGAATGGTTACACTGCCTGGAATAGCAGCAGTGAAAGCATTCTAAAATCAAATTGCTCAATAAATGGTACTGACGATCCGTTTGGTTTTGGAATTTTCTCAAATGCTTTGAAATCTGGCATTGTATCATCAAATGATTTCATCTCCAAATACTGTTACTGTTTGTGGTGGGGGCTACAAAATTTAAGGTAGTGTGGAACTTTCTCCATTTCATTTTTGTTATCATGAGGTCCCATCTGATTTATGTGCAAAATGGTGTACCATTATTATATTCCTGTTCTGCGTAGAATTATTGTGATGTGTGCTTTTTGGAGACTTTGTTATTTTAAAGCAATAAATTTTCTTTCCAAGAGGAGACACTAGGAAGCCCAAAGTTAAATACAGAGAGAGCTGGTAACTATTTAACAGGGCTTATATTAAGGTTGAAGTTTGTCAAGTGTAGAGTTAATGCGTTCTTGACTTCATTACCACAATGGAGGACTGTATCAGTTTCTTGGAGACTCGACTTGGTGCCTGGTCACAAGCATGGTTGAGTTGTAGTGAGACATCGAGTTAATAGCTGTCCTTCTGCTAATTCCCGCTTGATCTCAATGTAAATCCAACAGTAGTCAGTGTCTTTGAAGTAGAAATACATAACTAGCACTTGTGAACTCATTTTTGTAGTTTGCAGTCCTCACCCAATGAGTTGTGTTCCTTAGCATGTTAGGTTTCATAAGGATGTAAATGATTTTGAATGTTTAATGAGGTTTCATACTGTTTGATTCTCAAAATAGAGGATTTTGGATGTTTGATGATGCCTCAAGAAAAATTAGCACACTATTTCTTGCTTATTGGTTGTACAGTTTATGATAAAAAAGAATACTGGTTGGTTCTTAAAGTATTTGTGTTGCTCTTGTCAGATTATATGTGTGTAATATCCTTCTCCTATTGCCTTCCTACTGTGTATTTCTGTTTGTACTTTTTGACCTTTTTTGTTCTCTTAGTCAATTGAACTGCTCCGTGTCATACTTTTAATTAGCATATCAATCAGGGACATATTATTATTATTGTTATTATTACTTTGCCTTTTTCGTCTGCACATTGCCCATCCCCCAGACTTTTTTTTTGCTCACCAATACATTTTGGCTGAGTCAGGACACATCCTAAAGGCTTAAACTCTTGTGGTGTAGTCCTTTTGACTTGGGTTATGGCTGGACTATTGGGCTGTGATATCTGTACCATATTTTGTTTGGTTGTGGCCCATCCAAAAGAATTAAGGCATTGTGAGGGTAAATCCTTTTTCATTCTTGTTAAGTGCTTTGGTTTGATGCATCTAGTCCATGCTGGACTTAGTCTCCAGGTTCCTTATGTGTTCCAATGAGTGCAACTGTTTTCATATAGATCACTTGCACTTTTTGGCAATGTTTTCATTTGTTCTTTTGTTTACCAGATATTTACGTTTATTTGCTGCCTTGATGATTCAACAATTTCTCAACACTTTTAAGTCTTAGTGTAGTGTTTACGCATAAAATACTACCAAGATTGAGAATATTGTTATCTTGCCAATTGCGTGTTTTAAATCTTCTCATCAAATCTTGGACTGGAGACAACTGCCACACTTACCCCTCTCTGTTTGCTTATGAATATAACTTATATGGTATATCTCTGGTTATGGAGTTCCTTTTATTTTCCAGGTTGTCTCAGCATGCCCACAGATGGTTTTCCTTCAAACAACAATAATATCATTTGACATTGAACATGCCTATAGGTTTCCTTGTTGTACCTGTGATGTTTTAGTATTTGTTGTTTAGGATGTGTAGATGTAGTATGCAATCGGTAGCATGGCGGATGCTGCACTTGTCTTCTGATATGGTTATGGGATTCAATCCCCGTTGTTATATATATACTGAAACAGCTACATTTTCCTGGATTCTTTGCAGCACACTTGGTCAGGGGCTTGAAACCAGCACCTTTCCAGGAGAAGTTATCTTCTCCATAGGATTAGCAATTCTTGGGCTTATCCTTTTTGCTCTTCTGATTGGCAACATGCAGGTACATACTGCAATTTTTAATTGCTTTGCCATGCCTACTTAATTCTCAGATCAGGATCTTCTCTTCTTCTAATCCAAAAAAAAGATAAAAATCTTTAGTGCTTAAATCAAAGTATGAATTCAAGGTCAATGATCATTTGTACACTTCTTAACTTTTTCTTATACACTTCTTAACCTTTTCTTAATTCATAGTGCCAGACATTGATGCGTAATTACTTTACATGTGTGTCTAGAGGACACATGAAGACATGCATCTTTAACTGACTTGATTTATCAAAATAATCGAAGCTTATAAAGTGGTCCTTTTTTCTGCCATTAAGGTGGAGAACTGAACCAAGAATTCTCTTTCTTTATCATCAATCGAATTACTGTTTGTGACCAATGATTCTATTTTATCATCAATCCAATCATCGCTCACCTTTTTTTCGTATTTCTCAAAAAAATGATTCGATTGATGGGGTTTGGTATGATACTTATGACATTTATGAGATTGGTTTTCTTATTGAGGATAGTTACAATGCGAATGATGATCTTGTTTGAATCTGTGTCTGCACCTTTAATGGCTACATGGTCATACATATTCATCTTGTTTCCACAAGAAAACTAAAAAAAGAGAAGAAAAGAAGTGATGTCAGTTTGTCTTTGTATTTCAGTATAATGTTGTTATGAGATGCTACGTATTTTGTGGCTACACTTGTTTGAATTTGACTTCCAATTTGCAAACTATGTGATATGATCTAATAGTTTTAATTTTTTTGTTGTGGTTGCTATTACAACAGACTTATCTTCAGTCACTGACAATTCGTTTAGAAGAAATGAGAGTCAAAAGGCGTGACTCGGAACAATGGATGCATCATCGTTTACTTCCACAAGATCTTAGGGAACGGGTGAGACGCTATGACCAGTACAAATGGCTAGAAACCCGTGGGGTGGATGAAGAGAGTTTAGTGCAAGGCCTACCAAAGGATCTTAGGAGAGATATCAAGCGGCACCTTTGTTTGGCTTTGGTCAGAAGGGTGAGTCTTCTTAATTGTACCTCGACTTGTTTGTTGTGTCTGCTTTTTAGAGCTATGTAGGCATTTTTCTGTTTCTCTTGCAGGGCCATCATGCTATAATTCTTTTAATTGCATGAAGAAAAAAAATCCTCTTATACATTTGCTTTTAGCAAAGGATGCTGATCAAGTGAATTTCTTAGAAATCTCAAAGATTTGTTGATAGATCTTGCAAAAGCGCTAGTAACGCAAAGCAGTGGACCTTAATGAGCATGCATTATATTGTACATATTGTTTAGTAAACGTAAATCAATCATAACTGAAAAATGATTAAAATAATCAAGTAACATATAAAATAAAAACTTCACTCAGCAATGGATAAAATCTTAGGGTAAAGGTTAGTCTTAGTCTCTTAAAAAGATACTAGCTATATAACACTATTGCTGATATGGCTGATGGCACTGTTTTTCTTCCTGTTTTTGTTTTTTTGTTGCTGCCTGGAGGCGATGTTTTAGCTTCAACTGCATATTCATAAGTATTTTACTTAATAAGTGGAGGATCCACTCTATTTTTAACGTCTTCTTGCATGTCTAGTCTTCCTGTACAGCTGTTACATTAAAGCTGTCCATCACTTAGCCTTCAAAAAAAGTAAAACACTATTTCAAAAGGGAAAATAAAACAGCTGTATTATAAACAGCTTTAAGTGCCTTTCGTTTTTTGTCTTTTTTGAACAATTACTTCTCCATCCTATTTGAAGTGTTCATCTTTTCCGTCCTATTTGAAGCGTTCATCTTTCGTTTTTTGTCTTATCTCATAATAAGTCTCAGTCAACATTGCACTTTACAGTTTTGAGTTTCACCCCTTTAAATATCAACTATTTGTTGGTTTTGTTTGAAATTGTTAAGAAATTTAATACTTGAAATAATATGGACATAAGTGTGTTCTAAATAATTGAATTAAATTAACTTGAATCCTTGTGAGTTTATACTGACTCAAATATTCAGAAGTGACCAATTTGATGTGAAAGTGACAAATTTCAAAGTAATTATGTTTTTAATGATATATGTTCTGTGTTTATAGAACTTAGAAAAGGTAAGTAAAAATGCAAGGGATTTTCTTTCTTTTTCCCCAAAAAAATACTTAATTTTACTTGACAACAAATTCAAGATGATGACATAATACTTTTTGTTCAGAAAGGTAACTTGTTTTAGCTAGAAGTTAACTTTACATATTGGTTTACTACATTACTTCATGTTTTAGGTATTACTAGAAAATTGAAACCAAAACTCATGTGTTCAGCATTATTATCTCACTTTATTAACATAATTATTGTACTTTTCTATTTGTGTGAAAAGTCAAAGTGGACATTTAAAATGGGACAGTTTTCTACCCCCTTTTCTTTTTCTATAAACTACCTTAGACCTACATACTGGCTGAAAAGATGTGTTTCACCTGGTGCTGGAGTTTCATGTTGTTTGCATCATAGCTACCAGGAATGGAAGACATTCTAGGACATGGAATGGGTACACCACTTGGTAAATCTTTCACAAGTTTGGATGTCAATTTGTTCTGTATAGCACTCGTCTACCCTTCTTTTAATGCAAAGATACTTTCTCTTTCTGATGTTCTAGAATCTATAAATTGCATGCACCATCTTATTTGGCATGTGATTGGTGTAAGACGTAAGAGATAAAACTAGTTTTGATAAAACATTAGATGGTCTTCTAGCTTCTTTCACCCTAGTAATAGTAACTGCTGTTTGTCTCTAGTAAGTGGTGGCTTTGACAATGGGAATTTGGGACAATAGGTCGTAAGCCTGTGGAAGCTTTCCATATTCTCAGTGAATGAGTCCAGATAAGCATTCGGGTAGGTGATGCTAATTTGAAGTTGACTTAATAGAATTCCGTTGCCATCTATTTTACAAAGTTGTGTTGTAACGTAGGACTTTCTTGTTAACTGAGGTTTGTGGGCAAATGTTATTCTTTTGTTACTCTTATCCACTACTTTACCTGTTGATCTTGCCTATGGAGTTTGCACCTGCTCATCGGTGCTCTTGGCATCTTTTTTGTCCCCTTTTTCTGTCGTTTGAAAAAAAATGTTGTTGCTTGCATTGTTGGCAATGTAGGTTCCGTTGTTTGAGAAAATGGATGAGAGGTTGCTTGATGCCATTTGTGAGCGGCTGAAACCTTGCTTATTTACAGAGCAGAGTTACTTGGTTCGGGAAGGAGATCCTGTTGATGAAATGCTTTTTATCATCCGTGGTCGCCTTGAAAGTGTGACTACAGATGGTGGGAGGAGTGGTTTCTTCAACCGCAGCTTTCTGAATGAGGGAGCTTTTTGTGGAGAGGAGCTTCTGACCTGGGCATTGGATCCCAAAGCTGGGGTAAACCTCCCATCTTCAACCCGGACAGTGAAAGCGTTGGGGGAGGTTGAGGCCTTTGCCCTCATAGCGGAAGAGTTAAAATTTGTTGCCAGTCAATTTAGGCGTCTTCATAGCAAACAGGTTCAACACACCTTCCGCTTTTACTCACAGCAGTGGAGGACTTGGGCTGCCATATTTATTCAAGCTGCCTGGCGGCGTTATTCCAAGAGAAAAATTATGGAACTTCAGCGGAAGGAGGAAGAAGACAAAGTAGAAGCGGAAGGGTCAGGGCGGAGCAGTACTAGTGGAGGTTCATATAGTATCGGTGCAACTTTTTTGGCTTCCAAGTTTGCCGCAAATGCTCTTCGGGGCGTTCATCGCAATCGGAATGCCAAGACTGCCCGGGAATTGGTGAAACTTCAGAAGCCTCCTGAACCTGATTTTACCGCCGAAGATGCAGATTGATTTGTAATATATGACCTTTGTGATGTATGCTTGTATGATTATTCTTCTAATGTTTGCTTATACGAAGTGAAACGATGTTCAAGTACCCACTTTTCCAGTCTTGGAATTGCAGTAACAATGGTAGAGAGATTAAGGCTAGTGTTTCAGCTATGCTTTCCACTTTATAGATGAAAAGCTGTTTTCCTGTAGGTTGGATTAGTTCGAATGGGATTTCAATGGTGTTCATCGGATGGTTCAGATTCTATATTTACCACGAAAACACATCGATTAAGCAAATTGATGCATGTGAATCAGTACGCGAGAAGTTCGCAATCAATTCTTTGAAAGTACACTCTCTTATGGTAAAGGTCATAGCCTACGTAATAGTTCTGCTGAGCCATCATTCCAATGACAGACAGTTCCCTGGCTGCAGAGCTGCGGAGGACATTGGTAGAAGCTACAGCCATGCAGAACAGATCTGGTCCGTAATTCATGAACATGCTGTTAGTGTCGAGCACCAGCTCCGCTCCGCCCGTGAAATGGAGAGTTACCACAGGAAAGCCGGTAAGATCTCCGTGCATGTTTCCGATGTAGCAAAGTTGATTTAGTGCTCTCCTGTCTCTTTCCAATTCCTGGTTTAGAAGGTATTCAACTTCATCTTTTAAGGCATCAAATGCTTCTTGCACTAACCAAATGTATGGTGTTCCTGAATCAATGATCACACCTTTGCCTGTACTAGGTACCACCTCAAAGATGTCAGGGTCTATGTTTAGCATGTCATCTCCTAAACTGATGCCCTCTAGAGTGACATAGTAGCGTCCGTGAATACTCTGGAAAGGCATTGAATCGCCTTGCATTATCGCGCTTTCATATAAGAATAACTGGTTGTAACTATAACTAGGATCCATGATGTTCCCTATGCAGTAGGAGAAATTAGAACTAAACTGGGGCATCAATGATGGGAAGTCATAAACTGAGAGCCCAAACACTCCATCGTATTCCCCATGATCCTTTGCCATTTCACGGCCGCATAGAAAGATCACATCAGGGATCTCGACCTCTTCATTGCCAGCTGTTTCGAAGGTGAGTTGTTCGTAGGACAAGACTCCGTGTGCTCCGGGACCTGAGACGTAGGATACATTGTAAGGGCATTCGTCGGTGGCCTCGCAGTAGGGATAAGTACAGGTGTTCCTCCCACAGTGGATGTCAGCATAAGTTGAGGACTTGGTTGGATTAAAGATGGCTTTAGAATTGTGTGAGCAATTGGTGCAAGGAAGGCACTTGACCCATAAAATGTGACTGCCAGTGTCCATTAGTGCAAGCTGAGTGATAGGTGGCCTGCCAATGCCGAATCTTATGTAGAATAATCCTCTGTAATCACCAGATGGTAGAAGGTTAGCTTCGACTTGATCATGGTTTCGAGAGATCCTTGCTGATACACCAACGAGACGCACAATCGAGCTATTCAAAGCACGGTTTGCACGTTCAGAAACTGTGGCATTAGGGTGATAGATGGAGTCTCGATGTATGAGTTTCGTCGAGAAGCGTAATCTGGTTCTGCTGGATGTCGATGCGATCATAGTGTTGGCATTGGTGAGGGAAAAATCACATGTTAGAGCAAAGAAAATGAATGCGCAAAGTATTGGTGAAGGCATGATAAGGGATGGCAATTGGGCGGGTATGGGTATGTTAAAATGGGTATGGGCGGGTATGGGTAAATATCCAACTCATACCCGCAATTAAATATCCATTATTATCCATACCCAATATGTCCAATACCCAATTGGGTATGTAATGGATATCCAATTACACTTTCTTATTTATTATTTAATTTAATAAAATTATTTCACCAAATTTTTATTTTTTTATAATTAAGTAAAAATTTACTATAATTTTATTTTATTTATATTATTTTTTTATAGCATCATATTCGGTAAAACCCATTTATAAAAAATTTAAGAAAAATATGAAAAGTGGATGTCTAATTACTCATCTTGAGATAAAGATTATGTTTTTATAATTTTTAATTTATTTTGTTCAAAGTATTAAGTAAGAATATTGAGTTTTTATTACGAAAGAAAAATTAAAAAGATAAGAGAGAGGAAAGAGGAGAGAGACAAAACCAAGGATTTTTTTTTTTTAAAGAAGTTGAAAAAATGCGGGTATTTTGTGGATACTGTGCGGGTACCATATCCAATTATACCCGCAATTATAAATGCGGGTATTATCCATACCCAAACCATACCCGCAATTACCCGGTCAAGCGGGTAATTACAGGTATGGTTATAGGCAGATATGCGAGTATGGGTACCCATTGTCATCCCTAATGATGGCTGGCTAACACAAGTTTGTTTAACTTGGCTACTTTTAGAGAGCCTTTAAAATATATGAAAATGGTATGAGAAAACGCATGTTTAGAGAGGTTAATTAGACTTGCAGTTGGTGAGAGTTAAGTCTAAGTTTAGACTGTAGTAGACTAGTAAAAGTAAGGTTGGTGTTTGTTCGATTGTAACTTTAAGGTAAGAGCTGTCCTTGATTTCAAAGTTAAAAGGTCAAAACAATCTTCCTAAAAAATGAAACATTAAAAAAAATTATAATTTAAAAAATGTCCTATTTAATTCTCTATAATTTAAAAGCGTCCACGGTAAATTTTATAATTTTCCTAAAATTTACAATCTTAATTTTATAAATATTTAAAAAATCCAAAACAAATAGTAACATATTGCAAAAAAATTATAAAATTTGAACAAAAAATGTAACTAATATGGTATAACTTAATAAAATGAAATAAATTTTGTGGATACATTGTAAGGGCATTCCTCGGTTTCGCATTGACTCAAACAGATTGACAGTGAACCAGTCGGATCGTCGGTTATGTAAAAATCGACCGAATCAATCAGTCATATTCTATCCGTATGTATTTTCGGTTAGATAGCTGAACTGAATCAAAAATTTCTCTGGATAGCAATTTTATCGATCCGACCACCTGGTCGGTCCAATTTTTAAAACTATGTTTAATACTTCCTCCGTTGATTAGACGCGGGCCCACTATTAACAGGGTTTAAGAGAACACTATTCAGACCAGTTTTTTGTCATTTTTCAAACTTTTTTTCCTTCTCTGGCACCCACATTTCTCACTCCACCCATCACCAGCACGCCAACAAATCCATGAAAGCCACATCAGCAAAAAGAGGAATGTGGAAAAGCAGATGCAACAAAAATAATATTTAAAAAATGAGAAAAGTTACAAGCGTCAAACGTCCTAAAAATATGAACAGAGTGAGTAGGATAATAAAACCTGCCTGACAACGACAACAACTAACAGCGACAGCTTCTCAAGAACCTTCCTCTGTAACCTCTTCCACCATTAGCATAACTTCTTCTTCCTCTTCATATAAAATTCTCACAAAACCAGCGTCAAGGTAACAAACCCACTTTTTTTTCTGTTTCCTTGCTTTCTTCATCATCTTCTTCTTCTACAGAGTGTCCGTTTTGTATTTGGTTTTTGATTTAGCAGCAAATCAAGTTGTTGCTTAACTGAAACATGATTCTTGTTAATTTCCTGACTTTCCTCTTCTCCCTCCCCTTACTGTCGGCCGGGATCTGGCTCATAGAGAAGAGGACTTCCGAGTGTGACCGGTTTCTGGACGTGCCATTCCTCGTCCTCGGCGTGTTCTTCATGCTGGTCTCCCTGGCGGGGCTGATCTGCGCGTGCTTCCGTGTGACATGGATCCACTGGTTCTACCTGACCATCTTCGTCTTTATCCTCGTCCTCTTCTGCTTCACCATCTTCGCTTTCGTTGTCACCAACAATGGCGCCGACAAAGTGGTGTCTCAGAGAGGGTACACGGAGTACCGCCTCGGTAATTACTCCAACTGGCAGCAGAAGAGAGTGACTGATACTAAGAACTGGAATAAGATCCAGAGTTGCTTGGTCAATGCTAAAGTTTGCTCCAAGTTTAACGACAAGTTTTCCAACAAAGAATACCTCTCCTTTGTTCAGGTTTAAACTCTTAACTCTCATATTTTTTGTTGGTGCTTTAATTTCTGCTTGGTTTTCTACCTTTTGATGGGCATGGATAACTTAGACTTTTGTGGGAAATCCTGCATTTTGAATTGCAGATAGTGTGATTCTTGATGTGTGTTAGCTTTTGTTAATCAGCTAAGAACTCAATTTAGACTTTGTATATATGATTTTGGAGAAGAACATGCATCTTGAAGTTTTACTTTCCGCTAATTGTGGGTTTAGAAACTGTAATTTACTTCCAGCTTTGTTATTATCGTTAGAGTTCCAGTCTTCCATACCTCTGTGATTGGTTCAAACAGGTCTAACTCCTTGTGGGTCGAAATTGATGCCATTTTTTTTTTAATCAATCATCCATTTTGGCATAGGTTTTGTAAGGACACATAGTTGATAGTATATAATTTTTTCATAAATTTACTCAATATTTGATATTTTTCTTGCATGTTCTTAGCTCTGTGAATGGTTTATTTTGATTTCTGATGTATTCGCTGGTTTATTTTTACAGTCTGGCTGCTGCAAGCCACCAGATGAGTGTGGATTGACCTACAGTAAACCAACCGTTTGCGAGAAGACGGCTACGAATTCAACGAATCCTGACTGTAATGCATGGGTGAACGATCCTAGTGTCCTTTGTTTCAACTGCAATTCGTGCAAGGCTGGGGTGCTACAGAACATAAAGACTGACTGGATTACGGTTACCGTGATCAACGTTATAATCTTGGTGCCCCTCATCGCTTTGTACTCGTTAGGATGCTGCCCGGTACGGTACACATGGCCGGACAATAATGGTTAGAGTTGTTGTCACCTTAGCAGGAATGGGGTTATGGAGATGTTAGTTTGTGGTAGGATCAGCTAGGCAGCAGCTTTGTCCTCTGTTTATTTTCTGCACAGTGCACAGTCTGCTATTATTATTGTTATTATTTGTGTTCACTGCTTGTATTTGTTAGCACTCCGTCAAAAGTTATATGACACGAGCTCACAAATCACGAGTTTTAAGAGTAAATGGGCCTGCGTCAGTTTTTAATATTATAAAAATGAAAAAGTCTTTTGCATGAGGAGCTTACGTGTCAGTTTTAATATTAAATAATTAAAAAAGTTGATTTTGCAAGATCCCACGTGTCAATTTTTATATTAAAGAATAAAAAAGTTGCTTTTTCAAGGATGTATGCGTTAATTTTTACATTAAACAATTGAAAAAGTTATTTTTATCAGGGACCTACGAGTAAGAAATAATATTAAAAAAATAAAAAATAACATAAATAACAAAGCGTCAAACACAAATACTAATTTTTAAGCTAAAACATCAAATATTTATTGACGGAGGGAGTATCTTGTTTACTCGTTTTATTGTACGAATTCTTGGAACATGTTGCGGATATAGATATTATGTCCATGTCCTATTTGAATGATTTCATAAAGTCAAGGGACAAAGCCCAAGCAAAATGAGCAGATGAGGACTCTGTTGCTATCAAAAACAAAAAAGATGTGAATTAAATGTTATGCTTTTTGGAAAAGTGGTGTCTTGATATGTGGCAATAAGTCGAGCTGAGTACCCATCTTCAATGTCTTGTGTCTCCTCTTTATTCTTGTTTTCATTTTGGTAGAATTTCCTTTTTTTATTTCATGTGGGTCATATGCTGATTTTTTAATATGAAAAAGTTGAAAGCCTTTTTTTTGATACGTTCCATGTAGATTCTCCGCTACCATTCTTTCACTCGATGTTGGTATGAACAACATACACTTGCACAATGGGATCAATCAACAACAACATGGTCAATTGGAAATATCAACAGCCTAACATCAACTCGCGCGTTCTCACGTTGCTGTTCCTACCAAGCTATTAGGCGCTACATCATACTTATCGTCTCTTTTATCACCAACTTTATGTTATTTAAGGCTTGGTCACGCCTTAAACTTAAACTTATAATTTTAATTGCCACATGAAAAGGGAACAACAAGTATCGATGCTAAATATGTCCTTCCTGATAATACATAAAGAAATATCAAGGGTATTATGGTTATTTCACGGGCCCCTTAACAACCGACTATTAGCCACCTCCTTTTGTTTATTTTTCCTTAACAAAAAAAAAAAAATTACGGGTCAAAATTGATACCGGCCCGAATTGGACCGTTAATTCAGAACTGAACCAATTCAGTTAAGTTCTCAAATTTCTAGACCTGTAAATTTTTGATTTAGTCCGATTTTCTCCTAAAAAACGGACGAAACCCGCTAGAGAAAAAGGAAGAAGCCAAGTGAGTCAATAATTGGCTTAAATAGTCATTCGTAAGGCCATGTTTGGATATCTCTTAATTAGCTAAACTTGGTCTAACTCTTGCACACGAGTCATGTTTCTACTAACATAACAAGGTGTTAATTGTTTCTTGTTATATGTATGTTGTTTATCAAAAGGTTTAGTGAGTTTACTTATCATATGTAAATAGTTTTTATTGCACTCATCCCAAATTCCCAATGGTTAGGATGCGCGTTCAAACGTTTGTATGCTAGACGAACCTTTCATTTAAGACACTCACACATGACTGATATGATGACATCTCACAATATAAAGATACAGAAAGTAGCTACTCACCTGAAATATTTACAATCAATCTCTATGGTTTGCAGATTGTAGACAATGTTAACATTAGCTAAATGGATGAAGGCTCCATCTTTATGTAAGTACGTTAATTAGGTAGGACATATATAATTAACAAGAATGCCATAAAGCTACATGTAATGGCAGGAACACACTAACTATGTGAATGAATTTCTTAATAAATTCAAATTAAGGGCTAAATATGTAAAATTACAAAACCTAATCCTAGTTTAGTTATTTTGGCTATATATGGTTATGGTTATGGTTGCGCTCAGAGTTAATGAGGCATTAAGATAGATATATATTAAGACAAATAACAGAATTAAATTCAAGGATTTTTTTTAATCTTGTGCAAATGTATGGACTATGGATATACATATTGAAGTGGAGAAAATGAGTACCAAAATAGAAATGTTTTTATAACAATTATTTTATCAATGAAATGATGTTACATATTTTGCCCTTGGCAATTGATACATAAGATTGATCAATCCAATAAAAATCTACAATCAATTCTTTGGCGATAACCTATATGATGGTTTTGTTGGGACAACAATCCAATGAGAGAAAAGTCCGTCATCATTCGATTGTATGTGTGCTTAACTTTGGATAAACAAGTTGCCAGCGTCGAGCATCAACTCAGCCCACTGCAAAGTGAAAAGCTACCACAGGTCGGATGAGCCCTTTGTAACTTGGGATCCAGAATGGATGCAACACTTCTCCGTAGAAGAGTGTAGGAACCTTTCACTAATCTATATAAAATGAAGTATATATTATAGCATGATAGCATTCAGCAGTCAGTCCCGCCGACCAATTTCTCATGTTGGCCCTTGGAAGAAAGATTGCTGAAGATTTCAGTGTAATCACAATGTCTTTGTTTAAAATATTTTGATAAATTTCTATTATGATTAATGAAAATAGATAATGCCTGCTTAATTAATTTATCACCATATATATGTACTTCAGGAATTCGTTTTCTCCCCTGATGAATTATACCTCAGGAATTCTGTCTATATGTATCACTTGGAATTAATAAAATTTAAAAACAGATTAGAGGTTACACTGGCGAGGGAGTTGTGCTACCGGCTCCCTTGTTCTGTTTACCTCGAGAGCGGAATGTTGATGCTAGAAAAAGGCCGAAAACAACAATTGAGAGGAGCCAGCAGAGAGGGAATCCATATGAGGTTTTGTGGTAGAAAGCAAGCGATGAAGCTGAAAAACGACAGCAACATGAAAACAATTCCCATGGATTCCAGTACATTTGATGCCTGGTCCATCACTCCCCTTAGTAGAATACCGTTCCAGATCCCGACAAAACCAATCGCAAGAGAAACCGCCGCCACGTGCATTGCGGCCGGTGCTTTCACCGAGTTGTTGATGGTGAAGAGCCCGACCGCCATCGGAACTGACATCATCAGGACAAGCTTTCCAAGCTCGTTTGTCCGAAGAGATTCTGGCGGTTGTTGGGATGCGGCTGTTACTGGACCCAACATCATTAATAAGGCCCATCAAGTTGGGCCTTGTTATTGGGTTTTGATGGACCGTGATCATGAGCATTATGGAGAGCGTACTGCTAGTAGCCGCTGCTAGTTCTCTGTCTACTTGTTGTTCGTGTTGTTGATGGCAAGAAGGAGAAATTAGTTGGGCATAGGAGTTGAACTTTATTGAGCCCATTCAAGCCCATCAGCCCAACAAGTCAGCATGATACATGGGCCAGTGAGAGAGCACCACGTGGACCAATGAGAGGACGCCACATGGACAGTAGAGGTTAGATGGCCAGCCACGTGGGATTGAAGATCGAATGGCGTCCCGCCATTTGACATTGCGAGCCACGTGGCCCAATGGGTGTCCGCCACGTGGGGGGATTCTTTTGCAAGATTGGAGACCGTAGATGGCACAAGCTTGACGGTCAATCCAAGCGATACTCTGATATCATATGCCACAACAATTTCCTCTGCGCGTTAGCATATGAGGACTCCATTGAGGTGTGGGATTTGAGTAAGCCATGTCCAGTAAAATACAAGGTTATTGAACCTTCAAGGCCTACGATACAAACTAGTTTGTCAAGCGACTTGTACTATACCCAACAACACTATCTAGTACTCTCTCCTTCCCTAAAAGAATGACGTTTACTATTCCGGAAAGGACAAATCGAAGGATTGTTGCTGTCAGGAGTCCAGAGATCAAATTCGCGAACAACTTTATCTCGTCCGTCGGCATAATTTCCCACCATCCTTACAACAAGTAGCAAATTCCCAGTCCCACACGATACGTGCTATGTTTAATGGATCAGTAACAGCTTCCATGGCTTTAGAAAAGTCAATGTTTGACCTGTGAATTCCATTTGCAGTCAACAAATTGCCTTGAATGACCTGAGGAAGTTCTTCTTCTGGTTGCGATTCGTGATCATTAACCTTGAGAAAGCGTCTTGACAGCAACAGAACCACAAACATGCCCACTCAAGCAACAAGAGCAGTGACTACAACAGTAAGAATTACTGCCAGAGCAACTGGCTTCTTCTTCTCCACAGATCCTGGGCGAGTGTTTGCATTTGTCATGCTAATGAGACCCGCATTTCCAGTTACATTGAAATAAACAAACGGTTTGAACTCAGGAATAACTCCAGAAAGATGATTGTTTGAGAGTATCAGCTGTGTCAGTGATCCCATCTGAGCAAGAAAATCTGGAATTCCACCTGTAAATTTGTTGCTTGAGAGGTCCAACACTTCCAAGTCTCTCAGTCGAGAAAGGGTGCTGGGAATAGATCCCTGAAAGAGGTTGCTGCTCAGATTCAAAGCAATCTGCAAGTTCAGTGGCAGCCAAGGAATCGGCGCACTTAGTTGATTTTCTCCAAGTTGTAGTTCTAGCAGAGAATTCATGGTACCAATGGTGTCTGGTATGACACCACTGAGATTGTTTCCTTGCAAGTTCAAGTGAATAAGGGTTTGCAAGTTTGAAATTGAAGGAGGAATTGTACCATTAAGGGAATTCCAGCTGATGTTCATGTTCCACAACTTGGGTAATAGTGTTATTTTAACAGGAATGTCTCCACCCAAATTGTTTAGTTGGAGTTTCAAAATTTGAAGACTACTGAGATTGCCAAGCGATTCAGGCACAGGACCTGTGAGATTATTCTGAGCCAAATTCAACAGTGCCAAACTTGGGCAAAGACCCAACCCCGTAGGTATCGTGCTTGACAAACTATTGTTATCGAGCTCAAGGTACGTCAACTTCCTCAGTGTGGGAAAGGGAGAAGGTATTGAGCCATTGAGCAAGTTGCTTCCCAGTCTCAACCTAACCAAGCTCGGGGACATAGTTTCAGGTATTGCACCATCAAGCATATTGTAAGACAAATCCACGTACACCAAGCTCAATGGAGATAAAAAGTCGGATGGAATGGACCCTCTTAACTTATTATAACTAAGATCTAAAAAGCTAAGATATCTTGTAATGCCACTGGGAATTGCACCACTGAACTGGTTTTGATTTGCCACAAATCGGTATAGGGTTGGAATACTTGAAATGTTTGCTGGGATTTCATCACTCAGTTTATTTTCAGAAAGAATCAAAACCCTCAACTTGAAGAGATTTCCCAGTGTACCAGGAATCGAGCCAAAAAGCCCATTTCCGCTAAGATCAACCAGGCTCAAGCTCTGATAGTTACCGATTTCTGGAGGGATTACACCTTGGAAACCACTCACAGAAAGCTGAAGCTCCTCCAAGGCTTTACCGAGGTTCCTAGGGATAGACCCACTGAAATTATTGAAGCCAAGATTCAAGCTTTTGAGTGCAACCAATCCATCTAATTGTACACTAATATTACCAGTCAAAACATTAAAAGACATGTCCAATGACTCCAACCCAACAAAACCAACAAAAGTGGGCAAAGAACCAGCAATCCTATTCCTGCTAAAATTCAAGAGCTTCAAGCCCTCAATCCCTCCACACGCAGTGAAGAACCCAGGTGGGATTGAGCTCAAATGATTGTTGGAGAGATCAAGGGACAGTAAAGATTCAATCTTGCAAATTACAGGAAGAAAATCAGAGTTGGAGAGAGCAAACCCAGATAAGGAAAGAGCAGTTACTGATGATTTTTCAGAGCTGCAATTGACTCCCATCCATGAACAGGGGTTTTTGTCAGGATTCCATAGGGAAGCAGCGTTGTTAAGCATGCTAGCAAGAGTAATCATGGTGGCAGTCTGGTTTGGAGATAGTTGGCAAAAGACCAAAGGAAGGGACAAGAACTGGAACAAGAAAGACAAGAATACAGGAGTACAAAAATACCTCTTCATTTCACCAGGCAAACACAAACAATCTTGAACTTTTGTAGGGTGTCTGGCTGTATAGGAGGAGTTTTTAGACCATATTTTATTTGTTTGTTTGGTAGAGTTTCAGGTGGGAAAGCAGAGAATAGAATAGGAAAAAGGAAGAAGCTTTGTTCGTTGATTTGTTTGATTTAAGAAGATGGATTGGAGGATTGTGTTGCAGGTGTTTATGTTTGGTAATGGGAAATTGTGATGGAAATTGTAGTAGCATGTCGTGTTGTTGGGGGCGAAACGCAGTTGACTGAGAGGACTGGAGCAAGACTGGAGCAGTGCTTTGCTGCTACTATTCCTTACAAAGACCAAAGACTGACTGACACACACACCCAACTAGAATTGGAGTACTTTTTTTACTTTACTATAAATGACACAACCAATTAAAAATGGAGATTCTTTCTTTTACATTTGTTGGTGTGCATTTCTGGGCCTCTCTGTTTTTTTACTCTCTTTTCAACCTTTTTGACTTTTGAAGAAAAATAATAAATAAATAAATATTTTCTCCATTCTTAGTTACTGTTCTTGTGGAAAATAAATTAAAGTCTTCCAAAGCCAAAGGGTTGGGGTGGGGCCCAAACTGACCCGAAAACCGCGTTTGGACTTTGGGACAGGAAAAGTTGAAATTTTGTTATTGATCAACAGAAAGAAAGGAAGGAAAGTTGGAATTTGGAAAATGCTTAGATTAGTGGGCTTTGTTTTGGGCCGAATGTTTGGTACCTTTAAATTTTGCTTTCAAGGGCCCAGGTCTCAGGGCCCTTTTCTAGTTTTTCCTGGTCTTTAATCAATTGACAAAGAATAAAAACAGAAAGCTGAGGATTCTTTGAGATGATGGTTCCATTTTCAGTCTTGACTAAGAAACAAAACATTTCAAATCCTAGCAAACGACTTGTAGTTTTTTCTGTTCTTGAACATATCGCTTCCCGGCCAGTTGTTTGTTTTAATCCTTTTTTAAACGACAAGAAGCAGTTGTGGTTTTATTCTTCTCCGACTAGAATCTAAAAAAATCCCCGATCCCCAGCCCCCGGCCCCATCTATTCCCGTTTCCCGTTCCAGCACACAAAAGCGCTCTCGCGTATACCTTTCACATCTACACGGTTGCACAGAAAACCATATTAGTTGGCCACTGACATGGAGTGGAAACGGCAATGCGTTTGCTGGTGAAACCGCATTGTTCTCCTTGTTGTTGTGGTTGTGGTGGTGAAGTTGTTACTGTGAAGCTAAAGCTATGGCGGAGAAAGAAATGTCTTCTGATAACATAAAAAGGGTTAGTGCTGGCACTGTCTCCAAGCCTTTTCATAGGATGATAGGATCAAGTTTCATTGTTAAGAAAAAAGGGTTGAAGAAAGCTGGTGCTTCTGGTCTCAGGGCAGGTAATGAACTCCTTTGTTTTTGTGGGGTTTTCTTGTTTTTCTGTTTCTGGCTTTGTGGGTTTTGTTTGTTATCGGTGGGCTTTTTCTTATTTTGGATAAAGTATGGAGCTTTCTGATGGTTTTTGTGCTGGATCATTAGCTTTAAGGAAGGTAATGCGTGTTTTATTTGAAATGAGCTTGTTATTGTGTAGTGAATTTTTTCATGTTTGACTGAGCTGAATTCCTGTCTGTTTCTTTCTGTATAACCTCAACCCACCACTAAGATGTATCTGTAATATGATAAAGTTTTCTTTTTAAGAGGATGGTATAATGTAGCCAATACGCTCCACTTCATGATTTCGTAGACGCAGACGCAGAAGGACATTGGTAGAAGCTACAGCCATGCACAACAGATCTGGTCCGTAATTCATGAACATGCTGCTAGTGTCGAGCACCAGCTCCGCTCCGCCCACGAAATGGAGAGTTACCACAGGGAAGCCGGCGAGATCTCTGTCCATGTTTCCGATGTAGCAAAGTTGATTTACATAGCGTTTGGCGTTGGGAGTTGGGTACCCAACCCAACTTTTCCCAACCCAAAACCATGTAATTGGTGTTTGGCAACACCATTACACACTGGGCTTCTCAGTACACCAAGCAAGGAAATTGGCTTGGCACGGGCTGGAGCAATTTGCTCCAGCAGCAAATCAGCGTTCCACGTTGGTTTCCATTTTCTCTTTTTTTTTTTCTTCAATTTAATTCAATTTTTTTACTTTATATAATGAACAAAATAAATTAAAAACTACCCCAATAAAATCTCATCTCAAGATAAGTAATTCTAGATCCACTTTTTCTATTTTTATTAATTTTTTAAAAATGAGTTTTATACTCCAATGTTTTCCCACCCAACTTTTTTACCAAACACCTCAGGTATCCCAAAGCTATTTTAAATTTTTTTACCAAACAGCACACTCCGTTTTCCAAAAGTCATTTTCTCACCCAACTTTTAATCACAGAACTTTTTTCCACCAAATTGGATCTCGACCTCTTCATCGCCAGCTGTTAGTTCTCTGTCTACTTGTTGTTCGTGGTGTTGATGGCAAGAAGGAGAAATTAGTTGGGCATAGGAGTTGAACTTTATTGAGCCCATTCAAGCTCATCAGCCCAACAAGTCAGTATGATACATGGGGCAGTGAGAGAGCACCACGTGGACCAATGATAGGACGCCACATGGACAGTAGAGGTTAGATGGCCAGCCACGTGGGATTGAAGATCGAATGACGTCCCACCATGTGACATTGAGAGCCACGTGGACCAATAGGTGTCCGCCACGTGGGGGGGATTCTTTTGCAAGATTGGAGACCGTAGATGGCACAAGCTTGACGATCAATCCAAGCGATACTCTGATATCATATGCCACAACAATTTCCTTTGCGCATATGAGGACTCCATTGAGGTGTGGGATTTGAGTAAGCCATGTCCAGTAAAATACAAGGTTATTGAACCTTCAATGCCTACGATACAAACTAGTTTGTCAAGCGACTCAACACTATCTAGTACTCTCTCCTTCCCTAAAAGAATGACGTTTACTATTCCAGTAAGGACAAACCGAAAGATTGTTGCTGTCAGGAGTCCAGAGATCGAATTCGTGAACAATTTTATCTCATCCGTCGGCATAATTTCCCACTATCCTTACAACAAGTAGCAACTTTATCTCATCCTGGGAATTTGCTACTTGTTGTAAGGATGGTGGGAAATTATGCCGACGGACGAGATAAAGTTGTTCGCGAATTCGATCTCTGGACTCCTGACAGCAACAATCCTTCGGTTTGTCCTTACCGGACTTCTTCAGTGGACGACAAATGGAATCCCGCCATGTGGCACTGGCGCCACGTGGACAAAGTCCGCCACGTCGCGCTAATGAGGAAATTATTTTTATTATTATTATTTTATTTCTCATTTCTTTTTCATTTCCTTACTTTTGCTTTCTTCTCTCCTTCCTGCCACGCATCTTGTTCTTTCTTATTTGCAAAAAAAGAAAAGAAAAATATTGAAAATGGAGGGATTGTTGTCGGTTTTGTGTTGGTGGCCGATTTTGGCCGAGATAGGAAGATGGCGGTTGTGTGGTGAGGGAGAGAGGGAGATGGCCGGGACTTGGTGGTGAGAGGGGGCGGTCGGGTTTAATTGTTGTCGGTTAAGGTGATTGAGAGAAATAGAATTCGAATGAGGGAGAGGGGAATTTTTTTTTTGATTGTGATTGAGAGTGAGAAGGAGAAGATGAGTTTTTGGTGATGGTGTGGATCGGCAGAGAGTGAGGGGGAGAAGGGTGTTGGCCAGCGTGGAGGAGGCCGAGATGAGTTGTTGAGTGTCGGCGCGTGGTTGGAGGCCGGTAGTGGTTGATTGTGCGCGTGATGGTTGGTCGTCGGCAGTGAGGCCAGATGGAGTCAGCCGAGAGGGAGGGAGAGATTGCCGGCGGTGAAGCCGAGATAGAGGGAGAGATGACCAGTGGGTCCGGCTGTCTTGGCCCAATAAGCGGGTTTGCTGCTGGAGAATGGGCTGGGCTTTCTTGAAGCCGAGAGTGGACCAGTGAGCCGGGCTGTCTTGGGTTGCTGGGCCAGGATAGGGGAGCTGGTGATGGGCTGGGCTGCGGTGGTGTGGATGCAGAGAGGGAGATGGAGGCGGGCGGTGATGGTCCGATGGAGGAAGTCGGAGGTGATGGCTCGGCTGCGGTGGCAGAGGGAGCTGGAGGTGACGATGGTCGGCAACGGTGGCAATGGTGGTGATGATGGCCGATGACGGTGGCAGTGAGTTTTTTTTGTTTTTTTTTATTAATTGAAATTTGAAAATGAGATATTAAAGATCGGAGCTGGTATGGTATTTGCAGGCAAAATCCCTTGCTAGAATAAAAGAAAAGGAGGGCACAAACAATTGAAGAAGCTTGCTAATTAATCAAGACAAGTATATAACTTCTTTGTTGATTGGGAAATTCTTGGCTACATACTTGTGATGAGAATGATGCACATATATATATAAGACATTGTCAAGAGAATGGAAGATATAAAAATGGGAAGCATAAGCTATGCATGTTTAGGGGTGGTTAATAAGTTGGTGGGAATTAGGTTAAGTTCAGATTCCACATGAGATTAGTAAAAGATAGGTTGGTGTGTGTGTTTGAATTTTAACATTAAGGTAAGTTTTTTCATTGGTTTTAAAAGGAATGTAGGGGGAGAAAGACTTATCTATGGTATTGAAGTAACAAAGAATACAAATTGGTGTATAGTAAATCCTAGAAAATATCCAATAACACTAACACCAATAGATATACAAAGTACCCTCAAGATATAAGCAAAAAAAAAAAAAAAACTCACTCTAAGAGATCAAGCCAGAGGTTGAAAACTAAGTTTTAGAGCACAAACCTTGAATCTTTAAAGTAGGAGTGAATTAATGTTTGCAAAAGTGTTTAGAACTTTTTTTAAGTGTCATAAATGATAAAAGAGATGTTTAAATCATTAAAAAGAAATAGGCAAACTATACTTAATAATAAAACACTCGGAAAAACCCACAAAGAACGATTTTTTTTGTCGAAAACACGTTTCAACGACTCATTCGTTGAAACAATTGAATGCCAACGAAACAATGTTGGCACCCAACCTAGTGCGTAATATTTTCAACCGCAATGGTCGTCCAAACTCTTTCGACGGCTTATTCGGTCGAAAAGTTTACGCGCTAAATGGGGCGCCAATGAAATGATGTTGGAGCCGAAATGTCCGTCGAAAGCGTTTCGACGGAAGTGTCCGACTGTACAATATGAACGCTGATCGGTTTCCTCATTTAAGAGAGTCAGTGAACAGAACTTAAGTAGCTCATGTTGTCCAGTCCCATTGTTGTAACACTGAGGAATGAAATTACAAAGAAAGTACGGTATGTAATTACGTGCATTCATTAATCGATTAGTACTGAAAAAGAAAAGGCCAGTTTAGTGGATCTTTTGTATATCTAGATTTATTTATGTAACCCTATTTAATTTGGTGCCCTTGATAGAGAGAAACTTAAGTAATACTTTTAATTTTGTATACAGTCTGTAGTTTGCACGACGACGAGTCTCCGTTAACCTGAAATAATTTGAGAAAATGGGTTAACGACCAGTTTTTTCTTTTTACCGTGTTTGATGAGGAAGATTGTTTTAATTTTATGATGGTGGCTTGTACACAACAGAATGTAGTTATTCCTTTGAAAGGAATTGGGGAGAAGGTGAATTTGGAGGTTGATATTCAGGGGAAGTATGTGGAAAGGTTGCTTAAATCTGGGTTTTGTTGATTCAAATGTGAAAAAATCATGAAAATGTTGACTAGTTTACAAGGATTGGGACTGGGGTGAAATAATTGTAAGACTACTCATTGAATGGTATGCCTTTTTGCAGAATAATTTGTGTGGTGTGCAAATTTGTCAATGTTTTTGTGTTGGAATTCCTCGGTTTTGTATAACGAGTTGGGTCTACAGTAAAATTGCAGCACGGTTATAACACAAATGAACTAATTACTCGTATTTATAATACGGAATTATTTTATTATGAATTGCACAAGAGAATCTGAATAGAAATGTTGTTTGGGGTTTTTAACTCCAACTGTGTCCGCAACGTTCTTGTTGAACGGTACTATTTCAGACATCGTAAAATTATTGTAAATTGAGAATTTGCGAAAAGTTGATCTCTCTCTAAGGAATTTCGTCAAACATGTGGTGACAACTGACAAGGCGGATCCGCACACAGAAAGATCGGATCCTTGTAGCCCGCTGGAATGGGTTTGTGGGCATTGCAGATGTTTGGATCCAAGCCCACTACCAATTAGGGCTTATGGCCCAGTAACCAGCATCAGGGGCACTTTAGTCATTTATCACCGCGGGAGCTGAGGTAACATTTGTTAGGTTTAAGATCTCACTCTTCTTCTTCGGCCAGGGCTGTGCATCATCTCCGTTGGAATACCCCTGCAATTTCCACAGCTCCAACATTTCTTCAAACCCTAGCCATGGCTGAACAGGTTAGCACTCCTTCACTTCTCTTTTTCTCTCCCCTTTTCCTATATCGCTACATCTACTGAGCTCGACTGTGTGCTCGTTGCTGCTTATACGTATATTGGAATCTAATCATATTTATTGCAGACTGAAAAGGCATTCCTGAAGCAGCCAAAGGTTTTCCTTGCGTGAGTTCTTCACCTTTTTGTATGCATTTTTACTTCAAATTTTCACTTCAACTTCTTTTCCTAAATCATGTTTTGTGATTTTGTAGCTCGAAGAAGACAGGGAAAGGAAAGAAGCCAGGAAAGGGAGGAAACCGATTCTTTAAGAGCGTTGGCCTGGGATTTAAGACTCCACGAGAGGCAATTGAAGGTTTTTTTTAATATATGTGTTGTTGTTGCTATTATTAAACGTGTTTGTTTGCACTCTCGATGGAGTCTGTTGATGGTGATTTTCTAATGAAATTATGGTTACAGGAATGTACATTGATAAGAAATGCCCATTTACTGGTAGTGTTTCCATTAGAGGCCGCATTCTTGCTGGTACTTGCCACAGTGCGAAGATGATGAGGACCATCGTTGTTCGACGCAATTACCTTCACTATATCAAGAAATATCAGAGGCAAGTGATTCACTTTGATTGCTTGGTTCCCATTGCGTACTGTGGCATGTTAATGTTAACTTGTTTGGTTGATTTTTGTGGAGTAGGTATGAGAAGAGGCATTCTAATATTCCTGCTCATGTTTCGCCCTGCTTCCGTGTGAAAGAGGGAGACCATGTTATCATTGGCCAATGCAGGTAAAAGCCCTGTTACCTAACCTTAGCTAAATTTGCGTTGAGTTGTGTTGGGATGCTTTGTAGCTTCTAATGGTTTGTGTTATTTCTTGCAGGCCTTTGTCCAAGACTGTGAGGTTCAATGTGTTGAAAGTGATTCCAGCTGGTTCCTCCGGTGGTGGGAAGAAGGCTTTTACTGCTCTGTGAGTTTACTTAGTATTGGGTTCTCACTGTTCGTTTTGATGAGAGAGAGTTACTTAGATTGAACTACTTTGCCTGATTAGATGCTGTCATTTTGATTGTCCTTGGTGCTAAACCTTTGTATGAATAGTATATTTATATTTTCCCTGGAAAAGCAAGTTCTTTAATTTCTCTTGTTTATGTGCTGCGCTTAGTTGTCCTTGCAATTTTCTTTGACTAATGTCTGCTACCAAATTGGTTATGGATAATCTCTGCTTGCTTACTTTTCTTGGATGCACAATGAGCCTTCTCGAGTCCAACTTTGTATGAGACGGGGACATGGCAAACACTGTAATCTGAAGGCTCACGCTGGTGGTCTATTTTGATAGTTAGATTGCAGCTATAGTTTGGGTATGAAACTATGAAATCCCTACTACTAGTAGATTAAACTGCTTGTTTCCTTCCCCAATGCTTTCTAGTCAGAAACGAAACTCTGATTATATCAGAAATAAAAGAGGCGTCTGAACGAGTCAAATTATTTTCACTAATGATCTTTATAGTATTTTGGTAGGTAGTTTACTTTTGCCTCAGCATTGTGTTGATTGATAGTACTATTCTATAATTTCTACTCTCTTTTTTAATATCATGAGGATCTTCCTTGTTCATACCCATTTGTCAACGCTCGATTGGGGGATGTATGTCAATCTTCTGAACGATAATCAAGAAACCATTGTTTTTGTTAGTTGTCTTATAAAATGACCTGTAAACAGATGTTTGTTTCTTGCTAAAAAAAACGAAAAGAGAACTGCTACTATGTCACGATATCGGTTCGATACCAAGAAAGAAAATACCCCCGCCGTTTACTTCGATAATTTAGTGAAACTATGGTGCAATTTACATATGGAGCAAAGCCAAATAAAGATTGGATAATCATTAATTCTCAAAAAGTTTCAAACAAGAGAGTACTACAACTAAAAAATATTTAAAAATTGAAAAAGAGACCAAGACTTCGCGTAAATACCCAAGAAAATTCAATGGCAATCCAACGCCCGATATTTCATCTCCACTCATACCTTCTTGTTTGAGAAGTCCGTCATTTGGGCATATATATATATATAGGCATTACGTGAACTTCTTTTAACATAAACGAGTACTTGCCTATTTGCTCATACTTTTACTTTTTGCAAACTTGCATTATAATTGGCAAATACACTTTGATTATTACAAGCAAAAAGCCATGTATAAAGTTGCAAGTCCATCGGAATATCTGGTGATAACCGGAGTTGGCATCCATGACATAAAGCTCACGAGAAAAGGATGGGTCCTCCCAGGCCAATCTTTTACCAAATTCGATGTCTCACCTGTCAACTACACCTTCGAAGTCCAAGCCATGAGCGCCGAGAAGCTCCCTTTCGTCCTCCCCGCCGTCTTCACCATCGGCCCTCGCGTGGATGATGTGGAAAGCCTAAAAAAGTATGCACAACTCATCTCCCCCCACGATAAGCTCTCCCACCATGTCAAAGAGCTCGTCCAAGGTGTCATCGAAGGTGAAACTCGAGTTCTTGCTGCTTCCATGACGATGGAAGAGATCTTCAAAGGAACGAAAGATTTCAAACACGAAGTCTTCGGGAAAGTTCAGCTCGAACTTAATCAGTTTGGGTTGTTAATTTACAACGCGAATGTTAAGCAACTTGTTGACGTCCCGGGCCACGAGTACTTCTCTTACTTGGGGCAGAAGACTCAAATGGAAGCTGCCAATCAAGCTAGAGTTGATGTCTCGGAGGCAAAGATGAAGGGAGAGATCGGGTCCAAGCAAAGGGAAGGGCTAACGCTGCAGAACGCCGCGGCAATCGACGCAGAGACGAAGATTATATCGACGAAAAGACAAGGGGATGGGAAGAAGGAGGAAATAAGGGTGAAAACGGAGGTGAAGATTTTTGAGAATTGTAGGGAGGCTGA
Organism: Viola odorata; assembly: GCA_963691705.1. NCBI lineage: Eukaryota > Viridiplantae > Streptophyta > Magnoliopsida > Malpighiales > Violaceae > Viola > Viola odorata. Next base: position 58,611,986 of record OY829542.1, read on the forward strand.
GGTGGCAGAGGCGAACGCTGAGCTGGCAAAGAAGAAAGCCGGGTGGACCAAGCAGGCCCAGGTCGCTGAGGTGGAAGCCGCGAAGGCGGTTTCAATCAGAGAAGCGCAGCTGCAAAGAGAGGTGGAGATGATGAATGCGTTGACCAGAACAGAAAAGCTGAAGGCAGAGTTCTTGAGCAAAGCTACTGTGGAGTACGAGACAAAGGTAGGTAGTAAAATAATTAATTACTTTTAATTTGGAGTAGCTTAATGCACTTTTTAATTAAATTCATTAATTTTTTTAATGACATAACATAAATGATTGCTGAATTAAACTTGATATTTTTAATTAAGTAATAAATATCACTGAATTATAGATTGGAGTTTTGATTTTTAAATGCAAATATAATACTCTCTTCGTCCACAATTAAGTGTTTTAAAATTTTTGGGCACGCATTTTAAGGAAGTCGAATGACTCACTATTTGAAATAATTTTGCTCTTAACTTTTTCTGGGAAGTATGTTAAGAATTAACGTACGTTGGAAAAAAAATACGGAATTTTTTTAGTTCAAATAGTAAATCATCCGACCTTTTTGAAATGCGTGCCCAAAATTTTTAGGACACTTAATTGTGGACGGAGGGAGTATGATGGTGACTGTATTAATTTTATTTGAATTTAGTATACTAAATTAAGTTTGATGGTGATATAGACTACGAAGATCCCTATAGTAACAAAATTAACTGAACGTCTTTTTCTTTCTTGTTCTTTTTGGCACTTACAAGTTAATCATTATCGAACTCAGAAATACCTGACGATAATTTCTTTTCTTTCTTTAAGGTGCAAGAAGCGAATTGGGAGCTGTACAAGAAACAGAAAGCAGCAGAAGCGACTCTATACGAGAGGGAGAAAGAGGCAGAGGCGCAAAAGGCGATAGCAGATGCTGCATTTTATGCTCGACAGCAAGTTGCAGATGGAGAATTATATGCTAAGCAGAAAGAAGCAGAAGGATTAGTCTCAATAGCCAAAGCGCAAGGAGAATATATACGCACTCTTTTGGAGTCACTAGGAGGTAATTACGCTGCATTAAGAGACTATTTGATGATTAATGGAGGAATGTATCAGGAAATCGCCAGGATTAATTCTGATGCGGTTCGTGGTTTGCAACCAAAAATCAGCATTTGGAGTAATGGAAATGGTAGTTATGGTGATGGATTAGGAGGAGATGAGAAAGGGATTAGTGGAATGAAAGAAGTTGCTGGGATTTACAAGATGTTGCCACCTTTGTTCAAGACTGTTCAAGAGCAGACTGGTATGGTGCCTCCTGCGTGGATGGGGACATTACCTGACTCAAGCTAAGGAGAATCGATCCAAGCAATTCAACCCGTTATGCTAAGTTCAGATTCTCGGTGTATTTGGTATAATTCTTGAGTATTCACGGTTTGTTTATATTTAAGTGGAGCGATATACCGCTAAAGTGTCTTAACACTTGTTTGAGTAAGGTGTGAAGTGTGAGTTGACACATAATAATGTCTAAAAAAATTCTAAAATTCGACTTGTTTGTATTTTTTCTTAAATTGAATCATGTGTTAATTGTATGTTGTAAAATGAATTTGAGTTCATTTACTTATAAAATATGCATTTTAATCGCTTATTATTTTGGTAAATCAAAATTTGCACTAAAAATCCCTTTCTAAGTAGGGCTGATTCTGTTTCTTTCCAAGCCCAGAGTAATGGGCCCATTTCTATAAAAAAAATAGAGGAAGGGCCCATTATTGCTATCCTATCAGATGACAACTATCCCACTAACGACAAACTACCTGCATCAGTCCATATATGACAAATTCTTGCAAGGAAGAGAAATTGTATGAGAATCGATGGCAGCAATTCAACTTGTCATGTTAAAGTTGAGATTCTCAAGGCATTGTATAATTGTATCAGTGTGTTTACACCTTATTTATGTAAACAGTATAGTTTATCGATAAATGTGAGATATTAGTGATGAATCTCATCATTTATGTGAGTAAAGTGTAAGGTGTGAGTTGACACAACATATGTGTTTATTATATATTGCAAATGAAATTTCATTTACTAATAAAATATACATTTTAGTCTTTTTATTATTTTTAACTTATATTTAATTATGTATATTAATATGAGCATATTAAAAATGTAATTAGTTGTAACTTTAAACGATGGAGTTCTTAAAAAAAAGAAAAATGAAAAGAACATAGAAGACCTTAAGTTAAAAAGAAAAAGGTTGTATCAGAGTTGGTGCGCAGCAGAGTTGGTTGCGCGCACGAGGCTTCCTACCTGTACGCGTTTGGGCTTGCGTTTCCGACGGAAAATGGCCCTTTTTTGACGGACCTCTTCCTTCGAAATGCGACAACTTCTTTTGTAGTGAATAGACAGAAACAAAAATATAGTTGTTGTAGAGGTCTAGATCTTTAGCGCAAAGTAGAAACTTAGCGGTGTGGCCAGCGGTATACCATTAGCCTTTGTAGAAACTAAGAATTGTATTGATTGATGTTTTGAATGAGTAATTGTACAAGAGATGCAACCCCTATTTATACTACATTGGTGCCAACCTTTACAACTATTATGTGCTAACATGGTGGAGGTGGTAGTGCCTCTTTACAGGATGTTAACATGGTGGAGGTTGGCTTGGCTTGATAGCCTTGGTGCAAAGCTGGGGCCTGTGGCACTGGCTAACGCCATACCATTAGCCTTGGCGCAGAGTGCCCATAAAAAGGCTCCAAAACGTTTTTCTTTATGCACCATTTTTGTAAATTTTTTGAAAATACTTTTAACACTTCTAAATTAGAATAAAATGTATATTAATTGAATTTTTGCTGGAATTAAACTTACAATTAATAATTTAAGTACACTTGATTGAGCTTGTGAATCTCCAAATGATGCGTTTTAAATTTCTTAGATCACAAACATACATAATATATCCCTTCAATGAATATAGACCAAACCCTTTGATCAAAAAGGTTTTGCATACATTATTAATTATATGATCAAATGCCAACATTGGCAAGCCAAAAGAGTAATGGGATTTGAGCAGTAGCAAGTAGAAGCAATACATAGTGGCGCTTGCTGGAATGCTTCTCAGAACAAGTCATCTCTGCAATCAAAATTCTCTTGACGATCTTGACAAACAACATTCCCATGCACACGCATTCCCACAATGTTACTGCACAGAAGACAGCATGGCAGTAGTAGGTGCACATAATAATCCTAGCAACCAGAGAGATCGAAACTCCGGCGAAAATGTAGCCTCCGTAGGCAACAACGTCGAGTAGCGGCACATCTCCATCACCTAGCGTGTGCAATGTTGCTTCCAAAATAAGGACTTGGCACAACCAGCAGAGCAACCCATTTGTTAATTGCACTCCTAATGCTTCAGGGCTAAACCTACATATATATAGAGAGAGATCAATAGATACTTAAAGCTAATCGGTTTTCCTAGGTTGATGATCAAGAGCTAGCATAGTCATAAATTTGCTTAATAATTACGTTCAGATATCAGCAGTGTGTGATTTCTTTTAATTGAGGTGTTATTCATCTATGAGAGTAAAAAGACATCAATTGGTTATAGTTTTAAAATTTTGAATTTTGTATGGTGTCAATAAACATTAATTATGTTTTGTCACATCAATTATTATAACTTAAAAATGTTAGTATTTCTAGCGAAATAGATTTGTTTGGGCGTGTTAATACTTACTTCCCATTGATGCCTAGAAGGAAGCCAGATAGAAGCAAGTAGGTTCCAAATGCCATGAATGGAATGTACAAATCAGGGGCATTTATGTCATATATTGGTGGTTGATATGAGAATTCCCCGCCGTTGCTCTTATCACTTGATCTTATCCAATGTCCCTGAACACATTATTTTTAAACATAAATAAGAATTTAATTATTTAGATATCCCCTCCGATTTTTATAGTTATTTTTTTAACTATAATCGATAAACCAAAATGATCATTAATTTCAGTTACAAATACACTTCATTAATTATATTTATTTATTGTATTAATTACTTCACTTTAAATTGAGTAATCTAAATTTAACGTGCTTTAAATTTATTGAGTTAAATTTTGTAACTTATTGGAAAATAAAAACTATAATTAAAAAATATCAACTAACCTTTTAAAAATTATAAATACGACAGCTAATTATAAACAATTTTTTTGACGAAAATAGACATCTATAAAAATTCGAAATAAGTAATAATCACTAAAAATATAAATATTAAAAAAAAACACACACATTTCAATAGAGGAAATTATTTATCTTCATATATTGCGCGTACCCGGTGTAGGAATGGGAATGCAATTATTTTCAATTTATTCTTCACGTACTCGTCATTCACTTGAAAATAATATTGGGGGTTTGACAAGTATCTTCTGCTCATCTGTTCGTGACAAAATATCAATAGAGACTCGAATCGTCACAGCTCCTCTGCCGATAGGAAAGAAGAAGAAAGAAAAAAAGAAAAAGAAGAAAGAGAGGTTTTTACTTACATTGTTTTGCAAGTAGGATGAGCTTGATCCCATGAGCTTGACTCCGTAAGAAGTTAGCTCACTTCTGATAAGATCTGAAGAAGTAGCAGCACCTGATCCATAAATAATTGCATCTCCAAATGAATCGCCTCCTTTTGGTTGGTACATATTGCTAGCTAGCTACTCAAGTTCTACTATCGCGACCATAAATTTTTCATACAAACTGACGATGAATTAAAATTTCGTTGTTATTTTTAAAAAAAAATAATAATGACAATAAACTGGATGAATTTTTTTAAAATCTTTTTTTTGCACCTGCGCTGCTATTGCAATGGTGCAAAGCAAAGGATTTATTTATTTTGTCTTAAATTTTGTTTTGGATTGAGGATGTGACAACTTTTATGGACCGCAATTCAAAGCAGTTTTATTTTTTTGTGTCTATTTCCAGGCCACTGGCCATGGAAAGTGACACACCCGTGATCAATGATCAATGGTCAATGATCATAACAGTCAATAAAATAAATTAATTATTATTGACCCATATATATAAATGAATTAAATATTTATATAAGTCAATTAGCGTAAATTCACATTAGTTTGAAAAACATTGCTCCATAATACTCTTTTTTTTGTATGGAAAATGCTCCAATACTTTGTTCAAACAAAAAAATATAAAATAAAAATAACATGGAAAATGAAATAAAATTTAAAGTGTGGAGAATTTTTTGGCGCAGTGAAAATGTTATTGGGCCAACGAAGAGGGAAGGCTCGTGATGGGCCACTTGAAGATGGGCCATACGAGAAATGCCAATAGAAGAAACCAAAGCCTTTAAGTGAAAAAATAATAAAATAAAGCACCACTAATTTTTTATTTTGCATAACAAAATAATTATCTATATAAATTAATCTCAAAGTCAAAGATGAAAAGATTAAATGCAATTTTCAATTTCTAAATCTTAATTATCGTGGATATAATTATTATAAGCTAGTACTATATATATGCATCCAATCCAAATAAGTAGCACAGCAATTACTGTTGTTGAGAATGACTGGTAGTACGTACTCTGTTTTTCTTGTCAAATAAAACAATAGTCGTTGGCGTTTTCCTGGGGCTGGAAAAATCCGTAAACCCCTATGAAATAAATAGTGTAATTTTTATGTAATTCCAAATGGAAAGGAAGTTTCCTACTATTTGAAATTGTCTCAGCTTAAATAACCCCATAACATATATACAATTCTCCTTCTCATCTACTGTTACTCTCTCCATCTCTATTAGTACTAGTGCAAACTAGTATTTCTAAGTTTCATATGGATGGTGCAATGGGAAGAATTAGAGCAGCTGCTGCTGCTCAAGAAATTAGTAACTCTATTATTCATCTTCTCTTGTTATCGTCAATGTTGTTGTTGTTGTTGTTGAGCAGCACTACAAGTGGTTTGAGCAGTAGTACTAAGGAGCAAGAGATGGATGAAATCTCAGCTCTCCCTGGCCAACCAGAAGTCAGTTTTGCACAATTTTCAGGCTATGTTTCTGTCAATCAGGACCATGGGCGTGCCCTCTTCTACTGGCTAACAGAAGCTACTTCCACTCCACTCCAAAAACCTCTTGTTCTCTGGCTCAATGGAGGTAATTTTACTCATAACTTCTTCATTTAATTCAATCCAAAAACATAACTACTGGTTCTAATAACTAGCGGAAGGAAAGATTTATGGAAAAAGATAGAATTTAGGTGTGGGCTAAGTAAATCAATGGCTAGATAAAATAGGCCTGGCTGCAATATGACGAGAAGCTATTCCTCCCAGAACAAAATGATCAAAACCCTCGACACCCCACACTGAACTTACAGCTTATACCTTTCTGGTTAGTCCATAAGAATCCGACACCCATATTCCAAGACCATACAATCCAGTTACATAACAAAAAAACACCAAACTCAAAAAAAAAGTAAGCCTGAGCTCCATTCATGTGATCAGATATTAATGTTTCAATGACCGGAAATTCATGTGATCAGATATTAATGTTTCGTCTCTTTAATTTTGTGTCTTTCTCGTCCTTTCTTTTTCCTTTTTTTTTTATACAAAAAAAGAACTAAATAGACTCTCGAGTTTATATTTAATTTGAAAAAAAATAAACCTACACTAAAATCGAAATGAACCACTGTAAAATTCAAGAAAACGTAAAAAAATCGAGTCATTTTCGTAACTAAATTTCTTTCAGATCGGAAGTAATTGCTCGCTTAGCTAGTCTTACCATCTTAGTTGTGGAAAATATGATAGTCTATGCCGAGGGCTCTACCTATTAATTGGTAGATGTGATATGAGTTGGACCGAATAATTATACTATAATTTGACCAAAACCAGTGAGTGAGGACTGAGGAGAAAAAAAAGAGTAGAAAGTAGTTGGCATTTTATCTAATTGTCATAGGTTATAAATTCGATTTATCAATTATGTGTTATAATTTATAAAATACCCATTGGTCGGCCAATCTGAATCGATTCGAATATAATCAAATGTTTATCGTTATTCTCAATTCATCAATAATCAAAAGTTTATATTTTAGAAAAAAACAAAGAGGAAGAAAAATTGTCTATCACCCAACCGAACCACCCGTTAACATCACCTCTATCCTTTTAGGGTTCTTCTTCTTCTTATTATTATTGTTTATTCGAAAGGCTTTAAATTTCCTTTCATTAATCGTAGTTAATTTCTGACGCCACCCTTAATTCAATTTTAATTTCCTTAATATTGGAGTATTTATTTATTACTGCTAATTAATTTATGACTGGTAAAAAAATAAACTTGTTGGATTAATGTGCATATGTGCAATCTGTGGCAGGACCTGGTTGCTCATCTGTAGCATATGGAGCATCAGAGGAAATTGGGCCGTTCCGGATTAACAAAACTGGTTCAACCCTTTACCTCAACAAGTTCTCTTGGAATAAAGGTATCAATTATATTTTACTAGCATTTGAAAAAAAAAATCGATGTAGGTAATAAAAATACCAATTGAGACTCAAATCCAGGTTAGAATCTCATCTCCGCGTATCGAAAAAATAATGAAAAACTATGTGTAAACTACGTGCAGAAGCGAACCTTCTCTTCTTAGAGTCACCAGCTGGAGTTGGATTCTCATACACAAACACAAGCTCTGACCTTATAGATTCTGGGGATAAAAGAACAGGTTCTCAATTCTTTTTATAATTATTTCCATTAAAACAAACAGATGATCTTAATTTTTCATATTAATTAACCCCACAGTTTTGGTAATTTTTTTGTTGTTGTTGACAGCTCAGGATGCCCTGATTTTTGTAATTAGATGGATGTCAAGATTTCCTCAGTACAAGTACAGAGATCTGTACATTGCCGGCGAGAGTTATGCAGGTACATGCATATATATACACAAAACCCGAGACCTGAGTTAAGAATGAATGAGTTTTTTAACGCTCAAGCTCAAGAATTGTATGACACGCATTTAAATCTGTGATGTGCTTCTTTCTTGATCAGGACATTATGTTCCACAGTTGGCAAAGAAAATCCATGACTATAACAAACAATACCAGCGACCCATACTCAATCTCAAAGGATTCATGGTAAGAAAAACACAAACAAAATTGACATCATTCATTTATTTTAAATCATGACATGAACTACAAGTACAAACCAACATTTCAAGTAATTTCAAGAAACAATTTATATAAAAGTTGAAACACTACTATGATTTGCAGGTAGGGAATGCAGTGATTGACAACTACTATGACAGCATAGGAACTGTTTCATATTGGTGGACTCATGCATTGATATCAGACAGGACTTATCGGTCAATCATTGACAATTGTAACTTCACATCAGAGAAAACAACCAACAGATGTGATGATGCAGTGAGCTATGCTGTTAACCATGAATTTGGTGACATTGATCATTACAGCATCTACACACCCGCTTGCCTACAACTTCCAAATCAGACCGCAGCATCATCTCATGCTGTAAGACTCAAGAATACCCTTTTGCATTTGCGTAGAAGGGTATCTGGGTATGATGCTTGCACTGAGAATTATGCAGAGAAATACTACAACCGACCTGACGTTCAAAAGGCAATGCATGCTAATGTCACAGGAATTCCTTACAAGTGGACTGCTTGCAGGTATTTCTATGTTTATGTTTAGTCCGGATAACAGAAATTTTCGGTACCTGTACTCGTGTAAAATGACAATTTTGATACTTCAAGTTAAAGATGGACATGGCTTGTTTATTAACTGTAAGCTTTTGGTGCTGGACAGTGATGTGCTGAATAAGAACTGGAATGATTCTGAAGTTTCTTTGCTACCAACTTACAAGGAGCTAATTGCAGCTGGTCTTCGAATATGGGTTTTCAGGTAAACTAAAAGTTTTATGATTTGTTTTTCCTACTACAGTTTTTACTATGTGCATTAATGTTTTTGTTGATAAGATGTCATTCATAATCAAGAAAGCAATAAAGAAATGGATGGGATGAACAACTTACTGATTGATTATTGCTGGTCAAAAGTTGTCTAGTTACTTGAGAATCTAAGATGAGACCTTGATTCATGTAGATAGATCATAGAATAGAAGAAAAAATAACAATTATAAACAAATGCTGTTGAGTGTTTGACCATCTATCCTATGAAGGGACTTCGATGATGGTAGCATTTCATCACAACTGTGTCATATTTATATAATTTTCATATCTGGTTGAGTTGAGTTAAGTGTTCTACTACAGTTTCTTGTGATAGTGGAGTAGAGCTGCAGATGCATTTCAGCTTTCCAAGAGTCAAAGTCACTAGTAAATTAATGACTTTGATTTAATTCTCTGTTTTTGAAAGGGATAAGGTCAACGCATAGGACAAGTTTTATAATGCCACTATCTAAATGAACAGTGAATTTGATTTAAATTGCATAGCTTTCCTACAATGTGAAATCTACAGCTGTTCAACTATTTTGGTTACTAAAACAGTAAAAACTTCAACCTTTACTCTAAAAAACAACTTTAAACCACAATAAAATTATACTCTAGGGAATTATATATCCTTAGAAATAAAAAAGAATCATAATGGAAAAGGCATCTATCTACTTTAAAGGCTCAACCATTCTCGAATGAGATTGGCATTTCTGAAAATGACAAAAAGAACAAAACAAAGAAAAAAAAGAAACTTTAACATTAGTTTGTGGAATTTTTTAGTGTACGTTATTTTATCTTTGCAGTGGCGACACAGATTCGGTGGTTCCGGTGACGGCCACAAGGTTTGCACTAAGCCACCTAAATCTTCCTATTAAAACAAGATGGTACCCTTGGTACTCAGGCGGCCAGGTAAGTAAAGAGTATTTTTGTTACCAGGTAAAAGAGCATTTTTCAACAACATCAAGTCAAGTACAGCTTCTAACAATTTCTTTTACATTCTGGGTTTTTATAGGTAGCAGGAAGGACAGAAGTGTACAAGGGACTTACCTTTGCAACTGTGAGAGGAGCTGGCCATGAAGTGCCACTGTTTCAACCCAAACGAGCTTTCATTCTCTTCAAATCTTTCTTGGCAGGGAAAGAATTACCTAAATCTTGACACAAAAATGCTCTACTTGCAGACTCAAACTCAAGAATTGGAGTAATCCACTTATTATTAGCAGAAACCCCATGCAAAGCATCAATTCATTCAATTTCCACAGTTTTAAGACCATTCCTTACAAGATCCATTGCATTTTCTAAGGGAGAAACAAAAGTATTGTTTGTGCCCTTTATAAAATCATCAGAGATTTCAAGTCTTTTATTCAGCAAATATTTGGTTACTACCATCTTTGTATCCCTATAAAACCAAATCACTGCTTTTAAGACTCTTTTAAACCAATTCTTGGATCCCAGAAGGGACTTTATTGTGCCTTTGCTCTACACTGCCATATTCATTAGTTAAACTCAACAATAGAGCAATAGCTTTTTGCATAAAAACAATAGTTTAAATTGCAAAGTGAAAAAATGCTTCATGTACAGTGCCGTGACTCGTAATGAATGTGAATTGAAGAGCATCCTTCACAAAATGCCACCAAAACTCACTAAGGACATCTAATTTATCAGACTCATGACACATTTCTTCTTCATGGGTGAGAAGATACTAGGTGGTAATATAGTTCACTTAACTAATACCTTGTTTTGAAGAACAAGGTTGTTATGCCATCAAGTAACAGATGCCACGCTTTCAAACTTTTGCACTTTCAAATTTTGACTTTCAATGAATAAGTAAAACAAGAAAGCAAGTCAGAGTATAAAAGAGGGCATCTGAATGGTCCAATTACAAAATTGAAGCTCCTAAAAGACGCAGGTGCAACGCCCTCTTACTTTAATCCATCACCGATGCCTGGTGGCATTCCTAAGCTTTGAGCAAGATCGCTCATTCTTTCCTTCATGGCCTGTGAAAACAGTTAGGCATTGTTTTAACTCAGTACTGAATTGAGGAGAATTTTTCACTATCCTTCTGAAAAATGAGAAAACAAGAAGTGCGAAAATTATACCAGGACACTCTTCTGGTGTGCATCTTTGTATGCCTCAGTAACTAAAAGTGAGAGTTTCTGCAAAAGACGAGAAAGCATGTCAATGTTAAATCATATTTCCAGCTCGGGTCATATACCATTTGCCAATCCTGGAAAACTGCAATCAATATGGAGTTTCTAGATTGCATCCTTTCTGATCCTTTTACCAAAATTAGTTCTCAAGCACACAGTCTGAGATAATGAAAGTTGAAACAACCAATAGGATATGACAAGAAAGGTATAGAGCCTTTTGCACACAGATATTAATGCTGCAGCCACAGATGGGCAAAAACACGTCTGCATGACAAGCTTTGAACAAATAACATGTAATGTAAGTCTTAGCTAAGCAGGGAAAGAATAGGGAGAATGATTTCGTGGCTTGGCTGTAAATTTCTTGGTTGTTTTTGAGGAATCGGTATCCACTCTTCTCTTCTTTAGTCTTATTTTGGTTCCTCAGTTATCTGAAACCATCATGTACTTCCTTACTAGCCTACTGGGCCAATAATACAGTATTGCTTATCAAAAGAAAAGGGCTATCCCATCTCAGCAAACAGCATAGCATGAGCATAACAATTGAATAGCATCTTGTACCACAAATGTTACTATTTTCTAGTAAGTAACAAAATTTTGTACTATTTGTGACTCAGAAAGGGCACTAGCGTTAGGAGACTTCTTAAAACCTTGGCATGTTGATATCAACATTCTAAATGGAAAAAATCTGCAGAGAAGATCACAAGTTCGGAAGCTGCAATCCCTATAAACTTATAAAGGTGGTTCATGATAACTCAATGTACAGTGCATGCTAGCCAACCTTTCTCACCATTCCATTTTCCACAACAAGGCGATTGGAGGAAAGCCAAATGAGATTACTTATAGACGATGCAATAGATAACGTGAAATAAAATGTGAACCACTTAGATAGGAACTTGGCTTATTTAAACATTTAGAACTTGGCTCATCCATTATGATGTGATTCGTGTATCATGATTTTTTCTTTTCTTTGGAAAGCTCATAATTCAAGGAAGTTGTTGATGTAGAATACGCAGGGGTAATCAACATTCAGCAGTAAAGCTAGATGAATCTGAAAACTGATTGAAGTTGGTACAAGAGATGAAACTTAGGGCGTAGAAACCTCTAGGTGTGTATTAGTTTGACAAAATAGCATGACACCAATTATACCATGGAAAAAAATCCTAAATAATGCTAAAAAATATATATACAGTAACATGAACAGTGGCATAAAAGTAACTTGTTCTCTTTTCTTTTCTTTTGATCAAGGTCCTTTGTCAGTGACTCGGTAATGCAATGCTGCCCCAAGATTAGGAGGGGAAAGAATGATGGGTTTGCTGAGGGTGAAAACAGGAACTTTTCAATAAGAAACCCCATTTCTAGGTTGAACAACAAACTACAATAGCTTTATTTGTTTGGTAAACTAAGATAAATTTAAGTATAATGAACCTCCTATTTAAAAACTTCCACAGCATATGAGGCACTTATGCAAGTATCCATCTTATGGCGCCTACTTTGAATAGCTGGCAGCGGGAATAAAATGATCATATTCTTGTTTTAGTGCTTTATCAGATAGGGTAATAGTTCATCAGAAAGTTACACTCCATACAGCTGACTTGTATTTCTAATAAAAGCATACAACACCAAAACTCAACAAGAAGTCAGAATTCGAACAATTTTTTTGGGCACAACACTACCATAGCAAGAACAACCACAATATCCAACAAGAATTATGAAATGTATGCATAAAACAAAAAATAGTATAAAATCAAGGGAAATTGTACACTTACCTCTGGGCCCATCTCCATTGCAGCCTCAGTGATCTCTATGCGCATAGGTTGCTGGTTACCTGATAGTGTTGCCTAAAAAGTACCGCCAAGGTTCAAAACTCTTTGCAAAATGGTAAAAAAATGAATAAATAAAATAAAAAACAGTTAATATTTGCAATATAATAGCTATAGACTTTTATTTATCTTTAGAACACAGGTCCAATGATTCCTCAAAATCATTAACATGAAAACGCGAGAACAAACATTTCCTACTGTGCTATCTGGAGCTTAGAATAATAAGCAGCTGTGCTCTCCAAATGGTGTCACAATCTCAGCTACATTACAGAGTTTCAATCCCCTTGTCCCATGAGTGAAAATGAAATAACAAAGTGAAATGCAATACAATGAAAATGGAATCAACAAATGTAAATCCCATAACCTCCTTTTTCACCCAGGGATTATACGAACACAAAATTGTCACTAACAAAGCATTCAGGACATGCAACTGGTAGCAAACTAATGTGTAAATCACAGCACATGTACGAAGGTGGGGGGGAGGGGGCACAAAATGTAGCATACCTTGATAAGCTCGCCTTCACAGTAACCATCAAACTCTGCTCTAGAAGATAAAAAAAATAGAAAAACTTAGAGATTCATATAGGCAGGAAATCTGAGAATTCAGATATGATTTATTTAACATGTAAGCTATACACAGCAAGTTCTTTTTGAACCCGAACTGCCTCAACTTGGACGACCATTTGTGCCTTCTTCACAGTTTCATATAAATTCTGCATATTCCCCAGAATTCCTGCCTAAAATCAATTACAAGGGACTGATGTTAGTTCAGGATCAAAACCTAAACTGTAAACAAGCTATAATCATAACGGAAAAATATAGCAGGATCAGGTTCTTCTAATCCCAGCTTGTAAGGTTTGATACTTGTTTCTGCTTTTATGTGGTAACAGATGGTGGCGGTGGCAGACAGAGAGAGAGGTGAAAGGTACAAACGAAGACAGCAAATGCCTCCCCAAAGGTAACAGAGAGCGTTTGTTTGTGCCTGAAAGCACATAGCAGCATTGGTGCTCCCGTGGCCAAAGTTTTGTGCAGGATTACACCCTCAACAAGGTCCGTTTTGTTCCATTCTCAAACCTCCTAATGATTGAGTCCAATCTACTGTTGCTTATATTAGCATTTTTGCATGAGAAAATGCAACGTATAAAGAGATTTAAAATTTAAATTATCATCAAGGGACTAAGATTAACTAGTTAGTTTTGCTCCAATTTTTCATGACCATCACTATATGATAATTCTTATGATTGAATTTCCACCAGATCCATGCTATATATAGCTTGCTTTATTGCACAAACTTCCTGAAGGAGGGTTACTAATTACTATGATGTTGTAGTGGGTGTCACTACATGACTGTAGGCCACTGTCCTTCTCCACTGTGCTATATACTGATATACCTTTTTACTTGTGATTGTATGCCGCTTGACTAAATTTTCCCTTATCTAAGTTACCTATGCTAGGGATTTGACCTGCATGACGGACTTATAGTTGGCAAGTGAAAGGAGCTTGTGATGTATAATGGTAAAAACCCTTAATGATGTTCAAATTTACTATAGCCAGATACTATTAATAAATAAAAGTGGCACGTGACTGAATTTCACTGCGCATTAAATCTTTGATTGACATTCAATGCAATGCATCCTAGATTACAGTCATATTTTATCTTTGGTCTTTATAAGCTAACTACGAGCTTAAGTAAATTAAAATTTTCACATGCATAGCATTTTGCTTCTAGCCATCTCAATGGACTTAATGCCCTTTTCAATCCTCATTGTTAATGAACCACTTCACCAAGAAGAAACATAAAATTGTTTTACAACAGTCAAACTGTTGCCACATTTTTATTTCAGAATGTTTGAATACCATCACAATTCATCGAGTTTTGAATAATAACTATGGGAATGAAAAAATTACACTTGAAAGGTACTTTCAGCTTCATTTAGAAGATATGCAAATAACAAAGACTACTCCAAATATTATAGGTAACTGGACTTAAGGTGCTAAGCCACACATCTGCCAGCCATTACAGGAGATACTCGTAAGACACTCAAGCATAATTTCATTGTTCCTGATGAGCTAAGTGGAAGCAATCTAGAGTCTATTGATTATATTTATTGAAATTCAGCTTCTGTTGTGTAGCCAAACACAAGGTTCATCAATTTCATCATTATGTACCATAGCCAAGCATGAGATTTGCATTGCAGATAAAAAACAGTGCCAGATAAGGACATGATTAAGATGTAAATAAATAAATGAAGAGAATGGATTCCTTTGCACATTGCTCGACAGCAGAAATTGGTTGCTTTAGAAAAGATGTAATGATCATCAAAGTAGGCTTAACAAATAAACAAGTAAAATTGAAATCTCTCCAAGAAAAAGGTTAAAGTGATTGACCTTCGAAGGACCATCATCACCCTTCTCATTATTGTCCTTCTTCCCTCCAAATAGAGCATATACACGAAAAGATCCCTTGCTATGCTGAATTTTCCGATGAGTAGACAAAGATACAAGCTGCTTACTACTAACTAGATTTGCATTTAAACTTACGCTTCCTGAAATTACAAGAAGAAAGACAAAATTATAAAACGATTCAACATTTAAAAAAAATTAAAAAAAATTAACAGATGAACAAGCAGACAGCTGAGCTGTAGCTCACATAAGTAAGCATATTATAGAGCAACAAAGATGCCTACATAGTTATTAAAAACAATAATGTTCTTGATTTCAACAGCAGACAAGTGGCAAGTTTTTGCAAATGTAAACAAGACAGTAGCTTCTAAGTAAACATGACCAATTCTTTCATCGAACAAGGGAATGCAAAAGAACTTTTTTCGCTTAGGCTTATTAGATACGTACACATATATAAAGCACAGAAAAGAGGGAAAAAAGGGGAACTTTATTCTTTATACCAGAAAGAAAAGACAGAAAAAAGTACCAGTGAGTGGGAGAGAAGAAGGGTTTCGCCTATTCCAGTCAACGAATCCATAGACGCCAGGAGCCACTGATGTTGTCGACGCCATTTTTTTTTTTGCCTTGCTTGAGAGAGACGAAGGCCTTTGAGAAGATAAACTGAAGTGGTTCCCGAGTTCCGATATTTTTCCTTTTATTTGTTCAACGAGTTCCGATATTTTTCGTCCTTTTTTTTTTTCATTTTTTCTTTAAAACTTTTACTAATTATCATTTGATTTTGATCCCTAAATTATATTTTTTTTCCGATTACATTTTAATAATTAAACTTTAAAAAATATGCAACAAATAGGTAAATAGTTTAGTAAAAATTGGGAACGTTGCTGCTTATAAATTTAGTACCATTTAGATCATTTAGAAAGATTCGTGAGAATCTGAATTAATCTGTTAGAAATCGGGTAACTTGAGAAATAAATTAGAAAATGATGTCCAAATTATAGTCATCAAATGGTTCATGAGTATTCTCAAATTATAATCTATTAGGTCTTCAACACCAATAATAGATTATGAAAATTCCACTCCAATCAATTACTCAACTGAAAATCAAATAAATTCTCCATTTCTACCTGAAAATAGAGCTCCTTGATTTAAATGGCATTGTAGCAGATATTAATGACCACATGGATTTAACCAATTTTTACAGTAAAGCAGCTGAAATTCCACAAGAGATTCTAAATTTGAATCCATATCCAATTCAAACAAAGTTATAGTTATTTTTACGTGTTACGAGTCTAATCATTTACATACTAAAATTTCCATATATTTCTGCGCACTCTTTAGGTATCAATGAACCAATCTAAATACCAATAAAAAATTATAGTAATAATAAGAGGACTCGTTACATATTAGATTTTTTTTAAAAAGAATAAAGACGAAAAGCTGAAGAAAACGATAACAAAAAAAGTAGCTGAATTGTTTCATGTTTCAATCCTATATATTCAACACTTGAGGAAACAAGTACAAGATTTCTATTTTATATATATATCTAAGACATTCTTAATTGCGAAGTTGAAAACTGGATAATTCAAGTGGTACAATAGTTCAATTCGATTGGTTTTTACCGAGGGAAATCATATTAAAATGATTGAATTCTATCTTGAGATGATAATCCAACAACTATGAATGCAGTGGTGGATCCTGCTTTCGATGTTTGGGGGGCGAGATTAGTGACGGATCCAGAATTCGTATTTAGGTGGTGCGGGGGTTCGGGGCAGCGCCCCCGAAAATTTTTTTTGGGTGTATTTTAAAGGGAAGACAAGTGAGCTGAACGAAAAATTAGAAAAATGCTTAAGAGTATTTGTATCCGCCACTAAATAACAAATATTTAGTTAAACTTAACAAAAAGGTAAATAAGAAGACAATATAGAAAAAAAATAATTATACATTAGAATTCATACAATATACGTATTTTTTACAATTGTTCTCTACTTTATGATTGGAATTGAATGAGAGATTGAGAGGGTGATCGATATGTGATGATTTAGTGTAGAAATTGAATTAAATGAAGGGATTGAATTTCGGTGGAGATTGAATTGGCTTTGGCACGAGTTTATTGGTAGTGATGATTTGGGAAATGAGGATTTGGGATTTAATTGAAAGGATTTTTCGTCCCTTACTGTGTACTAATTATTTTTTAAAACTTTTATCTCTTATGTTCGAACTTTTATCGCTTACGAGTGAATTTTATCGAACTATAGAGCGGACTTTTCGTCCCTTACTGTGTACTAATTATTTTGCTTTATTTTATTCCACATTTTAGCAATTTCGGTTCAAATTTTTATTCATTTTTAGGAAAAATTGCTCGTATTATCGGCTCGAACCGAACTAACAATATATATATATAATTTTTTTTAAAAAAATTTTGGGGGGGGGGGGGGGGGGGGCTGTAACAAGGCTCCGCCACTGTATGAATGTAAATTGATGAATTATAATAAGGGTTTAGTTATTTATATATTGATTTTGAATAAAATGTATGGATGGTTTGGATAGAATTGTTGAGTCTCATCTTACCAACTAACAATACAAAATAAGTATAAAAAAACATAAAATTGTAAAAAAATAAATTAAAATCGTGTATGATGTAAGTTGAAATGTCTATAATATAGATAAAAGCAGAAGGAGAAAGAAATTTAAATTATAAAGAGATAGGTTACGGACAGAAAAATGTTAACAAAAGAAGAAGCCATCACCTTCTCTCTAGCAAAACCATAATGGGGTTCTTTCATCTTCTTTTTTGTTTCGGTGGTGAATGTTTGTCATTATTTTTGGAGTTTGTTGCTTGAAATTGATCTAGTAGCCGTTTATATTAGAGGTGCAATACAGAAATGGGAGTTTTGGGTTTTCTGTAATTTAGGCTGCTGAGTGAAGTGAAAAGCATTTATTTAGGATGAATGAAGCTCTTTCTTTTGGCAAAACGTAGGCAGCAGGAAAGGAATTGGATGGTGTGATGTAACACGTAAATGCACACATCAGTCCAGAAAAGGTAGGTGCGACTGAGATTGAGACCTACCTCTGCTCTTGATATGTATTTCTTGCTTCTAAGATCTAATTACCAGTTTATCCCCAGACCCAGATGAGGAAAATCAAAATCAAGATTCTTTGAACAATTGACCTGGTCTTTGTCTGCTACAAGAATTGAGCTTTTTAACCATTGGAGAAATGGGTTTTCAAAACTGTTAGAGGAGATTGGCCTGGCCTGGTCTTGTCTGCTAAAGATTTGAGCTTTTTAATCTTTTACTCTCTTTTTTTGGGTTTCAAGTTTTTAACTGCTGATAAAGCTCATAGCAGGCAATAGTTGGCTGTGTAGTGTGTAAGAAAGGAAAGGGATGAGGATGATGAGAATGGAAAGCTTGTTGACAACTAGAAAGGGTAAGGGTGTAATTACACAAAGAATGGGCATGGGTTTTTAATAATTTATAAATAATTAAAATAGATAAAGCATCTCTCTTTCACATGATCACACCACCACCACCACAATCCAAAGCCTAAAAATAATAACTGCAAATACGATACCTCAACAACAACAACAGCAACAGCACATGAAAGAGAACAGCATCATCATCCCATTTACTTATATCACCTTGCTTTTTCAGCCCAACCCCATCTTTCACTCTCTATTCTATTTCTTCTTCCTTTCTCTCTCTAAAACCTACAAATCCAACAAAAGAAAAGAGATTAAAAAAAACAAGCAAAATTGTACACACCTTTCTCTCTCTCTCTACACAGAAATGACAAAGCAAGAAGAGAGAAACTCCACACCCTCTTCAATTCAATGAAACAAACAAGAAAGAGTCCACCTACACCAAACCACCCATTTCTATCTCTTTCTTTCCTCTCCTCAATGGCCCAGCTGGACCAAAAATTTATGTTTGTGGAAGAAAAAAGAGAAGAAATAACAATTGATAGAAAATAGGGGGAAAAGGAAAGGGATGACGGACAGACAGACGTAGTTGTAGGAGTAGCGGTAGAGAATGTAGATGTCTTCAAATTCAGATTCATCCATCTAACCTCAACCTCAACCCAAAAAAGAAAAAGTAAAAAACAACTCTCTACTAGTCTCTCCCCATTATATCACTCTTTTATCTCATAAAGATGCAAACTTTATCTCCCAGAAATGCCCTTCTGCAACACCCCAAAAATCCCATCTTCCTCACTGTCTCATCTCATCTCATCATCTCTCAAACAAGAAAAAAAGTACAAACCAAAAACAAAAACATTATTAATTTCTCTCTTTTCTTTTCCACACCCAACACCCAACCCAAACCGAATTATGTGGGCTTCTTTGTCTTGGTCAGAGTTTCACAGAGAACAGGAAACCGAGAACCTTCCCATTCCCATCCCTACCCCTTCCCTTTCCTTCTCCCTTTTACTATATCTTACCATTCTCTTTCTCATTAAGAAAAAACTCTCCTTTTATCCTTTCCTTTCTCATTATTTCTTCCCATCTACCCTCTCCTCCTCCCTCCTTTCTCTCTTTCTCATCGACTTGTGTTGTTCTGCCTAGTTCGTATTCTTTCTTCTTCCTTCTATTTCATCTCTCCTCATGAAGAAGGCTAAAGGAGTTGCTACTGCTTCTGCTGCTGCTATGGAGTCCTCTCCTCCTTTTGCTTACGAGGATCCAAAGACCAGGTTCAAGCATCAGACCCTCCTGCAGGATTTTGAGGAGCTTTACAAGGTATTAGCTTTTCTGGATTTTTGTTTTCTTCTTTAATTACTTTTCCTATTCAATTAGATCTGATGCTTTCTGTTAGATTTCCCTTAGTGGGTTTTATGAGCTTTACTGATTGGGTGTTGATGTGCCCTTGTTTACTTGCTGTATACAAGTTCACTTCTTTTCAATCATGGTTTTGCTTAAGAAGTTATGATCAGCTTGCTTCACTTTTGCTCGAAATTGGTTGCTGTTACTTTCCAGTTCCATGCTTAGATAGAACTGGCAGGAAGGACTAGATCATGTTTTTTATGTAAAATTGTAGACTGCTTGATGTCAATTGATGTCTAGGGTTCACCTTACGATGGACTAGTGGTTTCCCTTGGGTTGTTTTATGCCATTGCAAGGAATCTCAGCAGATCGCTTGACTTGTTATCCAGCAATCTAGGGTTCCTGATTTCTGAGCTCCCAGATGTTATTAGTTTGTTTGCAGACATCCTTGGTGCTGGCTCCTATAACAATGTTTGTTTGTATGGTTTATTGAGAGCATAGTTTACCCTTATTTCACGTGTTTAGGGTAGAAATATCCGTTATTATGGATTGCTAATCTTGTCTTCCAAAGTGCGCAGGAAAAACACTTTGGCCCATGCTATGTTTTGTAGTTGTAGTTGTAGTTGCTGGATTTATGCTTTTGTGTGTAGGCTTGCAATGTATTTCCTTAGAATTAGATTGATTAACACTTGCCAGCACTTTTTTCAGGAAATAGAAATCAAGAAAAAGAGATTACAGATGATGAGGAAGAAAAAAATGTTGCTATCAGGGGAAGTAAGGTATATCTTAAATTGAGGTCTAAATCTCTTCTATATGCTTGGGTAAACTTCACGTTGAATACCGTTGTAAGTTTAAGATCGACCTGTGTTCTTTCCATGTAGGTTTTTGAGGGGAAGATACAAGTATTTGACCCAAAACCAGTCTCTTAATCCCCTACCACAACGAAACATAGTACTCCCACAAAACGTGGCAAATAGAAGTAAAAATGGCAGAAAGGAGAGGAGTTACAATGGGAATGATGCTATTTTGCGGTGTCCAGTTCCTCGATTTGATTTAAACCAGAAGGGGAAGATTTATAACGAAAAGGAGCTCACTCAGCGAAGCCCTACTCCTGTATTTGATTTGAACCAGAAGCAGAAGACTTACATCGGAAAGGAAGCAGGATTGCGTAATTCAGCAACAATTCCTGACTTGAACCACAAGGAGAGGATTTACACCGGAAAGGAAGCCACTGTTCGAAGCAATAGTCCAATCTTTGACTTAAATCAAATTTCGGTAATCAATTAGTCACTCTCATTAACTACAAAGAGTGTTGAAATCAGGTTTTTTTGGTTGTTTATCAAGCTAATATTATGGCCTCTGTTTGGTACAGAGAGAGGAGGAAGAATTTGAAGCTAATGGCGGGACAGTCAGAATAGAGGAGCCCAAGATGATTCCGGTAAGAAGTGGAAGTGATGAGCCACATAATGATATGAAGTTATCAGCTTGCAGAAACGTTGGAAGCGGATCGAGCCGGGCTGGGAAGAGGAAGATTACTTGGCAAGACCAGGTGGCTTTGAGGGTTTGAGTCTAGCTTCTCCCTTTTAATTAATCAATTGTAAGTGTAGGTTGTATACTTAGCGAGTATGATAAGTATGTCTTGCCTCGCCTTGCCTATCTGTGCCTTGTGATGATTAACTTACATTTTTATTTCACATTGTAAAGAAAAAAATAGTTCCTTATTATTATAATGATATAGATGGAAATGAGATGTGTAGTTATCAAAAGTCTCCTTGTTATTTCTGTTGCTTCTCTTGGCTTTGACCTAGTAAACACACCTCTTGATTAATCGGAGTAAACTAGAGGAGCCAGTTCGGAACCTTGCAATGAACAGGATTTGCATGGTTGCGTGTGGGTTCCGGTGTTTAAATCCTGTCCTGTCTTAGTTTTAGTTGTTGAAACATCAACATAAGTTAGGAAATACTGGTTCATTCATTGTGCCAGGCTTGGCCGGCAACTGTTTTGGTAGTTTGGTAGTTCAATAATAGGTGGCATGAGTTATATAGTATATTTTCATCTAAATGCTAATCTTTGCTGGTACTTCCACTAGTTTGCAAATAGACAAGATCTTTGGGGTTGGTCTAAAAAACGAGCGTTAACGTTCGTTTGATAGACATCTTTGGTTGTTGAATGCTTTGGTTGGGAGTAAGGAGAAGAGGGCCCTCGGTTTTGTTTTTGTGGGTGGTGGTTCTGTTCTATTCTGTTCTGTTCGACCAAGAACCAACTTTGTAAGTCACGCACGTATAAATACTTGTTTCAACTTTCAACTGTTTCTTGTGTAAGGTGGGAAGAATTGTAGTAATAATTGTTGCTGTTAGTGGGATGGAGATGAATGAGCACTAATTTGTCAAAAGTTAAAGAGTTTTTTTTTTTTCCTGGTAGTGGAGAACCTTTTTCTACAAATTTTCTACCACCAGGTAAGAATACCAGAAAACAAAGTCAAGCAACCCAGAAATATGCGTGGGTAGATGCTTTTCTTGCTGTTGTCTTAGCGTATAGGCAATGCAATTTATGTAACAAGTGTCATCCGTATGAATTGTTACCGACAGGTAATTTCTCCTGAAAAAGTTTATTGCAACGGCTTTCAAAAAGGAATGTCCAAGAAGAATAGTAGTAAGTAGTAACTCATGTATACTTTACAATGTGCAGTTAGAAAGCAAGACTCTAACCGTAAGTTTGGAGGGTTAACTATGATTTCACTTCTTCAATCTGATTATTTGTTGGTACGAGATTAGTTTCCGATCAGAGAAACATATGTAGTGATCGTTTAGCAAGTTCAGGTGGGTAAAACTGCAGAACACTTACTTCCCTTTAGTCCTGTTTGCAGGGCACAGCCATATACAAACTTAGTTACTCTTTTCTGGTCCCCTTCCATATGCGCAGCCATAAACACATTATCTGCACTTTAGGTGAGGAGGAGGCTAAGAAATTTATATTTTATCTAAGAACCGAACCGAGCATCGATTTAAAGAAAGAATCAAGGGTTTAGGATTCAAACGGGATCGAGCCAAAATTTGAAAAATTATATATAATATTTCAAATAGGTAATGATTTTTCTCTTTTTGAATTTGAATGTATTGTCTTCGTATCTGTGACATTTGGACAAGATCTAAATAGATTAAAATGGAAATATTATATTGGCTGGTGATCTGATCTGATCTGATCCTAAAGTCCCAAGTCCGGGGACCCAGCTGGCCAACGCCATTCATCTTTTTTCCGTACTATTAAATAAATGAGAAGAAAATTAAAAGAAAGAAAAAGAAAGAAGAAAGGTATCCCTCTTTTCCCTTTTAACCCCATAAATATCCACAGTCCACACCGCACAACACGTAAGTCTTCAGATTAGCCACTTCATCACCATCGAAAATGCCGTCCCGTTGTGAGATTCTGTGCGAGATCATCATCGCCATCCTCCTCCCTCCCGTCGGCGTCTGCCTCCGCCATGGCTGCTGCACCGTATGCTCCACTCTCTCTCTCTCTCTCTCTCTCCCCTTTATATTTTCTCTCTCCACTAACTGGCTTGAGTTTTCATGGCGATTTTTGCAGTCGGAGTTCCTAATTTGCTTGCTGTTGACCATTCTTGGTTACATTCCTGGGATCATCTACGCTCTCTATGCAATCGTGTTCATCGACCGGGAGGATTACTTCAGCGAGACCAGGGCCCCACTCTATGCTCCTGCTCCTGCTCCTCCTTCTCCATATCAGTGATTCACCTGTAATTTCTTTGTTGAGCGTCTGAGATCTGAATTTGAATCTTTTGTTTGAACTATGTTTAATTTGTGTGGAAATAATTATTTGCATCTCAATTACACTTGCTCCTCTTTCCACTTACATTGCTGCCGTTTGGTTGTGAAGTTGTCGATTTGTCTCAGTACTTTTTAAATTCTACTTCACTTTTGCTGAAATCTCATCTCAATTACTTGCTTTCCAGTTACATTGCTGCTGTTTGGTTGTGAATTTGTCTGGGTACTTTAATTGCTTGAACTTAGCAATTAGTTACGAAACTTGCAGTGAGATAGACATTCCATTTTAAGAGAACAAGAAGGTTGAGCAGGCTTGAAACTTGCTAGAATGAAGTAGAAAGTTTCAAAGCAGTAGAAGATCTGGTTTGTGCATTAGAGTTTTTTTTTTATATATTTCTATAACAAGGGATTTCACTTGCATTGTAAATGGGTAGAAATCCTTCTTTTCAGATGAGATGGGTAGGCTAATGCCTAGTTTAACATATATATATATCAGCTTCGTCTGAGAAATTGCTCAAGTTTTTGTGTACCAGAGCTGATTGGAATTTCAATTGCATTATAAATCTGAGAGCTGGGATTGTTTTTTCAATTTTTTCCTGAAGGAGCTATCATCTGTTACAATATGAGCTGAGC